>CM055126.1:59969432-60569432 GCA_029206835.1 Rana muscosa | reverse complement strand
CTGGCTGTATATGGGGACAAACTGGCTGTATATGGAAACAAACTGGCTGTATATGGAAACAAACTGGCTGTATTTGGGGACAAACTGGTGGCGTTTGGGCACAGTGGCTGCGTTTAATGGGAACAGTGGCGGCAATTGATGTTTTTTTTTTGTTTGTTTGCACCCCCCAAAAAATTTGGAGCACCAGCCGCCACTGATTGTAATTCTTGTTGCATCGTTTGATTTGCTACACAAACATTGAGTGCAGAGGTACACAGGTACTAGTGTTAGTGGTCCGTCCAGTCTTCACATTTCCTGCCCATTGTAGTAATGGTGCACGCCTTAAAGCAGGATTCCACCCGCAATCTTTTTTTTTTTTTTTAGAGTCAGCAGCTACAAACACTGCAAACTTTTAATAAGGACACTTACCTGTCCTACTCGCCTGCAATGATGCCCCCCCCCCCCCCCGATGCCGATCCTTCGGTCACTGCAGGTCCCGCGCCGCCATCCTCACTAAGGAAAACAGGCAGTGGAGCCTTTTTCGGCTTCACTGCCCGTTTCCTACTGCGCATGCGCGAGTCTCGCGCCGATTTGTGAATGGGTGGCTGCTCTCTGGGATTACACACAGTTCCCAGAAGGCTAGAAGAGGATGCAGAAGAAGACCCACCGCGGATAAGGAAGAGGCAGATTAGGGACTTCCACATAGCAACCGCTATTTCGGGTGAGTAAAAAATGATTATTTTTTTATTTATTTTTTTTCCTTTTTTTTTACATTTTTGTGTAATTTTTTTTTTTTTTAGGGTGGAACTCCACTTTAAATTTTGGGCAGGAGAGGAGCGGAGGGGTCTGGGAGCTGCACCACCCATCACCAACTCCACCACACTGCTGGATGCCGCACGTCATCATCACCTGGCTGCAGGTCCTAGGTAACGGTCAGATGGGTTCAGAATATAAACACACCTGTCCCCCGGGATGGCGTTCCCATGTCCTGTATTGTCCTTATATTCTGTTATCTCACAGACTGTACTGGTTGTCCCTGGAGAGGAGTACATTGTGTCTGAGAATCCGATCACCTCCAGCAGATGTGTATGTGTGATGATGGCGTAATAAAGGACCGCCCCCAACTTCATGTTCTCTGTATTCTATAGATGCTTTTTTCTCCTAGCAGCAGCAAAAATGCAGTAAAAAAAAACACGTTTATGCATGCGTGTTTATTGCGCATTCTTGTGCGTTCCCTCATCTGGTGGTGTCAATACATTCTATTGCCCAGAATTCTGTCCATTAGAATGCATAAACGTGGGAACACACTTATTGTTCATGTACATTTAAGTGGAAAAAAAATAGCAGCTGCTGACGTTTAATAAACACGCACTTACCAGTCCAAAGATCCAGCGCTGTCCTTACCCGGGCCGGTTCTTCGCTGGTCTTTGGGTCCCCCGGAGCCACCATCTCGGTAATGGGAAGCCAGCTGTGAGGTCAGAGCCAGTGTTCTGACGAGCTGGTTCCTCCTATCGATATGCGTCCCCCAGGACTGCGCAGACGCAATCCGTGGCGACGGAATTCTCCGAGCGTGAACAGCTGCTCGGCAGCTGTAGACGCACTCGCTCCTGATGCTAGGGGAATCAGCTCGACAAGACCTTGCTCTATACAGCAAGGGGCGGATCAGTGAGTGTGCGCTCCCTGCAATGTTACACAACAAGCCTAGAAATTTGTATGTAGATCACTTCTCTTGCATTTGCTGATGAATAGAACATGAGAAGTGTTGTACATATAAATCTCTAGGCTTGGCGTGTAACATTGCAGGGAGCGCACATTCACTGATCCGCCCTTTTAGAAAAACCCGCCCTTGAGACATCGTCGCCCTATAGAGCGGCGTGTCACAGTCTCCGGCCCCGCCCCTTTTGCCGCCTCTTGCGCCCGCCCATCAACATTTAAAAAAGTACAGAGTGGCTTGTCACCCGCCCATCAACATGTTTAACCCCGCCCTATAGAGCAGCGTGTCACAGTCTCCGCCCCGCCCCTTGCTGCGCGGCGTGTATCCTCGGGAGCGAGCACGTCTACAGCTGACGAACAGCTGTAGATGTTCGTAGATTTCCGTGTGATCGGAGTGCGCACGTGCAGTCGAAGGCGGACCCTATCCGATAGGGGAACCAGCTTGACAAGACACCGGCTTCCCACTGCACATGTGCGAGTTAGTGCTGCTCTTTCTCAATGGACCTGCAGCCTCCTGGGACCTGTGACTTGTTCCAGGAGGTTGCAAGCAAGAAGGGGGAGGGGGGGACTGTCCCTGATTTCGAAGGGCTGTCCCTAATTTCAAGGGGTCTGTCCCCTATTTCGATGGACTGTCCCTGATTTCGAGGAACTGTCCCTGATTTTTAGGAACTGTCCCTGATTTTGTTGGACTGTCCCCGATTTTGAGGAACTTTCGCTGATTTCAAGGGACTGTCGCTAATTTCAAAGGGACTGTCCCTGATTTGGAGGAACTGTCGCTAATTTTGAGGGACTGTCGCTAATTTCGAGGGACTGTCCCTGATTTGGAGGAACTGTCCCTGATTTTGTTGGACTGCCCCCATTTTGTTGAATTGGCCCCGATTTTGTTGGACTGTCCCCGATTTTGTTGGACTGTCCCTGATTTTGAGGAACTGTCCCTGATTTAGAGGAACTGTCCCTGATTTGGAGGAACTGGCGCTAATTTCGAGGGACTGACGCTAATTTCGAGGGACTGTTGCTAATTTCGAGGGACTGACGCTAATTTCGAGGGACTGTTGCTAATTTCGAGGGACTGTCCCTGATTTTGAGGAACTGTCCCCGACTTTGAGGGACTGTCCTTGATTTTAAGGAACTTTCGCTGATTTCGAGGGACTGTCCCTGATTTGGAGGGACTGTCTCTCCTTTGGAGCAATGTCCCTCTGTCCCTCTTTCCTCCTCACTTGTCCCTCATGTTGATCTGATCTATAAAGTTGTATATAAAATGCACTTTTTATTTTTCAAAAAGTGTTTCCCAGCGCTAAACATTTTATCCAATTTCTAAATTGCTGCATTTGTAAATTCCAAAAGCCAATATAAAGGAATAGTAGTGGTAAAAAAAAGCTCTTGTGGTTTAAACTAATCTTTTTTTTTTGTATAATTCTCCTTTAAGGGGGCGTGGCACGGGGTGTGTCCTATGCCTACATACTTTTTCTAATTGGTGTCCCTCATTCCCATCTCAGGAAGTTGGGAGGTGTGCAGATCGGCTGGACAATCTGAGGGGAAGTGGGAATGGATACATTACCCGTCAAAACAAGGTACCCGCTTGAAAATCACAACTTCCCTTTTCTTAGGTGAAATTGTGCTTTAATGAATGCAAAGTGTTCTCTGATTGGACGAGGTGGGGTAGTGACGTGACGCTCTCCACTTTGTCCAATCAGAGGAGGCTTTGTATGCACTAAAAAAAATGGTGCCCGTGCTGAGCAGCCGACCTCCGATGTTCACAATGTAGCGGGGCAGTCGCTCGGCATGGGAAACAAGTGGAGACCATTGGGAGAAGCGCGGTCTACGGCAGGGCTTTCCAGCTTCCAGGGACCTCGGTCGAATACAATATATACATTGTTACATTGTTTCGGGTTGAACCAGAGTAACAGTCTAAACAATACCATACCTGGAATTCTACTTTGAAATGCAGAATATATTTTTTGCCTCCATTGATGAGATAAATATTCAGTGAATTTTCTGATCTGTTAATTGTAGATTGTTGTATTGTAACAATAATCTGATAATTATAGAACAACACAATACAAAGCGACCTGAATGTATTATAATGCAGGAAACAATCGGTGATAAATTACATTGAGGTCAAAGAATGAATGGTGACCTACTTACTCGCCCGTTTAGGTTTATTTTATGATGTTGTATTTGTTTTTTTTTTATTTGTTTTTTTGTTTTGTTTTGTTGTGATTTCTTTTATTTTATTTTGTTTTCTTTTGCTTTATTTTCATTTGTTTTTATTTCTTTTCTTTTGCTTTATTTTAATTTTTTTTTTATCTCTTTTCTTTTCATTTGCTTTATTTTAGTTGGTTTTCATTTCTTTTATTTTGTCTTCATTTATTTTCTTTTTCTTTTGCTTCATTTTATTTTGTTTCCATTTCTTTAACCGCTTAATTTCACAGATACCACTGGGAATGCGTTTTACAAATTGAAACTATACTACACAATTTTTTTTTTACCCCAGCCGACAACTGGCCCATCTGTCTCCTATTCCTACCACTGGCTGCTGGTGCTACTGCCGTGCCATGGGCACTACCGTCTCAGCTCCCGGGGATGATGCTTTCTATAGCTGCCCGCTATCTTTGATATCATCCTACAATTGTACCCACACTATACAGAGAGGTGAGAGTGTTTGGGACCTTATTTGATCCCCCCCCCCCTCTTTCTTTTGTGTTTCTACAAGTTCATATCTCCTTTTTTATACCATTATATCATTGTGGCATTTCTATCTCATTATAGATACCCCTATACTGTGCATCTGCTCCTGACGAGTGGTTTAAAACCACAAAACGCGTAGAGCTTTGATATGATGATGCTACGTCACAGTTTTTATTTCAATATCTGTATTCTACTATAATGAACCAATCTAACATTGTTACTTTGTTTATATGTTACCACTGCAATTTTAGTCTACATGCCCAAGGCCTGTTACTATGTATATATGTGGAGACAATTGTGTACTACCATGCACCAGTGTTAAATTAGTCGACTAAAACTACTAAAACATTTTAGTCGACTAAATGAATACTGTTTTAGTCGACTAAAATATGACTAAAACTAAAACAATTGAGATGACTAAAATACGACTAAAACTAAAATGCCATTTTAGTCTAAAGACTAAAGCCCTGTACACACAATCGGATTTCCTATGGTTTTTAAACCAATGGATTTTTCCATCGGAAAACCGATGAAGCTAACTTCCATCAGTCTTGCCTACACACCATCAGTCAAAAAACGGACCGTTCCAAACGCCGTGACATAAAACACTCCGATGAGCCGAGAAAAATCAAGTTCAATGCTTCTGAGCATGCGTCGACTTGATTCTGAGCATGCATGGGTTTTTTATCCGATGGAGTTCCCCACAGACGATAGTAATTTGCTATTGGTTTTTTAACCATCGGATAAATTTAAAACATGTTCTATTTTTAAACACCGATGGAAAAAAGACTGATGGGGCCCATACACGATCGGTTTGTCCGATGAAAAAAGTCCATCGGAGTGTTTTCATCAGTAAAACCGATCGTGTGTACAGGGCTTAAGACTAAAACTAAATTAAATTTTGACTTCAAAATGAACAGTGGTCTGTAGTGCATGTTCTTACCTCAATACCATAAATAATAACATATTACATTTTTCACTCCAGCAGTATATAATGAGTTTGGAAATTGTACAGACATGTTAACTAATGCATTACAATTTAATTACACCCTTTAGATTTTAGACAACTAAGATGAGTTTTAGTCGACTAAAATGTACTGGAGATTTAGTCGACTAAATATGACTAAAACTAAAACAATTGCAGAAGACTAAAATGGGACTAAAACTAAAATGCCATTTTAGTCCTAATGCCGCGTACACACGATCATTTTTCACGTCGTGAAAAATGTCATTTTTTGTTTTCAACAAAAAAAACGACCGTGTGTGGTCTTTTTGTCATTTTTCACGACGTGAAAAACGGCATTAAAAACGACTAGAAAAATTAGAACATGTTCTAATTTTTCTCGTCGTTTTTCCTGACATTTCTTCCACGCCAGTGTTTCCCATAGGGAAACACTGCCGCGGAGCCCATAGACGATCGTTTTTCTCGTCATTTTTAAAAATGACGAGAAAAATGACCGTGTGTGGGGAACAAGCTGTTCCCTCGTTTAAAATGTCATTATTCATGGCGTTTTTTTAACCGCCGTGAATAATGATCGTGTGTACGCGACATAAGACTTAAGCCCCGTACACACGGTCGGACTTTTGCCCAACAAACTTAGTTTTAAGCAAGTTGGACCAACAATCCGGCCGTGTGTACGCTCCATCGGACAAACTTTTTTTCGTTTGGTTTTGTTTTCATCGGACAAAAGTTCGGTCTGCAAACGGACAAACTTTTGCCCAACAAAAGTCCGATGGAGCAAAGTCCGACCGTGTGTACAGAAAACCATCGGACTTTTGTCCGATGGACAAAACAACTAATGTTAAAATCAACCAACAATAGCAGAAGTTGACCAAAGGGTGGCAGGAAAGAGCAGAAAAACCACGTGATGTTGCAAAAAGTTTTGGGAAAGTTTGCAGAAAAGTCCTGTGGTGTGTATGCTATAGGTGTGCCCGGCCAACTCCGTTCGGACAAAAATCCACGGAAAAGTCCGATGGAAGTCCGACCGTGTGTACGGGGCTTAAGACTAAAACTAAATCGAAATTTGCTGCCAAAATTAACACTGCCATGCACTGTCCAGCCTCTTATACTATGACCTACTACTATAAAATGTTACTATTTTACATGTGTATGTATGCCCCTTTTGCATTAATAAACTATGTTTACACTGATTGGTTCCTTCAAGTTAACAGTATGCTTCATTCAAAGTCCCACCCTTTAGTTATCTTTTTCAATTCTTTAACCGCTTGCCGACCTCTGCACGACTATATACATCGGCAGAATGGCACGGCTGCGCATAAGGACGTACCCGTATGTCCCCTTTAAGACGCGGCACTGCAGGCGCCCGCACGCGCGCCGTAACTCCGTGAGTGAGACCGCGGGTCCCACCCTTTAGTTATCTTTTTCAATTCTTTAACCGCTTGCCGACCGCTGCACGACTATATACATTGGCAGAATGGCACGGCTGCGCATAAGGACGTACCCTTAAGACACGACACTGCAGGTGCCCGCACGCGCGCCGTAACTCCGTGAGTGAGACCGCGGGTCCCGCGGACTCGATGTCCGCCAGGTGCCCGCGAACGTCTCACAGAGAAGCAGAACAACGGGGTAGGGGGGGATGCCTTTGTAAACAAGGCATCTCCCCTGTTCTGCCTTGTGACAGGACAGTGATCGTCTGCTCCCTGTCATCAGGAGCAGTGATCAGTGTCGTGTCACATGTAGCCCACCCCCCCCCCCCCCCCACAGTCAGAATCACTCCCTAGGACACACCTAACCCCTACATCGCCCCCTAGTGTTTAACCCCTTCCTTGCCAGTGTCATTTACACAGTAATCAGTGCATTTTTATAGCACAGATCGCTGTATAAATGACAATGGTCCCAAAATAGCGTCAAAAGTGTCCGATGTGTTCGCCATAACTTCGCAGTCACAATGAAAATCGCAGATCGCCGCCATTACTAATAAAAAAATAAATAACAATAAAAATGCCATTAAACGATCCCCTATTTTGTAAACGCTATAACTTTTGTGCAAACCAATCAATTTTTTTTTTATACCAAAAATATGTAGAAGAATACGTATCGGCCTAAACTGAGAGAAAAAAAAAATTATATCTTTTTTGGGGGATATTTATTATAGCAAAAAGTAAAAAATATTGTTTTTTTTTCAAAATTGTCGATCTATTTTTGTTTATAGCGCAAAAAAATAAAAACCGCAGAGGTGATCAAATACCACCAAAAGAAAGCTCTATTTGTGGGGAAAAAAAGGATGTCAGTTTTGTTTGGGAGCCACGTCGCACGACCACGCAATTGTCCGTTAAAGCGACGCAGTGCCGAATCGCAAAAAGTGGCCTGGTCTTTGGGCAGCCAAATCCTCCGGGGCTGAAGTGGTTAATTTTGTTTTCGTTTCTTTTCTTTTCTCTTGCTTTATTTTATTTATTTACTTATTTATTTATTTTTTGCTCTTCTTTTTTTTCTTTTTTTTTTCCCGTACAAGCAAATCTGTTTGCTTTCAATAATTGTGTAAATATTTATTTGATAAATAAAACATTATTAGAGTGAGCTTCCATGGCACTCAAATTTGCAAGGAATGCTGTTTTTCTTGCAAAACATATACTTATTGTACAACATCCGCTACTTAATAGCTCTGTAATTTATCTTTTATTAAATATTTCACTGTGTTTTTCAGCATCCTTATAAAGTCCTATGTGAGCTCCTGGACATCTAATTCCCCCCCCCCCTCACTTATATTTACAGTGGAACCTCGGATTACGAGCATAATCCGTTCCAGGAGAATGCTCGTAATCCAAAGCACTCGCATATCAAAGCGAGTTTCCCCATAGAAGTCAATGGAAACGAAGATAATTCATTCCGCATTGACTTCTATGGCATGCAATACCGCATGTGGCCAGAGGTGGGGGGGGCGGGGCCGGAGAGCCTCTGAAACACTCAGAAAGGCCCGGGGACAGCTCGGCTGAACTCGGAAAACCTTGGAAAGGCTCTGCGTATTTCCGAGTTTTTCCGAGCATTTCCGAATGGCTCTTATTGGCTCCGGCGCCCCCCCCCACTCAGGCCAAACGCGGTACTGCACACCGCTGTGGCTTGAATCCTGCTCGTTTTCTCGAAGACCGAGTCAGGATTAAAAAAAACAAACAGTGCTCGTATTGCGAAACGCTCGTTAACCGTGTTACTCGCAATCCGAGGTTTTGCTGTATTTGGAACAAGCAGTGCAGGTTAGTTGCAGTCATCTGCACTACTCTATTTACACCCTACACCTCCCATAGTCCATGGATGAACAAGAGAGGGTGTCTATATTCCTGCACACAGAGACCACGGAGAATGAATGTAGTCACCCTCTAACAGGAAGTGACATCACAGCAGCAAAACAATAGAATTTGGAGGAGACTGAGAACAGTAGAAGGAACTTTTTGAGTTAAGAATAAATACTTTTTTTTTTCACCAGAGTTTAGTGTCACTTTAACCCTTTCCATACAGGGCTTTTTATATCACTTCCATACCGGGCCTATTCTGGCACTTCTCTCCTACATGTACAAATCATCATTCTTTTGCTAGAAAATTACTCAGAACCCCCAAACATTATATATGTTTTTTTAGCAGACACCCTAGGGAATAAAATGATGGTTGTTGCAACTTTTTATCTTGCACGGTATTTGCGCAATAATTTTTCAAATGCCTTTTTTTTGGAAAAAAAATGATTTCATGAATTGAAAAATAACAAAACAGTAAAGTTAGCCCATTTTTTTTGTAAAATATGAAAGATGATGTTACGTCGAGTACATAGATACCTAACATATCACGCTTTAAAATTTCGCACACTCATGGAATGGCGCCAAACTTCGGTACTTAAAAATCTCCATAGGCGACGCTTTGAAAATTTTTACAGGTTACCAGGTTAGAGTTACAGAGGAGGTCTAGTGCTAGAATTGATGCACGCGCTCTAACGCATGCAGCGATACCTCACATATGTGGTTTGAACGGCGTTTACATATGTGGGTGGGACTTACGTGTGCGTTCGCTTCTGAGCGCGAGCTACCGGGGACAGGGGAGTTTTAACATTTTTTTTTATTATTTTATTTTTTATTTTACTTAATTTTTTTTATTTTTACACTTTTTTTTAAATTAATTTTTTTGATCACTTTTATTCCTATTACAAGGAATGTAAAGATCCCTTGTAATAGGAATGTGTGTGACAGGTCCTCTTTATGTAGAGATGTGGGGTCAATAAGACCTCCCCTCCCCCCACATCTCTCCTCCAAGCTGGAAAGCATGAGATCGGGAAAAATAAATCACCGATCTCATGCTTTCAGCCGCAATGGCGGCTTTGTTTACCTTTGGAACCCGGGCGTGACGTCATCACATCGCGCCCGGGCCTCCGATGGTCATAGAGATGACTGGTGACCATCTGGTCACCAGTCATTTCTATGCTCGTCACGTGACCCACCACCAGCGCCGGACGATTCTTTTTCTGGGTCCCTGGTGGCACGGGTGAGCCCGGAGAAGCACCGGATGGCGGCGGGAGGGGGGGGATGTCCCCTCCTGCCGCCTATAAGAACGATCAAGCGGCGGAACCGCCGCTATGATCGTTCTTATGGTGCGCAGAATCGCCGGCAGAAGAAGAAGGATATCTGAATGATGCCTCTAGCTGCAGGCATCATTCAGATATCCCCCTACAAAGCCAGGACGTCATATGACGCCCACCCAGGATGGGAGAGAGGGTTCCTGCCGGCGTCATTTTACAATGACCCGGTATGGAAGGGGTTAAACAGATGGTCATTCAGCAGACTGTGTAATCTGATCTAACTGCTGTTCAGGACTATTTCACAGACCAGTTGCAATTTACAAGCTACAGAAATCTTCTTATTTTTACTTGAGAGGCACATTTAAAGTGAACCTAGCACCAAGGTATGCATTCCCTCTCACAGAGATCACAGTACTCCCCCCCCCCCCCCCCATCAATGCCTTCTTCTGCTTTTCTCTCCAGAAGGACGGCACCAACTTTATTCAGTCATCATTCAGGGTCACCATCTACTGTGCTGGCTCAGAGATGGCACAATCCTATAAATCCTGGTGCCTGCGCAGTTCTTGGCTGTGTTCGCAAATGTCTGACACAGATCAGTCCATGCTGTGGCCCCTTCATCTCGTGACTTGCTACAAAGTTACAATGTGCAGTCTGCGTGATCACTGGAGGAGAGGAAATGTTTTTTTTTTTCTGCCGGAAGCAGAAAGATGACATCATCATATCAAGATCATACAGGAAAAAAAAGAAAGAAATAAAAGCAATAGATTTCCTTCAAAGCTAGACTCAAGTCACACATTAAAAATTGTTATTAAATCCTCATCCTGGCAGGGTGTCCTAAATTCTCAAGGCAGTATTCATTTTATATAACAGATTGGCCAGCTTGACATAACAAAAAGGTAGGTGTCTCCCCAGGTACAACTCCGCCCCCTGTGGTTGCCAAAGATAATAGCTGTACGGGACAGAATCGTGTGATAAAGATGAGACAGCCCCGCCCATGAGCACTGATAAAAAGACTGTTCGTGGGTGGGGCTTCCTAATCTCATCACAGACTTCTGTGCTGTGCTGCTGACTGCAGTTCGCTCTATGAAGCTCCAATTCATGGTGAGCAAAGTGTACTTCAGACTTAAGTACAGAAATGTTCTCCCCCCACCGTAATTGCTTTATATTACTTGAAAATTAGAACTTGTTCCGACTTAAAAGGCTATTTTCTTGTAAAAGATAATTGTCTAATGCAGCATCATAACAGCTCATAAAGCTAATAAATCACATATAAAACAATCAAGGGGTTTCCGGCTCAGACAATCTACTTACTGGAATCCCCCCGGGCGTCATACACAGGAAAACCTAAAAGCAGAAACATAAATGTCGGAAAATATAATGATATATTAAGGCAGGACTCCGGAAAAATCTCTATTTGATCCAGGTACCTTTTTATTTATAGAAATGATGTGGTCCCTCATTAGCCACATTAATTGGTGTTTTTTTAATACAGTAAAAAAAAATTAAATTCAAAGAACACCAAATGAAATAAACAAACCTATCCTAAATATCCAGCACTAAAGAATAAAGACCACGCCCTCTAAATCCCTGATGTCATCCTGCGGCCCAAGGACCATGTGTGGCCTTCTGGTACTTGATATGTGGCCCTTGGCCCCAAGAAGTCACTCCCCCAGCCTGTCACTTTCTTCTACAGCATGTCCTTAGTCTACACCATATCCACAGTCTCTTACAAAGCCCACTGCTTGTCCTTCCTTAGTCTCCACTCCAGCAAAGCCTGCAGCATGTCTTTGGTCTCCAACCAAACCTGTAGGACTTCCTTAGTCTCCACCAAAACCTGCAGCCTCACCTTAGTCTCCAAACAAACATGCTGCATGTCCTTCGGCTAGAACCAGGCCTGCAGCATGTTCTTAGTCTCCAAAAAAGGCCTGCAGCATGTCTCCAACTAAACCTGTAGGATGTCCTTAATCTCCAACCAAACCTACAGCAAATTTTAGACTCCAACCAAACCCATAGCATGTCCTTCGTCTCCAACCAAACCCGTAGCACGTCCCTAGTCTCCATGCAAACCCATAGGATGTCCTTAGTCTCCAACCAAACCTGTACCATATCCATAGTCTCTAACAAAGCTCGCTCACATGCCCTTAGTCTCCAGTAAAGCCTGCAGCATGTTTTTGGTCTCCAACCAGGCCTGTAGCATCACCTTAGTCTCCAATCAAACATGCAGCATGTCCTCAGGCTCCAACCAGGCCTGCAGCATGTTCTTAGTCTCCAAAAAAGCCTGCAGCATGTCCTTAGTCTCCAACCAAACCTGTAGGATGTCCTTAATCTCCAACCAAACCTGTAGGTTGTCCCTAATCTCCAACCAAACCTACAGCAAATATTAGACTCCAACCAAACCCATAGCATGTCCCTCCAACCAAACCCATAGCATGTCCTTCGTCTCCAACCAAACCCGTAGTACGTCCCTAGTCTCCATGTAAACCCATAGGATGTCCTTAGTCTCCAACCAAACCTGCACCATATCCATAGTCTCTAACAAAGCTCGCTCTCACGCTCCTTAGTCTCCAGCAAAGCCTGCAGCATGTCTTTGGTCTCCAACCAAACCTGTAGGATGTCCTTAGTCTCCACAAAGACCTGCAGCATGTCCTTAGTTTCCAACCAGGCCTGTAGCATCACCTTAGTCTCCAACCAAACATGCAGCATGTCCTCAGGCTCCAACCAAACCCGTAGGTTGTCCCTAATCTCCAACCAAACCTACAGCAAATATTAGACTCTAACCAAACCCATAGCATGTCCTTCCATTGGCTTCCAACCAAACCCAACCAAACCCATAGCATGTCCTTCGTCTCCAACCAAACCCGTAGCACATCCCTAGTCTACATGCAAACCCATAGGATGTCCTTACTCTCCAACCAAACCTGCACCGTATCCATAGTCTCTAACAAAGCTCGCTCACATGCCCTTAGTCTCCAGCAAAGCCTGCAGCAATTCTTTGGTCTCCAACCAAACCTGTAGGACGTCCTTAGTCTCCACAAAGACCTGCAGCATGCCCTTAGTCTCCAACCTGGCCTGCAGCATCACCTTAGATCTCCAAACAAACATGCAGCATGTCCTCAGGCTCCAACCAGGCCTGCAGCATGTTCTTGGTCTCCAAAAAAGCCTGCAGCATGTCCTTAGACTCCACCAAAACTTGCAGCATGTCCCTAGTTTCCAACAAAACCTGCACCATGTCCCTAGTGTGACAGCAGGAAGGTAAAGTTACCTGGTTGCATCCAGGGGGGTAGATATATTTCTCCCAGATTCAGGCTTTATGCCGACTTATACAACTAGGGAGTTGATGAAGCCCAGCTGAGACTAGTGGGCTCATGGATGACTCATACCTCTAGAGAGAGGGCTGGGCGTCGTGCAGGCAGGGAGTTGATGAGACCAGCTGAAGCTTGTCAGCTCATTTAAGGCCTTTATAAAAACTCCCAGCTTCATTAGATGTTAGCTCATGCCTGGACCCAGACCTGTGTGGACTGTCTAGGGAGAGTGAACCCCTGTGCGGTGAGGCAAAGCCTGTGTGGCTATTTGTTTGGACTTTTACTAAACCAGGGACTTAGGGACTAGGACAGCACCAGGCTGATCCCAGTTGTTAGTTTAGGAAACCTGCATGTTTAGTCAGAGGTCAAACTGACCAGGATTTATTTTGTTTATGTTTCTTTTTGGCTTTGCTGTGTTTTTGTCACTGTACATAGAGAAATAAACCGCACCTTTTGATTTTGAAAACCACAACCTCCGTCTGCTGGCCCTGTTTTTGTGTGGGGAGCCCAACCAGGGGGTCACACACACCCGCTACCGAGTTAACCCCCTCACAGTTGGTGGAGAACCAGTGGCAGTTTTTTTTAAGCCAGCATGGAGGAGATACTGAAACAGCTGGCTCTAGCAAATGCCAATCAACAGCAGACAAATGCAGGTTTGCAAAGGAGCCTTGCAGCCCAGCAGCAAGCTCATCAACAAGCCCAGCAGCAACCTGACGGCCTCTTCCAGAGACTCTCGGACTTTCCACCCTAAGACCAGACCATCCCCAGGGGCGGATAAGAGGATTCCAAGGGGTAAGGGTGGAGAGAGTGAGAGGGTGGGAGCTCTACCCAAAGTTTGGCGAGAACAGCCTGGGAAGTCAGGGGCTCAAGAGGCAGCCAAATGGATTGTTTGCTACCGCTGCCGGCAAGCGGGACATATTGCAGCAAATTGCCCGGTTGTGGAGGAACCCATGCAATGTGACTTTCTGATGGACAGACGTCAGTCGCTGTGTGCGACAGTCGCATGCACTGCCATTCGGGGAACTGAGAAACATTTATGCAAAATGTGTATTAATGGTAGAAATGTTGTGGTATTACTGGATTCAGGTAGCCTTGTGACCCTGATAAAGGCTGAATTAGTTAAAACAGAGGTCTCTGGGAATAGCAAGGTAGCTGTTATTTGTGTGCATGGGGACACCCGAGAGTATCCAGTGACTACAGTGTGTTTCGAGACCCCCAAAGGTACCCTCTCTCATCCAGTGGGGTTAGTATCTCAATTACCGCATGATGCCATTGTGGGAAGGGATTTTCCGAAGTTCTGGGAACTGTGGGATGATCCTGAGCCCCCCACTGGTGCCCCTATGTACCAGGAATGTGATAGCCAGAACTCCTCTGAGAGTGGTGAGGACTCTCCAGAATTTCCCTTGTCAGTATTGGCAGGGGAGACTCAAGAAACTGGAGAGGAGCCCACCTCCTCAGACGAAAACCTACCGTCTGTGGAGTTTTCTGATCTGGAGGTTCACAGGGAAAATTTTGCCACAGAACAGTTAAAAGACCCCGCCCTAATAAAGGCACGGGAAAACGTAGTGGAAATAGATGGCGAGTTAGTGAACCCAGATAATACCTGCACTTACCCATACTTCAGCGTAGAGAAGGACCTACTGTATCGGGTGGCAAAAAGGGCAGAAGAAACCGTTGAGCAGCTTGTGGTGCCCAAACCTTACAGGAAGTTGGTGTTGGAGTTGGCCCATGGGCACATCCTTGGAGGTCATCTGGGGACAGAGAAAACCCGAGAGAGGGTATTACAGAGATTCTATTGGCCTGGGGTGATGAAGGACATAGAAAATTATTGTTCCTCCTGCCCTGTGTGTCAGAGGTCGGCCCCGATGCCACATTTCCGTAGCCCGCTGGTCCCTCTACCCATCATTGAGGTCCCGTTTGAGAGAATCGCAATGGATTTGGTAGGTCCTATAATCAAGTCCGCTAGGGGGCACCAGTACATATTGGTTATAATGGACTATGCCACCCGTTATCCAGAAGCGATCCCTCTCAGAAATACCTCGGCCAAAACCATAGCCAAAGAGCTATCTCTTGTTTTTAGCCGGGTGGGTATTTGTAAAGAACTGCTTACGGACCAAGGTACACCCTTTATGTCCCGGGTTATGAAAGAGCTGTGTAAATTGTTCAAAGTGACGCAATTGCGTACATCTGTGTATCACCCCCAAACCGATGGGCTGGTTGAAAGATTCAACAAAACCCTAAAACAAATGTTGAAGAAAGTGGTGGATAGAGATGGAAAGGATTGGGACTGTCTACTTCCTTATTTGATGTTTGCTATTAGGGAGGTGCCCCAATCCTCTACGGGATTCTCCCCCTTTGAGTTACTGTATGGGAGACACCCAAGAGGGCTGTTGGATATTGCCAAGGAAACTTGGGAAAGTGAGAGTTCTCCCCACAGGAGTGTGATTGAGCATGTCGCCCTGATGCAAGATCGAATTGCACAGGTAATGCCCATCGTGAAGGAACATTTGGCCCAAGCGCAGTTGGCACAGCAGAGAGTGTACAACCGTGGAGCAAAGACCCGTACCTTTTCCCCGGGGGATAGGATATTGGTACTTGTCCCTACGGTTGAAAGTAAATTCCTTGCCAAATGGCAAGGCCCCTACGAGATAATGGAAAAAGTGAGCGAAGTGAATTACAAGGTCAGACAACCAGGAAGGCGAAAGCCCGAACAGATATATCACGTTAATCTGTTGAAAGCCTGGAGGGATAGAGAGTCCCTAGTCGCAGAAACTTGGTCACCAGCTCAAACTGGTTGCGTGATTCCGGAGGTTGGAATAGCAGCCACCTTGTCACAACCCCAACAACAGGAGGTTAAGGAGTTTGTGCTTCGCAACAAGGAGGTGTTCTCTGAGCTGCCGGGACAAACATCTGGGGTAGAGCATGATATTATTACCCCGCCCGGTGAAAGGGTGAAGTTAAAACCCTATCGGATCCCAGAGGCCCGACGGGAGGCAATACGGGAGGAAGTACAGAAAATGCTGAACTTAGGGGTGATAGAGGAGTCCCAAAGTGATTGGTCTAGTCCCATTGTGTTGGTGCCTAAACCGGATGGGAGCTGGCGATTTTGTAACGATTTTCGTCAGTTGAACAAAGTTACAAAATTTGACACCTACCCCATGCCACGTATAGATGAGTTGATCGACCGGCTGGGAACAGCCCGATACATGACGACTCTTGACCTCACAAAAGGGTATTGGCAAATTCCCCTGGCCAAGTCGGCCAAAGAGAAAACCGCATTTGTAAACCCAGACGGGGCGTTCCAATATAAGAGAATGCCGTTCGGGTTACAGAATGCGCCGGCCACATTCCAGCGGAAAATGGACCAGATACTGAGGCCCCATCGGAAGTATGCTGCGGCTTACCTGGATGACGTAATTGTCCATAGCACAGATTGGGCCTCACATCTGCCAAAAGTGCAAGCAGTCCTAGACTCTATCCGGGAAGCGGGGTTTACGGCTAACCCCAAGAAGTGTACCATTGGGCAGGAGGAGGCCAAATATCTTGGGTACACCATTGGCAGGGGAGTGATAAAACCCCAACTCAACAAAGTCGAGGCCATCCAGAGTTGGCCACGTCCCAACAGCAAGAAGCAGGTACGGGCCTTTCTGGGAATCGCGGGTTATTATCGGCGCTTCATTCCCCACTTTGCTTCTAAGGCTGTGCCCCTAACCAACCTGACGAAAGGGAAAGGGTCGGTCATGATTAAATGGACCCCCGAGGCTGAGGCAGCATTCCAATTCTTGAAACAAGCCTTATGTAGCCAGCCAGTGTTGTACTCACCCGACTTCTCTAAAGACTTTGTCGTACAAAGTGATGCGTCAGATGTGGGGTTAGGAGCAGTATTGTCCCAGGTCTGGAACGGGGAAGAGCACCCAGTCATTTACCTCAACAGGAAGTTGAAGTCCCATGAGGTAAATTACGCCACGGTTGAAAAGGAGTGTTTAGCGGTGAAGTGGGCTCTAGATTCCCTTCGGTACTATCTGCTAGGTAGGCACTTTGACATGGTTACGGATCACGCTCCGTTAAAGTGGATGGCTCAAAACAAGGAGACAAATAGAAGAGTGAATAGGTGGTTCCTGGCCCTACAGGAATTCAACCTCACAGTAAAGCATCGCCCTGGCGTTCAAATGGGGAATGTGGATGCTTTGTCTCGAGTACATGAATGCCTGATTGCTGGTGTTCCAACCCCAAGGTTAAAACAAGAGGGGGGGGTATGTGACAGCAGGAAGGTAAAGTCACCTGGTTGCATCCAGGGGGGTAGATATATTTCTCCCAGATTCAGGCTTTATGCCGACTTATACAACTAGGGAGTTGATGAAGCCCAGCTGAGGCTAGTGGGCTCATGGATGACTCATACCTCTAGAGAGAGGGCTGGGCGTCGTGCAGGCAGGGAGTTGATGAGACCAGCTGAAGCTTGTCAGCTCATTTAAGGCCTTTATAAAAACTCCCAGCTTCATTAGATGTTAGCTCATGCCTGGACCCAGACCTGTGTGGACTGTCTAGGGAGAGTGAACCCCTGTGCGGTGAGGCAAAGCCTGTGTGGCTATTTGTTTGGACTTTTACTAAACCAGGGACTTAGGGACTAGGACAGCACCAGGCTGATCCCAGTTGTTAGTTTAGGAAACCTGCATGTTTAGTCAGAGGTCAAACTGACCAGGATTTATTTTGTTTATGTTTCTTTTTGGCTTTGCTGTGTTTTTGTCACTGTACATAGAGAAATAAACCGCACCTTTTGATTTTGAAAACCACAACCTCCGTCTGCTGGCCCTGTTTTTGTGTGGGGAGCCCAACCAGGGGGTCACACACACCCGCTACCGAGTTAACCCCCTCACACTAGTCTCCAACCAAACCTGTAGCATGTCCTTAGCCTCCAACCATCCATACCGGTAAGTAATAACACACAGGAATCCTAATTGTTTCTATGTGAATGCCTCAAGCATTTGCACAGCTGTCACAAATAATCACATATAGTGTCAAAAATGTTTATTTTCTATGATCGTCAGCACCATCTAGTGCAGGGGTGCCCAACCAGTGGCCCGGGGACCACATGTGGCCCGTGGATCCCTCTGATGTGGCCCGCGACCTCCTGCTCTGGGATGGCTGGTTGGCAAGCCCAGATTGCAGGTTCCCAACCTGCCATCCCAGAGCATCAGTGTTGTGAATGAAGCGAAGCCGGTGGTAGAGGAAGCAAGCGGCTTTTCAGAAAGTGCACCACACCTGCAGGATATAATAGCCATCTATGGTAGGGTGACCAGACATCCCCGGTTTCTGGGGACAGTCCCCGGATTGAGGACACTGTCCCCAGACCAAGTCTGTCCCCGGTTTTGTTTCCGGATTGGATTTAAACAGGGGCTGGGGCAATTTCAAAGACAGTCAGTGCAGAATTAATAAAAAAAAAAACAGAATTACAACACCCCCCCCCCCCCACCGCCGCTCCTACTAGCTTAGGGGGGTGTATTTCTTTCCATCATCTGTGCCTCTTTCTGATGATCATGTGCTGGTCGGAGCGGAGGGAATATTTCTTCAGCTCCGCCCACATGTTCTTCTGCCTTGGCTCAAGTCCCGGCCAGCCGCCTGCCTGCTTATCTCCTTACCTTCCCTGGCAGAATGATCTTCCTCCACTCCCCACCCGGTAGTAGCCGAGGCCCGGAGAGTGAAACTTGGCGGCGGCGGCGACGGGCAGAGAGTCACCGTTTGCTGCCATTACTAGTAAAAAAAAAAATATGTCCCCGGATTTCATTTTAAAAATCTGGTCACCTTAGTCTATGGCAAAGTACAGCTAACCGGTGTGGGTAGACCGCAGACCATCAGTGTAAAAGCAGGCCCTTTCACACGATCGGTCCGACCCAATCGGACCCTCAGTTCACCTCTATAGAGATGTAAACAGATTTTTGTCCGTTTACAACCGCCTAATTCCAATCCGATCTGCTAAAAAAAAAAAAAACAGAAGTGGATCCGTCCCCTTCCATCTGATTGGATCAGAGGGCCCATAGAGTAGATTGGGCTGTGTCTGTGTGTGCTTTGCATATGCAGACTGGACACAGACCTGTCATCTGCCCACTCTGCTCATTGTGGCCCGCGTTTGGTTACCAAGTTGCTTTTGTGGCCCTTGGCCTTCAAAATGTTGGGCACCCCTGATCTAGTGTCTATAAAGTGGTATTTTCCTAAATAACCTCCATCAAGAAATGACTGCATTATGGCCACTAGATGGAGCGGACAATCACTGAGTATATATATATATGCCTTGTACACACGATAGGAATTTCCGATGGAAAAAGTCAGACGGACTTTTTCCATCGGAAATTCCTACCGCGTGTGTGCCCCTTCGGACAAATTCCGATGAATTCCATCTGCGTTTTAATATAGAACATGTTCTATTTTTCTCCGATGGAATTCCGTCAGAATTCCGTTGTAAGTTTGGTCGGACAAAGGTCCGATCGTGTGTACGCGGCATTAGACACCATATGGTGATTATTTGTGACAACCTTGCAAATGCCTGAGACAGTCGCACAGCAATTTTTTTTTTTTCTATAAATCAACCCCTAAAAGAGTTTGTTCCATGTATGGAATATGGGCATGTAAAGAGAGAATACCAGAAGTGCAGAGATAATCATTCTCCGAGAATAGCCTCGCTGTGCCCGCACATAACCAACTCATTGCAGCACAGGACAGATAAGCGCCAGGAAATCGTCTGTTTAGGAAATTGTTTTGCTGATCTGGCAGAAGGCTCAAAAATGTGCATTTAGCAACAACCTATTTCTTACTTCTCCTTCCAAAGATTCTTCCCTAAAGTAGATGGCAATGCCACTTCATGAGCTACCTAGTAAGAACATTTTAAGTAAAATACTTTTTATATACCGTATATACTCGAGTATAAGCCGACCCGAATATAAGCCGAGGCACCTAATTTTACCGCAAAAAAATGGGAAAACTTATTGACTCGAGTATAAGCCTAGGGTGGGAAATGCAGCAGCTACTGTAAATGGTAAAAAGGGTCAACAATGCCCATCTGCAGCCTCACTGTGCCCATCTGCAGCCTCAACTGTGTCCATCTGCAGCCTCACTGTGCCCCATTGCCACCTCACTGTGCCTATCTGCAGCCTCAACTGTGCCCCTTAGCAGCCTCACTGTGCCCATTTGCAACCTCACTGTGCCTATCTGCAGCCTCAACTGTGCCCCTTAGCAGCCTCACTGTGCCCATTTGCAACCTCACTGTGCCTATCTGCAGCCTCAACTGTGCCCCTTAGCAGCCTCACTGTGCCCATTTGCAACCTCACTGTGCCTATCTGCAGCCTCAACTGTGCCCATTTGCAACCTCACTGTGCCTATCTGCAGCCTCAACTGTGTCCATTTGCAGCCTCACTGTGCCCAACTGCAGCCTCACTGTGCCCATCTGCAGCCTCACTGTGCCCATTTGCAGCCTCATGTACCTTTGATCTCCCACTGTGTCATGCAACTGCAGTCGGCGGCCATCCAGTGTAACAAAGCCCCGCCTCCTCCTCATCCGTGATAGAAGTAACACTGATTCAGTTTCCTAGCATTGTTATCAGTGTTCAGTGTTCCGTCTATCATGGACGAAGAGGAGGCGGGGCTTTGTTACAGTGGACGGCCACTGACTGCAGTTAAGACTGACACAGCAGGAGACCCTCACTCGAGTATAAGCCGAGGGGGGCTTTTTCAGCATAAAAAATGTGCTAAAAAAGTCAGCTTATACTCAAGTATATACGGTACTTTTATAAATCACAACAATAATACCAGTTTTTATGGTGTTGCTGGCAGTCATGAGATCCCGAACCCTCTGAGATACAGTCAGGTCCATAAATATTGGGACATCGACACAATTCTAATCTTTTTGGCTCTATACACCACCACAATGGATTTGAAATGAAACAAACAAGATGTGCTTTAACTGCAGACTTTCAGCTTTAATTTGAGGGTATTTACATCCAAATTAGGCGAACGGTGTAGGAATTACAACAGTTTGTATATGTGCCTCCCACTTTTAAGGGACCAAAATTAATGGGACAATTGGCTACTAAGCTGTTACATGGCCAGGTGTGTGTTATTCCCTCATTATCCCATTTACAAGGAGCAGATAAAGGGTCCAGAGTTCATTTCAAGTGTGCTATTTGCATTTGGAATCTGTTGCTGTCAACTCTCAATATGAGATCCAAAGAGCTGTCACTATCAGTGAAGCAAGCCATCATTAGGCTGGAAAAAACAAACCCATCAGAGAGATAGCAGAAACATTAGGTGTGGCCAAATCCACTGTTTGGAACATCCTTAAAAAGAAAGAACGCATCGGTGAGCTCAGCAACACCAAAAGACCCGGAAGACCACGGAAAACAACTGTGGTGGATGAGCGAAGAATTCTTTCCCTGGTGAAGAAAACACCCTTCACAACAGTTGGCCAGATGAAGAACACTCTCCAGGAGGTAGGTGTATGTGTGTCAGATGAAGAACACTCTCCAGGAGGTAGGTGTATGTGTGTCAGATGAAGAACACTCTCCAGGAGGTAGGTGTATGTATGTCAAAGTCAACAATCAAGAGAAGACTTCACCTGAGTGAATACAGAGGGTTCACCACAAGATGTAAACCATTGGTGAGCCTCAAAAACAGGAAGGCCAGATTGGAGTTTGCCAAACAACATCTAAAAAAGCCTTCACAGTTCTGGAACAACATCCTATGGACAGATGCAGAGCCGGCGCTCCCACTAGGCAAACTAGGCAACCGCCTAGGGCGCACTGCCGCCTAGGGGCGCGGCCACAGCCGCTGGGTCCCCTCCAGAGGATCAGTTCCCCCACTAACGGGTGGTGGCTGGTGCGGAGTGTAGCGGGAGGTGGCTCCAAATGGGTGGCTGCAGAGTGGCTGGGCGGGGAGAAGGAGCAGGCAGATCTTCCCCTTACCCGAACTAAGCCAGGGGTGACCATGCTGATGTCCAGCAGCAGCCGTGGGTGTCAGCTCTCTGCCCACACCGCCTCCCTCTCTGGGTAATGTGCAGCCATTGGAGGAGCAGGGTGGGCGGCATTGTGCATAGAGACAGCCAGGATGGATCCACCCAGGCCCGGACTGGCCATAGGACACACGCTGGGCTGAGGCTGCCGGGCCACTTGTCCTGGAGGAGCGAGGAGCCCAAAGCAAAGCTGCTCCTGCAGCTTACCCAGCCTCTCGGGGGTGGAACCGAATGATAGGCTGAACGGGGGAGGAGCTGGAGGAGTTCTCTCGTGCGTGATCCTGTGACTGGTGACACCAACTGCCTGACATGTGGAGGGAGCTGGAAAGAAGTGCCCCAAGGTAAGAACTTGTGGTGGGGGAAGCCCTGGGGATGAGGGCTTCCAGTCAGACCTTATCACTGGTGTGTGACCCCCTCCACTTGGCTGCACCTCCCCTCTCCTGTCCACCTGGCTGCACCTCCCCTCTCCCGTCCACCTGGCTGCACCCCCTCTCCTATCCACCTGGCTGCACCTCCCCTCTCCCGTCCACCTGACTGCACCCCCTCTCCTATCCACCTGGCTGCACCTCCCCTCTCCTGTCCACCTGGCTGCACCTCCCCTCTCCCATCCACCTGGCTGCACCCCCTCTCCTATCCACCTGGCTGCACCTCCTCTCTCCCGTCCACCTGGCTGCACCTCCCCTCTCCCGTCCACCTGGCTGCACCCCCTCTCCTATCCACCTGGCTGCACCTCCCCTCTCCCATCCACCTGGCTGCACCCCCTCTCCTATCCACCTGGCTGCACCTCCTCTCTCCCGTCCACCTGGCTGCACCTCCCATCTCCCGTCCACCTGGCTGCACCCCCTCTCCTATCCACCTGGTTGCACATCCCCTCTCCCGTCCACCTGGCTGCACCTCTCCTCTCCCGTTCACCTGGCTGCACCTCCCCTCTCCCGTTCACCTGGCTGCACCTCACCTCTCCCGTTCACCTGGCTGCACCTCCCCTCTCCCGTTTCACCTGGCTGCACCTCCCCTCTCCCGTCCACCTGGCTGCACCTCCCCTCTCCTGTCTGCACCTCCCCTCTCCCGTCCACCTGGCTGCACCTCCCCTCTCCCGTCCACCTGGCTGCACCTCCCCTCTCCCATCCACCTGGCGGCACCCCCTCTCCTGGCCACCTGACTCCATCCCTCCACCTGGCTATATCCTCCCTCCACCTGTTTGCATCCACCCCCTCTCCTGTCCACCTGGCTATATCCTCCTTCCAACTGGTTGCACCCCACCCTCCTGTCCACCTGGCTCTATCCCTCCACCTGGCTGCACCCCCCCTCCTGTCCACCTGGCTCCATCCCTCCATCTGGCTGCACCTCGTCTCTCCTGTCCACCTGGCTGCACCACCCCCTCTCCTGTCCACCTGCCTCCATCCCTCCAACTGTCTGCACCCCCTCTCCTGTCCACCTGGCTCCATCCTTCCCCCCTTCCCCCACCTGGCTGCACCCCCTCTCTTGTCCACCTGGACCAGTTCTGGTGCTAAAATTATTGAATTCATTTTGATTTTTCTTTGGGGGGGGGGGGGGAACGCAAGTAGCTGTTCTAGCCTAGTAGTCTAGCACCAGCCCTGGACAGATGAGACCAAGATCAACTTGTACCAGAGTGATTGGAAGAGAAGAGTATGGAGAAGGAAAGGAACTGCTCATGATCCAAAGCATACCACCTCATTTGTGAAGCATGGTGGTGGTAGTGTCATGGCGTGGGCATGTATGGCTGCCAATGGAACTGGTTCCCTTGTATTTATTGATGATGTGACTGCTGACAAAAGCAGCAGGATGAATTCTGAAGTGTTTCGGGCAATATTATCTGCTCATATTCAGCCAAATGCTTCAGAACTCATTGGACGGCGCTTCACAGTGCAGATGGACAATGACCCGAAGCATACTGCAAAAGCAACCAAAGAGTTTTTTAAGGGAAAGAAGTGGAATGTTATGCAATGGCCAAGTCAATCACCTGACCTAGATCCGATTGAGCATGCATTTCACTTGCTGAAGACAACTGAAGGGAAAATGCCCCAAGAACAAGCAGGAACTGAAGACAGTTGCAGTAGAGGCCTGGCAGAGCATCACCAGGGATGAAACCCAGTGTCTGGTGATGTCTATGCATTCCAGACTTCAGGCTGTAATTGACTGCAAAGGATTTTCACCCAAGTATTAAAAAGTGAAAGTTTGATTGATGATTGTAAATCTGTCCCATTACTTTTGGTCCCTTAAAAGTGGGAGGCACATATACAAACTGTTGTAATTCCTACACCGTTCACCTGATTTGGATGTAAATTCCCTCAAATTAAAGCTGAAAGTCTGCAGTTAAAGAACATCTTGTTTGTTTCATTTCAAATCCATTGTGGTGGTGTATAGAGCCAAAATGATTAGAATTGTGTCCATGTCCCAATATATAACTCCTTCTGCAGACAGTCAGTGGAGACCATCAGTGAACCTGTGCGGATGTGCATCAAAGGAAGCGTCCAATGTGATCAGCCAGTATTCAGATATAATAATGTGGGAAAGCTTCCAGGTGGTGACAATGCTAGGGGGAATTATCCCTTTAGAACAATCAGGCATAACATTTATGACCAACCCCCCACCATAACCCTTCAAGGCATGGATTCAGTAGACCTCTGATGGTCTGCTGCAGTATCTGCCACCAAGCCATCATTAGCAGAATTCTTTCATGTGAACTATTTATAATTCATAAAAGTTATGTCCGACTAGTGGTTGAACACCCAGAACAGTTGGCACCTCATCCCAAGTAGTTAAATGTATCAAATGGGAAGGATAAAGGGATTTTGACGGTGCTTACAAATGATAATGAGAATCATATATTTAAATAAGTTTAATGAGAATAAAGGTAAAAAAAAGACAGAGACAATTTGTTCACTGATGTACAGCAATTCATGAAATAGGTGGTCATACAAACAGATGTACAGTTACAGCGGAAGTTTCAGATTCGTATATTATGCCGACGTGTTTCGCCTGGTAGCTTCATCAGGGGATATACGAATTAATCAAGAGATTCATGAAACACGCCAAGTAATACCACAGATTAGCCGCTGCCAATGATCTGGCGCCAGAGACGGAGGGCGACTTCTCCACTACTTCACAATATTCTGGAGTGATATTCCAACTTTATATCACCTACTTTGTAACCTAAGTCGCCCTTCACCCCATGCTCTGAATATACAATTTTTAACCAGGTCATTGTGTGTCCTCTTAGGATGTCCTCCTTCTTGGGACTTTGTTTGCCCCGATCAATGGCAGCGGTTTATCTGTGGGATTATTTAGCGTGTTTCACGAATCTCTTGATTAATTTGTATATACCCTGATGAAGCTACCAGGTGAAACATGTCGGGATAATATACGAATCTTAAACTTCCGCTGTAACTGTACACCTGTTTGTATGACCACCTATTTCATGAATTGCTGTACATCAGTGAACAAATCGACTCTGTCTTGTTTTTAACTTTATTCTCATTAAACTTATTTAAATATATGATTCTTATTATCATTTGTAAGCACCGTCAAAATCCCTTTATCCTTCCCATTTGATACAGTGGACTATTTATACATTGGCTGGTGTAAGATTTTCATGTTAGTGAATTTAGGAAGTACGGGCCAATCCAGGGTTAGAAAGTTTGTACATTACTGGCAATATACATTGATCAGCCATAACAAGACCACCTACCTAATATTGAGTATGCTCCCCTTTTGGCACCAACACACACTTGACCCATCAAGGCATGGACTCCACTAGACCTCTGAAGGTATGCGGTGGTATCTGGCACCAAGCCGTCAGAAGGAGATCCTTTAAGTCCTGTAAATTGCGAGGTGGGACCACCATGGATTGGACTTTTTTTTCCCAGTGCATCCCGCAGATGCTCAATTGGATTGAGATCTGAAGAATTTGGAGGTCAACACCTCAAACCCACTGTTGTGTTCCTCCAACCATTCTTCAATTCACCAGACCGGGCCACCTTCTTCCATTGCTCCGTAGTCCAGTTCTGATGCTCATGTACCCATTGTAGGAACTTTTGGCTGTGGACACGGGTCAGCCTGGGCCCCTTGACTGGTCTTTGGCTACGCAGCCCCATACACAACCAACTGCGATGCTCTGTGTGTTCTGACACCTTTCTATTACAACCAGCATTCACTTTTTCAGCAATGTATTCTACAGGAGCTCTTCTATTGGATCGGACTACATGGGCCAGCCTTTGCCCCCTTGCATCAATGAGCCTTGACCGCCCACCTCATCCCTTTAAACCCGAACACATATGAATTACACAGGTTCTGAGGCTGATTTAATGCAGATAAGGCACCAAGTGAGTTTAATTACTGCCGTAATCAGCCACAGAACCTTTGTAATTAATATGTATTTGGGTTTAAAGGGATGAGGTGGCAACCCTACCCATGACCCTGTCACCGTTTGGCCATTTTTCCTTCCTCTGACCAATATTGGTCAGTCCTGACCTCTGCAGACCAGGAACATCCCACAAGAACTGCAGTTCTGATTGGGTAGTCTTCTCTAGACCAGTGTTAATTTAGTAGACTAAAACGACTAAAACATTTTAGTCGACTAAATGAATACTATTTTAGTCGACTAAAATACGACTAAAACTAAAACAATTGAGATGACTAAAATATGACACAAAAATTTGGTCATTAAAAACGATCGTGTGTGGGCTCCAGAGCATTTTTCACGACGTGAAGAAATGGGCATTAAAAATTTGGAACATGCTCTAATTTATCTCGTAGCTTTTCACGTCGTCGTTTTTCTCGTCGTGAAAAACGGCCGTGTGTAGGCTTTAACGACGTGAAAAAAAAACCGCGCATGCTCAGAAGCAAGTTATGAGACGGGAGCGCTCGTTCTAGTAAAACTAGCGTTCGTAATGGAGATAGCACATTTGTCACGCTGTAACGGACTGAAAAGCACGAAGACTGAAAAGCGCGAATCGTCTCTCAACAAACATTTACTAACACGAGGATCAGCAAAAGCAGCCCAAAGGGTGGCGCCATCCGAATAGAACTTCCCCTTTATAGTGTTGTACGTCACCGCGCTTTGCTCAAGCGTTTTTTTTTTTCATGATAGTGTATAGGCAAGGCAGGCTTGAGAAGAATAACGTCGAGAAAAACGGCTAAAACTAAATCGAAATTTGCCGCCAAAATTTACACTGCTCTAGACAATATAATTCTGATAGAAAAGGTGTCAGAACACACAGAGCATCGCAGTTGGTTGTGTATGGGGCTGCGTAGCCAAAGACCGGTCAAGGGGCCCACGCTGACCCGTGTCCACAGCCAAAAGTTTCTACAACGGGTACGTGAGCATCAGAAGTGAACTGGACTATGGAGCAATGGAAGAAGGTGGCCCGGTCTGGTGAATTGAAGAATGGTTGGAGGAACACAACAGTGGGTTTGAGGTGTTGACCTCCAAATTCTTCAGATCTCAATCCAATTGAACATCTGCGGGATGCACTGGAAAAAAAAGTCCAATCCATGGTGGTCCCACCTCGCAACTTACAGGACTTAAAGGATCTCCTTCTGACGGCTTGGTGCCAGATACCACCGCATACCTTCAGAGGTCTAGTGGAGTCCATGCCTTGATGGGTCAGGCAACAGAAGCATGAGGATATTAGAATGTTATACATATTATAAGAAACTATTCACAGAACAATTTTCATTTTTGTCCAGAAAAGCCCTATAATGGCGAAGGCCAAGTCAGCAGATAAATGCCCTGCTGAAGAGAACTGTTTGGCCAGTCATGTGATCCAGGCAACCGGAAAGCACCGGGAGGTCTGTTAGCTCAGCAATATTTCAGGAGATTTCAGTGAAATTTGAGAAAACACATTAGTATCATTTGGAAAGTGGAAATGAAAGCATAGCCATACCCTCCCCTCCCCCCTCCCCACAGCCCCCCACAGATTACTATATAGAAGCTCTCCAGTCCTTAACTTTTTCTGACATTTCTCACTTACATCTAAAAATCTGTATTTTTTTTCTGGAAAATTACTAAGAGCCCCCCTAAAATTATATATATTTCTAAAAGCAGTGGCTCTAGAGAATAAAATGGTCGGTGTTGCAATTTTTTTACGTCACACGGTATTTGTGCAGCATTTTTTCTAATGCAATTTTTTGGGGAAAAAATACACTTTAATGTATTTGAACTAGGGCTGGGAAAAAAATCGATTTGATTTAAAAATCGAGCTGTTAGGTCAAATCGATTCATATTATCCAAAAATCTTTTTTTTTTTTTTAGGCCGGACGCCGCTGCTTCGGGCCGAAGCCGCGGCCTCGCCTAAAAAATCCTGCCCGCAGCTCGCCGCGATCCTGGGAAAAGGGAGCGAGGCCGGACGCCGAAGACTGGGCCGAAGCTGCGGCCTCGCGGCCTTTTCCCAGGATTGCGGCGAGCTGCGGGCAGGATTTTTTAGGCGAGGCCGCGGCTTCGGTCTAGTCCGCGGCGTCCGGCCTCGCTCCCTTTTCCCAGGATCGCGGCGAGCTAGGGTTGCCACCTGTCCGGTTTTGACCTGGACAGTACGGGCTTTTACACATGTGCCCGGGTTTCCACCCGCTGGAAACCCGGGCACACATTCCAACGTCCTGTGGCCAGTGGCAGCCGGATCTCTGTCCCCGGCGCAACTTCTAGAGAGACAGCGCGCTGCGCGCATGATCCCCGGCCCGCTATCATTGTCACACAGTGAGCCAGCGGGTGCCCTGTAATTGGCTGAATGGGCCATGTGCGGGGCGGGCCGAGCGGCAGACATGGGGGTCTGTGAATGACCCTGCGGAGCTGGTGCTGATCACGTGTGGAGGCGGGGGCGGGGCTGGACTGTGGATTTGATCATCGCGCCTGCTTGCTCCCGGAGACGGAGTCCTGCCTCACAATGTGTTTATCCTGAGGTCTCATCTGCTCTGTCAGTTTACCCCCATCCTCTGTGTCACCCCTCCATCCTCTGTGTCAACCCCCCATCCTCTGTGTCACCCCCCATCCTCTGTGTCACCCCCCCATCCTCTGTGTCACCCCCCATCCTCTGTGTCACCCCGCCCATCCTCTGTGTCACCCCCCATCCTCTGTGTCACCCCCCCATCCTCTGTGTCACCCCCCATCCTCTGTGTCATCCCCCCATCCTCTGTGTCACCCCCCCATCCTCTGTCACCCCCCCATCCTCTGTGTCACCCCCCCATCCTCTGTGTCACCCCCCATCCTCTGTTGTCACCCCCCTCCTCCTCTGTGTCACCCCCTTCCTCTGTCACCCCCTTCCTCTGTCACCCCCCTTCCTCTGTGTCACCCCCCTCCTCACCCCCTCCTTTGTATCACCCCCTCCTCTGTTTCACCCTCCTCCTCCTCTGTCACCTCCCTCCTCCTCTGTGCCACCCCCCATCCTCTGTGTCACCCCCCATCCTCTGTGTCACCCCCCCCCCATCCTCAGTGTCACCCCCCATCCTCAGTGTCACCCCCCCATCCTCCTCTGTGTCACCCCCCCTCTTCCTCTGTGTCACACCCCCCCATCCTCTGTGTCACCCTCCTCCTCTGTGTCACCTCCCCCTCCTTCTCTGTGTCACCCCCCTCCTCCTCTGTGTCACCCTCCATCCTCTGTGTCACCCCCCCCCTGTGTCACCCCCTCCTCCTCTGTGTCACCCCCCTTATCCTCTGTGTCACCCCCTTCTGTGTCACCCCCCTCCTCCTCTGTGTCACCCCCCTCCTCTGTGTCACCCCTCTCCTCTGTGTCACCCCTTCCTCTGTGTCACCCCCCCCCCCTCCTCCTCTGTGTCACCCCCCTCCTCCTCTGTGTCACCCCCCTCCTCCTCTGTGTCACCCCCCTCCTCACCCTCTCCTTTGTGTCAGCTCCCCCTTCTCTGTGTCAGCTCCCCCTTCTCTGTGTCAGCCCCCCTCCCCTGTGTCAGCCCCCCTCCTCTGTCACTCCCTTCCTCTGTGTCACCCCCCCTCCTCTGTGTCAGTTCCCCCTCCTCTGTGTAAGCCCCCCTTTCCCTCTGTCTCTCTCTCTCTTTTTCTCTCAGCCTCTCGCTCACCCCCTCTCTCGCACCCACCACTCTTTCTCTAATCCCCCCTCTCTCACCCCCACCCTCTCATCCCCACCTCTCTCACCCCCACCCCCTCTCATCCCCACCCCTCTCACCCCGCCATCTCACCCCACCCTCTCTCTCACCCCCCTCTCTCTCCTGCCTCCTCCGTCCTCCCCCCTTTCTTTCACCCCCCTCACCTCCTCTCTCTCACCTTCCCCTTTCTCACCTCCCTCCCCCCACCTCTTTCCCTCCTCAGGGGGTGGGGGCCCCATGAGGATGGTTGTATGGGGCCCCAATAATTGCTAATAGCAGCCCTGTGAGTGAGCGCACCAGTTTGGATGTGTCCTGAATCCTGTGTCTTGCCGACACACTTCTCCCCAAGGCTCCCCACGAATGGAAGGAAGGAAAACAGCACTACAGTAGAGGAGCTCCACCCCCAAACTCCAGCTCCCACACTTCCTGGCTTGAAGCGGCTCTCGGGAAGGCAGTCTAATGGGGGTCTTTCGGGGCAGGGGACACTGATTGGGGGGTTCCCTGATCTAATCGAGGGGGGACAGATATAAGGGAGGGAAGTCTGTGGGGAGGGAGGTGGACGGTGTCAGTAGGGCAGTGGATGGTACCAGTAGTTACCATCCACGCTAACCGTGACACATTATTGCTCTCCTCCAGGTCTTTAAAATCCTTTAGTGTATACCACAAAAAATTTGCCATGCGCCGCTAAAGTGTTCGGGTTTGGCTTGAGGAAAAGGTGGCAACCCTACGGCGAGCTGCGGGCAGGATTTTTTAGGCGAGGCCGCAGCTTTGGCCTAGTCCGCAGCGTCCGGCCACGCGGCCTTTTCCCAGGATCGCGGCGAGCTGCGGGCAGGATTTTTTAGGCGAGGCCACAGCTTCGGCCTGGTCCGCGGTGTCCGGCCTCGCGGCCTTTTCCCAGGATCGCGGCGGACTAGGCCGAAGCCGTGGCCTCGCCTAAAAACTCCTGCCCGTAGCTTCTTAGGACCGGCGCGGTATCCATAAAAAAAAAAAAAAAAAACTTGATTTGAATTGTAAATCGAGTTTCTTATAAAAAAAATCGCTGATTTTTTTTATGGGAAAAAATCGCCCAGCTCTATTTTGAACGCACAAAAATACAATATAACACCCAATTGTTTGGTAAAATATAGAAGCGGATGTTACACCGAGTAAATAGATACCTAACATGACAGGCTTTTTAATTGCGCACGACCGTGGAATGGCGACAAATTATGTAAAATATAGGCGATGCTTTAAAAGTCTTTACAGGTTACCACTTTAGATTTACAGAGGAGGTCTGGTGCTAGAATTATTGCTCTCGATCTGACGCTAGCGGCGATGCCTCACATGTGTGGTGTGATCGCTGTTTACGTGTGACGCGGAACTGACGCATGCGTTCACCTTTGTGCGTGAGAATGATGGTCGGGGTGCTTTAAAAAAAAATTATATTATTATTATTACATTTTTTTTACTCTGTACCTTTTTTGATAACTTTTATTTTACTTTTATTTCTACTGATGAAGCCCAATCAGAGGGCGACACGCGTATAGAGGGGAGGAGCCGAGCCCGTGACGTCACACAAACACTGTGAGTCCATGGTAGGGGTGAACGAGTGGACCTATATACTTTGTTGTTTTTGTCCTTGGATCTTGTAAGTGTGCCTAATTTTGGGGCTGTTTTTAATAAAGTAACAAGCAGAGAGCACTATGGAGTTTATGTTTGTTATTACATGTGAACGATCGATATTATTGGGGCACTATTCCTCCAACTGATAACAATGATCACTATTCCTCCCAATGACACCAATGATGGGGCACTATTTCTCCCACAGCCATTAATGATGGGGAATTATTCCTTCCAATGATGCCAATGATGGTGCACTTTTTTTCTCACTGACACAGACAAAGAGGCACTATTCCTCCCAATGATACTATCAATGGGGCATTATTCCTCACAATGCCACCAACAATGGGGCACTATTCCTCCAAATGACCACAATAATGGGGCACAATTTCTTCCACTGACACCAATGATGGGGCACTTTTCCTCCCACTGACATCAGTTATGGGGCACTATTCCTCCCACTGCCACCAATGATGGGGCACTACTTCTCCCAATGACACCGATGATGGGGCACTATTGCTCCAAATGACCACAATGAAGTGCCACAATTCCTCCCTCTGACACCAAGAATGGGGCATTATTCATCCCTCTGACACCAATGATGGGGCACAATTCCTCCCTCTGACACCAACGATGTGGCACTATTCCTCCAAATGACCACAATGATGGGGCACAATTTCTTCTACTGACACCAATGATAGGGCACTTTTCCTCCCACTGACATCAGTAATGGGGCACTATTCCTGCCACTAACACCAATGATGGGGCACTACTCCTCCCAATGACACCAATGATGGGGCACTATTGCTCCAAATGACCACAATGAAGCAATGAAGTGCCACAATTCCTCCCTCTGACACCAACGATGGGGCATTATTCCTCCCTCTGACACCAATGATGGGGCACAATTCATCCCTCTGACACCAACAATGGGGCACTATTCCTCCCTCTGACACAATGATGGGGCACAATTCCTCCCTCTGACACCAACGATGGGGCACTATTCCTCAAAATGACCACAATGATGGGGCAGAATTCCTCCCTCTGACACCAACGATGGGGCACTATTCCTCCAAATGACCACAATGATGGGACACAATTTCTTCCACTGACACCAATGATAGGACACTTTTCCTCCCACTGACATCAGTAATGGGGCACTATTCCTGCCACTGCCACCAATGATGGGGCAACTCTCCTCCCAATGACACCAATGATGGGGCACTATTGCTCCAAATGAACACAATGAAGTGCCACAATTCCTCCCTCTGACACCAATGATGGGGCATTATTCCTCCCTCTGACACCAACGATGGGGCACTATTCCTCCCACTGATACCAATGATGGGGCACTATTCCTCCCTCTGACACCAATGATGGGGCACTATTCCTCGCTCTGACACCAATGATGGGGCACAATTCATCCCTATGACACCAATGATGGGGCACTTGTCCTCTCACTGACACCAATGATCTGGCACAATTCTTCCCACTGACACCCATGATTAGGGTGACCACATTTCCAAACTACCATTCAGGGACACCCTCCCTTCCCAAAAATCCAGCACCCTCCCTTAACGAATCACAGCACAGTGATTGGACACAAGAGGCGGGATTTATGATTTCTCCAATCACAAGCAGGGGGCGGGGATTGTGCTCCTCCAGGCATTCCCGGCCAGGACAAGTACTGTCAGTGAGTAAAGCAGTGATGTGGCGGCCTTTTTTGGGGGCATCAGATTGGCCCGGGTGGGTGGCTGTGTCAGTTTCATTCCGGGACACTGTATTGTCCTGGAGTGAAGGTGCCCGGGACAGACCTGCAAAATGGGGGACTGTCCCGGGAAATCCGGGACACGTGGTCACCCTACCCATGATGGGGTATTGTTACTGACGCAGGACATTTTCTACTCCCACTGACCACAGTCCGGCCCCCTAATGTCTGAAGGACAGTGAACTGGCTCTTTGTTTATTGAATTTGGAGCCCAGTGCTGTAGACTGGGACATATCGGGGAAAAAGTACTGACAGGTCCACTTTAATTTTGTGTGGTATAGTTATGTTTGTTGCCTCAGCTCCCCTTTAACCACTTCAATACTGGGCACTTACGCACCTTCCTGCCCAGGCCAATTTTCAGCTTTCAGCGCTGTCGCAATTTAAATGACAATTACGCGGTCATGCAACACTGTACCCAAAAATTTTTTTTCTCATTTTGTTCCCACAAATAGAGCTTTCTTTTGGTGGTATTTGATCACCTCTGTGGTTTTTATTTTTTGCGCAACAAATAAAAAAAGATCGAAAATTTAGAAAAAAAACAAGTTTTTCTTTGTTTCTGTTAATTTTTTTGTAAATAAGTACGTTTTCTTCTTCAATGACGGGCACTGATATGGCTGCACTGATGGGCACTGATAAGGGGGCACCAATAGGCACCGATGAGGTGGCACTGATAGGCACTGATGATGGTCACTGATAGGCGGCACTGATGGGCACTGATAGGCGGCACTGATGCGCACTGATGGGTGGCACTGGTATGCGGCACTGATGGGCACTCATAGGCGGCACTGATGGGCACTCATAGGCGGCACTGATGGGTACTTATGGGTGGCACTGATGGGTACTTATGGGTGGCACTGATGGTTACTTATGGGTGTATCTACATATATATGACCCCGGCACATTGATCTCCCTGCTGGCACAGTGAAAGAGAAGAGCATAAACACTTCTCCTTTGGCAGAACGGGTAAGAGGGAGATTTTTCCCATGTTTCTGTTGATACACAGAGCGATAACACTAATGCGCATGGGGTGATTAGGGTGTGCCTGGGCACACCCGGCACACCCTGTGCGCACGCCTATGGGTGGCACTGATAGGTGGCAGAGATGGGCACTGATGGGCACTGATGGGCATGGATGGGCACTGAGAGGTGGCACTGATGATACTGATGGGTGGCATTGCTGGGCATCACTTTTTTTATCTTGTCCATAATTATGCCAGTCAGTGCCCATTTGTGGGCACTGATTGGCATCTATTGTGAATATTTTTTCTTATGTGGATGGCCATGGGGTACATACCTGGCTATCCACATGTTGCCCCCTTCCCTGGTGGTCCAGTGTGGGCATCCGTGGGGGGCTGTGCTGATAAACAATCAGCGCAGCCCCCCCCCCCTGTCAGGAGAGCCGCCGATCGGCTGTCCTCTACTCGCGTCTGTCTTCCTGTTTACATCGTGATCAGCCGTGATTGGACACGGCTGATCACGTGGTAAAGAGCCTCCGTCGGACTGACACACCGCACGACCGATCGGCGCGATGCGCGCCCGCACGGGCGCGCGGCGGCTGTTTATCCTGCTGGACGTCATATGACGCCCAGTCAGGATAACAGAACCACTTCCCGGACGTCAATCTCCTGTTGACCGGTCGGGAAGTGGTTAAGCTGCTTCCCACAGCAGCCTGTAGCTCTTCTCTCTCCTAATCTGGTTTCTGAAGAACCTTTATTTTGCTCACAGATGTGATAAATGACCAAAGTGTGGGAGATGATGAGGATTACCCTACATCTGTATGACCCCCCCCCCGCTCACTCCAGAAACTCCCTGACCTTACACATCCGCACCATATGGAAATGTTTAGGTCATTACATCCGTTGGTAGAAAAAAAAGTGTCTCTTCTTAGTAATTATAACTTTCAATCACCTAGTCTTTTTTTTAAGACTTCCTTTTTTCTATTATCACGTCATGCAGTAAAGGTTAATGCCTTGCATGCACACCGTCACACAAAAGACCGCTGAACTTTTGAATGCCAAGAACCCGGTGACGTCAAAGACTACGACGAGCCGACAAAATGACATTCTATGCTTCGAATTGTTTACGAGCATGCGCGTTTTTTTTTTTTCCCCTCGGGCAAAGCATACAGACGACCGGTTTTCTCAGCAGGATTTTTTCCTGACGGGGGGAAAAAGAGAGCTGGTTCTCTTTTTTTTCCCGGCAGTTTTCCTGCCGGGAAAACTGCGATGGAGCATACACATGGCCGGTTTTCCCGGGTCAAAAGCTGTTATGGCAGTTTTCTCGTCGGGAAAACCGGTCGTGTGTACGAGGCATGACAGCTCTGAAGCCCTGTACACACGACCGGGAATCCCGTCGGGAAAAAAAAAAACAACGTCGGTTTTCCCGACGGGGATTCCTGGCAGGCTTGCCTTGAAAAGCCGGCCACACAAAAAAACGCTGTTCTTTTGAATGGCAAGAACGCGGTGACGTCATCGACTACGACGAGCCGGTGTCTCGTCACATTCGATTCCGTCGCTGCCATCTTGCTACCCCCCACACTAACGTTGTATGCTACCGCGCATGCGTCAAAGTGTTAGCGGGTTTTTCCACCAACAGGTAAGCGTACAGACGGTTTTCTCGGCAGGAAACACTCTGCCGGGATTCCCGACGGGAAAATAGAGAGCAGGTTCTCTATTTTTCCCGCCGGGATTCCCGGCAGTTTTCCTGTCGGGAAAGCAGACACACGGCCGGGATTCCTGGCCAAAAGCTCTCCTGGCAGTTTTCCTGCCAGGAAAACCGGTCGTGTGTATGAGGCCTCAAGCCTCGTACACACGACCGGTTTTCTCGGCAAGGAAACAGCCAGGAGAGCTTTTTGCAGATAAAACCGTTCGTGTGTATGCTTTCCCAACAGGAAAACTGCAGGGAATCTCGACGAGCAAAATAGAGAACCTGCTCTCTATTTTTCTCGTCGGGATTCTCGGCAGAGTTTTCCTGCCGAGAATCCCGGTCCTCTGTATGCTTACCTTGTCCAGGTAAACCCGCGCATGCTCGAAAAGACTTTGACGCATGCGCGGTAGCATACAAGGGTAGTGTAGGGTGTAGCAAGATGGTGGCCACGGCATCGAATGTGACGAGCGCAGGCTCGTCGTAGCCGATGACGTCACCGCGTTCTTGCCATTCAAAAGAACGACGGTTCTTTTAAATGGCCGTGTGTGCACTCGGCGAGCAAGGCAAGCTTGCCGGGAATCCCGTCGGGAAAAGCAACGTTTTTTTTTTCCCCGACGGGATTCTCGCCCGTGTGTACGAGGCTTCACTGTAAAAATCTCCTTTCTATACCGATGCTTCATTCTCTTTACAGTCCTAGGGATAGAAAAATCTAATCGGTACAGATTACATTTCTATCGTTTTTCTCCGAAGCAATCTAAGCTGTTATTTCAGATCTTTCGCCATTATTTCAAACTGTTTGTTTGTCTTTGCTTAGTGTGATATTTGCTTAAAAACATTTCAGTGGCAGTTTACGGACCTGAAGTCTCCACAGTACAGCATTTCTCACGTCACCCCCAAAAACCATAAATAACCCTCAGGCTCTAGTCACACTAATGCGTTTTTTGATGCATTTTGCATTTTGCAGAAATGCAGGGAATTTTTTTACCATGGGTTCCTATGGAACACGTTCACATCAATGCATTTTTGTGCCTCTGCGTTTTTGGAAAGGGTCAGGGACTTTTTTCCCCGCAAAATGCAGGCGTTTTGCATGTAATAGAATTCAATGGACCTGCATCCAAAACGCAAGTACCGCGTTTTTACCGCAATTTTGCGATTTGCGTTTTTTTTTTTATTTCTTTTTTTTTCACACTGTATATATCTGGTTGCTAAGGAGGGGGCTGGGAAGCCGGCCGCCATGTCCTTAACAACCGATGAGCCATCAGCTGTCAGCTGGCTTCCCGCTCAATGTAAAAAAAAAAAAAAATGCCGGCTAAAAAAAAAATTGTAAAAAAAAACAAAACAGCGTGGGGTCCCCTCCAGGTCCATACCAGGCCCTTGGGTCTAGTATGGATTCGGAGGGGACCCTCCCACACCAAAATAATGTGACAGCAGGAAGGTGGGGTCACCTGGTTGCATCCAGGGGGGTAGATATATTTCGCCCAGATTCAGGCTTTACGCCGACTTATACAACTAGGTGGAGAGTTGTATAAGCCCAGCTGAGGCTAGTGGGCTCATGGATGACTCATACCTCTAGGGAGAGTGTGGGGCGTCGTGCAGACAGGGAGTTGATGAGACCAGCTGAAGCTTGTCAGCTCATTTAGGCCTCTATAAGAACTCCCAGATTCATTAGGTGTTGGCTCATGCCTGGACCCAGACCTGTGTGGACTGTCTAGGGAGAGTGAACCCCTGTGCGGTGAGACAAAGCCTGTGTGGCTATTTGCTTGGACATTTAAAACCAGGGACTTAGGGACTAGGACAGCACTAGGCTGATCCCAGTTGTTAGTTAGGAAACCTGTATGTTTACTCAGAGGTCAAGTTGACCAGGATTTATTTTATTTATGTTTCTTTTGCTTTGCTGTGTTTTGTCACTGTAAATAGAAAATAAACCGCACCTTTTTGATTTTGAAAACCACAACCTCCGTTTGCTGGGCCTGTTTTTGTGTGGGGAGCCCATCCCGGGGGTCACACACACCCGCTGCCGAGCTAACCCCTTCACAGTTGGTGGAGAACCAGTGGCAGTTTTTTTTTAAGCCAGCATGGAGGAGATACTGAAACAGCTGGCTCTAGCAAATGCCAATCAACAGCAGACAAATGCAGGTTTGCAAAGGAGCCTTGCAGCCCAGCAGCAAGCTCATCAACAGAGCCTTGCAGCCCAGCAGCAAGCTCACCAACAGAGTCTGGAAGCTCAGCAACAAGCCCAGCAGCAATCTGAGGCCCGCTTCATAGACCTGTTACAGAAGCAAGAGCAGAGACTACAACAACAGATGGAAGCAGTAATGCAGCAACGTCCGCAGACCAGTGAGGAAAGCCGTCCCACTAATACCGCGTCCTTTGGGGTGAGTCGTTTATTGACAAAAATGACTGGAGAGGATGATCCAGAGGTATTTTTGACCACATTTGAAAGGACCGCTGAAAGAGAAAAGTGGCCTGAGGAGCAGTGGGCTGGACTGGTGGCTCCTCTGTTAACTGGTGAATCGCAGAAAGCTTACTATGACCTAGAGCCTAACCAAGCAAAAGACTATGTGATGCTAAAAGCTGAAATTTTGGCAAGGCTGGGTGTCACCCAGGCTGTCCGGGCTCAGCGTGTGCATAACTGGACTTTCCAGCTTGGAAAACCCCCCAGGTCTCAAATGTATGATCTCATTCACCTGAGCAGAAAGTGGCTACAGCCAGAGACTTTGTCCGCACCAAAGATTGTGGAACGTGTTGTAATGGATCGGTTTTTGAGAGCTCTTCCTACTGCCATCCAAAAGTGGGTAAGCCATGGAGACCCAGAGACGGCAGATGGTCTTGTGGATCGTGTGGAGAAATACTTGGCTACAGAGAACCTGACGGCCTCTTCCAGAGACACTCGGACTTTCCACCCTAAGACCAGACCATCCCCAGGGGCGGATAAGAGGATTCCAAGGGGTGAGGGTGGAGAGAGTGAGAGGGTGGGAGCTCTACCCCAAGTTTGGCGAGAACAGCCTGGGAAATCAGCGGCTCAAGAGGTGGCAAGAAGGATCGTTTGCTACCGCTGCCGGCAAGCGGGACATATTGCAGCCAATTGCCCGGTTGTGGAGGAACCCATGCAGTGTGACTTTCTGATGGGCAGACGTCAGTCGCTGTGTGCGACAGTCGCATGCACTGCCATTCGAGGAACTGAGAAACATTTATGCAAAATGTGTGTTAATGGTAGAAATGTTGTGGTATTGCTGGATTCAGGTAGCCTTGTGACCCTGATAAAGGCTGAGTTAGTTAAAACAGAGGTCTTTGGGAATAGCAAGGTAGCTGTTATTTGTGTGCATGGGGACACCCGAGAGTATCCAGTGACTACAGTGTGTTTCGAGACCCCCAAAGGTACCCTCTCTCATCCAGTGGGCTTAGTATCTCAGTTACCGCATGACGCCATTGTGGGAAGGGATTTTCCGAAGTTCTGGGAACTGTGGGATGATCCTGAGCCCCCCACTGGTGCCCCTATGTACCAGGAATGTGATAGCCAGAACTCCCCTGAGAGTGGTGAGGACTCTCCGGAATTTCCCTTATCAGTATTGGCAGGGGAGACTCAAGAAACTGGAGAGGAGCCCACCTCCTCAGACGAAAACCTACCGTCTGTGGAGTTTTCTGATCTTGAGGTTCACAGGGAAAACTTTGCCACAGAACAGTTGAAAGACCCCGCCCTAATAAAGGCACGGGAAAACGTAGTGAAAATAGATGGCGAGTTAGTGAACCCAGATAATACCTGCACTTACCCATACTTCAGCGTAGAGAAGGACCTACTGTATCGGGTGGCAAAAAGGGCAGAAGAAACCGTTGAGCAGCTTGTGGTGCCCAAACCTTACAGGAAGTTGGTGTTGGAGTTGGCCCATGGGCACATTCTTGGAGGTCATCTGGGGACAGAGAAAACCCGAGAGAGGGTATTACAGAGATTCTATTGGCCGGGGGTGATGAAGGACATAGAAAATTATTGTTCCTCCTGCCCTGTGTGTCAGAGGTCGGCCCCGATGCCACATTTCCGTAGCCCGCTGGTCCCTCTACCCATCATTGAGGTCCCGTTTGAGAGGATCGCCATGGATTTGGTAGGGCCTATAATCAAGTCCGCTAGGGGGCACCAGTACATATTAGTTATAATGGACTATGCCACCCGTTATCCAGAAGCGATCCCTCTCCGAAATACCTCGGCCAAAACCATAGCCAAAGAGCTATCTCTTGTGTTTAGCCGGGTGGGTATTTGTAAAGAACTGCTTACGGACCAAGGTACACCCTTTATGTCCCGGGTTATGAAGGAGCTGTGTAAATTGTTCAAAGTGACGCAATTACGTACATCTGTGTATCACCCCCAAACCGATGGGCTGGTTGAAAGATTCAACAAAACCCTAAAACAAATGTTGAAGAAAGTGGTGGATAGAGATGGAAAGGATTGGGACTGTCTACTTCCTTATCTGATGTTTGCTATTAGGGAGGTGCCCCAATCCTCTACGGGATTCTCCCCCTTTGAGTTACTGTATGGGAGACACCCAAGAGGGCTGTTGGATATTGCCAAGGAAACTTGGGAAAGTGAGAGTTCTCCCCACAGGAGTGTGATTGAGCATGTCGCCCTGATGCAAGACCGAATTGCACAGGTAATGCCCATCGTGAAGGAACATTTGGCCCAAGCGCAGTTAGCACAGCAGAGAGTGTACAACCGTGGAGCCAAGACCCGTACCTTTTCCCCGGGGGATAGGATACTGGTACTTGTCCCTACGGTTGAAAGTAAATTCCTTGCCAAATGGCAAGGCCCCTATGAGATAATGGAAAAAGTGAGCGAAGTGAATTACAAGGTCAGACAACCAGGAAGGCGAAAGCCCGAACAGATCTATCACGTTAATCTGTTGAAAGCCTGGAGGGATAGAGAGTCCCTAGTCGCAGACACTTGGTCACCAGCTCAAACTGGTTGCGTGATTCCTGAGGTTGGAATAGCAGCCACCTTGTCACAACCCCAACAACAGGAGGTTAAGGAGTTTGTGCTTCGCAACAAGGAGGTATTCTCTGAGCTGCCGGGACAAACATCTGGGGTAGAGCATGACATCATTACCCCGCCCGGTGAAAGGGTGAAGTTAAAACCCTATCGGATCCCAGAGGCCCGACGGGAGGCAATACGGGAGGAAGTACAGAAAATGCTGAACTTAGGGGTGATAGAGGAGTCCCAAAGTGATTGGTCTAGTCCCATTGTGTTGGTGCCTAAACCGGATGGGAGCTGGCGATTTTGTAACGATTTTCGTCAGTTGAACAAAGTTACAAAATTTGACACCTACCCCATGCCACGTATAGATGAGTTGATCGACCGGCTGGGAACAGCCCGATACATGACGACTCTTGACCTCACAAAAGGGTATTGGCAAATCCCCCTGGCCAAGTCGGCCAAAGAGAAAACCGCATTTATAACCCCAGACGGGGCGTTCCAATATAAAAGAATGCCGTTCGGGTTACAGAATGCGCCGGCCACATTCCAGCGGAAAATGGACCAGATGCTGAGGCCCCATCGGAAGTATGCTGCGGCTTACCTGGATGACGTAATTGTCCATAGCACCGATTGGGCCTCACATCTGCCAAAAGTGCAAGCAGTCCTGGACTCTGTTCGGGAAGCGGGGTTTACGGCTAACCCCAAGAAGTGTACCATTGGGCAGGAGGAGGCCAAATATCTTGGGTACACCATTGGGAGGGGAGTAATAAAACCCCAACTCAACAAAGTCGAGGCCATCCAGAGTTGGCCACGTCCCAACAGCAAGAAGCAGGTACGAGCCTTTCTGGGAATCGCTGGGTATTATCGGCGATTCATTCCCCACTTTGCTTCTAAGGCTGTGCCCCTAACCAACCTGACGAAGGGGAAAGGGTCGGTCATGATTAAATGGACCCCCGAGGCTGAGGCAGCATTCCAATTCTTGAAACAAGCCTTATGTAGCCAGCCAGTGTTGTACTCACCCGACTTCTCTAAAGACTTTGTCGTACAAAGTGATGCGTCAGATGTGGGGTTAGGAGCAGTATTGTCCCAGGTCTGGAACGGGGAAGAGCACCCAGTCATTTACCTCAGCAGGAAGTTGAAGTCCCATGAGGTAAATTACGCCACCGTTGAAAAGGAGTGTTTAGCGGTGAAGTGGGCTCTAGATTCCCTTCGGTACTACCTGCTAGGTAGGCACTATGACATGGTTACGGATCACGCTCCGTTAAAGTGGATGGCTCAAAACAAGGAAACAAATAGAAGAGTGAATAGGTGGTTCCTGGCCCTCCAGGAATTCAACTTCACAGTAAAGCATCGCCCTGGCGTTCAAATGGGGAATGTGGATGCTTTGTCTCGAGTACATGAATGCCTGATTGCTGGTGTTCCAACCCCGAGGTTAAAACAAGAGGGGGGGTATGTGACAGCAGGAAGGTGGGGTCACCTGGTTGCATCCAGGGGGGTAGATATATTTCGCCCAGATTCAGGCTTTACGCCGACTTATACAACTAGGTGGAGAGTTGTATAAGCCCAGCTGAGGCTAGTGGGCTCATGGATGACTCATACCTCTAGGGAGAGTGTGGGGCGTCGTGCAGACAGGGAGTTGATGAGACCAGCTGAAGCTTGTCAGCTCATTTAGGCCTCTATAAGAACTCCCAGATTCATTAGGTGTTGGCTCATGCCTGGACCCAGACCTGTGTGGACTGTCTAGGGAGAGTGAACCCCTGTGCGGTGAGACAAAGCCTGTGTGGCTATTTGCTTGGACATTTAAAACCAGGGACTTAGGGACTAGGACAGCACTAGGCTGATCCCAGTTGTTAGTTAGGAAACCTGTATGTTTACTCAGAGGTCAAGTTGACCAGGATTTATTTTATTTATGTTTCTTTTGCTTTGCTGTGTTTTGTCACTGTAAATAGAAAATAAACCGCACCTTTTTGATTTTGAAAACCACAACCTCCGTTTGCTGGGCCTGTTTTTGTGTGGGGAGCCCATCCCGGGGGTCACACACACCCGCTGCCGAGCTAACCCCCTCACAATAAAAAAAAATGGTGTGGGGGTCCCCTGTTTTTTTTCTCGATTTTTTTTTCCGCCAGCAAGTCTTTTTTTTTTTACATTCAGCGGGAAGCCCGCTGACAACTGATGACTCATGGGTTGTTAAGGACGTGGCGGCCGGCTTCCCGGCCCCCTCCTTAGCAACCAGCTATATACAGTGCAAAAAAAATGCAAATCGCGGTAAAAACGCGTGCCCAAAAACGCGGCAAGCACCGCAAAAAGCACTGCAGAAAGGCTCAAAAGCACGAGCCTCACAGAGATATGTGGAACCCTAAAGTCCCTCTAGATGTTGTTAGGGATTCCTTGAACAAAGAGAAATGTCTGCCTCTTAGATAAGTTCCCACTGAGTGACACCATTGATCTTATTAGCTATGTGTAAGGGGGAAATTCTTCCCAAAGACCACAAGTGTAAGGAGCATTCTTCCCACTGACCATACTACTCCAAGGGTTCCTCCATAACAAAAAGGTTGAAAAAGAGGAATCAACAGCAGGAGGAAGGAGGTCCTGATTCCTCTATATAGATCTTTATATCACTAGAGGGGTCACCAGCAGGAGGAAGGAGGTCCTGATTCCTCTATATAGATCTTTATATCACTAGAGGAGTCACCAGCAGGAGGAAGGAGGTCCTGATTCCTCTATATAGATCTTTATATCACTAGAGGGGTCACCAGCAGGAGGAAGGAGGTCCTGATTCCTCTATATAGATCTTTATATCACTAGAGGGGTCATAAGCAGGAGGAAGGAGGTCCTGATTACTCTATATAGATCTTTATATCACTAGAGGGGTCACCAGCAGGAGGAAGGAGGTCCTGATTCCTCCTATATAGATCTTTATATCACTAGAGGGGTCACCAGCAGGAGGAAGGAGGTCCTGATTCCTCTATATAGATCTTTATATCACTAGAGGGGTCACCAGCAGGAGGAAGGGGGTCCTGATTCCTCTATATAGATCTTTATATCACTAGAGGGATCACCAGCAGGAGGAAGGAGGTCCTGATTCCTCTATATAGATCTTTATATCACTAGAGGGGTCACCAGCAGGAGGAAGGAGGTTCTGGTTACTCTATATAGATCTTTATATCACTAGAGGGATCACCAGAATGTGGAAGGAGGTCCTGATTCCTCTATATAGATCTTTATATCACTAGAGTGATCTCCAGCAGGAGGAAGGGGGTCCTGATTCCTCTATATAGATCTTTATATCACTAGAGGGGTCACCAGCAGGAGGAAGGGGGTCCTGATTCCTCTATATAGATCTTTATATCACTAGAGGGGTCACCAGCAGGAGGAAGGAGGTCCTGATCCCTCTATATAGATCTTTATATCACTAGAGGGATCACCAGAATGTGGAAGGAGGTCCTGATTCCTCTATATAGATCTTTATATCACTAGAGGGGTCACCAGCAGGAGGAAGGGGTCCTTATCCCTCTATATAGATCTTTATATCACTAGAGGGGTCACCAGCAGGAGGAAGGAGGTGCTGATCCCTCTATATAGATCTTTATATCACTAGAGGGATCACCAGCAAGAGGAAGGGGGTCCTGGTTCCTCTATATAGATCTTTATATCACTAGAGGGGTCACCAGCAGGAGGAAGGAGGTCCTGATTCCTCTATATAGATCTTTATATCACTAGAGGGGTCACCAGCAGGAGGAAGGGGGTCCTGATTCCTCTATATAGATCTTTATATCACTAGAGGGGTCACCAGCAGGAGGAAGGAGGTCCTGATTCCTCTATATAGATCTTTATATCACTAGAGGGGTCACCAGCAGGAGGAAGGAGGTCCTGATTCCTCTATATAGATCTTTATATCACTAGAGGGATCACCAGCAGGAAGAAGGAGGTCCTGATCCCTCTATATAGATCTTTATATCACTAGAGGGGTCACCAGCAGGAGGAAGGAGGTCCTGATTCCTCTATATAGATCTTTATATCACTAGAGGGATCACCAGCAGGAGGAAGGAGGTCCTGATTCCTCTATATAGATCTTTATATCACTAGAAGGGTCACCAGCAGGAGGAAGGGGGTCCTGATTCCTCTATATAGATCTTTACATTACTAGAGGGGTCACCAGCAGGAGGAAGGAGGTCCTGATTCTTCTATATAGATCTTTATATCACTAGAGGGATCACCAGCAAGAGGAAGGGGGTCCTGATTCCTCTATATAGATCTTTATATCACTAGAGGGATCACCAGCAGGAGGAAGGAGGTCCTGATTCCTCTATATAGATCTTTATATCACTAGAAGGGTCACCAGCAGGAGGAAGGGGGTCCTGATTCCTCTATATAGATCTTTACATTACTAGAGGGGTCACCAGCAGGAGGAAGGAGGTCCTGATTCTTCTATATAGATCTTTATATCACTAGAGGGATCCCCAGCAGGAGGAAGGAGGTCCTGATTCTTCTATATAGATCTTTATATCACTAGAGGGATCCCCAGCAGGAGGAAGGAGGTCCTGATTCCTCTATATAGATCTTTATATCACTAGAGGGGTCACCAGCGGGAAGAAGGAGGTCCTGATCCCTCTATATAGATCTTTATATCACTAGAGGGGTCACCAGCAGGAGGAAGGGGTCCTGATCCCTCTATATAGATCTTTATATCACTAGAGGGGTCACCAGCAGGAGGAAGGAGGTGCTGATCCCTCTATATAGATCTTTATATCACTAGAGGGATCACCAGCAAGAGGAAGGGGGTCCTGATTCCTCTATATAGATCTTATATCACTAGAAGGGTCACCAGCAGGAGGAAGTGGGTCCTGATTCCTCTATATAGATCTTTACATTACTAGAGGGGTCACCAGCAGGAGGAAGGAGGTCCTGATTCTTCTATATAGATCTTTATATCACTAGAGGGATCCCCAGCAGGAGGAAGGAGGTCCTGATTCTTCTATATAGATCTTTATATCACTAGAGGGAACCCCAGCAGGAGGAAGGAGGTCCTGATTCCTCTATATAGATCTTTATATCACTAGAGGGGTCACCAGCGGGAAGAAGGAGGTCCTGATCCCTCTATATAGATCTTTATATCACTAGAGGGGTCACCAGCAGGAGGAAGGGGTCCTGATCCCTCTATATAGATCTTTATATCACTAGAGGGGTCACCAGCAGGAGGAAGGGGGTCCTGATTCCTCTTTATAGATCTTTACATTACTAGAGGGGTCACCAGCAGGAGGAAGGAGGTCCTGATTCTTCTATATAGATCTTTATATCACTAGAGGGATCCCCAGCAGGAGGAAGGAGGTCCTGATTCTTCTATATAGATCTTTATATCACTAGAGGGATCACCAGCAGGAGGAAGGATGTCCTGATTCCTCTATATAGATCTTTATATCACTAGAGGGGTCACCAGCAGGAGGAAGGGGGTCCTGATTCCTCTATATAGATCTTTATATCACTAGAGGGGTCACCAGCAGGAGGAAGGAGGTCCTGATCCCTCTATATAGATCTGTATATCACTAGAGGGGTCACCAGCAGGAGGAAGGAGGTCCTGATTCCTCTATATAGATCTTTATATCACTAGAGGGATCACCAGCAGGAAGGAGGTCCTGATCCCTCTATATAGATCTTTATATCACTAGAGGGGTCACCAGCAGGAGGAAGGAGGTCCTGATTCCTCTATATAGATCTTTATATCACTAGATGGGTCACCAGCAGGAGGAAGGAGGTCCTGATTCCTCTATATAGATCTTTATATCACTAGAGGGATCACCAGCAGGAGGAAGGAGGTCCCGATTCCTCTATATAGATCTTTATATCACTAGAGGGGTCACCAGCAGAAGGAAGGAGGTCCTGATTCCTCTATATAGATCTTTATATCACTAGAGGGGTCACCAGCAGGAGGAAGGAGGTCCTGATTCCTCTATATAGATCTTTATATCACTAGAGGGGTCACCAGCAGGAGGAAGGAGGTCCTGATCCCTCTATATAGATCTTTATATCACTAGCAGTAAGAAGGAGGTCCTGATTCCTCTATATAGATCTTTATATTACTAGAGGGGTCACCAGCAGGAGGAAGGGGGTCCTGATTCCTCTATATAGATCTTTATATCACTAGCAGGAGGAAGGAGGTCCTGATTCCTCTATATAGATCTTTATATCACTAGCAGGAGGAAGGAGGTCCTGATTCCTCTATATAGATCTTTATATCACTAGAGGGATCCCCAGCAGGAGGAAGGAGGTCCTGATTCCTCTATATAGATCTGTATATCACTAGAGGGGTCACCAGCAGGAGGAAGGAGGTCCTGATTCCTCTATATAGATCTTTATATCACTAGAGGGATCACCAGCAGGAGGAAGGAGGTCCCGATTCCTCTATATAGATCTTTATATCACTAGAGGGGTCACCAGCAGGAGGAAGGAGGTCCTGATTCCTCTATATAGATCTTTATATCACTAGAGGGGTCACCAGCAGGAGGAAGGAGGTCCTGATTCCTCTATATAGATCTTTATATCACTAGAGGGGTCACCAGCAGGAGGAAGGAGGTCCTGATCCCTCTATATAGATCTTTATATCACTAGCAGGAAGAAGGAGGTCCTGATTCCTCTATATAGATCTTTATATCACTAGAGGGGTCACCAGCAGGAGGAAGGGGGTCCTGATTCCTCTATATAGATCTTTATATCACTAGCAGGAGGAAGGAGGTCCTGATTCCTCTATATAGATCTTTATATCACTAGCAGGAGGAAGGAGGTCCTGATTCCTCTATATAGATCTTTATATCACTAGAGGGATCCCCAGCAGGAGGAAGGAGGTCCTGATTCCTCTATATAGATCTTTATATCACTAGAGGGGTCACCAGCAGGAGGAAGGAGGTCCTGATTCCTCTATATAGATCTTTATATCACTAGAGGGATCACCAGCAGGAGGAAGGGGGTCCTGATTCCTCTATATAGATCTTTATATCACTAGAGGGGTCACCAGCAGGAGGAAGGAGGTCCTGATTCCTCTATATAGATCTTTATATCACTAGAGGGGTCACCAGCAGGAGGAAGGAGGTCCTGATTCCTCTATATAGATCTTTATATCACTAGAGGGGTCACCAGCAGGAGGAAGGAGGTCCTGATCCCTCTATATAGATCTTTATATCACTAGCAGGAAGAAGGAGGTCCTGATTCCTCTATATAGATCTTTATATCACTAGAGGGGTCACCAGCAGGAGGAAGGGGGTCCTGATTCCTCTATATAGATCTTTATATCACTAGCAGGAGGAAGGAGGTCCTGATTCCTCTATATAGATCTTTATATCACTAGCAGGGGGAAGGAGGTCCTGATTCCTCTATATAGATCTTTATATCACTAGAGGGATCCCCAGCAGGAGGAAGGAGGTCCTGATTCCTCTATATAGATCTGTATATCACTAGAGGGGTCACCAGCAGGAGGAAGGAGGTTCTGATTCCTCTATATAGATCTTTATATCACTAGAGGGATCACCAGCAGGAAGAAGGAGGTCCTGATCCCTCTATATAGATCTTTATATCACTAGAGGGGTCACCAGCAGGAGGAAGGAGGTCCTGATTCCTCTATATAGATCTTTATATCACTAGATGGGTCACCAGCAGGAGGAAGGAGGTCCTGATTCCTCTATATAGATCTTTATATCACTAGAGGGATCACCAGCAGGAGGAAGGAGGTCCCGATTCCTCTATATAGATCTTTATATCACTAGAGGGGTCACCAGCAGGAGGAAGGAGGTCCTGATTCCTCTATATAGATCTTTATATCACTAGAGGGATCACCAGCAGGAGGAAGGAGGTCCTGATTCCTCTATATAGATCTTTATATCACTAGAGGGGTCACCAGCAGGAGGAAGGAGGTCCTGATCCCTCTATATAGATCTTTATATCACTAGCAGGAAGAAGGAGGTCCTGATTCCTCTATATAGATCTTTATATCACTAGAGGGGTCACCAGCAGGAGGAAGGGGGTCCTGATTCCTCTATATAGATCTTTATATCACTAGCAGGAGGAAGGAGGTCCTGATTCCTCTATATAGATCTTTATATCACTAGCAGGAGGAAGGAGGTCCTGATTCCTCTATATAGATCTTTATATCACTAGAGGGATCCCCAGCAGGAGGAAGGAGGTCCTGATTCCTCTATATAGATCTTTATATCACTAGAGGGGTCACCAGCAGGAGGAAGGAGGTCCTGATTCCTCTATATAGATCTTTATATCACTAGAGGGATCACCAGCAGGAGGAAGGGGGTCCTGATTCCTCTATATAGATCTTTATATCACTAGAGGGGTCACCAGCAGGAGGAAGGAGGTCCTGATTCCTCTATATAGATCTTTATATCACTAGAGGGGTCACCAGCAGGAGGAAGGAGGTCCTGATTCCTCTATATAGATCTTTATATCACTAGAGGGATCCCCAGCAGGAGGAAGGAGGTCCTGATTCCTCTATATAGATCTTTATATCACTAGAGGGATCCCCAGCAGGAGGAAGGAGGTCCTGATTCCTCTATATAGATCTTTATATCACTAGAGGGATCCCCAGCAGGAGGAAGGGGGTCCTGATTCCTCTATATAGATCTTTATATCACTAGAGGGGTCACCAGCAGGAGGAAGGAGGTCCTGATTCCTCTATATAGATCTTTATATCACTAGAGCGGTCACCACTCACCAGCAGGAGGAAGGAGGTCCTGATTCCTCTATATAGATCTTTATATCACTAGAGGGGTCACCAGCAGGAGGAAGGAGGTCCTGATTCCTCTATATAGATCTTTATATCACTAGAGGGGTCACCAGCAGGAAGAAGGAGGTCCTGATCCCTCTATATAGATCTTTATATCACTAGAGGGGTCACCAGCAGGAAGAAGGAGGTCATGATCCCTCTATATAGATCTTTATATCACTAGAGGGATCACCGGCAGGAGGAAGGAGGTCCTGATTCCTCTATATAGATCTTTATATTACTAGAGGGATCACCAGCAGGAGGAAGGAGGTCCTGATTCCTCTATATAGATCTTTATATCACTAGCAGGAGGAAGGAGGTCCTGATTCCTCTATATAGATCTTTATATCACTAGAGGGATCCCCAGCAGGAGGAAGGAGGTCCTGATTCCTCTATATAGATCTTTATATCACTAGAGGGGTCACCAGCAGGAGGAAGGAGGTCCTGATTCCTCTATATAGATCTTTATATCACTAGAGGGATCACCAGCAGGAGGAAGGGGGTCCTGATTCCTCTATATAGATCTTTATATCACTAGAGGGGTCACCAGCAGGAGGAAGGAGGTCCTGATTCCTCTATATAGATCTTTATATCACTAGAGGGGTCACCAGCAGGAGGAAGGAGGTCCTGATTCCTCTATATAGATCTTTATATCACTAGAGGGGTCACCAGCAGGAGGAAGGAGGTCCTGATTCCTCTATATAGATCTTTATATCACTAGAGGGATCACCAGCAGGAAGAAGGAGGTCCTGATCCCTCTATATAGATCTTTATATCACTAGAGGGGTCACCAGCAGGAGGAAGGAGGTCCTGATTCCTCTATATAGATCTTTATATCACTAGAGGGATCCCCAGCAGGAGGAAGGAGGTCCTGATTCCTCTATATAGATCTTTATATCACTAGAGGGGTCACCAGCAGGAGGAAGGAGGTCCTGATTCCTCTATATAGATCTTTATATCACTAGAGGGATCACCAGCAGGAGGAAGGGGGTCCTGATTCCTCTATATAGATCTTTATATCACTAGAGGGGTCACCAGCAGGAGGAAGGAGGTCCTGATTCCTCTATATAGATCTTTATATCACTAGAGGGGTCACCAGCAGGAGGAAGGAGGTCCTGATTCCTCTATATAGATCTTTATATCACTAGAGGGATCCCCAGCAGGAGGAAGGAGGTCCTGATTCCTCTATATAGATCTTTATATCACTAGAGGGATCCCCAGCAGGAGGAAGGAGGTCCTGATTCCTCTATATAGATCTTTATATCACTAGAGGGGTCACCAGCAGGAGGAAGGAGGTCCTGATTCCTCTATATAGATCTTTATATCACTAGAGGGGTCACCAGCAGGAAGAAGGAGGTCCTGATCCCTCTATATAGATCTTTATATCACTAGAGGGATCACCGACAGGAGGAAGGAGGTCCTGATTCCTCTATATAGATCTTTATATTACTAGAGGGATCACCAGCAGGAGGAAGGAGGTCCTGATTCCTCTATATAGATCTTTATATCACTAGAGGGGTCACCAGCAGGAGGAAGGAGGTCCTGATTCCTCTATATAGATCTTTATATCACTAGAGGGATCCCCAGCAGGAGGAAGGAGGTCCTGATTCCTCTATATAGATCTTTATATAACTAGAGGGGTCACCAGCAGGAGGAAGGAGGTCCTGATTCCTCTATATAGATCTTTATATCACTAGAGGGGTCACCAGCAGGAGGAAGGAGGTCCTGATTCCTCTATATAGATCTTTATATCACTAGAGGGGTCACCAGCAGGAGGAAGGAGGTCCTGATTCCTCCTATATAGATCTTTATATCACTAGAGGGGTCACCAGCAGGAGGAAGGAGGTCCTGATTCCTCTATATAGATCTTTATATCACTAGAGGGGTCACCAGCAGGAGGAAGGGGGTCCTGATTCCTCTATATAGATCTTTATATCACTAGAGGGATCACCAGCAGGAGGAAGGAGGTCCTGATTCCTCTATATAGATCTTTATATCACTAGAGGGGTCACCAGCAGGAGGAAGGAGGTTCTGGTTACTCTATATAGATCTTTATATCACTAGATGGGTCACCGGCAGGAGGAAGGAGGTCCTGATCCCTCTATATAGATCTTTATATCACTAGAGGGATCACCAGAATGTGGAAGGAGGTCCTGATTCCTCTATATAGATCTTTATATCACTAGAGTGATCTCCAGCAGGAGGAAGGGGGTCCTGATTCCTCTATATAGATCTTTATATCACTAGAGGGGTCACCAGCAGGAGGAAAGAGGTCCTGATCCCTCTATATAGATCTTTATATCACTAGAGGGATCACCAGAATGTGGAAGGAGGTCCTGATTCCTCTATATAGATCTTTATATCACTAGAGGGGTCACCAGCAGGAGGAAGGGGTCCTTATCCCTCTATATAGATCTTTATATCACTAGAGGGGTCACCAGCAGGAGGAAGGAGGTGCTGATCCCTCTATATAGATCTTTATATCACTATAGGGATCACCAGCAAGAGGAAGGGGGTCCTGGTTCCTCTATATAGATCTTATATCACTAGAAGGGTCACCAGCAGGAGGAAGGGGGTCCTGATTCCTCTATATAGATCTTTACATTACTAGAGGGGTCACCAGCAGGAGGAAGGAGGTCCTGATTCCTCTATATAGATCTTTATATCACTAGAGGGATCACCAGCAGGAGGAAGGAGGTCCTGATTCCTCTATATAGATCTTTAAATCACTAGAGGGGTCACCAGCAGGAGGAAGGAGGTCCTGATTCCTCTATATAGATCTTTATATCACTAGAGGGATCACCAGCAGGAAGAAGGAGGTCCTGATCCCTCTATATAGATCTTTATATCACTAGAGGGGTCACCAGCAGGAGGAAGGAGGTCCTGATTCCTCTATATAGATCTTTATATCACTAGAGGGATCACCAGCAGGAGGAAGGAGGTCCTGATTCCTCTATATAGATCTTTATATCACTAGAAGGGTCACCAGCAGGAGGAAGGGGGTCCTGATTCCTCTATATAGATCTTTACATTACTAGAGGGGTCACCAGCAGGAGGAAGGAGGTCCTGATTCTTCTATATAGATCTTTATATCACTAGAGGGATCCTCAGCAGGAGGAAGGAGGTCCTGATTCTTCTATATAGATCTTTATATCACTAGAGGGATCCCCAGCAGGAGGAAGGAGGTCCTGATTCCTCTATATAGATCTTTATATCACTAGAGGGGTCACCAGCAGGAGGAAGGAGGTCCTGATTCCTCTATATAGATCTTTATATCACTAGAGGGGTCACCAGCAGGAGGAAGGAGGTCCTGATCCCTCTATATATATCTGTATATCACTAGAGGGGTCACCAGCAGGAGGAAGGGGTCCTGATCCCTCTATATAGATCTTTATATCACTAGAGGGGTCACCAGCAGGAGGAAGGAGGTGCTGATCCCTCTATATAGATCTTTATATCACTAGAGGGATCACCAGCAAGAGGAAGGGGGTCCTGATTCCTCTATATAGATCTTATATCACTAGAAGGGTCACCAGCAGGAGGAAGGGGGTCCTGATTCCTCTATATAGATCTTTACATTACTAGAGGGGTCACCAGCAGGAGGAAGGAGGTCCTGATTCTTCTATATAGATCTTTATATCACTAGAGGGATCCCCAGCAGGAGGAAGGAGGTCCTGATTCTTCTATATAGATCTTTATATCACTAGAGGGATCCCCAGCAGGAGGAAGGAGGTCCTGATTCCTCTATATAGATCTTTATATCACTAGAGGGGTCACCAGCAGGAGGAAGGAGGTCCTGATTCCTCTATATAGATCTTTATATCACTAGAGGGGTCACCAGCGGGAAGAAGGAGGTCCTGATCCCTCTATATAGATCTTTATATCACTAGAGGGGTCTCCAGCAGGAGGAAGGGGTCCTGATCCCTCTATATAGATCTTTATATCACTAGAGGGGTCACCAGCAGGAGGAAGGAGGTCCTGATCCCTCTATATAGATCTTTATATCACTAGAGGGATCACCAGCAAGAGGAAGGGGGTCCTGGTTCCTCTATATAGATCTTATATCACTAGAAGGGTCACCAGCAGGAGGAAGGGGGTCCTGATTCCTCTATATAGATCTTTACATTACTAGAGGGGTCACCAGCAGGTGGAAGGAGGTCCTGATTCTTCTATATAGATCTTTATATCACTAGAGGGATCCCCAGCAGGAGGAAGGAGGTCCTGATTCTTCTATATAGATCTTTATATCACTAGAGGGATCACCAGCAGGAGGAAGGAGGTCCTGATTCCTCTATATAGATCTTTATATCACTAGAGGGGTCACCAGCAGGAGGAAGGGGGTCCTGATTCCTCTATATAGATCTTTATATCACTAGAGGGGTCACCAGCAGGAGGAAGGAGATCCTGATCCCTCTATATAGATCTGTATATCACTAGTAGGGATGAGCTTCGTGTTCGAGTCGAACATACGTTCGACTCGAACATCGGCTGTTCGATCGTTCGACGAAGATCGAACGATTTGGGCCGTTCGCGCCAAATTCGAGTGACGCGAACGGCCCACAATGCACTACGCCATCGCAGTGTCATCCAGGCGCTGTGATTGGCCAAGCATGCACTGTGACCCCGCATGCTTGGCCAATCACAGCGCCGGCAGCGAGGAGAGCAATGATTGGCCACAGGCAGGATGCCTGTGGCCAATTATTGCTGAGGGTGTTTAGTACACGCCCCACACTATAAAAGGCCGCCAGCACGGCGGCCTAGTGTAGTGTGTTCCGGAGCAGGGAAAGAGCAGCATAGGCAGGGACAGTGACTTTTATTTCTTTCTTGCTTAACCTGGATTCCTTTAGTTTAGGGAAAGAGAAGGATAGGTAGGGAGAGTGTCAGTGTGTTTTGTGCTTGTGCTATAGTGTGCTTAAAAAAAACATTTTTTCTAGGGACAGAAAACTGTAGGTAGGGAGAGTGTCAGTTTCTTTCACTGTGCAAGTCCTTGTTTCTAGGGACTGGGAAGGACAGTGAGTGAATTCTCCTTGTGCTATAGTGTGCTTAAAAAAAACATTTTTTCTAGGGACAGAAAACTGTAGGTAGGGAGAGTGTCAGTTTCTTTCACTGTGCAAGTCCTTGTTTCTAGGGACTGGGAAGGACAGTGAGTGAATTCTCCTTGTGCTATAGTGTGCTTAAAAAAACATTTTTTCTAGGGACAGAAAACTGTAGGTAGGGAGAGTGTCAGTTTCTTTCACTGTGCAAGTCCTTGTTTCTAGGGACTGGGAAGGACAGTGAGTGAATTCTCCTTGTGCTATAGTGTGCTTAAAAAAAACATTTTTTCTAGGGACAGAAAACTGTAGGTAGGGAGAGTGTCAGTTTCTTTCACTGTGCAAGTCCTTGTTTCTAGGGACTGGGAAGGACAGTGAGTGAATTCTCCTTGTGCTATAGTGTGCTTAAAAAAAACATTTTTTCTAGGGACAGAAAACTGTAGGTAGGGAGAGTGTCAGTTTCTTTCACTGTGCAAGTCCTTGTTTCTAGGGACTGGGAAGGACAGTGAGTGAATTCTCCTTGTGCTATAGTGTGCTTAAAAAAAACATTTTTTCTAGGGACAGAAAACTGTAGGTAGGGAGAGTGTCAGTTTCTTTCACTGTGCAAGTCCTTGTTTCTAGGGACTGGGAAGGACAGTGAGTGAATTCTCCTTGTGCTATAGTGTGCTTAAAAAAAACATTTTTTCTAGGGACAGAAAACTGTAGGTAGGGAGAGTGTCAGTTTCTTTCACTGTGCAAGTCCTTGTTTCTAGGGACTGGGAAGGACAGTGAGTGAATTCTCCTTGTGCTATAGTGTGCTTAAAAAAAACATTTTTTCTAGGGACAGAAAACTGTAGGTAGGGAGAGTGTCAGTTTCTTTCACTGTGCAAGTCCTTGTTTCTAGGGACTGGGAAGGACAGTGAGTGAATTCTCCTTGTGCTATAGTGTGCTTAAAAAAAACATTTTTTCTAGGGACAGAAAACTGTAGGTAGGGAGAGTGTCAGTTTCTTTCACTGTGCAAGTCCTTGTTTCTAGGGACTGGGAAGGACAGTGAGTGAATTCTCCTTGTGCTATAGTGTGCTTAAAAAAAACATTTTTTCTAGGGACAGAAAACTGTAGGTAGGGAGAGTGTCAGTTTCTTTCACTGTGCAAGTCCTTGTTTCTAGGGACTGGGAAGGACAGTGAGTGAATTCTCCTTGTGCTATAGTGTGCTTAAAAAAAACATTTTTTCTAGGGACAGAAAACTGTAGGTAGGGAGAGTGTCAGTTTCTTTCACTGTGCAAGTCCTTGTTTCTAGGGACTGGGAAGGACAGTGAGTGAATTCTCCTTGTGCTATAGTGTGCTTAAAAAAAACATTTTTTCTAGGGACAGAAAACTGTAGGTAGGGAGAGTGTCAGTTTCTTTCACTGTGCAAGTCCTTGTTTCTAGGGACTGGGAAGGACAGTGAGTGAATTCTCCTTGTGCTATAGTGTGCTTAAAAAAAACATTTTTTCTAGGGACAGAAAACTGTAGGTAGGGAGAGTGTCAGTTTCTTTCACTGTGCAAGTCCTTGTTTCTAGGGATTGGGAAGGACAGTGAGTGAATTCTCCTTGTGCTATAGTGTGCTTAAAAAAAACATTTTTTCTAGGGACAGAAAACTGTAGGTAGGGAGAGTGTCAGTTTCTTTCACTGTGCAAGTCCTTGTTTCTAGGGACTGGGAAGGACAGTGAGTGAATTCTCCTTGTGCTATAGTGTGCTTAAAAAAAACATTTTTTCTAGGGACAGAAAACTGTAGGTAGGGAGAGTGTCAGTTTCTTTCACTGTGCAAGTCCTTGTTTCTAGGGACTGGGAAGGACAGTGAGAGAATTCTCCTTGTGCTATAGTGTGCTTAAAAAAAAACATTTTTTCTAGGGACAGAAAACTGTAGGTAGGGAGAGTGTCAGTTTCTTTCACTGTGCAAGTCCTTGTTTCTAGGGACTGGGAAGGACAGTGAGTGAATTCTCCTTGTGCTATAGTGTGCTTAAAAAAAACATTTTTTCTAGGGACAGAAAACTGTAGGTAGGGAGAGTGTCAGTTTCTTTCACTGTGCAAGTCCTTGTTTCTAGGGACTGGGAAGGACAGTGAGTGAATTCTCCTTGTGCTATAGTGTGCTTAAAAAAAACATTTTTTCTAGGGACAGAAAACTGTAGGTAGGGAGAGTGTCAGTTTCTTTCACTGTGCAAGTCCTTGTTTCTAGGGACTGGGAAGGACAGTGAGTGAATTCTCCTTGTGCTATAGTGTGCTTAAAAAAAACATTTTTTCTAGGGACAGAAAACTGTAGGTAGGGAGAGTGTCAGTTTCTTTCACTGTGCAAGTCCTTGTTTCTAGGGACTGGGAAGGACAGTGAGTGAATTCTCCTTGTGCTATAGTGTGCTTAAAAAAAACATTTTTTCTAGGGACAGAAAACTCTAGGTAGGGAGAGTGTCAGTTTCTTTCACTGTGCAAGTCCTTGTTTCTAGGGACTGGGAAGGACAGTGAGTGAATTCTCCTTGTGCTATAGTGTGCTAAAGCATTCCTCATCAACCATCTTTGAAATCCTTGTTTTTTGGACAGTCAGGGAAATTGTCGTTGTGCTATTCTGTGCAAAAGCAATCATCCTCAACCATATTTAGAAATCCTTAAGTAAAGGGACAGAGAAGGACACCTGAAGGTAGCCCTTATTGCTTTTTTCCCATCTCCCTGCAGGCCATCTATTAGAATGTCTGGAAGGCAAACAAGGAGAGGCAGACAGTCAGGAGGCAATAAAAGAGGGCAAGCAGGCTCTGTGTCTGGGGGCAACAGTGCTGGTCGTGGACGCGGTGCATTGTCATCAGCACATGGCCATGGGACACGCTTGTCCTTCTTTTCGGCAGCTGGACATGTTGAGCCACATCATGCCGAAGACTTGGTAGAGTGGATGACCAAGCCCTCCTCCTCCTCCTCATCCTCTCTCACCCAGGCTCAGGGTACTGGCAAAGCAGCTGCCAAAGCGTCCTCTTCCCTGGTATCAATGTCAGACTCATCATCAGTCACTCCTTCCCTAGACCCACCATGTCCTCCTCCTGAGGAGTCCCCCGAACTGTTTGAGCACAGTGTTGGGTACATGCTCCAGGAGGATGCCCAGCGTTTCGAAGGGTCTGATGATGAAACCCAGCTACAGGAAGGCAGTAGGGTGAGAGCAGACAGAGGGGATGCTCAAGAAGGACACCAATCTGGCAGTCATGTTCCAGCAGCTGCAGCATACTGCCAGATTGGCTCCAGTGATGAGGAGGGAGGGGATGATGAGGTCACTGACTCCACATGGGTGCCTAATAGGAGAGAGGAGGAGGAGGATGAGGAGGAGGCACATCTCCAACGAGGCAGGATGCCCTTTGGTGGCCAGCGTAAGGGCAGTACACCGACGGAATCACACCGCAGAGCTCCGCCTGTGCAGGGCGCTGCCTCTGCCCGTCATTCAAAAAGTTCCTTGGTGTGGGCCTTTTTTGAGGCTAGTGCATCAGATCGCACAGCTGCTGTTTGCAACATATGTCTCAAGCGTATATCGCGTGGCCAAAACATCAGCCGCTTGGGTACCACATGCCTGACCAGACATATGTTGACCTGCCATGCAGCTCGTTGGCAAGCCTACCTCAAAGACCCACACCAAAGAACAAAGCGGACCTCTCCTTGCACCGCATCAGCTGGGATCTCCAACCCCACTATAACTTCAGTCCTCTCTGAAACATGCACTGAGAGGAATGAAGGTGTAGAATTAGGTGTGTCACAGCCAAGTACTTGCGGCCACTCTGCTAGCAGTACACCGACGTCCGATTCTAGCAGGCAAATTTCCCTGCCCCAGCTGCTGGACCGTCGAAAGAAGTTCATTCCCAGCCATCCACATGCCCAGCGGTTGAATGCTAGCTTGGCTAAATTGCTAGCGCTTCAACTGCTGCCTTTTCAGTTGGTAGACTCGGCCCCCTTCCGTGAGTTTGTGCAATGTGCGGTTCCTCAGTGGCAGGTTCCCAAACGCCACTTTTTCTCACGGAAGGCTATTCCGGCTCTCTACCGGCATGTGGAAGGCAATGTCTTGGCCTCGCTGGACAGGGCGGTCAGCGGTAAGGTGCATATTACCGCTGACTCATGGTCCAGCAGGCATGGACAGGGACGTTACCTTTCTTTCACGGCCCATTGGGTCACTCTTTTGGCAGCTGGGAAGGATGCAGGACAAGGTGCAGTAGTGTTGGAGGTTGTCCCACCGCCACGCCTCCAAAATGCTACTACTGGTTGTGACACACCTCTCTCCTCCACCCCCTCCTCTTCTTCTTCCTCCATGGCCTCTTCCTGTGGTTTGTCCTATGAACCAGCGGTGCTCCGTAGCCGTTCACGGGGCTACGCAAGTACGCAGGCAAAAAGATGCCATGCCGTGCTTGCGCTGGTGTGTTTGGGGGACAGAAGCCACACTGGGGCAGAGGTCCTGTCTGCTCTGCAGGGCCAGGCCGAGAGGTGGTTGACGCCACGCCAGCTTAAGCCAGGAATGGTGGTTTGCGACAATGGCACCAACCTCCTCTCCGCCCTTCGACAGGGACAACTGACCCATGTGCCCTGTGTGGCTCACGTCCTTAACCTGGTGGTGCAGCGTTTCTTGGGCAGGTACCCGGGCTTACAGGATGTCCTGAGGTAGGCCAGGAAAGTCTGTGTGCATTTCCGCAGATCTTATAATGCCAGTGCTCGCCTGGCTGAGCTGCAAAAGGAGTTGAACCTGCCCAAGAACCGCCTTATATGTGACATGCCCACCAGGTGGAACTCAACGTTGGCCATGCTGCAGCGGCTGCACACGCAGCAGAGGGCCATCAATGAGTACCTGTGCGACTACGGCACCAGGACAGGGTCAGGGGAGCTTGGTTTTTTTTCTCCACGCCAGTGGGGCATGATCAGGGATGCATGCACTGTCCTGGCACCATTTGAGGAGGCCACGAGGATGGTGAGCAGTGACAGTGCATGCATCAGTGACACTGTACCTCTTGTCCACCTGTTGGAGCACACGCTGCGTGGAATAATGGACAGGGCACTTGAGGCAGAACAGAGGCAGGAAGAGGAGGACTTCCTTGCCTCTCAAGGCCCCCTTTACCCAGACAGTGTTCCTTCTGTCCCACCCATCGCACAGGAAGAGGAGGAGGAGGAGGAGGAGGAGGATTGTGTCAGCATGGAGGTGGAGGCTGGCACTCAGCATCATCAGCAGCAGTCTTTTAGGGATGATTTACAGTCCCAAGAAACCAGTGGACTTGTACGTGGCTGGGAGGAGGTGACTGCGGATCATGTCGTCCTTAGTGACCCAGAGGACTCCGGAGCGAATGCCTCAGCAAACCTACGCTGCATGGCCTCCCTGATCCTGCAAAGTCTGTGGAAGGATCCTCGTATTCTTCGGATCAAGGAGAGGGACCATTACTGGCTGGCCACTCTCCTTGATCCACAGTACAAGGGTAAGGTTGCGGACCTTATGTTACCGTCGCAGAGGGAGCAGAGGATGAGACAACTCCGGGAGGCCTTGCAGAAAGGTCTGTGCAACGCGTTCCCAGAGACTGGGAGGTTACAAACTCCTGGTCCTGGACAACGAGTTGCTGAGGCTTCGGCCAGTCAAAGAAGGAGCGGTGGGGAAGGTGGCCGTCTGACCGATGCGTTCAGACAATTCTTTAGTCCGCAGCCCCAAAGTATGATCGGTTCCAGCAACCATCGCCAGCGTCTGATAAACATGGTGCAGGAATATCTAGGGGCAAGGTCAGACTTGGACACCTTCCCCACCGAAAATCCTCTGGCTTACTGGGTCTTGAGGATGGATCACTGGCCAGAGCTTGCACAGTATGCAATTGAGCTACTGGCCTGTCCTGCATCCAGCGTTCTTTCGGAACGCACATTCAGTGCTGCTGGAGGATTTGTCACGGATCACAGGGTGCGCCTGTCCACCGACTCGGTTGATCGACTGACTTTCATCAAGATGAACCAGTCTTGGATCACCACCAGCTACCACACACCTGATGCTGATATAACAGACTAATTGATTTTAACATGTCACATCCCTTCAAGACTGATGCTGATGCTGAGTGCCTGTGCTGTTATGTTGACTGGCTATCCTCCTCCTCCGAGTCCTCAATGATACGATTGATGATGATAGCTTGGAAGATAATTTTTGTTTATGGGTGCCGCCACCAGTGGCTAAGGCCCAATTTTTCAGCCCCTGTTTTACAGGGGCGTGTAATTACAATTTTTTTAGCAATAATTTGCCATAGGGCTCATTGCTGTGCTCCAAGTACAGTATCTGTGAGGGGTTGGAGTGTTGTGGCACCAGTGCCTAAGGCCCAATTTTTCAGCCCCTGTTTAAAAGGGGCGTGTCATTACAATTTTTGAAGCAATACTTTGCAACAGGGCTCATTGCTGTGCTCCAAGTACAGTATCTGTGAGGGGTTGTAGTGTTGTGCCACCAGTGCCTAAGGCCCAATTTTTCAGCCCCTGTTCAACAGGGGCATGCAATTACAATTCTTGATCTAATAATTCACAGCAGGGCCCATTGCTGCACCCACCAAGAGTAACTGTCAGGGCTTACAGTGTTGTGGCACCAGCACCACCATCAAAGGCCCAATTTTTACTACCACTGTTCAACAATTATATGTAATTAAAATTCCTGATATAATAGTTGACAGCAGGGCGTTCCAGCACCAACCAAGAGTAACTGTGAGTGCTTACAGTGTTGTGCCAACACCAACAACTAAGGGGCCTATTTCTGCAGAGTATATACGGCAGGTCCCTACTTTCAAACATCCAACTTACAAACGACTCCTACTTGCAAACGCAAGAAGACAACAGGAAGTGAGAGGAAATCTACCCCTAGGAAGGAAAATTCTCTCCTGTAAGAATTAATATGGGAGAAAGGTGTCTCCTCTGTACTGATGCTTTATCAGCAATCCTTGTTTCAAGAAAAACACCACATTTCAAAAACAGTTGTCATTGGGACGGAAAGTGAGGTGAAATGTTCTGAACAGGGGCACAGACAGCAAAACAAATGTTACAGGGGTGATAACCCTTACCTATGTTTTCCAAAAAGTTTAAAAATAGATTTTTGGGCTGGAGCTACACTTCAACAATGTACCTGTTCAAAATTACAAACACATTCTACATAAGAACAAACCTACAGTCCCTGTCTTGTATGCACCGCCTGTATACGGCTGTTCAGAGTATATAGGGCCTTTTTTATTTTATGTGCGGGGTTCCCCTTAATATCCATACAAGACCCAAAGGGGCTGGTAATGGGCTGGGGTAGGGGGGGGGGGTCATGGGGTAGCTATGCCATTTTTCTTAAAGATTTTCATCCATATTACCGGGACCAGACATTACATTAAAGCCGCAAGCAGTTTTAAATGGCTTTTTTTTCCTTTAGAAGTGTCATTTTGTGCAGGGACAGTTCTAAACACGGGAAACACGTGGCACTTCACAGGCATACTTTAGACACCCCCCCAGGTACGATATTTAAAGGAATATTTGACTTTTTTTTTTCACTTTATGCATCATTAAAATGACTGCTCCCGAAAAACGACCGTTTTTAAAACTTCTTTTTGCATTGATACATGTCCCCTGGTGCAGAACCCGGGTTCCCAAACCCTTTTTAGGACAATAACATGCATAATAGTTGTTATAATTAGCACTTTAGAATTCGAACGTTCGCATCCATTGTATTTAATAGGGTTCGGTCCGTTCGCGGGTTCTGGTGCGAACCGAACCCGGGGGTGTTCGGCTCATCACTAATCACTAGAGGGGTCACCAGCAGGAGGAAGGAGGTCCTGATTCCTCTATATAGATCTTTATATCACTAGAGGGATCACCAGCAGGAAGAAGGAGGTCCTGATCCCTCTATATAGATCTTTATATCACTAGAGGGGTCACCAGCAGGAGGAAGGAGGTCCTGATTCCTCTATATAGATCTTTATATCACTAGATGGGTCACCAGCAGGAGGAAGGAGGTCCTGATTCCTCTATATAGATCTTTATATCACTAGAGGGATCACCAGCAGGAGGAAGGAGGTCCCGATTCCTCTATATAGATCTTTATATCACTAGAGGGGTCACCAGCAGGAGGAAGGAGGTCCTGATTCCTCTATATAGATCTTTATATCACTAGAGGGGTCACCAGCAGGAGGAATGAGGTCCTGATTCCTCTATATAGATCTTTATATCACTAGAGGGGTCACCAGCAGGAGGAAGGAGGTCCTGATCCCTCTATGTAGATCTTTATATCACTAGCAGGAAGAAGGAGGTCCTGATTCCTCTATATAGATCTTTATATCACTAGCAGGAGGAAGGAGGTCCTGATTCCTCTATATAGATCTTTATATCACTAGCAGGAGGAAGGAGGTCCTGATTCCTCTATATAGATCTTTATATCACTAGAGGGATCCCCAGCAGGAGGAAGGAGGTCCTGATTCCTCTATATAGATCTTTATATCACTAGAGGGGTCACCAGCAGGAGGAAGGAGGTCCTGATTCCTCTATATAGATCTTTATATCACTAGAGAGATCACCAGCAGGAGGAAGGGGGTCCTGATTCCTCTATATAGATCTTTATATCACTAGAGGGGTCACCAGCAGGAGGAAGGAGGTCCTGATTCCTCTATATAGATCTTTATATCACTAGAGGGGTCACCAGCAGGAGGAAGGAGGTCCTGATTCCTCTACATAGATCTTTATATCACTAGAGGGATCCCCAGCAGGAGGAAGGAGGTCCTGATTCCTCTATATAGATCTTTATATCACTAGAGGGATCCCCAGCAGGAGGAAGGAGGTCCTGATTCCTCTATATAGATCTTTATATCACTAGAGGGGTCACCAGCAGGAGGAAGGAGGTCCTGATCCCTCTATGTAGATCTTTATATCACTAGAGGGATCACCAGCAGGAGGAAGGAGGTCCTGATTCCTCTATATAGATCTTTATATCACTAGAGTGGTCACCAGCAGGAAGAAGGAGGTCCTGATTCCTCTATATAGATCTTTATATCACTAGAGCGGTCACCAGCAGGAGGAAGGAGGTCCTGATTCCTCTATATAGATCTTTATATCACTAGAGGGGTCACCAGCAGGAGGAAGGAGGTCCTGATTCCTCTATATAGATCTTTATATCACTAGAGGGGTCACCAGCAGGAAGAAGGAGGTCCTGATCCCTCTATATAGATCTTTATATCACTAGAGGGGTCACCAGCAGGAAGAAGGAGGTCCTGATCCCTCTATATCACTAGAGGGATCACCGGCAGGAGGAAGGAGGTCCTGATTCCTCTATATAGATCTTTATATTACTAGAGGGATCACCAGCAGGAGGAAGGAGGTCCTGATTCCTCTATATAGATCTTTATATCACTAGAGGGGTCTTCATCAGGAGGAAGGAGGTCCTGATTCCTCTATATAGATCTTTATATAACTAGAGGGATCACCAGCAGGAGGAAGGAGGTCCTGATTCCTCTATATAGATCTTTATATCACTAGAGGGGTCACCAGCAGGAGGAAGGAGGTCCTGATTCCTCTATATAGATCTTTATATCACTAGAAGGGTCACCAGCAGGAGGAAGGAGGTCCTGATTCCTCTATATAGATCTTTATATCACTAGAGGGGTCACCAGCAGGAGGAAGGAGGTCCCGATTCCTCTATATAGATCTTTATATCACTAGAGGGGTCACCAGCAGGAGGAAGGAGGTCCCGGTCCTGTTAGGATCAAGGATTCGGGAACATGACCTTCAGCAGCAGAAGATGGACAAACCTACCCTGTTTTGGTATTATTTTCCAGAAAGAGTAGTTGATACTTGGAATAGACCTCCAGCAGAGGTAGTAGTGAGTCAGTTACAGTAAGTAAGCTCAGGACAAATATAGATCAATAAGACAAAAAGGTCACCAAAATCAAAAAATGGGCCAGACTCGGTCTTTTTCTGCCGTCACTCTTCTATGTTTCTAACCAAAGCAGCTTTTTCTGACCTTTCATTGTTATTTAGAGCTGTTCGTCGATCGTCTTAGCATTTGCCGGAATTGCATGAAAACATCTCAATGCTGTTAATAGTCATAAAGCCCGGCTCTGTGCGGTGACTAGTCCTCCGAGGAGGAGGCTGTGAAAGAGTTAAAGGAATAGTAGAGGCTGGGACACACCTCTTGCTCACTCATCAGACACCATTCCAAACACAGACTGAAAAGTGAATGTGAGAAGAAGGGAGAGAGGAAGAGGGGTGCGCTGGGCTCCGGTGAAAAGGTAAGGTGCGTTTCGCGTGCTCGCTGCCTCTCTAGCTCACGCATTTCGGAGTCGGGCAACTTTTTTGCGACCAAAATCTGTGCCAATCTCCGCACTTGGTTGAAATTTGCACTCTAGGCTTCTATATTCTAAATTGAACGTTGTTGACTCAATCGCTGTCACTTAAACACATGAACCTGGAAGATTCACCTGCAGTGAATGTTTGGTTGATATCAGATTCACTTGTATGCATGCTATTGAGTTTACTTCTCTGGGACGTGTCTTGTTCTATAATGAGGACTGACCCTTTTATTGCGGTTGGACAAAGGGGAGAAGGTATCCTTTTGTGATCTGCATTGGTAGGCTGTGCGTGTCCATAGCCAGAGACACCTTACACCTGTTTCCAGTCCTGTTTCCAGTCTAACCGACTTCCATGAATAAAGGTTTGGCTCTGAGTAGGGATGAGCTCAGGCGTGTTCGCATTGAACACATGCAGAGCCCGCCAAGGAAGTCGGCACCGTCGGAACCGCGCTGCGCTAATCACAGGCAGGGAGACATTGTCCCGATGCTCAGCTGCAGAGATCGGGAAATGTCTCCCTGCCTGTGATTAGCGCAGCGCGGTTCCGACGGTGCCGACTTCCTTGGCGGGCTCTGCATGTGTTCAATGCGAACACGCCTGAGCTCATCCCTATCTCTGAGTACCAACAGCATAGATGGAGCGGTTTATTAAAATTTATTTAAATTTGAGGCTTTAAAATTTTATTTTAACCGCTTGCCGACCAGCCGCCGTCATTATACTGCGGCAGGTCGGAGCGATCCCCCCCCCGAGCCGTCGTAGCTGTACGTCAGCTCCTTTTAAACTGGATAGCAGGAGCGCATGCGCCCACTGCACAGCGGGGGTGCCGATGCTCGTTACCTGCGGTTGCGTTGACCACGAGCGATCGCGGGCACGAGAGGAAGAACAGGGACGTGTGTGTGTGTGTGTGTGAACACACACATCCCACAACTCTGCCCTGAGCTACATCACCAATCTTGTCTCCAAAGCTAGGGTGACCACATTTCCAAACTACCATTCGGGGACACACCCCCTTCTCAAAAATCAGCTTTTGCTGTAACGAATCACAGCACAGTGATTGGACAGAAGAGGCGGGATTTATGATTTCTCCAATCACAAACAGGGGGCGGGATTGTGCTCCTCCAGACATTCCCGGCCAGGACAAGTACTGTCAGTGAGTAAAGCGGTGATGTGGCGGCCTTTTTTGGGGGCATCAGATTGGCCCGGGGGGTGGCTGTGTCAGTTTCATTCCCGGGACACTGTATTGTCCTGGAATGAATGTGCCCGGGACAGACCTGCAAAATACGGGACTGTCCCGGCCAATCCGGGACATGTGGTCACCCTACTCCAAACATATCCCAAGCCATCCTCTCCGCTCTTCTCAAGACCTCCTACTGTCAAGCTCTCTCGTCTCCTCCTCCCATGCCCATCTCCAGGATTTCTCCAGAGCCTCTCCCAACCTCAACCTGTCCGGCTATCCCCCTACTCTTGCTACCTTCAGGCGATCCCTGAAAACTCATTTCTTCAGGGAAGCCTATCACGTCTCCAACTAATCTTTTACCACTTCCGTCAGCTCATTCCCCACAGTTACAACCTTTTGTACCACCCGCCCCACCCTATTAGATTGTAAGGATGAGCTCCGGCGTGTTCGCATTGAACGTGTGCAGAGCCCGCCAAGAAGTCGGCACCGCGCTGCGCTAATCACCGGCAGGGAGACATTGTCCCGATGCTCGGCTGCAGAGATCGAGAAACACGCCGGAGCTCATTCTTATTAGATTGTAAGCTCTTCTGAGCAGGGCCCTCTTAATCCTCTTGTATTATAACTGTATTGTCTCCCTTTTTATATTGTGAGTAAACTGTTGGCGCTATATAAATCCTGTATTATAATAATAATAATAATTTATTATTATTATTATTATTAATAATAATAATAATAATAATAATAATAATAATAATAATATCAATCCCTGTTCTGAGAGCAGAGGAGATGAGGATCGTGAGTTCCTACAAGCTGGGAACCACGATCTGTCATCGTCTATAGTGAGTCCCGTCCCCCCTTCAGTTAGAAACACACAATAGGGAGCACAGTTAACCCCTTGATCGCCCCTTAGTGTTTAACCCCTTTCCTGCCAGTGACGTTTTTACAGTAATCGGTGCATTAAATAAAAAACGAAGAGGTGATCAAATACCACCAAAAGAAAGCTCTATTTGTGGGAAAAAAGGACGTCAATTTTGTTTGGGTACAACGCCGCACGACCGCGCAATTGTCAGTTAAAGCGACGCAGTGCCGAATCGCAAAAAATGCTCCGGTCATTGAGCAGCCAATTCTTCCGGGGCTGAAGTGGTTAAAGCCTCAAAATAATAAAAATACAAATAAAAGTAACTTTGTAACGGACAACTAAAGATATTTTTAGCTGGATTTTAGGTCGGTAGGAGGTTTGAACTCAAAGGCTCCTTTAAGTGGGCATACCTTAGTCATGAAGACTAGACTGTCCTTGTGTTGAGTCATTTTTTCTTCTGGGTACGTCCCTTTTAGAAATAGCTTCCTGTTCGATGTTCTTTGTTGGTGGACGATGGAAAGACGGTTCACGCGGGAATATAACTTTGGGGGGGGGGCGCTTTCTGCATTAGAGCAATCAAATCTTCTCCAGCGTTGTACGACTGGCACAGCATTTAAACTCCTGGCACATAAAACTTTCATTCAAATATATTTCTTCACGCCAGGGCCGTCTTAATAGCATTATGGGCCCCTGGGCAAAGTAATGTACTGGGGCCCCTACCATCCTGCCCCAAATTTATGCACCTACTCTCAAGAATTGAACAGGGGGAGGCAGAAGGACATCAGGAGGGCAAGTCCTGGGACGCTGCTTGGATAAGGTGACCAGATTTTTTAAAATGAAATCCGGGTCTCTCTCTCTCTCCCTCTCCCTCTCCCTCTCCCTCTCCCTCTCCCTCTCCCTCTCTCTCTCTCTCCCTCTCTCCCTTTTTTTTTTTTACTAGTAGTAATGCCGGCAATCAGCGTCTCTCTGCCTGTCGCCACCTCACAGCCTCTCATGTCTCACTCTCGGGGCCCCGGCTACTACTAGGTGGGGAGTGGAGGAAGATCACTCAACCAGGGAAGGCAAGGAGATAAGCAGGCAGGCGGCTGGCCTGAACTTGAGCCAAGGCAGAAGAACATGCGAGCGGAGCTGGATGGGCATGCGCCCGAAACTGAAGAAATATTCCCTCCGCTCCGACCAGCACATGATCATCAGAAAGGGGCACAGATAATGGAAAAAATACACCCCCCCCCTAAGCTACTAGGAGTGGCGGCGTGTAATTCTGATTTATTTTTTTAAAATTTATTTTATTTAATTATTCTGCACCGACTGTCTTTGTCTTTGAAATTGCCTCAGCCCCTGTTCAAATCCAATCCAGGGACAAAACCGGGGACTGTCCCTGGAAACCGGGGATGTCTGGTCACCCTATGCTTGGGACACACCCTGGTAAAACTTTGTAAAATCCATGACTATCCTAGCAGATATGGGACAGTTGGCAATTATGATGTAATGCAAGATTATAATGGGGCCCCCATGCACCTGGGGCCCCTGGGCTGTGCCCACATGTGCCCAGGCATTAAGACAGCCCTGCTTCACGCCCATAAAGGATATAAGTCCACCTTGTGGTGGCTGCATAATTCTTTTTCTTTCTTTCCACCTGGTGATCCTACCAGTAACACACTTCCTTGTCCTAGGGCAGTGATGGAGAACCTTGGCACCCCAGATGTTTTGAAACTATATTTCCCATGATGCTCTTGCACTCTGCATTGTAGTGGAGCATCATGGGACATGTAGTTCCAAAACATCTGGGGTGCCAAGGTTCGCCATCACTGTCCCAGGGTGACAACAACACTCACTCAGCAAAATGGAGCCGGCAACCAGGTGTAACCACGAAATTTTGAATCATTTATTACCTACATGGTGGGTCTACAACACAGAAGGCTAACGCGCTTCGGCTTGTAGGCGGGGGGCAGCGTGGTGCGGAGGCAATACCTCACACAGCCAGTTGCAATGGAAAACTTATGTTAAAGTAAGGCAGCAACAGTTCACAATAGCCCATAGGGGCAATTACCCAGCCGGGTGCACTTAGTTTCCAATAACGTCAAGGAGCCGGTTCCAACCAAACCGACAGCATCTGTTGAGAGGGGACAGAATGAGGCTCGGTCATCTCATGCCCTATCAGGAAGGTATCCGGATAGATGCGACCCTACACTTTCGCTCTTCATCAACCTTTCCCTAGACAGGGTACCTTTCCCTACTCTACCCACTCGCATAGAGCACGCCAAACTAGGGTCTGCCACCTGTCCAGGATTCAGCCGGACAGTTTGGAATCATGCATCCGGGTTTCAGACTGCCTGAAACCCGGACACATTATTCAGAATGGGCTATGGCTTCTCGGGTTTGCTGGCTGCAGTTGTCTAAGCTGAGAGTGTCTGTTACACTCCTTCACACTGCCCAAAGCCATCACTAACACCCCCCTCCCCTCCAAACACACACACACAGACAGGAGAGGAGAGAGGGTCCGATCTGCACCTCTTCCTCTTCCCCTTCCCCACCCATACCCCTCTGTGTCTACCCACCCTCCAATCCCCGGCACTGTGCCTTTAGAAAAGGAAAGTTGTGGATGGAAATTTGAACCCCAGCAGCCTCAAATACATCTGGATGAGAGGTGCTGACTGCCAAGGGGTGAGTGAGCTCACCATCCATCCCAGTCTGTGACTGAAGTCTCCCCCCCCTTCTCTCTCCTGCCTCTGAGTGAGTACACCAAGGCAAATCGGGGTTCTCAGAGCACCCCTTACATCAGAGTTCCCCTTTATACCAGAGGCCACAGTGTTTCCCCTTACCTCAGAGTCCTCTCTGTACATCAGAGTTCTCAGTGTTCCCCCTTAAATCAGGGTTCCCAGAGCATCCCTTATGTTAGACCCCTTTCACACTGGAGCGGTTTTCAGATGCTATTGCGCTAAAAATAGCGCCTGCAAACCAACCCTAAACAGCGCCTGCTGTTTCTCCAGTGTGAAAGCCCGAGGGCTTTCACACTGGAGCGGTGCGCTAGCAGGACCGCTCCAAAAGTCCTGCTAGCCCCATCTTTGGAGCGGTGAAGGAGCGGTGTGTTTACCGCTCCTGCCCATTGAAATCAATGGGAAACCGCGGCTATACCGCCGGGAATGCGCCTCTGCAGAGGGGCTTTGCGGTGGTTTTTAACCATTTTTTGGCCGCTAGCGGGGGTTAAAACCGCGCCGCTAGCGGCCGAATACCGCCGCAAATCCGATGGTAAAGCGCTGCTAAAAATAGCAGCGCTTTACCGCCACCGCTCCTCCCGCCCCAGTGTGAAAGGGGCCTTAGAGGAACCAGAGTTCTCCCTTACATCAGAGTCTGCAGAGTCCCCCCTTACAGTGAAAGGGAGCTCTGCGAGTTCAAAAGTTAAAAGGGGAACTCTGTGGACTCTGATATTAAGGGGGACTCTTGTTATTAACTTCATATGATTAGAAATGTTATTTTATAGCAAAATATATGTTTAGTTTATAAAATAAAATGCTGTGCGCCGCTGTCCCCAGATACCCCCACTTCAAGATATACACACAATTTTTGCTATATGGAGACTTTTGATACACTGCACTCGCTGTGCGAAATGGTGAGTGTGGTTGGTTAACCATCTATACACACGAATATTCAATTACCTTGATACCCTATAGTATGGTTCATTAAACTCTATATATATATATTCCTTAGTAATACCGGTCGCATCTGCTCCTGATGAGTGGACACATCCACGAAATGCGTCGAGCTCTGTCTGATGCTACATCTACATCTCATATGGAACCATACCTTTTTACTATTTACTATATTCAATGATGTTATCTATAATGTTATCAAGCAGATATATCCATATCATGTGGGTGCATAGGTCGGCACCAGGCATGCTGCCGCTGGCATTTATTATGCCATATTTTCTTTAGATATTTACTACTACAATATAATTATGTGCTGCTATATATGTACCGTTTTTCATCGTGTTCATGTGTTGTACACGGCTCATGTGTATATATATGAAATATATTTTTAATGTGTTCTGATCAATTATAATTAATAAATGTTTTGTATTCAAATATACCTCCACTATTCAATTGCTTCATTTAAAGTCCCAACTACCTTCTAGGTTATACCCATTACCGGGATGGAGGCACTTAATTGTGCTTCATATAAAGTCCCAAACTCCCCTTTCTCAATGCGCCGCTAAAGTGTTCGGGTTTGACTTGAAGAAAAGGTGGCAACCCTACGCCAAACCCAGTCTTAAATAGACTCTGGCACACCAAAGATGGCCACCAGAGTCACATGGGTGGCCAGCATCCCATTAGATTGCTGCCCCGTGACTCAGGAAACCACGGAGGAACCACTGTTCCTCATGACTTATTTTCTCCCTACATTGCCGCTGCGGTTGAGCGCCACCTGCAGTGGAGACAGCAGACTGCACCTGCCTACAGGCTACTCAGCCTCATTGCACCTTTTGAAAGCTGAACCCACTACTGTGTAAATATCCAGCAGTGTTTTAATTTTGATATCCGAACTCCGTATAACTGTCAATATTCACAAATTGGCAGCTATATCCACGGGAAACTAGTAAATGCGAATAAAGTATGAACAAAAAAAATAATTTATAATATAATTTATAATTTATTTTATTTTATTTAACACATAATTATTAACATACATACACAACATCATACATTAACATCGCATTAATTTTAGTCTAGTATCCCCCTATCCCAAAGACCAAAAAAAAAAGAGAGAGAGAAATAATAAAATAAAAAAAAATTCCTCCCCCACCCCCCTCCCCTTAATTACATCCTCCCCCATCCCCACCATTGCCTTCACAACCCCCCCCCCCCCCGAAAAAATAAATACAAAAATAGGGGTTTGTTTCCATTGACTTCAATGGGGAAACTCGCTTTGATATGCAAGTGCTTTGGATTACGAGCGTTCTCCTGGAATGGATTATGCTCGTAATCCGAGGTTCCACTGTACATAAACGGTGCGAATAAGGTTCAGGGGGGCAGAATTTTCTTTATAAAGTTAAGTTTAAGGATATGGGGACATGACCTCCAGCAGCAGGAGGAGGACAAACCTACCCTTTTGAAGGTATTTATTTTCTGGAAAGAGTACTTGATGCTTGGAATAGACCTCCAGCAGTGGTAGTGAGTCAGTTACTCAGATGCCATTTGAAATAAATGGATTTCGATTTGTCATGTGACACAAGTGGCATGACAAGTCATACTAGTGTGACCTGAGCCTAAATCTGCCCGTTGGTGTGGCCGAACAATACGACTTGATCCATAGCAGAACGTTGGCCAGGTCTGTGTAGTGAGTTGTGGTTCTTTGTTAAAAAGTTGCCGACGAGGCCTTTACATCGGGAGGGGCAGCCTGCGTTGTCATTCTGGAGGAACTTGTCCAACCCCCAATGTCTCTCATGTTCCAGAAAATAGATGGGAAAGTAATTATTTTGTTTGTTTGGCAGGTAGAAGGTGCAAGGAGATTAATCCGCAGATGATTACAGGGTGTGGGAAAATTGATATCCTAGAAAGAGAAAGCTGTGCTGGTTATATAACCCTTTTTTTTTTTTTTTTGTGCAGACATTGGGAGGTGATGGATTGCAGGCGTTACCCCTGGAAACGTCCCCACTTTTCAGTATCAACTCTGATTACATATTCCTGGGTGTTACATTGTATTTCTTAATTTATTGTTATATTTAAATTAGGGCATTTTTGCAACATGTACCTCATCATTAACCACATCATTAGCCAATCAGCGGGTTCGGCAGATGCGATGTCCGCCGGGACCCACCGATTGTTCTCAGTAGAAGCAGAATGACTGTCTGTCTGCCTATGGGCAGGCTGGTTGTACCCAAGTCGATCCATCTATGGGCAGGCTGGTCATACTCATGTTGATCCATCTATGGGCAGGTGGTTGTACGCAAGACGGCAGGCTGATTATACTCAAGTTGATCCTTCAATGGGCAGGCTGATTATACTCAAGTCAATCCATCTATGGGCAGGCTGGTTTTTCCCAAGTCGATCCATCTATGGGCAGGCTGGGTTTTCCCAAGTTGATCCATCTATGGGCAGGCTGATTATAGTCAATCTTTCTATGGGCAGGTTGGTTGTACCCAAGTTGATCCATCTATGGGCAGGCTGGTTGTACCCAAGTCGATCCATCTATGGGCAGGCTGGTTGTGCCCAAACCGATCCATCTATGGGCAGGCTGGTCATACTCATGTTGATCCATCTATGGGCAGGCTGGTTGTACGCAAGTCGGCAGGCTGATTATACTCAAGTCGATCCATCTATGGGCAGGCTGGTTTTTCCCAAGTTGATCCATCTATGGGCAGGCTGATTATAGTCAAGTCATTCTTTCTATGGGCAGGCTGGTTGCACTCAAGTCGATCCATCGATCGACTTGGGTACCGCAAGCATATCTGATATTTTTAGCATGCGATTATTGCCAGCAGCCAAGGCAGGCTGTATTTGCATAGGTAATGCCCACATGCAATTCTGAGCCTCCATGATTGAATGAAGTGAAAACCAATGAATGAAAGGGGCAGACCGGGCTGGAGAGAAAAGAGCTAGATGATGCTCCATCTGACTGGCTGCAGCTTCTAATGCACATTGTGGGAAGCTCACAGTGTGCGGTATTATCAGAGGAAGCCGTTTCAGCCCAGGAGAGGATTCACTACAACTGTGCAAGACTGGAGGGGGGGGGGTGCGGAGGTCATAATAAAATAAACAGGAGTTTTCGGAGGTCTTGTAAATCATTTGCAGTTCCCGGAAAATCCTCCGACACCCAGGAGAGAGCCGGTGATTGGCCTGGCGAGGTAACAGACCTCTGTTCTATCTGTCAAGTAAATATTAGGGGCGGGCTAAGTGATGTTTTGGGTTGGTAAAGGAGGGGTGGGGGGGACATTTTCTGAATTCCTGGAAGGAGACCAGCTGTGTCCAAAACATTCCGAGGACTTTCTGTTCTCCAAAGTCTTTTCTCCACTGAGGAAGACAGAGATGTTCTATAATCCAAACATTATCAGGCAGGACCGTAACTACAGATCATGGGGCCCCACAGAAACATTTATAAGGGGGGGGAGCATAACTACCTGCCACAAGTTGTGGATTGTCCACAATGCAATGCAAGCAATTACAGTTTTCTTTTATATTTTTTAATAGTTTTTCATCATTTGCCATCATTTTTGAGATTTCTAATGTTAAAAAATAGGTCACCTTTAAAAACGCTTATAAACTGTACCTTGTTTAGCCGCATTTAGCGTCTGAAATGTGGAAAACTTTTGCGTCTGAACCCTTTTTTTTTTTGCTTCTGGAAAAACGAGGTTAAACGCAACTGCTTGTAAACGCCAAAAAATGAGACTGTGTGCATGGACACATAGGATAACATTGAATGGGTTCAGGGGCAGTTGAAAAAAGCGTCCAACTGCCTCTGAGGCTCCATGTACACAGAATCTCAAAAACTGCCGTTTTTAAAGCAGCAGAAAAAGCTAGCTTTTATCAGCATTTTTTTATTAGCTTTTATTAGCGTTTTTCAGTGTAGCTTTTTTTAGCTTTTAAAAAAAAAAAAAATTCTCAATGGACTAAAAAACGCTCGCGGCCAGCGTTTTTGAGCGTTTTTGAGCGTTTATGAGCGTTCTTCAGCGTTTTGCGGGTTTTTTCTGCCGAAAAACGGCACTTTGAACGCAAATTTCCTGCGTTCATAAAAAAGCCCATTAACTCCACTGCTCATTAAAGCTAAAAAACGTTATGTGTACATGAACACATAGGCTAACATAGAGTGCAGTTAATGGGCTTTTAAAAAAAACGCCCATTAACTGCAGCTTATCAGCTTCTGTGTACATGGAGCCTGAACGCGCATTCAACAGCAAATAACAGCGTCTCGTGTGCATGGGGCCTTAAAAGGGGGGAGCGTAACTACAGATCATGGGGCCCCACAGAAACATTTATAAGGGGGGAGCATAACTACAGATCATGGGGCCCCACAGCAACATTTTCAAAGACTGTGTGTAATATTAGAGGAACATTTCCAAATAATGATGTTTTAGTGAAGCCAAACGTGATTAAATCACTTGGTGTCCACGCTATAGACGAATGACGGCTACAGCGCGGACCTGAATTTCCGGGGGGCCGTCAATAGACGAATGACGGCGCGCGCTGTGATCACTGAGACTCGGGTGATCACAGATCCGAGTAAGGGGGCCGGTCCCGGCCCCTTACCACGTAATCAGCTGTCAGCCAATGACAGCTGATCATGTGATGTAAACAAAGCTCGGTAATCGGTTTTTGTTTCTCCTCACACTGACAGCTTGAGGAGAAAAAAAAGCAGATCACCGGCTCCTGTGCAAGGGACATCGGTCTCGAGTGGAAGAGGCACATCAGCCCCCACCAGTACCTCCTGCCAGTGCAAAACAGTGCCACCTATTATATAATTTTCTCACCTCGTCTTTCAGGACAGCACCTGGAGAGAGCGCAGCTCCACCCCTTTTCCCAGGAAACACTGCAGTCAGTTTTCTTTAAAGACCGGACACTTCCACCATGGCCTCAGTTGTAGTGTTTCCTCCGCCATGGTGGAAGCGCTGCAGGGAACCAGGGGTAATGCTGCGCTCTCTCCAGGTGGAGACAGTATGGGGCATACCTGTTAGTTTTTTTTTCTTTTGTTCCAGGCCAGCCCAGCACCCCCTCCTTACGTGAGGTGGATGCTGCGGTATCTTCTCCCCTTCATACCCGGCGAGGGTTCAGGCTGCGGGAGGGCCCGCTCTCATCAGACCGGCACTGGGGGCATGGAAGGAGGGATGGCGTGCTCCTCAGGAGACGAGCAGCGTCTCTTTCGTTTGTATCCCCATGTTTTCCGGGTCCCGGATGGCGAGCGCGTCATTCCGGCCGGGGGCGGGACTTCCCGTGGTGCGACGCGGCTTCCGGTTCCGGCCGCTGGAACGCAGGGGGAGGAGGCGGCCTTCGGCTGGTGTCATTTCCGGTCCTCACAGCGGTGAAAGGACCGGGAAAATCAAAAAAGGAGCTGTCGGACGCCACTTCAACCTCGCAATGGAAGAGGAACAAGCGGCAGTGGTGGGAACAGGAGCCACTCACACCAGCCAGACCCAGGTAAGCAGGGACAGAGGTCCCTGTATATATACTTTATGGGGTCTTGTATATTCTTTCCCTCCTTTTCTCCCCTGGGGGGAACGCAAAGAAGCCTGTGCCACTCTCCCTAGAGATTGTTACTAGAGAGTTGTTTTTTTTGTTGTTATGGTGGCTCAGGGGGTGAGTCACTAGGTAAGCTGTGCTTATAAATGTAAGGGCTAAAGTGTTAGTTCCTTCCTCTTTTATTTCCAGCTGATTTAAATATAGTATGGTGTTGGTGTATTTCAGCTTAAAGCCAAAGACAAAACCAAACACTCCTCTCCTCTTCCCAAGAGGAGATGTCCGTCTTGCAAAGACACGCTTAGGGAAACATGGCCTAAAGCGCTATGCAAGACATGTATTGCAGAGCTGTTAAAAGAGGAAACTGCCTCAGCTGCAGCTGCTGCTCAACCAGGGGAGCTATTAAGCTCCTTCCGAAAGGAACTAGCGGACACTTTTCAGTCATTCCGCTCCTTTTTGGATAGACGTCCGGCGGCCCAGCCAAACAGGAAAGGCAGTTCACCATCCTGTTCTCATCCTAGTACTCCTGCACCCAGAGGGGTCAGCGACTCGGAGGATGAGGAGATAAATGTTGCCACAGGTTCGGATGAAGAAGAGGAAGAAGAAAGGGAAATTTCTTCTTCCCGCTATAGGTTATCCCTGGAGGAAGTGGACGATCTATTAAAAACAATACACACAACGCTTAATATCGAAGAGGATAAGACGCAATTATCCTTACACGATAAGATGTTTCAAGGCATGGGAGAAGTAAAGCAACGGGTGTTCCCAGTGCACAAATACATCTCCGAGACAGTAAAGAGAGAATGGAAGGACCCAGAGAGGGCACCTTTCTTTTCCAGATCCCTCAAGAGAAGATTCCCCTTTGAGGATGATAGTCAGCAGGTTTGGAATAAAAAACCAAGGCTTGACGCAGCCTTTTCGCAGGTTTCAAGGAATACAGACTTGGCCTTCGAGGACATGGGCACCCTAAAAGATGCCATGGACAAGAGGGCAGACTCCCTACTAAAAAAGGCATGGGATTCGACTCTAGCCAACTTTAAGCCAGCAATGGCATCAACCGTGGTAGCGAGAAACTTAGAACACTGGTTGGAGCAATTAAAAACTCACATTGAGGCGGGAACTTCTCGTAAGGATCTACTTGACACGCTGCCTATACTTCAGAAGGCGGTAGGGTACATGGCTGATGCCTCTGCTGAATCTATCAAAATGTCAGCTAGATCAGCAGCCTTGGTCAACTCAGCCCGCAGAGCCTTATGGGTTAAGACCTGGTCAGGGGATATAGCCTCAAAGGCGAAGTTATGTGGTTTGCCTTTTGACGGTGACTTAGTTTTTGGCCCTGATTTGGAAGCCGTACTTAATAGAACGGCTGATAAAAAGAAGGCCTTCCCAATAAAGAAGAAAGTGGTTCCTCAGGGTAAAACTAATTTTCGTGCTTTTCGGCAAACCAAGGTTAAAAAAGACACAGGCTATAAAAGACCTTGGAGGTCCCAGAGAGGGAGAGGAAAGTCAGGGGTACTATTCCGCCGTCCTGGCCAAACCACAAACACCCAGTGACAGTCTGCCAACGGTGGAAGGAAGGTTACAGGCCTTTCTTCCACAATGGAAGACAGCGACGTCCAGTCCATTTGTCCTCAAAATAATATCAGAGGGCTACAGGCTGGAATTCTCGCAACCCCCTCCAAACCGTTTTTATGTAACCCGGACTCCTCGAGACCTGGAGAAGTCTATAGGGATGTCATCCTTACTGGAAGAACTCATCCAGCAAGAGGTAATTATAGCTGTTCCCCCCCGAAGAGGAAGGGATAGGGTGCTATTCACACATCTTCCTAGTGAAGAAGACGTCAGGAAAATTCCGGTTGATCTTGAACCTGAAGATACTAAACAGGTCCATCAGATACAAAAGATTCAAGATGGACACAATTTTCTCAGTGAAACATCTCCTGACGCCAGGTTGTTTTATGGCATCCATAGACCTGAGGGATGCGTACCTACACGTTCCTATAGCGCCAATATCACAGAAGTATCTGCGATTAGCAGTAAAGACGGGAGACTCGACCTCACACCTGCAGTTCAGAGCCCTCCCTTTCGGACTCTCATCCTCACCAAGGATATTTACAAAGGTCATAGCAGAGGCTCTAGCACCCCTCAGATTAAAGGGGATATCAATAGTGCCATATCTGGACGACCTCCTGATATTTGCCAAGACAAGGGAGTTATTGGCGAAAGATCTAAAAGAGACAAAAAGACATCTCGAGAGTCTCGGATGGATCATAAACCAAGAAAAATCAAAAATGATCCCTTCCCAGACGATAACATTTCTTGGATATACAATAAATTCCATACAGGAAAGACTTTTTCTCCCAGAGGAAAAATTAGAGAAACTCCAGAGGGCAGTAAAGGGGACTCAAACAAATCTGCCGATGACAATCAGAGCAGCCATGTCAGTCCTAGGCCTACTCACCGCCTCAATACCAGTGGTACAATGGGCACGTCTGCATGCGAGAGACCTCCAGCAGACAATTCTCAGGAATTGGTCCTACGGAGAGTCGCTGGAAAAATTGATAAAAATACCCCCTCAAGTTCAGAGAAAGCTGTGGTGGTGGAGGAAGCAAGCAAATTTAGACAAAGGCCTGCTTTGGACTTTCCCTGTAGAACACAGATTGACAACGGACGCAAGCTTCTGGGGGTGGGGTGCTCATCTGGATGGACAGATGGCCCAAGGAACATGGTCAAACAGAGAAGCCCGGAGATCCTCCAATTGGAGAGAATTGAGGGCCATTCTACTGGGACTATGGGCGTTCAAGAAACAAGTCCTGGGTCACCACATTCAGGTGTTATCAGACAATGCCACGGCAGTGGCTTATATAACAAGGCAGGGAGGCACGAGGAGCAGAGTGTTGCTATCCTCAGCCCTCCACATTTTGGCCTGGGCAGAATCCAATCTAGCCTCCTTGACGGCGGTACACCTAAAGGGAGATCTGAACCAAATAGCAGACTTCCTAAGCCGAGAAAGAGTACTGGAATCAGAATGGAGTCTGAATCCGGTAGTATTCCAGAAGATAACAGGAAGATGGGGAGTTCCCCAAATAGACCTGTTCGCATCCCACGCCAATGCGAAGGTGGAAACATACTTCTCCCTAAACAGGCAAGATCAAGCGGAGGGTCTAGATGCACTGGCACAACCATGGATCTTCCACTTGTGCTACGCTTTTCCCCCCTTCCAAATGATCCCATTGGTCCTCAAAAAGCTACAGAAGGAGCCTACAACATTAATCCTAGTAGCCCCATTCTGGCCCAAAAGGACTTGGTTTTCAACCATCCAGAGGATGGCGGTGGAACCCCATTGGTTTCTTCCTTTACAGAAGGACCTTTTAACACAGGGGCCCCTACAACATCCCAATATCAAGCACCTCAGACTAGCTGCTTGGCTACTGAGGAGCAAATCCTAAAAAAGAGGGGCTTGTCCAATAAACTAATTTCAACATTATTGGACAGCCGAAAAAAGGTCACCAGAGCGATCTATTTCAAAGCTTGGAAATGTTTTAATTCCGGGTGCAGAGAAAAGATCCGTTCACCAAAGGAGACTATCTCTGTATTAGAATTTCTCCATGAGGGAATGGAGAAGGGGTTGGCGATTAGCACCCTAAAGGTGCAAGTAGCCGCCTTATCGGTGTTCCTGGAGAGACAACTATCTCAGGACCCCCTTATCGTTAGATTTTTTAAGGCTCTGACCAGAGTTAGGCCAGTACCCTTTAAGTTCTTCCCAAAATGGGACTTATCTCTGGTGCTACAGGGTCTGACAAAAAGACCCTTTGAACCTCCGGAGGAAGCAACGATTAAATTTTGGTCCCTGAAGGTAGCACTCTTAGTGGCAGTTACCTCAGCTAGGAGAGTGAGTGATCTACAGGCCCTGTCAATCATAGAACCTTTCCTTTCTATATTTCCAGACCGGGTAGTGCTGAGAACTGACCCGGGCTTCCTACCAAAAGTGGCAACGGTATTCCACAGGTCACAGGAAATAGTTCTCCCTTCCTTCTGTCCTACACCAGTGGGCACGAAAGAAGAAGCCTTTCACAGCTTGGATGTAAGGAGGTGCATACTGCACTATCTAAAGATAACAAGTGAATTCAGAAAATCGAATTCCCTGTTTATTTTGTTTTCTGGCCCACGTAAAGGTTATAGTGCGTCCAAAAATACCATAGGTAGGTGGCTACGAATGGCTATCGGCGAAGCCTACAGAGCTTCAGGGATAGAACCTCCCACAGGAGTAGGGGCTCATTCAACCCGGGCAGTAGCAACATCCTGGGCAGAACGAGCTGGAGCTTCGCCGGGAAGAATATGCAAGGCGGCTACGTGGACAAGCTTCTCCACTTTCACCCGCCATTACAGGTTGGATTTACTCTCTGCATCTGAGCAATCATTTGGCAGAAAGGTCCTACAGGCAGTGGTCCCACCCTAGAGTAAGTACTCTTTTATCATCTCCAGGTGCTGTCCTGAAAGACGAGGTGAGAAAACCTCAGTTAGACTTACCGGTAACGGTATTTCTACGAGTCTTTCAGGACAGCACCGATGACCCGCCCTAAAGTAATGATAAGATGTGGTGTTATTGCTATGTTCTGCTTATCTAATTTCAGCATGGCTGGAGGTACTCTTAAACAACTGAGGCCATGGTGGAAGTGTCCGGTCTTTAAAGAAAACTGACTGCAGTGTTTCCTGGGAAAAGGGGTGGAGCTGCGCTCTCTCCAGGTGCTGTCCTGAAAGACTCGTAGAAATACCGTTACCGGTAAGTCTAACTGAGGTTTTTTTTAATTTTTTATTCTGTCTTTTTTAACCACTTCCATACCGGGCACTTATACACCTTCCTGCCCAGACCAATTTTCAGCTTTCAGCGCTGTTGCACTTTAAATGACAATTGCGCGGTCATCTAACATTGTACCTAAACTAAATTTCTTTCTCGTACATCACGGGACACAGAGCGACATAGTCATTACTAATGGGTTATATAGATACCGTCAGGTGCTGGCACTGGCAACTTCCAAAACCGGAAGTACCCTCCCCTATATAAGCCCCTCCCACCCGGGAGCACCTCAGTTTTTTGCCAGTGTCTAAGGTGTTGGCCAAGAAGAAACATGTGTTTTTCACTGAGCTTGCGTACGGGTTCTTTTGGGGCTCAGTAAGCTATTCCGGATCCGACCAAAAAAGCTTCATAGCTAAACGGTCGGTACCCGGGCCTTGCAGAGAAGAGCAAGGTTTTGCCTGTAATGCTTCTCTTAGGAGAGCTGGACCCTGGGATCCAGAGCTCTGGTCATACCCACGACCAAGATGTTTTCTGTGCAGGGTGCTATACAGGTCCAGGGGAGTGGAATCCTTGGGAACCCGGTCCCTGAAGGTTTGATTACAATGCCTGCCGTGATAGGTGAAGTTTGGGCTTTTGTGGACCAAACAAAGTCCTGCGGCGGGGAACAGGTAAGTGGGGGCCCCCAGGAACTTGGTTCTATTGGGGGACCCCCAAGCCTAATTTGTCTTTCTGTCTGTTACCTAACGGTATTCCCGCTAATATTCTGTGTATGCCTGTTACTACTGAGAAAATGTAAACATTTTAATAGTAGGCAAGAAAAAAATAAAAAATAAAATGTAAGACCGCGGTACCTGTGTTAGACACTAGAGGCCGCTATGGTTCTTTTTCTTGTAATGTGGATTTTTTTCTTCCAGAATTAAATCCAGGCAGTTGGTATGTTCTCTGCTGGGAAGCTGTCTCCTCTGCCCTGTTGCTGCGCTCATCCATCCCCGGGCCCTGCGGCAAAGGGACCCTGGCTCCCATCTAGCTCCTGGTTGTTTTCAAAAAAGGCGCCGAAGGCGCATGTGCCCGCGCGCGTGCGCGTGCACGCGCCTCTATTCATAGAGGCGATCTGGAAAAAGGGGCGGAGCGGGTGGATGACGCTCAGGTGTGCGCCGCGGCGCTACTGCGCATGTGCGGGCGTCCAGCGTGTTTTGAAGCACATTATAGCTGGCTGTTGAAGTGCACAGACAGAGCTAGCAACAATATAAAGGCACATAGAGGCGGTTGATGCAGGCATCCCCTAGAAAGGCACTTTAGTAGACACCAACTGTGATATAGCAGCAATTGTGCTAGACTATTCTCAGTAAAAGTGGTGTATTACGGCTGGAATACCTCAGCTTTAGGCTTAGGAATATGCCGTCCAGAAGCTCCGGAACTGAATCTTCCAGGAAGCGAAGGGGGTCTCATCGGGCTCTGAGGATCTTGGGCATACTTCTGCTGCACCAGTCTCCCCTGAAGTTCAGAGGTAAGTGACCGTAGAGACCCCGCAGGGGTACTTGGTACTGTGGCTGTCCTCAGTTCACCTGCTCCTGTGTATGTAACAGAGGAGGTTTTTTCCTCAGCTCTGGGAGGATTAGAGAGAGATTGTCAACATTGATCGCTGCCTCCCTGTCAGGGAAAGCATGCCCGATCTCCGTCTCCTCCTTCAGAGTGCCTGTTAGCAGAGCAACAGTCCCATACAGGGATCGACCTGCCTGAAGGGGATCAGGATGAGGTTGATTCTGTTATAGAGGAATCAACGGTGGGGGAACCTTTTCTCAGCATCTCAAGCTGAAAGATTATGGGTTCAGTCTCTGACTAACATGGTCCGATCAGCATTTAAAAATGCACCTTGCGGAACCATCAACCACTACTGTATCCTCGTTGGGGTCGCTAGAAGCCCCCAGACTGTCTGTTCTTTTCCACTTCACCCTTTGCTGAAAGGGCTCATTTACCAGGATTGGGAACATCCTGAGAAAATATTTAGTCCCCCAAGAGATTTCCGGTGGTCTATCCCATGGAGGATAAGTTCATCAAAAAAAAAAAAAAAAAATGGAAGGTCCCTACAGTGGACGCAGCCATCTCTTGTATGTATAAATCACTCACATGTCCAGTGGATAATGTCTAAATGTTCAAGAACCCAATAGATAAAAGATTGGAGTCCTTATGAAAATCTGCTTCTTTCTACAGCAAGCTTGGTGACACAACCAGCAGTAGCAGCTATTGGGGTCTGCTAAGCAGTGAAGGATCAGTTGAAACAGGTCTTGAGGGACTTGACAGATCAGCAGGCTTTTCCCTAGCTGATCTACCTAGAGCCTTAGGCTTTGCGGTTGACGCCATAAAGGATTCAGTCCATCAGGCCTCCCGCCTTACGCTGTCTATAGTACATATGCGTAGGCTCCTATGGCTCAAAAACTGGTCTGCTGAAGCTCCCTGTAAAGAATGGCTGGTTAGCGTCCCATTTCATGGGGAACGCTTATTCAGGGAAAACCTGGACAAATATATCCAGAAAATTTCCAGCGGTAAAAATACGCTCTTGCCGGTTAAAAACAGAGTTAGAGGTCCCTCTTTAAGAGGCCTGCTTCTCCAGTCCCTGGGGCATCGGCTGTGTAACAGTTCCGACGGCCTCCTCGGTCAATTCCCGGGGGTAAAAAACAGGGACAATAGCAGGGTAATGAGAAACCTTGGGTCAGGGGAGGTACAAAACCTCCCCCAAAGTTAAATTCATTGAAGCCCCCACTCAGTTGGGTGGGGGGAGGACTCCAGTTGTTCGCAAGAGACCTGGCAGGACACGATCAAGACAGATAGGTGCTCTCCGCAGTATGTTTGGGATACAGTTTGGAGTTAAAAGACTCTCCTCCTTCCCATTTTTGAGGTCAAACGTGCCAAGGGATCCCCGGAAGAGAGAGTCCCTCCTGTTGGCACTAGAACAACTATTGCTCCAAGGAGTAATTATGGAGGTTCCCCTGGAAGAATGAGGGTTCGGGTTTTACTCAAACCTCTTTACAGTCCCGAAGCAAACGCGGACGGGAGGCCCATATTAATTCTAAAAGGGCTATACAAATTCCTGTATATCAGGACTTTCCGATGGAGTCGATCCGATCGGTGGCCACTGCCCTACAAGGGGAGGATTGGTTAGCCGCGATCGACATCAAAGATGCTTATTTGCACATTCCCATCTTTCCAGTCCACCAAAAATTTCTACGCTTTGCAGTAGAAGGGCGCCATTTTCAGTTCAGAGCCTTACCCTTCGGTTTGGCCACAGCACCACGAGTGTTTACAAAAATTCTGGCCCTTTATTGGCCAATCTAAGAACACAAGGTGTAATGATAATGGCATATCTGGATGACTTGTTGCTGATAGACCACTCAGTGAAAAAACTAGACGTGGTCGTTCACAAGACAATCAAGTATCTGGAATCTCACGGTTGGATTATCAACCGAGACAAGTCAGCCCTAAAAACCAGTCAAAAGTCTGGAATACTTGGGGCTAAGGTTGGATTCAGGCCAGAGAAAAATATTCTTGCCTCGAGGAAAGGTGTTGTCTTTGAAAGATTTGATCCACTTAGTGGGTACAAAAAAGACAGCCGTCCATACGCCTGTATATGAGGCTGCTGGGAAAAATGGTGGCATCATTCGAAGCAGTACCCTACGGTCAATTCCATTCAAGGAATTTGCAAGGGGCCATACTGTCAGCCTGGAACAAAAAAGTTCAGGCCCTAGACTTACAATGTCCTTGTCCCCTTCCGTTCGCAAGAGCCTCCGTTGGTGGTTGGTTCCCCAGAATCTGGAAAAAAGGAAATCCTTCAGTCCGATTTCTTGGAAGGTGGTCACTACAGATGCCAGCCTTATAGGCTGGGGAGCAGTACTGGAGCAATGGTCTCTCCAGGGCAGATGGTCGGATGCAGAAAAGGCCCTGCCCATCAATCTCTTAGAGATACGAGCAGCCCGGTATGCCCTAGTAGCATGGACATCCAAACTCCAAGGGTCCCCTGTCAGAATTCAATCAGACAATGCCACAGCAGTGGCATATATCAATCATCAGGGGGGCACCAGGAGTCGTGCAGCCCAGAGGGAAGTAAATTACATCCTGAAATGGGCAGAAAGATATGTCCCAGCCATATCTGCGGTATTTATTCCAGGAGTGGAGAATTGGAAGGCAGACTTTCTAAGTCGCCAGCAATTAGGCCCAGAGGAAGGGTCCCTTCACCCCGAGGTTTTCTGGACAATATGTCAGCGGTGGGGAACATCGGATGTAGATCTTCTAGCATCCAGATTCAACGCAAAGGTGGACAGGTTTGTCTCTCGGACAAGGGATCCCCTAGCTTGCGGCTCGGATGCCCTAGTGTTCCCTTGGGATCAGTTCAAGCTGATATATGCATTCACACCGCCACAATGGTTACCTCGATGACTCCGCAGAATCAGGGTAGAAAAGGAACCAGTGATTCTGGTGGCTCCAGCGTGGCCCCGAAGAGCGTGGTACGCGGAGATTGTAAAATGTCAGTGGGGAGTCCTTGGTCTCTCCCACGTCGTCCGGACCTGCTTTCGCAAGGACCGATATACCACCCTTCCTTACCAGCCCTAGGTTTGACGGCCTGGCTATTGAAGCCCACATTCTAAAAAAGAGAGGGCTCTCTAATCCTGTGGTATCTACCATGATCAATGCCAGGAAGCCGGTATCCAGGCAGATCTATTATAGGATCTAGAAGGCGTACATCACCTGGTGTGAGGCCAAGAAATGGCATCCACGTAAGTACGTAATAGGTAGGATTCTGGACTTCCTACAGTGGACTGTAGATAGGAAGCTTGCCTTGAGTACTATCAAGGGTCAGATTTCGGCCTTGTCAATATTTTTTCAAAGGCCCTTGGCTTCGCATTCACTAGTCAAAGCCTTTATACAAGGAGTGATGCGTATTAGTCCTCCGGTTAATATTCCCATATGTCCATGGGATCTAAACTTGGTTCTGTCGGTTCTACAGAAACAACCATTTGAACCATTACATCATATTTCTTTGGTGCTTCTCACCAGGAAATTGATTTTTCTAGTAGCCATTTGTTCGGCTAAAAGAGTGTCGGAATTAGCAGCTATGTCCTGTAAGGAGCCATATCTGGTTATCCATAAGGATAGAGTAGTGTTACGTCCTCATCCAGCCTTTCTTCCTAAGGTGGTATCGAGGTTTCATTTGAACCAAGATGTGGTTCTTCCTTCTTTTTTCCCCAAACCTACTTCGGTAGAGGAAAAGTTATTGCATTCTTTGGATGTAGTAAGAGCAGTTAAAGCTTATCTAAAGGCCACTGCTCAGATTCGCAGAACGGATACTTTGGTTATTCTGCCGGAAGGCCCCAGAGAGGGTCAGGCAGCGTCAAAATCTACTTTAGCCAGGTGGATTCGACAGGTCATAATACAAGCCTATGGCTTGAGAAGGAGACCGCCTCCGTTCAAAGTTAGGGCGCACTCCACGAGAGCAGTTGGAACTTCATGGGCAGTGCATCACCAGGCCTCCCTGGCTCAAATCTGTAAGGCCACAACATGGTCTTCAGTACACACGTTTACTAGGTTCTACCAGGTGGACGTTAGAAGTCAGGAGGATGTCGCCTTTGGGCGCAGTGTGTTGCAGGCCGCAAAAGATCCTCATGTCTGATAGCGCTCAGCTTATGTATGGTGTATCCCCCCCCCCTCATTGGGCATTGCTTTAGGACATCCCATTAGTAATGACTATGTCGCTCTGTGTCCCGTGATGTACGAGAAAGAAAATAGGATTTTTATAACAGCTTACCTGTAAAATCCTTTTCTTGGAGTACATCACGGGACACAGAGCTCCCGCCCCTCTTTGGGGACACTTATTGCTTTGCTACAAAACTGAGGTGCTCCCGGATGGGAGGGGCTTATATAGGGGAGGGTACTTCCGGTTTTGGAAGTTGCCAGTGCCAGCACCTGACGGTATCTATATAACCCATTAGTAATGACTATGTCGCTCTGTGTCCCGTGATGTACTCCAAGAAAAGGATTTTACAGGTAAGCTGTTATAAAAATCCTATTTTTTATCATTTTGTTCCCACAAAGAGAGCTTTCTTTTGTTGGTATTTGATCACCTCTGGGATTTTTATTTTCTGCTAAAAAAACAAAAAAAAGACCGAAAATTTTGAAAAAAAAAAAGTTTTTTTTTTGTTTCAGTTACAAAACTTTGTAAATAAGTAAGTAATTTTTCTCCTTCACTAATGGAGCTGCACTGACGGGCACCAATGAGGTGACACTGATGATGGGCACTAATAGGCGGCACTGATGGGCACGGATAGGCGGCACGGATAAGCGGCACGGATAGGTGGCACGGATGGGCACGGATAGGTGGCACAGATGGGCACGGATGGGCACTGATAGGTGGCACGGATGGGCACTGATAGGCGGCCCTGATGTACTGTAATGATGGATGCCAATCAGTGCCAAACAATAATGCCTGCCAATCAGTGATGCCCATTGTGGGCACTGATTGGCATCCATTGTTATCCTGCTGACGTCATATGACGTCCGGTCAGGATATTGAAACCACTTTGCCGCTGTCATTCTGTAATAGGGTGGGCGGCAAGTGGTTACATTTTTTTTTTTTTTTTTACAAAAAATAAAAAACACGGAAATTGAAAAAAGTTTGGACAGCCGCACTTCAAAAATAGTTCCTTTTTATTGTAAAATCAAATCACCAAAATACATGCCACAGCAAAAAAAACAGATGCAACTGACGCGTTTCACACTGTAGTTCAGTGCTTATTAGCTATGAATAAGCACTGAACTACAGTGTGAAACGCGTCAACTTGCATCTGTTTTTTTTTGCTATGGCATGTATTTTGGTGATTTGATTTTACAATAAAAAGGAACTATTTTTGAAGTGCGGCTGTCCAAACTTTTTTTAATTTCCGCATCTTTTATATGCATTGCCTGCACTCACGGCTTTGAATCCAGGGAGAGGTTCAGCAGTCACATCGGAGCGGTAACTCTTTTCCTCTAAAAAATAAAAACTGCAGAGGTGATCAAATACCACCAAAAGAAAACTCTATTTGTGGGGAAAAAAAATGATAAAAATTTTAATTTAGGTACAGCGTAGTATGACCGCGCAGTTGTCAAATTCAAATTGCGACAGTGCTGAAAGCTGAAAATTGGTCTGGGCAGGAAGGGGGTTTCAGTGCCCGGTATGCAAGTGGTTTAACCACTTCCCGCCCGGTCAATAGGAGATTGACATCCGGGAAGTGGTTGTGTTATCCTGACTGGACATCTATTGACGTCCTGCAGGATAACAGCCGCCGCGCGCCCTGGGGGGGCGCGCATCGCGGCGATCGGTGGAGCGGTGTGTCAGTCTGACACACCGCTACACTGATCTCGGTAAAGAGCCTCTGGCGGAGGCTTCTTACCACGTGATCAGCCGTGTCCAATCACGGCGGATCACGATGTAAACAGGAAGGGCCGTTGATCGGCTCTTCCTCACTCGCGTCTGACAGACGCGAGTAGAGCCGAGCCGTTCGACGGCTCTCCTGACAGGGGGGGTTCGCGCTGATTGTTTATCAGCGCAGCCCCCCCTTGGATGCCCACACTGGACCACCAGAATGCCACCCAGGACCACCAGGGAAGCACCTAACATGTGGATGGCCAGGTAAGTCCCCCATGGCCATCCACATGTATAAATATATGCCTAACTTATGGCAATCAGTGCCCACAAATGGGCACTGACTGGCACCATCTTGGTGCAAATTTTTTTTGTGATGCCCAGCAATGCCACCCACCAGTGTCCTTCTGTGCCACCCATCAGTGCCGCCTGTGAGTGCCCATCAGTGCCGCCTATCAGTGCCGCATACCAGTGCCACCTATCAGTGCCGCATACCAGTGCCACCTATCAGTGTCCATCATTAGTGCCCATTGGTGCCCATCAGTGCCGCCTTATCAGTGCCCATCATTGAAGAAGAAAACATTCTTATTTACCAAAAAAAAATACAGAAACAAAGAAAAACTTATTTTTTTTCAAAAAAATTTGCTCTTTTTTTATTTGTTGTGCAAAAAATAAAAATCGCAGAGGTGATCAAATACCACCAAAAGAAAGCTCTATTTGTGGGAACAAAATTATAAAAAATTTGTTTGGGTACAGCGTAGCACGACCGCGCAATTGACATTCAAATTGCGACAGCGCTGAAAGCTGAAAATTGGCCTGGGCAGGAAGGTGTATAAGTGCCCCCCGGTATTGAAGTGGTTTAATGAGTCATTGTAATAATTTTGATGAAGATTTTTCTTTTGTTCACTTTGCCGCATTCGAATCGACAAAGTTTTCGATTCGACCGATTTCAAAACTTAATGATTCAAACATTTTGAATCAAAAGAAAAAAAATTGGTAAATTTTGAAGGAAATTCGAAAAAGACACAAAACGAATTCCGAATACGAATCGAACGAATCAACCGAATTTACCAAAACGAAGTAACTAGAGTAACGAATCAAAACAAAACTTTTTTTTTTTTTTTTTTTTTTTTTACCATGCACATGTCTAGTACCTGAGCAGCGTTGTCACCCTAGGACAGGCAATGTATTAGGACTACATGCCGCCTCCCTCTTTTCTGCATAACAGAGGGAGGTGTTTTGTAGTTCACGGAGATAGCAGGGAACAATGTTTACTGATAACAGCCCAGAGGTGGGATGCTGGACATAGCTTCCATCACAACCCCCGGCCGCAGTACTCTTCTCAAGAGCCCTCAGTCCTGACGCAAACAGTGGGAGGAGTTATGCAAATATCCTTGATGGGTGGGTGTCAGTCTGGGGGATGGGCGGGGCTCCTATGTATTCACAATGTGATGCTGTAGGCCGGAACAACAGTCAGACTTGGGAGGAGAGTGCTAGATGATGCTGGGCGTCCCCTAGCCAGGAAATGGGGCGGGCTCTATCTGACTTTCTGCAGCTTCTGATGCACATTGTGAGAAGCTCACAGTGTGCGGTGAAATCAGAGTAAGCCAGGAGAGGAGCCATGTGCAAGACATAGAGGGAAGTTCTGCTTTTATAATTAATTAGAAATTGTTGGCCACACGTGTTTGGTGTCACCAGGGACGGTGCAGGGGACATGGGGGCAGATTCCTGGCCTTCACTCAACCGGCTGCGGTCTGTTTTGCGCCCCATGCTGGTTGCTAAGAGGTGGCGGGGGGACAATTCTGTCACCTCTCTGGAAGAACCGGACCTTCAGGTTTCTCTCTATAGACCCCGAGGCAGCAGCTGGTACAAACCTGTACTGGGACTGAAAAAAAAAAGCCTTAAGCCTCGTACACACGTCCGGTGTTCTCGGCAAGAAAACTCCTGGTAGAGCTTTCTTGCCGAGAAAACCGTTCGTGTGTATGGTTTCTCATCGAGGAAACTCCTGGGAATCTCGACGGGAAAAATAGAGAACCTGCTCTCTTTTCTTGTCGGGATTCTCATCGGCCTGTTTCCCGACGAGAAAACTGTGTGTGTGGCAACAAGCTTGCCTGTCCTCCGGTAAGCCCGCGCATGCTCAAAATGACTTTGACGCATGCGCGGTAGGTAGGGTGTAGCAAGATGGCGGCGACGGCATCGAATGTGAAGAGCGCATGCTCGTCGTAGTCGATGACGTCACCGCGTTCGTTCCATTCGAAAGAACGGCAGTTCTTTGGAATGGAGTGTGTGTGTACACTCGGCCGGGACAAGATTCTTGTAAGGAAACCTGTCGTTTTTCCTGACGAGAATCTCTGCCGTGTGTACTAGGCTTTTAGAGTTACAGAGGAGCTCTAGGGCTTGAATTATTGCTCTCGCTCCAACGTTCGCGGCGATACCTCACATGTGTGCTGCAAACACCGTTTACATATGTGGGCGCGATGTACGTATGCGTTCGCTTCTGCGTGCGAGCGCGCGGGGACGGGGGGCGCTTTAAAAAAAAAATGTTTTATTTTACTTTTTTGTTTTTACACTTTTTTTTTTTATTTATTTATTGTTTTGATCATTTTTATTCCTATTACAATGAATGTAAACATCCCTTGTAATAGGAATAGAGCATGACAGGTCCTCTTTATGGATTAATGTGGGGTCTATAAGACCCCACATCTCTCCTCCTAGGCAGGAAAGGCTGAGATAAAAAACAAACAAAACAAAAAACAATCTTTGCTTTACAGCATCGAGTAAATAGATACCCCCAAAAACTATGGTGCCCACAAATGACCATCGAGGATGCTTTAAAAGCCTTTACAGTTTATCGGTTTAGAGTTAACTAGGAGGTCTGGTGCTACAATTATTGTTCTCACTCTGGCGCTCACTTCGATAGGTCACACTTGTGGTGCGACCGCGGATTACATGCGCGTGTGCGCCCTGGGCTTGCATTTGCGCAGGAAGAATGGTCAAACATTCCCATAGACACCCTCCTAAACCTTGTGGACGGCCTTCCCAGAAGAGTTGAAGCTGTTATAGCTACAAAGGGTGGGGCCAACTCAATATTGAACCCTCCGGACTAAGACTGGGATGTCATTAAAGTTCATGTGCGTGTAAAGGCAGGTGTCCCAATACTTTTGGTAATGTAGTGTATATGCGGCCCCACGGAGAAAGACCCATGGGCGTCTAGTGCTCAATATTTTGGGGGGACGGCAAAATAACGCCACCCCCCCACCCCCGCGGGAGATGGATAGGAAGGCGGCATTAAAACCCCCGCAGGAGACGGTTGGTAAGACTGCGATGAGAGGCCTTACCTTAGGAGGCAGGGGAAGGAAGAACCGGGGGCCGTTGCTTTTCCTCCCAGCTGAACAGGAAGTGGATCTTAAGACCAATCAGGTCTCAGGACCCACTTCCTGATAGGTCGGGAGGAGAATCAGGAAGAGAATAGTGAATATTAATTCGCTAATGTCACACAACTGGGAGGGCTCAGGGCGTAGTGCTCTGTGCTCCGAGTCCACCCTTTTTTTTAAGCCAATTAGAGCCTCAGGCTCTAATCATGTGCTTAAAAAAAAAAAAAAAAACATTTGAATCCATGCGTCCGGCATGTAGATTAAGGGACAGGCGCATGGATTAGGGGGGCGGCGCCCCTGTGCTTCTTATGGATGGGCCGCCAGTATCATACTTGCCTGTTAAGTGTAATGGTTTTGCACAGAGCAGCCCTGATCCTCCTCTTCTGGAGTCCCCCCCCGCCAGTCTCCTCCCCCTCCTGAGTGCCCCCTATAGCAAAACACTCGCTAGGGGGGCACTTCTGCAGGCTCCATCCAATCTATTACAATCTATTAGAGATAGGAATAAGGCAAAATGAATATTCAGTTTATAGCACATTGAGTGGCATTGGCTGGTTATAGTGAAAATGAATGTTAACGTTGTACAAAGGCTCCACTGACACAATAAAGTTGCACGTTGTTGAAGTCTGGTGTTACATGTCTTCTAAATAATTCAACCAAAGCACCGCACAGCTGACATTGCCTCTCCTCTCCTCTTACTTCTAGGTGCCATCGCATAGACCAAGATGACGCAACCCACCACCACCACTACCCATAATCCTCTGAACAGCCCCCCAGTCACCTAAGGATCCCCACTCTGCTGACCCCCGATAATGAATTCAGAGAGGTAAGACTCTCAATGGAACAGGTGAGGTCACGTATTAAAGGCTGATGAACCTCAAAGAGGCCTTCATCTTCTTTTAGCATAGGATGGCAGATTAGACCATCGCTTTAGAGGGCCATTTACGTCTCAAAGCCATTGTAGCCTATACATGAACTGTTTTTTTTTGTAGTAGTAGCAGTTTTCTGGATGAATGTCATTGAAGGTCACACCACCACTCCAGAGAAGACACGCAAACTAGTCCTATAAGGATGGAGGGTGTAATTTGAGGCCAAGAATCTTATTATTAAAAGATAATTACACAGAGAGTAACTGCTGAGTCAAAGGAGCATTCCTCAGATACCTCACCTAAGGGGACAATCTCTTTCAACTCACTCCTAGAAGAAGACTTGTGTATTGTTGTCGTGACACAATGTACATCACAGTAAAACCTGGGGGGATATTCTTCATGTGTATGTATAACCGAATAATGTTTTTATTCACGCCTTTTCTTCACAACCAGACATGAGCGAGATACAGTATTTTATATAATAAACTGCTCAAAAATAAATAAAAGGAACACTTCGAAAACACATCAGATCTCAATGGGGGAAAATCTCATGCTGGCAGGGCCTTCTTTAAGGCAGGGCAAAAGGGGCAGCTGCCCTGGGCCCTGTCATTGTTCTGGAGCCCAAAGCAGCTGCCTCGTACTTGCCAACTATCCCAGTTTAAATTCCCTTGTCCCTTGAAGTTTTAGTCCTGTGCTGTGTCCTGATATCTCAGTGTGAAGTGCTGCTAAAAATTCTGCCCAGCTCTGCCCTATTGTTGTGTACAGATGACTCCCCTGCAGACCCTGTGTTTACATGTAAATAACCATCATTTATATGTAAATAACAGGAGCATTCATAGCGGCAGGATTCATATGTAAATAGCTGAGGCCAGCTGCATTCATATGTAAATAAAGGCGGCATTCATATGTATATCATGTCCCTCTGCAGTGAAGAGATGATGTGCTGTAACCTCTAGCAACCAATCAGTGAGCAGTATTACTGTACAGTAATCTCTAGCAACCAATCAACAAGAAGAAATCATTTACTGTAACCTCTAGCAACTAATCAGTGAGCCGTAATGTGTGCTGTAACCTCCTAGCAACCAGTCAGTAAGTGGTAATGATATGCTGTAACCTCTGGCAACCAATCGCAATCACTGCCTGATCTGACACAGTAAACTGATTTTACGTCTAGCTGATATTTATTGTATGACTCAGAGCAGGTGGAGAGCACAATTGCATGGGGGGGGCCCCAAGAATTTTTTTGCCCAGGGTCCAATCAACATTAAAGATGGCCCTGCATACTGATACTGAAAAAGGTTGCTCTTGATCAATCAAGACCCACGCATGCACAGTGCACTCCCTCCCTTTGTCATAGCGGTAGGTGAGCTCAACAGAAGGAGAGCACGTGGGGAGGTGCAGCGTGGTGAGGGCAGTAAATACACAGTTGCAGTCAAGTTGCAGCAAAACTTGGAACTTGTATTTGAACAGAACGCCAACGTTACAAACACCCTGGTGGGAGAGCACAGCTGGGGAAACAACTCGCAGTTCAATGTAGTTAGATGTAGAGGAGGAGAGGTTGCAACAACATCTGAGGGTAAATCGTGGCCAGGACTGGTCCGGGCCTAAGAGGGAACTTCCTTTCTAGATAGAGTCCCTAATGTTTCCCTCCTCATCAGGAACCTTTCCCTACCACTAGTTACTTCCCCTAACAAGCGGGGTCTCTCTCCCTACGCTAGCCACACACAAGAAGCGCGCAATAAAACCTGAGGGCAGGTACTCAAATAGACCCTGCAAACACAAGATGGCTGCCAAGGGTCACATGAACAGCGTAGCCAACCGGAACGCTGCTCCATTGACCCGGGAAACCATAGAGAAATGTTGTTTCCTTCGGACTTCCTCTTTGGGCTGTGGTGCCACTTGGGTTGAGCGCCACCTGCAGTGGAGAAAGCAAACCACACCTGCCAACAAGCACACTGCAGATGTGCGGGTTTGGAAAGATCCAGAGGGCTTGATCCTGGAAATCCTAGGGTACAATGCCTACATTTCACATGTTTTGCATTCATGGCACAATGGGGAAAAGCTGGGGATCACCTACCTAGGAGTTTTTTTTGGACAGGCTTGCACAACCTACAGGTATGCCATTGAAAAAATTATTATTTTTTTGAAACCTGTACAGGGTATTTTTTTTAATATAGATTCTGGAATGCATGGGCAAGCTTTGAAAGGTTAAAACTCATGTCAGGTTTATTATGCATACTGTGTCCCAATTGGAGGATTCCTCTTCCCTGTTTGTCCCGGTAACCATTGTCACCAAAAAACAGAAAATTATTATTATTATTTTTATTTAAAATTTTGTCCGTAGATATACATTAACATTGCTGATCACGTAGGAAGGCTGCCACTGCTGATCCCACCTGAAAATCCTAGTTACCTGGCTGGTAACTACCTTTTTATATCACTAATGACACTGGCTGAGAAAGGGGATAACATCTAAGGGCAATCAAAGGGTTAATTATGCGCCTAACAATGTGTAATATGTGCTGTTTCTGCTTTACTATCTGTCTGTTTTTTATTTCCCCCTGCTTTGCAGGGAGAAAAAACAGACAGATCGTTGTTCCCTGTACACAGAGTTCTGTGTTTTTGTAAACACAGAACTCTGCGTGCGATTGGCCACAGCAGATCATCTGACTTTAGCAACAATCTTTGGCTGAAATCAGCTGCCAGACTTGTGCGGTGTCCAATCACAGCATGGGTTGGCAGGGGGGAGCGAGCATGAACCCGAAAGAAAGGTCAGTACCAGCACGTTGGCTTGCCGCTCACTCGCAGTACAACTATTGCTGGCGGGTCAGCAAGCGGTTAAGGTAGGGTGACCAGACATCCCCGGTTTCCGGGGACAGTCCCCGGATTGAGGACTCTGTCCCCCGAGCCAGTCTGTCCCCGGATTGAGGACTCTGTCCCCCGAGCCAGTCTGTCCCCAAAATTTGTCCCCGGATTGCGGTGGCATGGAGGGGGGGCATCTGGTACTCTTGCCCCGGGTGCAAAATATGGGGGGGCGCAAAGTCCTTACTGTGCCCCCCCAAGTGTGTTGTGTTGCCCTCACTGACCAGGGACTCCAGCCTGTCCCCCATGATCCCTCTGTTGAGGGCGGCCCGTGTGTGAACATCGGAGGGGAGGGGCGGTTCAGAGCGTACAGCAGCTATTGGAGAAGCTCTTGGCAGGGGATACTGAGGAGAGGCTTGGTGTTGGGAACAGTACCTGGTGCTGGGGAGAGCTCTGCTCCGATAGATTATCATGGAGGCCATAAAGAGGTGAGCAAAATCAACTGATCGACACTGTTCATATAGGAAGGTGGGTGTGAGTAGTGTAGGAATCGGGTAGGTCAGTGCAGTGGTCAGTGTAGGAATCAGGTAGGTCAGTGCAGTGGTCAGTGTAGGAATCGGGTAGGTCAGTGTAGGAATCGGGTAGGTCAGTGTAGTGGTCAGTGTAGGAATCGGGTAGGTCAGTGTAGTGGTCAATGTAGGAATCGGGTAGGTCAGTGTAGTGGTCAGTGTAGGAATCGGGTAGGTCAGTGTCGTGTTCAATGTAGGAATCGGGTAGGTCAGTGTAGTGGTCAATGTAGGAATCGGGTAGGTCAGTGTAGTGGTCAATGTAGGAATCGGGTAGGTCAGTGTAGTGGTCAATGTAGGAATCGGGTAGGTCAGTGTAGTGGTCAATGTAGGAATCGGGTAGGTCAGTGTAGTGGTCAATGTAGGAATCGGGTAGGTCAGTGTAGTGGTCAATGTAGGAATCGGGTAGGTCATTGTAGGTCAGTGTAGGTCAGTGTAGTGGTCAGTGTAGGAATCGGGTAGGTCAGTGTAGTGGTCAATGTAGGAATTGGGTAGGTCAGTGTAGGAATCAAGTTGGTCAGTACCACTGTACTAGTAAAAGGGACTCGGGAGTGCTAAAAGTCTGGCGGGGGGGGGGGGAGAAAATTCCTTGCCTTGTCCCGAGCGCTGATAACCCACACTACACCACTGACTGCGTATAAGTTGGTTAAGAGCTAATAAAAAAAAAAAAATCATTTTAAAAATCTGGTCACCTTAGGTAATGGAAATAAACAATTCGGCGTGACGAAGAGTCCTCCCCACATAGAGTTTGTGGGGTTGAATTTAGTTTGGAGCATCCAGATGATTATTTCAATTCTTACTTTTCAGAAAAAGAAGATGCGGATTGCCTAGATATGTTCCCGTCCACTGGATGGTTGATGACCCTAACAGTCTTGATCGGAGCTTTGGCACGGTGCCAGTTGGCTTGTGATGTCAGCACAGATGGAAATACGGTCACCTGCAAAGGACGGGGTCTTGAAGGAGTCCCTCAAAATCTCTCAGAGAACCTGGTATACCTGGATCTATCCTATAACATCATTTCAGAAATAGGGGCTGATGACTTTTTACGATATCCTAAGCTACAAATTCTAAACCTGAGCTACAACAATATATCATACATAGAAAACGGAACATTTCAGTATAACTTATTTATAAGGAACTTGAGTTTGTTTAATAACTCTCTCAGGGAGATTCCTCATTCTTCCTTGGAAAATCTGAGATATTTGCAGATCCTTGACTTGTCCAACAACTTCTACGAACGAGCCACTCTTGAGGATGTCTTCAGCTCTCTAGTGAATCTTAAAGATTTGTCTGTAGGAGGTCCTCTGATCTCCAACATCTTAAAAGATGACTTTGCTTCTATGGAAAATATCAGGCTTAATAGGTTTGCTTTGAAATCCAAGTCTAGCTTGGACTATTATGAACCGGGGGCCTTCTCATTTCTGAACACGCAGAATTTGTGGATGGACATTGCTATTGACCAAAACGCAACACTGCTGGGCGATATGTTGAAGGATTTGACAAACAAAACCTTAACTAGCCTCCGATTTCGAAACTTGTTTGAGTTGTCTTATTATGTGGGCATAGAAGATATATTTTCTCATCTACCATATATTGGATTAAGACACTTGGTCTTCTACAGGGGGAAATTTAATGAAAACCTCCTACGTCTGGTCTTGCAGAATGTCCAGAGAGCGTCAATAAAGAATCTTTATCTGCTTTCCATTGATTTTGCCCGTTCTCCGAATGCTAATAAATCTGAAGTCACCATCAACAATTTATATTTGGAAAACCTGCTCATACAGGATGTCACCAACCCAGATATACTCCGATTTGATTGGACGTTCACTTGGTTCAACAAGGTAACCAACCTCAGTATCATTAATGTGAACTTCAACTATGTTCCTTGCGATGCTTGGGGCCAGATGACCAATGTGGTCAAGCTAGATATATCGGGCAACCGTCTCCTGGCCACCTACCTGTACAACCTGTTGTGTAAAGATAACATTTTACCCAATATTGAGATATTTAATGCCAGCAACAATATTATGCGCAGTCTGAAGACCATCTCTTTGTTGACAGCTCAGTGGCCAAAACTCACCTACCTTGACCTTAGGTCAAACAACCTTGGGAGTCTCAACGAATCTTGTGTGTGGACATCTAACCCCAAAGTTCTTATTTTAAGAGATAATTTGCTCCAGTATGAAGTGTTCCAGTGTCTACCTACAACAGTGGAATACTTAGACCTTTCTAACTCCCATCTTGACCGATTAAACATGAATTACTTTGACATGGCCACCAGTTTGACACAACTCATCCTCAGCAACAATAAAATCAAGTTTATCACATCCAGTTGGAATAGTCCCAACCTTCAAGTGTTGGCATTGGAAGGCAATTCTTTTGGAGTTATCGATAAGGGTTCTTTTCAAGACTTGCCCCAGCTGAAACGCTTGACAGCGGGCAACAATCCTTACCACTGTACGTGCGACCTTTACGCCTTCTTTACAGACACTCTGAAAGTGGGGTCTTTGGTTCTGGGTGACTGGCCTGGTGATTATTACTGCTATCACCCCCCGCACTTATTGGACACTAGAATTGAATATTTCCACCCAGGATTACTGCAATGTAATGTCGGATTGGTGGTGGCCATATCTGTATCAGTGACAGCTTTTGTCGTCATTGTCTGCATGTTGTTGTGTTGGAGATACGATGCACCATGGTACATCAGAACAACTTACCAAATAATCCAAATGAAATATCGATCACAGAAGGCTGACCAGAGCAGACTCTATCACTATCATGCCTTTATCTCTTACAGCTATTCAGATGCTGATTGGGTAAGAGGGGTTCTCCTCCCTCATCTGGAGAACTCCAACCCACCCTACAAAGTATGTATCCACGAGAGAGACTTCCAACCAGGGAAATGGATCATCGATAACATAATAGAGAACATTGAGAACAGCCACAAGATCATCTTCATTCTGTCACACAACTTTGTCAACAGCGAGTGGTGTAACTACGAGCTGTACTTCGCCCACCAAAGGTCCATTGGCCACGCATTTGAAGATGTCATCCTGGTGGTCAAGGAAAGTGTTAGCATGGAAGATCTGCCGAAAAGATTCCACAGGTTACGGAAAATCCTTAGAACAAAAACCTATTTAGAGTGGCCTGTGGAGGAAAACAGACAACCCTTCTTTTGGGTCCAGCTCAAGAGCATCTTGGGAAAGGGCAACTCAAGCCTTGTAGGGCAAGAAAGCTTATCTCTGGTGAATGAAACTGCTATCGTAGGGCAGGAGAGCAACTCAGAGGAAATGGCAATCCCTACAGAGGACAGCAATGTGAATTCATCTGAAAACCAGACTTAGAAACCGTGTTCTTGTATTTTACAATGTCATTGTTATAAATCGGGGGGTCTCAAACTGGCGGCCCTCCAGCTGTTGCGAAACTACAAGTCCCATGAGGCATTGCAAGACTGACAGTTACAAGCATGACTCCCACAGGCAGAGGCATGATGGGACTTGTAGTTTTGCAACAGCTGGAGGGCCACCAGTTTGAGACCCCTGTTCTAAATGCTGTCTATAATTATATTTAAATATTACTCAATGGAGGCAAGCTTGCCTCTTTTATACTTACTGTGAAAGCTTTTTTTGACATATGATCAACAAGACCATGACCAAGAACAGAGTTCATATCGTACAATCCCCACCCAAACCTTTTTGGGTTTAGGAAAGAGTGGGGAAGGGCTTCCACTGGGCTGACTTCCCGTATTTTTTATAATTTTTCTTGGATGGAAAATGAGGGGAAATCTCCCCAGTGGGACACAGACAACGATAAGAACCTGGAAGGTTCTTTATACAGTTTTATATACATCAGCAGTAAAAATACCATAGGAAACATTTCAGTGGCCAATTGCCTCAGTTGTAAAGCACTTTTTTTTAGCTTTGAAGAAAAATCAACTAAATTGTCATTAACTGTAACTTTCTGATCACAGGAGATATTTGGAAGGGAACAAAAGAGCGCCCAGTATATGACGTGATTCCACACTTGATGAAAGGGCAACACTTGTTTATTGAGAATATGGAATGAGCAAATCAAGCCAACATGTTTCGGGGGAACATGCCTCCCCTTCTTCAGGGCTAGCATACAAGCTACAGGTATGTGTAAACAGAGGTGGGTGGACTCCACATGGGTACCTAAATCTCTGGTTCAACACAGATTCCGGTTAAAATGGCACCGAGGCATCTGTGTTGTACGAGAGACCCTGCGGAGTCCACCCACTTCCATTTATATGGACCTATAGCTTGTCTGTTATCCCTAAAGAAAAGGGAGGCATATTCCCCGAAACATGTTGGCTCGATTTGCTCATTCCATATTCTCAAAAAAACAATTGTTACCCTTTCCCCAAGTGTGGCATCATGCCGTATACCAGGTGCTTCTTTTCTTTCCATCTAAATATCTCCTGTACTGAAGCGACTGAGTCATACCAGTCAGGTAGCAGCCCAGACCCCCATAGGGAGTCACATATCATACCAATATTTATTTACGGGAACATCTACTACAGACTATAATTAACCCAATTAGTCCAGTGCGGTCCCTAGCTCAAATCAACCATCTCTGATCACAGGGGATCTACCTCCCAGTACACCTCGCCAGGGAACAGACATGGACCCAGAATGGGTTTGTCCTGCCAAATCCTTGTTTAGAATGCTTGCAGAAGCCTTGGATGGTTATGCATCGTCAGGTCGATACCTATCATGACTCATCTGCTGTCAGCGAGGCACTCACGCATAATGTAAACAAACAAGTGGCGGCATTAAAAATAATAAAAAACAGTGTGGGTTCCCCCTTATCTATACCAGGTCCTTTGGGTCTGGTATGGATTTAGAGGGGAACCCCACTCCAAAGAGAAATGGTGTGCCCCCCCCCCAAAAAAAATCCATACCAGACTCTTAAGGGTCTTGTATGGATTTTAAAGGGAACAACACCTCAAAATGTAAAACAAAATAGGGTGGGGGTCCCCCCAAAATCCATACAGGCCAGGAAAGGGGGGGACAAGCGAGCGCCCCCCCTTCTGAACCAGGCCAGGAAAGGGGGGACAAGCGAGCTCCCCCTTGGGGTGTCGGGGGATCCTGCTGACAGCAGATGAGTCATGGTCGTTAAGGATGCGGCAGCCGCCTGCTCCTTAACAACCAGCTATTTCTAATGACACTAAATGAATGCCGAAGACACAAAACAAATTTTGAAAATGGATCGATTCAACATAATGAATATAACAAAACCAAACTCTTCAGTTCACGAATGCATCCGAAACTAAGTGAAAATTTCCAGCGTGCACAAATGTCTATTCTCAACCCTGGGTTCTTCCCCCGTTTTCTAGGGGGTGTCCCCATTTTTGAGGGAAGCTTTTGGTCCAGAGCCAGTTTGCCCAATGATAATTTCAGTGATTCATTGAAAAGCTCTATCCAGCGCCTATTTGTACTTGTATTCAGATTTTTTTGTTTCATTCTGATTCCTTGATTTAGATTTTCCTTCACTTCCTGTTCGGGGAAGAACCGTCAGCAGGACAGGAAATGAGGAAGAATCTCTCCAACGTAGTCCCATATTGCAGTAGAAAGTTGGACGGGAGCATTGTGACTTTCTTGAGGAACCTCAAAGGTCCATCTAGGGCAGTGATGGCGAACCTTGGCACCCCAGATGTTTTGGAACTACATTTCCCATAATGCTCATGCACTAGTGTAGTTGAGCATCATGGGACATGTGGTTTGAAAACATCTGGGGTGCCAAGGTTCGCCATCACTGGTCTAGGGATTATAGTTTGGCGAGATGCTACTATGTGAAATATTTCTGAAACTGGTCATGACCGTCTGATCCGAAATGAACACATTTTATAAGTATTACTACCGAGTTCAGCACTTCTGTGAATGTTAAAGGGGACGTCTCCCTTATACTTTTATTATACACTTTACTTGTCTTATATTGATGATGAAGATTGATGGTTGTATGTTTTATGTGTTGTATATACCTCTATATGTCTGTATGTGTTTATACTCATTGTAGAGGTGTCCTCACATTATTATCTCTGAGCACCGTGCTGTACATTGTATATTTTATTGTTTCTTATTTTATTGTTGTCTTTAACAACCCATTATGAAGGAGGGGCTTTAGTTTGCCCCGCCCCTTTCATGAACTCTTGAGTTTGCATCTCCATCCTCTGCAATGTAATTGCCTTTTTTATTACTACTTCATATGTTTGTTTGTTTTTTCTATGTTTTTGTTTACATTTTTTTTTTTTTTTCTTTATTAGTCATCTCCCTATTTTTTTCGTTATACTTTTTATACATTTATACCTTCTTGTAAAGGGTTAGTACATTCCAAAGCGATACATTCTTTAATATATATATATATATATATATATATATATATATATATATATATCTCGTCTGTTGGCACCAATCCCTTCACCCGTGTTCTCATTCCATCGAGGTCTCAACCCCACCCCCCACCCTGCCTTTCCCATCCATACAATAGAAAATGCATCAGGAGGAGTGAGACTCCCTGATAAAGCAGGAAAAGCCAGCAGAGGATAAGCACGGCTGCAGCCAGTCATAGCTGAAATATCTTTTTTTTTTTTTTTTTTATTATTTTTTTTTTAGGTGTTTTGCCTAACCCCCCCGCCTACTGGATTTTTTTTTTTACCTTTTTTGACTGCCTACCAAAGCATTTAATGATTAAAGTGGATGTAAAGCCACTCTCATCCTTTCTAAACTACTGCCATAGTGCTGATCTATAAGGATATAGATGCCTCCTGCATGTATCCTTACCTGTCAAATGTCTCCCCCTCTGTCTGTTATGAGACCTGAAAAACTGCAGATTCTGTGGGTGGATCTGTTGTCTGGAGCTCGGTGGGTGGAGTCGTGATGTCAGTAGACTCCCCGCCCACCTCTACACTCCCCTTGTCAACATGCATTTTCTCCTGTATATTCCTTCTGCTATGATCACTAACATCCATTCAAAATCCAGAAAAGTAACCACATGACTTCAGAAAAGGACTGGGAATTAAAAAATAATGCCTGTCTAAAGCTAGTGCACGAGATATGTAAATAACCTGTCACTCAAAGCAAAGGGGGCGGAACGGACAAAGGTTTTTCTCTGTTTGTCCATTTTATCTCACTGAACAATAAAAGAGGATTGCTCAGAGCTGGATTAACTCTTTGTGGCAAGACCTGGCACAAATGATAGGAAATCTTATACTCTACATTGTGACAGCAAAAAAAGAAAAAAAAATCGGGTTTACATCCACTTAAGGTTAACAATTTAACATTTTAACAATTAGTTAAATTTTGAATGGAGGTGTGAACGTGTATTTGTGTCCTGGTTGGGCTGGGGAAGGGGCAGAATGTCTCCCAGGTTTTTATTGTAGCCTGTGCCCCATTGGAGAAAATTCACCCTCACTTCCTGTCTCAGTGACACAAGAGGAAGTGAGATTAATTATTTTCAATGGGGACACAGAAAGAAATAGAAGCCCAATAGGGGTTATATCCTTCTCCCATTCTATTAAAGCCCCTAAAAAACGTTAAGCTTAAAGTATAACTAGGGTTGCCATCTGCCCCGGATTCACCTGGACAGTCCGGGTTTTGAATCACGTGTCCGGGTTTGAGGCAGACTGAAACCCGGACACATTATTTAGACCGGGCTGTGGCTTCCCAAGTAACCAAGATAGTCCCAAACAAATCTGTTGCCATCCGGGAGAGCTGTGGGCGGCTGTCTTAGGGCAGGTTCGGCATCACTGGGGGGGCAGGGTGATGATGTCAGCAGAAGCAATTTGGCCACACCCACTGTTCGCTGCTGCACGCTATGTACACCGCATTACTACTATCCTTGGGGCACCCAAAGGTATCCCAGGACCCTAAAGTGTTCGGGTATATATAACTAAAGGCAAAACTCTTTTTAATTTTTTAGTTTTGGACAGAGTGGAGAGGGATCAGAACCCCGATCAGTTTTTATTGCTGTCTGTGTCCCTGTTAGGGAGATTCACCCCCTATTTGTCCTGTGGACCGTTTATCATTGAAAGTAAAAGAAAATTCAAAATTTCAGGTTGTCCCCAGAAAAGTATTAGAGGGGAAATCATCCAATGGGGACACTAGTTCTGGTGATCTGGGGGTCCCCAAGGGATTCCCTTTAATTTGTTGGGATTTCCTCTCACTTCCTGTTTGGCTATGGGACATGGAAATGAAGGAAAATCTCCCCAATGGGACACAGATGGCAAAAGAAAAAAATCTGACGGGTTTTGGGTTTTTTTTTTTTTTTTTGGCTTTGGCCAACAGTACAGAGTGTGACACTTATTATTGAAATCACAAAAACACCCCTGAAAAACAAAAAAAAGAAATTACTGCTTTCGAAAAAAAATCAAAAAAAATTATCGAATTCGAAAACGCATTTGAATTATTATTATTATTTTTTTTCCATTTAAATGCAGCTGTTGCATTAGGCTACTGATGCTGATTGTCTGACAATTTGAAAATTAGAACAAAATAGAATAAAATAGAAAATAATATATCCATCTTCCTGAAATTCTAATTTCAAATAGAATGAATTTAAATTTGAATAGAAAATAATAAAAAATAGAAATAGAAAATAGAATAGAAAATCAATAGACTAGAATAAAATAAAATAGAAGGAATGTGTCATGGATATGCATTAATGTCTGTCTGCCATCTTACCTTCCTCCTCATGTGTTCATCTAGAGACCAGACCTCCTTCACCTGGCTTCCTTTATAATCTCCTCCCAGCCTGACTCCACCCCAGGCCCTATCACTGAACACTATATTAACCTGTGCACTGCAAGCCTGCTTGGCTGATCAACGTGTTTGTTAGGCATTGTGTGTTTGGGTTCCTGCCTGCCGTGTGCTACGTCTGTCTCTCTGTTACGTTATTGGCTTGTCCCCGACCATCCCTGTCTGCTCGTGACCCTTGACCTTCGGCTCGTTCTTCGTTATCCTTGTCTGCTTGTGGCCCCTGACCTTCGGCTTGTTATTCGGTTCTCTCTATCGTGTGCTGCTGCTTCCCCTTATCCTACGGGGCGTGAGCTAGGAAACTCCAGGGGCCGCGACCTGGTCCCAGCCTGCAGCGTAACATCCTCACCACTAGAGGCCCTGGAGAAGACCAGCTGGGTCTTAGACTCCGCGCCCTGGGGAATCTTGGCTCTCGCTTCCGTTGGGATCCCGGTTGTGCTCCTCTGGTCCCGCTTTCCACAACCACCCAGTTTCCTATCCACAGAAGCCAGCCATAGGGTTCACTACCTCGCGGTGCACTCCTGTCCCCCTACGGTGTGCATCTGTCACCTGGCCACAGGTGACCCTGACAGTTTGATCAGCCATGGACCCGGCTGACATCCCGATCCCCGCGGATGATCCATTGCAGGGCATAGTCCACAGACTTGAAACCCAGGAATCGAATCAGACTCAGGTGATGCGATTCCTCCAGGATCTGGCTTCTCGATTCGAGCAGCTTCAGGCCTCCTTGGGAACCCCGAATCCGCAACCTCAAGTACAACCAGCGGTGGTACCTATCGCACCAGTCGCAGCCACACACTCACTAATACTGCCAGCTCCGTTCCGTTTCTCTGGGGACTCCAAGGCCTGCAGAGGGTTTCTTAGCCAATGCACGATTCATTTTGAGCTTCAGCCTCAAAACTTTCTGTCTGATAGGGCAAAGGTAGCCTATATCATTTCCCTCCTCTCCGGTGAAGCTTTAGCCTGGGCAGCCCCTCTGTGGGAACTGAATGATCCAGTGGTTTCTAGCCTGTCTGGCTTCTTGAAACTTTTTCGGAATATCTTTGAAGAACCGGCTCGTGTCTCTTCAGCGGCCAGCGCCCTTCTACGTCTCCGCCAAGAGTCTGCTTCAGTGGGACAGTACGCCCTTAATTTCCGCATACTGTCGGCTGAGTTGAGCTGGAACAATGAGGCCTTAGTCGCAACCTTTTTGCATGGCCTTTCTGATAGAGTGAAGGATGAATTAGCAGGAAGAACCATCCCCACTGATCTGGACGGAGTTATCTCCTTGTGTAACCAGATCGATATTCGCTTTCAGGAAAGGACCCTAGAAAAGCGGCGCCAGCACTCCTTGGTCCTTAGTCAGCCTGAGCTCCCCTCTCCTCGACCCGTGGAGCATCTCCTGCCAGCTGAGGAACCCATGCAGCTGGGCAGGACCAGGCTATCCCCAGAGGAACGTGCTAGGCGCAGAAATCTAGGCCTGTGTCTCTACTGTGGGGGCAAAGGTCATTTTCGTGACACTTGCTCTCTTTGTCCAGAAAAACGTTTGGCTCCACTTCATCTGGAAAGTGGAGTATTGGACCCAGAAATATCACCTTCCCCTTCTCGTCTTCTGCTTTCTGTGTTCCTTCATGTTGGTGCTTCTTCTCATTCGGTCTCAGCATATCTGGATTCCGGAGCCGCTGGTAATTTCATGGACTGGGAAATCGCATCGTCCATGAGACTTACTCTTTTGCCCCTCACCACGCCATTGGTGGTCTTGGCGATTGATGGTACTGTTCTCCCAGGGGGACCTATCCGCTTCCAGACCCTCCCTGTTAAGATGTCGGTGGGTACACTCCACCAGGAGTGGATATCCTTCCTTATCTTACCCAAGGCCTCAACGCCTATAATTTTGGGTCTCCCATGGTTACAGCTCCATTCTCCTCATGTGGACTGGACTACTGGACAGATCCTGGCTTGGGGTCCCTCCTGTTCCTCGTCCTGCCTACCCAAGGTTGCCCCCTGTGAATCTGAGCCGGTCATTCATTCCAGGTTGCATAACCATTTACATTTCTCTGTCCCTAACCACCCTTGGACGCACAGCCAGGCTAGCTTGTCTACAAGTCCTGCAGTCGCTACGTCTTGCGATGCGATTCAGGTAGTCGCTACACCTGACTCAGCTATTCACTCTGCCTCTGTACTAGTTATGCCAGTCCAGCCCATGCCCAGTGAGCCTCTCACTTTTTCTTGTTCGGGACATTCTGCTTGTCCTTCAGCTATTCAGCTTGACTCCGGCGACATGTCACCTTCTAACCAACCTGACTTCAGGGTTCCACTGACATCTGCCCAGTCTGATGGTCCTGTGCAAGATGACCAGTTCCCCTTTAAGGGTCTAGGGGACCCTCCTCAGATTCCTGTTGATCGTCTCATGCCCTTGCTTATTCCTAGAGAGCCTTTGGTCCTCAATAGATCTTCTTGTCATCTCCCTACCTCGTTTTCAGTCTCTGAGGATAATCTTAAGTACGAGGTTAGACAAGTTCTGGATTCTCGGCTCTGCAGAGGCATTCTTCAGTACCTTGTGCATTGGAGAGGTTTTGGTCCTGAGGAGGCGTCTTGGATCGCTGCATCTGATGTCGCTGCACCTCATCTGTTGAGAAGGTTTCATCAGAGATTTCCCTTTAAGCCTGGGTCCAGGCGGGGGAGGGCCCATAAGAGGGAGGGTACTGTCATGGATATGCATTAATGTCTGTCTGCCATCTTACCTTCCTCCTCATGTGTTCATCTAGAGACCAGACCTCCTTCACCTGGCTTCCTTTATAATCTCCTCCCAGCCTGACTCCACCCCAGGCCCTATCACTGAACACTATATTAACCTGTGCACTGCAAGCCTGCTTGGCTGATCAACGTGTTTGTTAGGCATTGTGTGTTTGGGTTCCTGCCTGCCGTGTGCTACGTCTGTCTCTCTGTTACGTTATTGGCTTGTCCCCGACCATCCCTGTCTGCTCGTGACCCTTGACCTTCGGCTCGTTCTTCGTTATCCTTGTCTGCTTGTGGCCCCTGACCTTCGGCTTGTTATTCGGTTCTCTCTATCGTGTGCTGCTGCTTCCCCTTATCCTACGGGGCGTGAGCTAGGAAACTCCAGGGGCCGCGACCTGGTCCCAGCCTGCAGCGTAACATCCTCACCACTAGAGGCCCTGGAGAAGACCAGCTGGGTCTTAGACTCCGCGCCCTGGGGAATCTTGGCTCTCGCTTCCGTTGGGATCCCGGTTGTGCTCCTCTGGTCCCGCTTTCCACAACCACCCAGTTTCCTATCCACAGAAGCCAGCCATAGGGTTCACTACCTCGCGGTGCACTCCTGTCCCCCTACGGTGTGCATCTGTCACCTGGCCACAGGTGACCCTGACAGAATGTTACGGTTGTATTCTATTTTATTCTATTCTATATTGTTTTTCAATTCTTTTCTATTCAATTCTCTTATTTTCTACCCTATTTATGTCTATTCTAATCTTTTCTATTCAAATTCATTCTATTTGAAATTAGAATTTCTGAAGATGGGTGTATTCTTTATATTTTATTCTATTCTATTTTTCTATTCTATTCTCTTCTCTTATGTTCTATTCTATTTCCATTGTTTTGAATTATATTCTATTTTTTTTATTGTATTAAATTCTATTCTGTTCTTTACTATTCTTTCATTTTTATTCTATTGCTTTAATATTTTATATTCTATTTTATTGTATTCTTTTTTTTTCAGAAAATCAATTTCAAATATTTTCTCATTTTATTTCGGATGGATCTTGTGTTTTGAACTCTAATCAAATATTGTCCGAACTTCGGATTCGTTTAAATTTGTTACTATTGTATTTCGGATACATCTGAATTTCCGAATATCGTGTATAAGCCGAGTTTTTCTGCACATTTTTTTTTTGTGCTGAAAATGCCCCCCTCGGCTTATACTCGAGTCTGTGTCCATCTCCATCTTTGTGTGCCTGATCCCCGCGAGTTGTAGGTCCCCTGGACCCCAACTTGGCACACATGTAGCCCCCTCTCTTCCTCTACAAGTGTGCAAAGTTTGTTGTCTGGGGGACCTACGGCCGGGGAGCACCGATTTTTCAAAGCCGGGCACCCCTTCCATAGACTCCTATGTTAAATGGTAATTTGGGGACCCGGTACCGGCCGGCCCTAGGTCCCCTGGACCCAAAACTGGGCACACATGTAGCCCCACTATTCTTCTACAAGTGTGCAACGTTTTTTGTCCAGGGGACCTACAGCCGGGGAGCACCAATTTATTTTATTTAAAAGCCAGGCACCCCTTCCATAGACTCATGTTAAATGGTAATTTCTTCTGTGATTTTGGGGACCTGGTACTGGCCGGCACTAGGTCCCCTGAACCCCAAACTTGGCACTCGTGTAGCCCCTATCTTCCTCTACAAGTGTGCAAAGTTTGTTGTCTGGGAGACCTACAGCCGCGGAGTACCGATTTTTCAAACCCGGACAACCCTTCCATAGACTCCAATGTTAAATGGTAATTTCGCCTGTGATTTTGGGGACCCGGTACCGGCCGGCCGGCCCTAGGTCCCCTGGACCCAAAACTTGGCACATATGTAGCCCCACTCTTCCTCTATATGTGTGTGACGTTTTTTGTCCAGAGAACTTGCGGCTGGGGAGCACCGTTTTTTTTAAAACCCGGGCACCCCTTCCGTAGACTCCCATGTTAAACGTCAGTCTACTCACACAGCGCAGGAAATAAGGTAGGGAGATTGGGCACAGTGAGGCATGGGCACAGCGAGGCATGCAGATGGATACCCTAGGCTTAGGCCACGTACACACGACCGGTTTTCTCGGCAAAAAAACGACAAGAAAACTGCCGGGAGAGCTTTCTTGCCGAGAAAACCGGCTGTGTGTACGCGGGTTTCAGTTTTCTCGTCAAGAAAACTGCCCAGATTCCCCGACGAGAAAAAGACGACCTGCGGTCTTTTTGTCTCGTCCAGAATCTCGTCGGCCTGTTTCTCGACGAGAAAGCCGAGCGTGTGTACACTTACCTGTCGCCGTGGAAACCCGCGCATGCTCAAAATGACTTCTCCTAGGCATAGGGTGTAGCAAGATGGCGGCGACGGCATCGAATGTGACGAGCGCCCGCTCGTCGTAGTCGATGACGTCACCGCGTGCGTGCCATTCAAAAGAACGGCGCTTCTTTTGAATCGTACGTGTGTACACTCGGCCGGGACAAGTTTCTTGCCAAGATTCTCGTCAGGAAAAACAAGGTTTTTTTTCCTGACGAGAATCTCAGCCGTGTGTACGAGGCTTCATACTCGTGTCAATAAGTTTTCCCATTTTTTTTTTTTTCTTTTTGTGGTAAAATTAGGTGCCTCGGCTTATATTCGGGTCGGCTTATACTCGAGTATATACGGGTAAGTAAAAATTTGGCCGACTTTCACGATCTACCCACATGCTTGGTTTTATCTACTCCAAGGTGAGTTGCCAGTTTTTATTGTCTTATTAAACCCATTATCTAACCACTGCACTTAGTCTGGCGCCCCCTTCTGTTTTTTTTTTTCTACTTGTTTTTGCAGGGTCTGCTTCGCTCTTAAGGGTGCTGTCGCAGGTGTTCACCGCCCACATGTCAATTGCTTGACGGAATTTATGTGGAAAATAATAGAATAGAAAATAAGAGAATAGAAAAACAATAGAATAAAATATAAAGAATATAACCATCTTATTTTTATGAACATTTAATGGAAATTTTCTCCGTGGTTTTCAGCCCATTAGTCCTCCAGCACCAGGTTTATTAAATGCATGGCTGTGTGTGGCTATGCTGGCATAGACCTGAGGATAGTGTATGTCTATGGGCAGCTGTACATGGCACTTGGGCACATAGCACTTGGGCTTTCCCAATGGGAAAACTGCATTGGAATTCCCATTGAATGGGATCAGGCATCTGTATGTAAGAGGCCTAAAGCATTTTGCCTGTGACCGGCGTACCAGTCCTGGCCTTAGAGGGGGCAGACCCCCGATTGGCGATCAGGCTCTAATTGAAACTGTTTTCTGAAGCTCCGCCCATTTCCGGGCGACTCTCCGTCCGTGTAATTCACTTACTTATAAAGTCGTAGAATGTTGGAAACCTCCTCAGCGGAGTTCTGTAGGTCTCATTTACCTGAAATAATGTGTTCTGTATATCTTGTACACAGCTCTGTCCTGAGGACTCATTTCATTGTGTAAAATGTTGTCATAGAAAAAACTGTTTGTAAAGTTATTTATGTTTTATAAAAAAAAAAAAAAACAGCAGAGTTTATAACTGTATACAAGGTGTCCGTGTCTTCTTAATATTCATTTAAAGGACATTCACTATGATGTCACTCAGAAAAAAACATTGTTCAATTCAGTGGTGGCTGGAAACTGAACTGTTTGCTCACCAGCTGAAACTTGAATCAGGCTTGCAGTGCTGTTTATGTGTATTAGCATTGTGCGGAATATAATCCTGCAGGGGGAGCTGATGAGCCTTTAATGCCTTTTATAGAAGGTGATTGCAGTCACAGCACACAGAGACCACTTAACAGGGTCAGTGTAAGGTAGGGTGACCACATTTCCAAACTGCCATTCAGGGACACCCCCCCTCTCTCACTTTCCCCCCAAAAATATGAGGGTGGGGGGTAATGTAGTCTCGGGGTTGATGGGGAATTCGGAGGCAAGTTATTTGTCAGGTGAATGTGCCACTTGCCACCAGATGCAGTGGCGCTTGCCACCCATAGCCTGCCACCAGATGCAGTGCTGCCGTCACTCCCACGTGCGTAGAAGGAAAGGAGTGGCGTCACTATCTGGAGAGTGAAGATCACACCAGTCCCTGCTGGGTGCCGGAGAAGGAGGAGGTGCCGAGGTGGGTGGGGACAGCAGTGCTGCACTAGGCGCAGGCCTCGCTCCCAGTCTCACTGTCTGAGAGTAAATTGTCACTGGTTGCAAGATGCCAGGCAGCGCTGGCCCTAGCAACCAGTTCCGGAAATGTAGTTATTAGTTAGTAGGGGGTGGCTGTGTCCTCCTATTTCATTCCGAGACATTGTATTGTCCTGGAATGAAGGTGCCCGGGACCCAGGACAGACATGTCAATTGCGGGACAGACCCGGGCAATCCGGGACATGTGGGCACCCTAGTGGAAGGGCATTAGATGTTACTATACTGAAGAGCAATGCAGGCAGGGAGGAAAACCTTCAAAGAGCTACCGTGTTTCCCCGAAAATAACCCCCGGGTCTTATATTAATTTTGCCAACAAAAGACACAGTAGGGCTTATTTTCGGGGTAGGTCTTACCATGTAATGTGCTGTCTTCTCTCCCCCCTCTCCCTCCCTGCCTGTCAGGAATCCCCAGTGTGAACTGAGTTAAAATGCTTGTGAAATCCTATAATCCACTCTATTACAGTAGTATATAATGTACAATGTGTGTGTTTCTGTACTATAATTGTGCCAAATACCTTCGTTATACCTACGCTCTGCGCTTTTGTGACCCGCCGGAGCTCTCTTCCCCCGCAATTATATTACAGAAAAACACACATTGTACATTATATACCACTGTAATAGAGTGGATTATAGGATTTTACAAGCATTTTAAACTAGGGCTTATTTTCGGGGTAGGGCTTATATTGCAACCCTCCTGGAAAATAACGCTAGGTCTTATTTTTTCAAGGTAGGTCTTACTTTCGGGGAAACACGGTATTATTGCTATTCAGGCAGCACTGAGGCGGTGGCAAGGTCATAAGGCTCACCCTGTTTTCCTATAGTCTCTGTATTCTCCTGCAGTCAGAATTCACAGAGCATTCTACGTGTTCACTGGGAGTGTACTTCCTGTAACATCCAATCCAATTGCTTTATACATCACCATTCACATTTACATGTCAATGACAAAACTGAATCTGATTGGTTGCTTTAGAGCAATGGTCTCCAGACTGCGGCCCGGGGGCCAGATGTGGCCCTTTGCTTGCTTTTATCTGGCTCTTGGGGCACTATATCCCTCCCCCCACTGTTGCTGACACTGACAATGAGGCACTATTCCTCCCACTGACACCAATGATGGGACACTATTGATCTTTTATTGAAAAGAATCAAGCAACCAAATTTATACAAAAGTAAAAAACAAAACCATGGTACAAAACTTCAACAGAAAACAAAGGAATACACATCCATGTTCAGAATATATACAATATATACATAATCCACTACCAAAACATCCCTAGAAAACTATCTACATAAAGCAGCAGAGAGGGCCTAAGAGGCACAACCCATCACCTATGTACGCAGCCATTTATCAAAAATTCATCAAAAATACTGATAATCTAGGGTGATAAGAGACAGACAGCCACACCCGGGAAAGAGACTCCTGGCAGTCAGGGAGGCTTGAAACCCCTCCACGCCTTCAACCAAGCCCCCTGACCCCGCTTGTCTCTCTCAAGCTCCCGAATCTTCCCCACCTCATGCAAAATGTCACACACCACCACCTCAACAGGAAGGAGTTTTTGCCGAATGCTGACCTGACACCGTGCATTCCAGGTGAAATAACGGACTACTAGGCTAACTAAAAAAAGTGTATCCAAACAAAAAACTCCACCGGTAGTGAATGCTCCGTACACCCACTCAGCATAACCCAGCCTGGAGAGGAAAGGGACATCGAGGGCCCGCCCCACCTGTTTGTACACCTCTATGTTAAAAGGGCAATGAAGCAGAAAATGGTCCATAGTCTCCTCCTCATCTGCACACTCCTCCCGAGGACAGCTACGATCCATCCCACTGCGGAATTTCAAATTGCCCCGAACATAGAGCTTCCCATGGAAGCACAACCAGGCCAGATCCCTAAATTTAGGGGGTACTCTATCCAAATTAATCAGTCTTAACCCCGCCCTCAAAACTGGGCCCGGGCAATCCCTTAAGGCCAGTGGGTCATGAAAGACTTCGCTCAAGACTCGACTCATAAGGACTTTCCTTGGAACCGATCTGAGATCTTCAGCCGACAATCGCCACTGCCGCAGTAACTTCAGGCACGGAGCGACATAGGCTGGTAGCTGACCACGATGACCCCTGCGATTCTTCACTTGGCCACCTTCTTCCCAAAGTCGTAGAAAAGGCCTAAACCAAGATCTAAATATGCCTACCCATCCAGGAGGTTCCACTGCAAGCATATTACCAATGTTAAACTTGAGAAACAGCAGTGAAAAGAAAAGAACCGGGTTGACCATACCTAAGCCACCCTCCCTCCTGGATAGGTAGGTGACATTCCTCTTGATGGGGTTCAGTCTGTTCCCCCACAGCATCTGGAAGAACACACTACTGACCCTAGCATAGAGAGACACTGGCAAGATGCAGACAAAGCTGACATACAAGAAGATCGGAATCAGGTAAGTCTTAATCAGATCAACCCTTTCCCTCATAGATAACTTCCATCTCTTCCAGCTGACCACCTTAGTATTGGCAATTTCCAGTCTGCCTTCCCAGTTTTTGAGGCCATAATCGCCGGGTCCAAATTCAATGCCTAGTATCTTAATTCTTTCCTGGGGCACTGGAAAGGTGTCCGGGGGATCAAAACACTCACCATCCTTTCCCATCCAGAAAACTTCAGTCTTTTCCTGATTGATCTTGGAGCCTGATGCTTCAGAATACCGTGATGTCAGAGAGACCACCTCCTCCGCTTCATCCGTCCCAGTGACAATCACCGACACATCATCCGCATAGGCAACAACCCTCAATGGCGGCTCACCCGGGAGCCCCACTGGTACCCCACACAACATGCCGCTCTCTAGCCTCCTGATGAAGGGGTCGATTGCAAACACATAGAGCAGGGGACTCAGGGGACAACCCTGGCGCACCCCGGAGCCAACCCCAAAGGACTGTCCAACCCAACCATTAACAAGAGGGAAGCTTTCTGCCCCCTTATACAAGACTTTCAGCCAATCGACAAAACCACCCGGCAGACCGTACTTACTAAGGAGCAACCACAGGTACTCATGGTTAACACGATCAAAAGCCTTTGCCTGATCCAATGTCAGCAAATACTTTCCCCAGCCTGCAGCCCTGCACCGCTCCAAGGCCTCCCGGACAGCTAAAACCGCTGTGAAGCTGCTCCTACCCTGGACCGAACAGTGCTGATGGCGAGAAAGCAAAGACTCTGCCACTGACGATAGGCGACAGAAAAATATCTTTGCCAGTATCTTTCTATCGACATTAAGAAGGCTGATGGGGCGCCAATTCTCAATCATCGAAGGATCTTTACCCTTTGAAAGAAGAATCACAGCCGAGTGCCTCATGGAAGGGGAAAGCACCCCCTCAGCAAGGCAACTGTTAAAAACCTCTACCAAATGCGGGGCCAGAATAGACTTAAAGGCTTTGTAAAACTCAGCCGTCAAGCCATCTGGTCCAGGCGACTTTTTGATGGCAAGCTGTTCAATTGCCCTCATCACCTCTTCGACTGTGATCTCCTCTGTCAAATTCATCAATGGAACATCTCCACCATTTAGACCTGGAGTAGAGTCCAAAAAGCTTTCCATCTTGTCACGATCAAGCTCTTTCCTCCCAAGAAGGTCGGCATAAAAGGACCTCACGACCTCCAGAATCCCTGACCTGGACTTTGTCAAGGAACCTGTACTGTCCTTAAGGCCAACAACCGTTTTAACAGCTACACCTTGTTTGCAGTTCTGGTAAGGGTCAGGCGAGTGGTACTTCCCATAGTCCCTCTCCAGAACCAAAGAGGCATGCCGGTCATATTGACACTTCCTGAGAAGGAGTTTCACTTCGGAGATTGCCCCAGGATCTCCTCCTCTCGAAACAAGAATATCCAGCTTCCTCCATAAACGTTGGTAGGTCATGTATTTATTAAACTGATTTCTATTGGCTAGGCCCCTGAAGAATCCAGCGATCCTCTTTTTGGTCAGCTCCCACCACTCAGCCTTGCTGCTACAAAAGTCCAGGATGGTCACCTGTGCCTGAAATAATTCCTCAAAGGATTGTCTAACATGTTCTTCCTTGAGTAGTGTCGAATTTAATCTCCAGATGCCCTTGCCCCTCTGAGGGGCGTCTGAAGCATTCAGTACCACAGATAGCATACAGTGATCAGAGAACTCTACTGCCTGCACCACTGGGGGCGAGAAAGCAGAGGCCTCCTTCAAAAAAAACCTATCTATCCTACTCTGACTATTACCACGATGAAAAGTGAACCCGGTGTCATCTGGGAGGTGCTTAATGTGCACATCCACAAGACCAGCATCCCTAATCATACTATTTAAAAAAACGCTATCATATCCCAGCCTGTCCTTGAAGTCCTTCCTGTCCTTGGGCCTAGTTATTGTATTAAAGTCACCTCCAAAGACCACTTGCCGGGATGTAAAAAGAAATGGCTTGATCCTTGTAAAAAGGCATTTCAAGTCCCACTTTGTGTGCGGCCCATAAACATTGATTAGGCGCAGGTCCTGCCCTCCCACAAGGACGTCTAAGACCATACATCTCCCAATCTCCACCTCAATAACCCGCCGGACAGTTACCATGCCGGTTTTAAACAACACCGCCACACCGCCGTAAGGCTCGGCCGCAAGAGACCAGTAAGATGGACCATACCTCCACTCTCTCTTGGCCATATGAATATCTGCCAAGGAGGTGAGCCTAGTCTCTTGCAAAAATAAAATTTCAGCATCTAATTGGCTGAACAAAAAGAAGGCCATAGAACGAGCTCTTACTGACTTAATGCTGGCGACATTAATTGTCACCACTTTTAACGGAGGGGGAACCGCCATTTGGGTTATTGGGTGGATTGCTTCTTAGCTCCCCTCTGCTGCTCATCACCAGAAGCCTCTCTCTTTCTAGAGGCCGCCTCAAAGTCCATTTCGGAATCGGAACTTCTCTCAGAAGAAGCTCCGGATGAAGAAATATCCCACTTGGAGGACCTATGACGGCTGGAGACAGGAACCGGAGCTTCCCGTCCCCGTTCCGTCCTCACCGCCTGCCTCTTCCGCCTCCCAACCTTCCTTCTCTCTTCCAGGTACTGCAGGTCAGCCTCAGAGATGCCCTCATCTCTTACTTTTTTCTTTAAAGTCTTTCTAGAAGACTTCTTTACAGAGGAAGAAGCAACCTTTTTAGTACACGCTGGTGGGGGGGGGTGATCCCTTTAAGTCAGACTCAGGAGGGGTAGACTCCTGGGGGGTAACTGACTCGGGGGGCACAGACTTGGAAGGTTCTGACACAAGAGGAGAGGGTACAGTAGGCTGGGGGGACACAGAGACAGAAACAGAAGGAGTACTTACAGACACAGGAGGGGTGGCCACAGGAACTGGAGAGGGATCCTGAGCAGGACCGGGGGAGGGGGTCACCGCAGAGGAGGATGGTACACCAGGGGTCTCACCCTCCATCCTGTCCAGCCTTGACATGTCATCTACTACCTCCTTCTCCATATTGTGCCAGGCTTCAGGACACCTGCTGTAGGGGTGGCCAAGGCGCAGGCACAGGTTGCACCTGATCTTCCTGGTACAGTCCTTAGCCATATGACCCTGCCCCCGACACACTGAACACATCAAGGCTGAACAGGAGGAGCTCAAGTGCCCCTTTTCTCCACAGCGGTGACACAGCTTCGGCTGACCAGGGTAGAAAACAGTCATCCTATCCCTCCCTATGAAAGCTGAGGAGGGCAGGTGACGGATAACATTCCCATCCCTGGCCAACCTGACTGTTACCGACCATCCCCCAGTCCAGATGTTACGCTCATCATGGATTTTATTAGGTTTGGTCAAAACTTCCCCATAGTTCCTTAACCAGACCTCTAGATCCCGAGCAGGAACACTCTCATTGGTCAGGATAATGGTAATTTTTTTTACTGTTGACCTCTGAGAAACCGCAACTGGGACCAGACCTTCCCATTCAGGTCTTGACCTGCACCGAGCCTCATATCGCTCCCAGAACAGGTCAAGACCCTCTGGCCTGGTGAAACTAACCGTATAGTCCCTTGTCCCAGCTACGTGTATAAAGGCATACAGGTCATTTGCACCAAAACCCATCTCCAATATCATATCTACCACTGCACGCCGTGCTGGAGGGATGGCACCACCTTCCCATTTCAGAATAACTACATTCCGTCTGGGACCCCCAGCAGAAACCAGAGTCCCAAGACCAGATCCTGGGGCGCTCAAAGTGGCAGCTTGTAGGGGAAAACCCCGCTTGGGAGCGGGACTACCAGGAGCAGAGTGTGCCACCTCTGCAAATGTAGGTTTCTCAGGGCCAGGGGCCCACACTGAAGTCACATTAGTCTGCACATTATCTGCATGAACAGAGTTGGTAGGATTGTCCATCACACTTGTACTGGGACCATTGTTCATCACACCTGAACTGGGAGGATTTTTTTCAGCCACACACACATTCCCATCAGCAATAGTCACAGTTGCTGCAATACCAGTTGTCTCCTGATGCTGCACTGTAGAGCCCTCAGCAGCAGTGGGGCAAACAGCTTTGGACTCAGCCAAAGAAGGGTTAATGGGCTCTTCTGACACTTGCAGTTCATTTGCAGAAATGACATTTTTTAAATGCAAACCTTGCTGCATTGCAGCCTCAGCAGGCACAACATTGTCATTAGGCACATTATCAGTCATGGTGCTAGATGGTACAAAAACAGTCTTATCCACAACATGGGACTTAGCAGGCTTTACTTTATCAGGTACATCATCAGTAATGTCTTCCTCATTAAATATCATCTGATTCCCCCGCATAGGAGACTCCATTACCTGGATGGCCCTTAGCATGCCTCCTGAGTCCTGGGAAGGCCTGGGGCTTCTTACCTCTCCCTGGGGGGGCAGGGGGTCAGAACTGGGGGTCTCCTCCTCCTCCACCTCCATCTTTGTCACCCTTCCAAACCTCTTGTCGTTGCAAAACTTCTCTTTAAAGGGCCCATCTCTGCCTTCCATCATGGCCACGATGGTCTCCTGATGATCCACACGGACCTTGGCCAGCTGGATTTCCGGATCCATGGATCCCCGTTTCTGGCTGTGTAAGCCCTCACGTTGCCTTCGCAGGCGCTTCAACTCCGCTCTCAGCTTGTAGAGCTTGTCCCTCTCCCTGTTCAGGACCTTAATCCCGGCCACCACTCGCTCCCGAATGGCCTCCGAGCCTTCATCCTCACCAGGGGTAGAGAGATCAGCTTGTGCAGAGGAAGGCAGTTCACCTGATGGCCCAGGAGATGGCTGGGAGCCTCCAGCAGGAGAAGCCCCGCTGCCCTCCATGGCCTCCCCAGAAAGGGGGCCAGGGAGCTGGGAGAGATTTCACCACCACTCCCTTCTCACAGAGCAGCTTCAGAGGCACCTTCCTCCTGACACACCTGTGCTCCAATGATGGGCGGGGCACTATTCCTCCCACTGACACCAATGATGGGACACTATTCCGCCCACTGACACCAATGATGGGACACTATTCCTCCCACTGATACCAATGATGGGTCACTATTCCTCCCACTGATACCAATGATGGGACACTATTCCTCCCACTGACACCAATGATGGGGCACTATTCCTCCCACTGATACCAATGATGGGTCACTATTCCTCCCACTGATACCAATGATGGGTCACTATTCCTCCCACTGACACCAATGATGGGACACTATTCCTCCCACTGACACCAATGATGGGGCACTATTACGCCTCCTAATGCCAATAATGGGACATTTTCTTCTCACATTGGCCGCAGTCCGGCCCCCCTAAAATTTGAAGGACAGCAAACTGGCCCTTTGTTTATAAAGTTTGGAGACCCCTGCTTTAGAGGATGTTCCATTCTTCACAGCAGGTGCATTCCAGGATCATCAGTTGACTGGTAAATGGGGGCAAATGGACTGGAGTCTTGACAGAAAAGATCACTGAAGTTCTGGGCATGTAAATTGTGTTCCCAGGGAATATCTCAAAGCTAACAATTTGGCTGGCGTGAACTGCTGAGGTAAGATTAATTGGCATTGGCAACAGATTATTTTTTTTTTTTTTAATGAGGTCGGATCACACTTACAGGCTTGGACTGAGGGAGGGAAAGAAAGTCAGAAAGGTAAGTGTAAGGCCCTTTTCACACTGGGGTGAGAGGTGTGCTGGCGGTATAGCGCCGCTATTCCGTTGGTGGTATTCGGCTGCTAGCGGTGCGGTTTTACCCCCGCTACCGGCCGAAAAAGGGTTAATACCGCCGGCAATGCGCCTCTACAGAGGCGCATTGCCGGCGGTATAGCCGCGGTTTCCCATTGCTTTCAATGGGAAGGAGCGGTGAAGGATTGGTAAACACTCCAAAGATGCGGCTAGCAGGACTTTCGGAGCGGTCCTGCTAGCGCACCGCTCCAGTGTGAAGGCCCCTCGGGGTCGGTTTGCAGGCGCAATAGTGCCTGCAAACCGCCCCCAGTGTGACAGGGGTCTTAGTCTTTACTAGGAATCTAAACTTTCCCTGTTTTTCTTTAAATATTTAAAGGGGTTGTAAACCTTTGTGTTCTTTTCACCTTAATGCAAAACACTTTGCAGTGTCCAGCCCCCCCCCCCCATTTTACTTACCTGAGCCCCATATTTCCGTGGGTGCATCCCTGCTGTCCTTCTCTCCACATAGTCCCGGCATTGATTGGATAGATTGATAGCAGCGCAGCCATTGGCTCCCGCTGCTGTCAATCAAATCCAATGACACAGGCGCCGGGGGGGCGGGCCCGAGCCCGGCATTCATGTCTATGGACGCAAATGCTGGACTCGGGAGCGCACCCGCAAGGTAACCCCCCCAGGAGAGCGCTTCTCCTAGGGGGGGGTTATACAATGTGTGGAGGAGCAGCGAGCGGCGCCGGGGGACCCCAGAAGAGGACGATTGGGGCCACTCTGTGCAAAATGAACTGCACAGTGGACTTAAGTAAGACATGTTTGTTATTTAAAAAAAAAAAAACAAGGGTTTACAATCACTTTAACCACTTAAGGACCCCTTCACGCCGATATACATCGGCAGATGGCACGGCTGGGCACAAGCACATACCTGTACGTCACCTTTAAAAGCCCAGCCATGAGTCGCGAGCGCGCCGGCGCGCTCGCAGCCTGTTCCTGTGCTCCATGATCGCGCCCACGGGACCCGCGGACCTGACGGCCGCCGGTGTCCCGCGATCGGGTCACAGAGCTGAAAAACGGGGAGAGGTAAGTGTAAACAAACCTCTCCCCGTGCTTCATAGTGTGACTGCCACTGATCGTCTGTTCCCTGTCATAGAGAACGACGATCAGTGATGTCACACTGCAAGCCACGCCCCCTAACAGTAGTAACCACTCCCTATAAAACAACCCCTTCAGCGCCCCCCTACAGGTTAACCCCTTCACTGCCAGTGTCATTTTCACAGTAATCAGTGCATTTTTATAGCACTTTTCGCTGTAAAAATGACAATGGCCCCAAAATAGTGTCAAAAGTGTCCAATGTGTCCGCCATAATGTTGCAGTCATGATAAAAAAACTCTGATCGCTGCCATAACTAGTAAAAAAAAAAAAAAAAAATTAATAAAAATGCCATAAAACTATCCCCTATTTTGTAGACGCTATAACTTTCGTGCAAACCAATCAATAAACGCTTATTGCAATTTTTTTTTTTTTTTTTTTTACCAAAATCATGTAGAAGAATACGTTTCGGCCTAAACTGAGGAAAAAATATGTTTTTTAATATATTTTTGGGGGATATCTATTATAGCAAAAAGTAAAAAAATATTGAATATTTTTTTTAAATTGTCGCCATATTTTTGTTTATAGCGCAAAAAATAAAAACCGCAGAGGTGATTAAATACCACCAAAAGAAAGCTCTATTTGTGGGGGAAAAAGGACGTCAATTTTGTTTGGGAGCCACGTTGCACGACCGCGCAATTGTGAGTTGAAGCGACGCAGTGCCGAATCGCAAAAAAGTGGCCTGGTCCTTCACCAGCAAAAATGGTCCGGGGCTGAAGTGGTTACGTTTTGACAATAAAACCTGGAAGCGGATTGACGATAAAACCTGGAAGCGGATTGACAATAAAACCTGGGAGCGGATTGGTTTCTATGCAGAGCTGCACCAGATTCTGGGTGACTAAGAAAGAAAGAGGCCCAGGGACTCGAGTGGTTAAGTAGGAGTAGAGTTCCTCTTTAGATTACAGCAGTCCGTTGGCCCTTCGCACAGCGATGACTCACCAATGGAATGCAATGTGGGACGGGAAGTCATCATTATTCGATGTATGGGTTCCGTGTTAATAAACAGCCACATATGAAAGGAGCGTGTTATGTTCTCCTGGCCTTATCAGGCCCCATTGATGGTCAGCGAAGCTTCTCCAGGAACTCTTCGGAGTCCGGAGTCTGTTTTTCGATGTAACCGCTCCCAACGCAAACACGCTTATCTGTCACTCTTACTTTTGCGTAACACGCCAGCAAATGTTACACTTCTGGGTAAACATGAGCAGTCTACCATGTTTTTTTAATCTTTTTATTACTGACAGGTCTTGTCCCGAATCCCAGCTGCATCACCTAATAGCCAGACGGATGGCTGTATTCTGAGTGGCTGGCCATAGACTTACAACTTCAACGCTGCTCTCTGAAACAAATCTGGATTGATTTGTATGTTGTCATCTGCTTTCCATAAATTCTTTTATTGAAGTGTATGAATTATTAACCACGTCAGCCCCGGAAGAATTCGCTGCCCAATGACCGGGGCCATTTTATGCGATTCGGCACTGGCGTTGCTTTAAGTGACAATTGCACGGTCGTGCGACGTGGCACCCAAACAAAATTGACGTTCTTTTTTTTTTCACCCACAAATGGAGCTTTCTTTTGGTGGTATTTGATCACCTTTGCGGTTTAAATTTATTGCGCTATAAACAAAAAAAGAGCGTCAATTTTGAAAAAAAGCTATTTTTTTTACTTTTTGCTATAATAAATATCACCAAAATATATATATGTAGCGGGTATGTACTATTTAGGGGCAGTATCTGGGTGGTAGTATGACCCAGATGCCCTAATTGGTAGAGTAGGGCTGTTTTTATTCGGGTGAAGACATCAGTGGTGCTCAGTTCCCTGCGGCCCAGTGAGTGGCGCTGTCGCTTTGGGCCAGGGTTGAACCACCACTGAAGTGCCGTACTCTTTGTGACCTCTCGCAGCAGCTGTACAGCGGGGCCGGGAACCTGCTGTGCTTGCTGGGAGGGGGTATAAAGGGGGCGGACATCTTCACCACGAGGTCCGAGTCCCAGGCACCTTCAGCCTGAGGGCTGCTGCCCGTGATTGTGTCCAGGCGCCCTTGGCCTGGACGCGTGGAGTTCGTGTTCCATCCCAGACACCTTCAGTCTGGGGTGAGGTACTTGACAGAAGGCCTGGGGCCCAGTGCCTTCCGCTGGGTCCCGCGAGGGAGGATCGTCCTAAGGTGCCCCTGGTGTCGGGTGCCTGAATCCAGGGCATAAGGGACCAGAGAGGTGTCCATCCCGTAGAGCTGGTGCAGCATATTGCCGGTGCCGGGTGGGCCTTCGGAGATGTCTTTCCCCAACATGGGCCAACTTCTCAAGGAAGGTAGTTCATGTTCTATGGCTGGTGGCAGCGGCCCAACTAATCAACCCAGGTCGGTGGCAGAGACCTACTCTCAGGCCTGTGGCAGGGGCCTCAACAGCTCACCCGGTCGGTGGCAGCGACCAACCTCACGGTCGGTGGCAGCGACTGTGCGCCAAGCCTATTTGCACTAAAAGGAATAGGAGAATTCATTGTGCCTGGGCCTACTCATATCCACACCTCTGTCTGTTCTTTTAAAAGTTCAACTGATGCTGTTCACCTGTCAAGAGAAATAAAGGAGTGTTGGACTTTTTATGGTGTGGGGCTCTTTTACTGACTGTCAAACTTCCACAGAAGAAGCAGAGGCTCCATCCAGAACACAGGCCCGAAGGTAAAACAAGTGACTTTGCTCAAACCTCATACACACACAAGGTGAGAGCTTGTTGTGGTGTACCTGCACTCTCTCTCCTCCCAGGAATACCCCTAGACATATATATATAGCGGGGTCCTAAATTTAGGGGAAGTGTTTGAGTGGTAGTTATGCTCAAACACCCTAATTGTCAGGATTCTGTCAACCATTTTGTCTGCAGGGAGAGTATCAGTGTACAGTTCCCTGTGGCCTATAGGTGGCGCTGCCATAGTGGGCCAGGGCTGAACCGCTGATACAGTGCTTTGCCTTGTGTGTCCCCTCTCAGCAGCCATACAGTGGGCGTAGTCTACCTGCTGTGCATGTTGGGAGAGGATATAAAAGGGGAAAACACTGCCTGCTAGGGGTTTCTTCTTCCACCCCAGGATTAGAGTTCTGTTCCTGTCCGCCCTGGGCACCTTTTGCCCAGGGGCGGGAGTCAGTGAATCAGACCCAGGCACCTTTTAGTCCTGGGGCTGCAACAAAGGCCTTGGATCCAGCACCTTTGGCTGGGGCCCACCAAGGATCGAGGAATCTTAGGGTGCCGCCTTGCGAGGGGACCCGCATCTTAGATGAGGAGGCCAGGGGAGGAACCGTCCCGAGGGACTGGTGAGAAGTCACAGTGAAGGAAGGGGCCCGGTAACTCTCTGGAGGGATGTCTTCTCCTTAACAGAGGTCAAGCTTTGAAACACCAAGTTCACCAGGTCTGTGGCAGAGACCAAGTTCACCAAGTCTGTGGCAGAGACCAGGTTCGCCAAGTCTGTGGCAGAGACCGGGTTCGCCAAGTCTGTGGCAGAGACCAGGTTCGCCAAGTCTGTGGCAGAGACCAGGTTCGCCAAGTCTGTGGCAGAGACCAGGTTCGCCAAGTCTGTGGCAGAGACCAGGTTCGCCAAGTCTGTGGCAGAGACCAGGTTCGCCAAGTCTGTGGCAGAGACCAGGTTCGCCAAGTCTGTGGCAGAGACCAGGTTCGCCAAGTCTGTGGCAGAGACCAAGTTCGCCAAGTCTGTGGCAGAGACCAGGTTCGCCAAGTCTGTGGCAGAGACTGTGCGGTTAAGTTAGAGCACCATTCTGGCTGCTGGTCCCTATCTAGGGAGACTATCCAAATGGGCTAAGTCTGCTTGAGAAGCCAAGCAGTGAAGTGTATTACGTTTGTGCCTGGACCTCTTCCACACCTTATGCTGTCCTGTTCTCCCTCCAACCTTTCCTATCAGAGACTGTGCTTTAAGGAGAAAATAAACTCTACGTTGGAGTTACAGCTGGTGTGGACCTTGAAGTTATTGGGGGACATAGAGACTTATCTTTATTAACTATAGAGATGGGAACCATTCTGTGGAAGATTCTGGCTGTGGAGACCCACCAACAACACCGCTCAACCTCTTTACACAGGAGGGTACGGGCATGTGGCATGGTGTGCCCTCTCTTCCTGCGAGGAGCCGAACAAGGCAGGTAAAGGGGGGGGGGTCTGTGTGTTACATATATAAATGTAGCACACAGACCCCCTTTTACCTGCTTGTTCTTCGGCTCCTCGCAGGAAGAAGGGCCACACCATGGCACAAGCCCGTACCCTCCTGTATTAAGAGGTTGAGCGGTGTTGTTGCTGGGTCATTTCTCAGCCGAGCCAGAAAATGTTTTCTCACCTCTGTGGATAACAGATATGAATACTTGTTCCCCCAGTAACTAGAATGTCCACACTTGCTGTAACTCCAACAGAGAGTTTATTTCTTCTCTCAGCAAATAACACAGTCTCTTGATAGCAAAAAAGGTTGGAGCAAAGAAAAGGACAGCACAAGATGTGGGGGGAGGTCCAGGCACAATCTCAGTCATTTCACTGTTTAGCTTCTCAAACAGACTCAGCCTCAAATGGATAGTCTACTTAGGACAAGACTAACAGCCAAATGACACTCACACTTTGCTCAAGGTCTCTATCACAGACCTGGTGAACTTGGCCTAGGGAGAAGACATCCCTCCGGAGGGTTACCGGGACCCTACCGTCACCATGACACTGCACTGGTTCTTCAGAAGAGTTCCTCCCCCAGCCTCCTCTACTCATATACGGGTCCCCTCGCAAGGCGGCACCTTAAGACTCCTCGATCCCCAAAGGGCTCCAGCCAAAGGTACTGGGCCCAGGCCTTTGCTGCAGTCCCGAGTCTACGCACCCAGGGCAGACAGGAACAGCATGGTAGTACCTCACCCTGGGGCTAAAGGTGCCCAGGATGGAACAGGAACACAACTACGGGGTAGGACCCCTGTAGGCAGAACACCCTGCCCCCGGGCCAAAGGCGGCCGGGGCAGGCCAGGACAGAACCCCCGCCCCTGGGCTTAAGGTGCCCAGGGCGGACTGGAATCAGAACCCCGAACAGGCAGCGTCTGCCCCTTTTATATCCTCTCCCAGCATGCACAGCAGGTTAACCCCACCCTACCATACGGTTGCCGAGAGGGGACACACAAGGCACAGCACTGTATTAGTGGTTCAACCCTAGCCTACTATGGCAGCGCCACCTGTAGGCCACAGGGAACTGTACATAAATACTCTCCCTGCGGACAAAATGGTTGCAACAACTCTTACAAATTAGGGTGTTTGGGCATAACTACCATCCAAACACTTCCCCTAAATTTAGCACCCCGCTACATACTCCCCCCACTAATGGACACTTGTCCCCAGTGTCTGGAGCAAACCTATGCCTCTCAAACCTGAGTCAACATAGACCTATTCCAGAAACCATCTAAAAAAACTATTTGGAAAAAAGAAAAAAAGGTTAGATTGTGCCGGAACCTAACATGAGGAAAAGGGAGTTAAATGCAGAGGTGAAAGAAGAGCGAAGAAAACATGTGTACATCACATTCTCAATGTTACATAAAACACATTTATCATTTACATTTCCCTCCCCATCTGCAACAGCTAAACCCACCCCATTCTCAGTGGTATACTTGGTGTCCACCTGCAGAGGAAGAACAACACACAACCAATAATTTACAATCTAAACTATGTACATTAGAATGAAGAGATTCTCCCCGAGGGAAAAACCCCTTCCTTCTAAAAGTAAGTCACATTCAAACTGTAATGTAAAAGTTATGTAACACCGCCACCTGGTGGAAGTGCCACCGTCAAGACACTTGTCAGAAAAAAACTTCTTCTCTTTTTTTTTTCTTCTGAGGGTAAATTTTCCTTCTTCTTCTCCTTTGGCCCTTTCTCTAAGCTACTTCTACCCCAAAAGTCTCTGTCTTTTGACACTGTGAGAGGGAGGGAAAAAAAAAACTGCTCCCGCTCTTCCAGCAAGTAGAAAACCGCATCTGCAAGGGTTAGAGTTCTTGGGCTCCGGGAGAGTACAATCCGGAATAAAGCAAAGGCAACACAAAGAGTCCAGTCTCTTAAAGATAGTATTGCGGATCTGGCAACACCAATGGCTTCCAGTTTTTATGAGACGTGTCAATGTGGTATTCTGCATTGTCCTTGTCTTTTCTGCAAATGACTACTTTATCGGCATAGTTACATAGTTACATAGTTAGTCAGGTTGAAAAAAGACACAAGTCCATCCAGTTCAACCGTAAAAAATAAAAATAAAAATAAAATAAAAATAAACATATATCGTACAATCCCATATACCCAATTCTATACCCACAGTTGATCCAGAGGAAGGCAAAAAACCCAGAAGAGCATGATCCAATTTGCTACAGCAGGGGAAAAAATTCCTTCCTGATCCCCCGAGAGGCAATCGGATATTCCCTGGATCAACTTTACCTATAAATGTCAGTACCCAGTTATATTATGTACATTTAAGAAAGAATCCAGGCCCTTCTTAAAGCAATCTACTGAGCTGGCCAGAACCACCTCTGCAGGGAGTCTATTCCACATTTTCACAGCTCTTACTGTGAGAAAACCTTTCCGTATTTGGAGGTGAAATCTCTTTTCCTCTAGACGCAAAGAGTGCCCCCTTGTCCTTTGTGTTGACCGTAAAGTGAATAACTGAACACCAAGTTCACTATATGGACCCCTTATATATTTGTACATGTTGATCATATCCCCCCTTAATCTCCTCTTCTCAAGAGAGAATAAATTCAGTTCCTCTAATCTCTCCTCATAGCTGAGCTCCTCCATGCCTCTTATCAGTTTGGTTGCCCTTCTCTGCACTTTCTCCAGTTCCCCAATATCCTTTTTGAGAACTGGGGCCCAAAACTGAACTGCATATTCCAGATGAGGTCTTACTAATGATTTGAACAGGGGCAAAATGATATCTCTCTCTCTGGAGACCATACCTCTCTTAATACAAGAAAGGACTTTGCTCGCTTTGGAAACCGCAGCTTGGCATTGCATGCCATTATTGAGCTTATGATCTACCAAAACCCCCAGATCCTTCTCCACTACGGATCCCCCCAGTTGTACTCCCCCTAGTATGTATGATGCATTCATATTATTAGCCCCCAAGTGCATAACTTTACATTTATCAACATTAAACCTCATCTGCCACATAGTCGCCCAATTAGACAGAGCATTGAGGTCGGCTTGTAAATTGGCGACATCCTGTAAGGACGTTATTCCACTGCATAGCTTGGTGTCATCTGCAAAGACAGAAATGTTACTTTTGATCTCAGACCCAATATCATTTATAAACATAAATGTATGTGCCTCCCCAGCATCCAGGACTCCCTACAGTCTTTGTACCACTTGGTAACTGTGGCAGAACAAGAATAATACCTACAGGCCTGGGGTACCTTCAAATGAGTCCATACAAAGTCCGCGTACCACCGATATCTATAGGCCACCACCTCAAACAAAAGTTATTTTGGCAAGTACGGGTATTCCCATCCATACTCGCTTGCAACTTTCTGGTTGAACAACCTCTGTAACCAGGACAATGGCGGCATGGTTACTCGATCTCCCGTCCCTGGCAAAATTATGGTATCCGGGTGCCGAGGCACTTTCACTGCCTCCGGACCAGTCATAGGGGCCAGCAATGACACTCTTGATACCTCAGCAACAGGTGCAGGCATCTCCCATGGTGGAAGGGTAGACGACTGGACAGATTCCTCCTCAGGCCCCGGGGCCTCCACCCGGGGTGTTGTATCCCCAGTGAACATGGGTGAGTCCTTTTTCCTACGGGACGAGGACAGGGGCATCTTATCCCAACCCTTCCGCTCAAACAACTCATCAATGGCCACATCATCCCCTGGATCTGAGACTGACTCCAGGTCAGAGGTATCACATTCCTCCGCCGGCTGGTAACTCCGGGTGGATGACGAATCACCGCCTCGAACAAGTTCAAGGGCCCTGGGATCCCTGACCCATGCATCCCCGATACTTCGGACCTTAGCCAAGGTCCCTTTCCCCAGCTTACCTCGGCTTGTAACTGAAGCAGGACGTCCGGAACTTTTTCCCATGGATGCATCCGATCCGGGCAAGCGATGGGGTGTGACTCTACCATGGCCGCAGGAAGCTGTAACATAGCCGACCTTCCTCTTGGGCGGTGGGAGCGAGGACTCCGTAAAGACCGAAACAGCATCCTCCGGTCTCTCCGACTCGGTTCCTCAACAAGTTCACTCGCAACTTCCTCCGAAGTCTCAACAGTGCGCGCAGGGGTGACTGTAGAAGCTCTGGCTCCTTCTTCCAAAGTGGTGGCGCCTGTAAGGCAGTTCAGGCGGAAGGCCTGAGGCTTTTCCGTAGGCTGCTCCACCTCGAATAAAAACTCCTTACACTGCTCACATCTCCCGAAGGGCTTAAGATGCATCACCAGTCCCTGGAAACCGGGACAAACCACTCCAAGGGCCTCCACCTCTTTGCATACATAGAGTGCGAAGTGACCCCGAGGCATCAGTCGGAGCCCCGCATCAGTAACGGAAGCAGCAAAAGAAGTAACGTTCATGGTAGTTAAACTCGGAATCCATGCGGCATTAGACGCCATGTCACTCACTTGCCGATCCATCGCGCACTGTCTCTCTGGCGCCAAAGTCACCACGTGCAACTCTTCACATGGCGAGGCTCCTCCCATCTCTCTGCAATGTTCGCGGGCCTTCTTTCCTTACACACGCCCACGAACTGCGCAGCTTGGGCTCTCCTCGTAGCGCAGCCACTTTTCTCCAAAAATGGCCGACCTACACGGAACTTCACAGGGGAACAAAGTTCAAATTCTGGGCTTCTTTTTCTGTGAAATATCCCGGACGAGTCCCCACGTGTAGCACACAGACCCCCTTTTACCTGCCTTGTTCGGCTCCTCGCAGGAAGAAGGGGCACACCAGGCCACAAGCCCGTACCCTCCTGTAATAAGTGGTTGAGCGGTGTTGTTGTTTGGTCATTCCACAGCCAGAACTAGAAAATGTTTTCTCACCTCTGTGAGTAACAGAGACAAGTCCTTGTTTCCCCAAGTAACTAGAATGTCCACACTTGCTGTAACTCCAACAGAGAGTTTATTCTTCTCTTAGCAAATAACACAGTCTCTGATAGGAAAAAGGTTGGAGCAAGAAAGCAGGACAGCACAAGGTGTGGAGGAGAGGTCTAGGCACAATCTCAATCACTTCACTGTTCAGCTTCTCGAACAGACTCAGCCTCAAATAGATAGTCTACTTAGAACAAGACTAGCAGCCAAACGACACTCAAACTTTACCCAAGGCCTCTGTCACAGACCTGGTGAACTTGGCCTCGGTCTAGGGAGAAGACATCCCTCCGGAGAGTTACCGGGACCCTTCCTTCACTGTGACTTCCGCATCAGTCCTTCAGAACGGTTCCTCCCCCGGCCTCCTCTTCCAAGATACGGGTCCCCTCGCAAGGCGGCACCCTGAAACTCCTCGATCCCCGATAGGCTTCAGCCAAAGGTGCTGGGCCCAGGCCTTTGCTGCAGTCCCTGGGCCTACATACCCAGGGCGGACAGGAACAGCAGAGTAGTACCTCACCCTGGGGCTAAAGGTGCCCAGGATGGAACAGGAACACCCGCCCCTGGGCCTAAGGTGCCCAGGGGGGACTGGAACCAGGAACAGAACCCCGAACAGGGAAGCGTCTGCCCCTTTTATAGCCTCTCACAGAATGCACAGCAGGTTAACCCCGCCCCACTGTACGGCTGCTGAGAGGGGACACACAAGGCACAGCACTGTATCAGCGGTTCAACCCTAGCCTACTATGGCAGCGCCACCTGTAGGCCACAGGGAACTGTACACCAATACTCTCCCTGCGGACAAAATGGTTGCAAGAACTCTGACAAATTAGGGTGTTTGGGTATAACTACCACCCAAACACTTCCCCTAAATTTAGCACCCCGCTACACCTGTTTTCAGGGATACACTGCCCTGAGTAGGAACATTTATAGGGTATTTATTTATAGCTAGTGACTCGGTCATTGTTTGGGTGCATTTGGGGGTGTTTGGTTTTGTTGGGGGAGGTGGGTATGTATGCTGCACCAACTGTCTCCCTCTTTTAGGGAGGCATACCCCAGTCTAGTCATCTGTGTATGCCATCAATGGAAATACATGTGGGGAATTTTCAGGTATTGATTCCCTATATTAGATAGGGGACCTGGTTTTATGTATGTGTAGCTCCCACACCCCTATGTGTGTGGCACAGTGCCCATACACCTCCAAAACATCTCTGGCTCGTTCACAGGAGTAAGGCACACTATGGCTACCGTGCCTGTACCCTCTGGGTTGCAGAGGTTAAGCATTTATTTCACTTACGGGTCTTGCAGCGAGGTTCTCCTCAAAGTTGGTTTCTGTCCCCAGTGTGCAGGGACAAAATCTCTATACCCCAAGCAACTCCAAGGTCCACACCAGTATAACACTCCAACGTAGAGCTTTATTTTTCTTATGCATGAAGAGAGAAAGGTGTTGGTAAGATAGATAGCATTCAGGCACTCCTGGCTTCGTCGCCACTCGGTCCCGAGTGGGTATAGCTCACCCGGATAGTCACCAATGGTACTACAAGCCGGCGTGTAGCTCGAACAGTCTATTAAGGTCCCTAATGGATGGTCTAGGAGATCATCTGCCACAGGATCTATAGTGTCCCAAACCTCCTTATGGTCCAGATGTTAAGCCCCTTGGTTTCGGATGGATGACATCCCTCTAGAGTTACTGGGCCCCTTCCTTCACTGTGATCTCTCACCAGTCCTTCGGAACGGTCCTCCCCCAGCCTCCTCTTCCAGAAACAGGTCCCCTCGCAAGGCGGCACCCTGGGATTCTTCCTCCCAAAGTGGGCTCCAGCTAAAGGTGCTGGGCCCAGGGCTGAAGTTGCAGTCCCAGGACTAAAGGTGCTTGGGACTGAGGCGCACGTGGCCCCATGGCCTGGAGGGCCATGCACTTGAACTTGGACTCCTCACAATACCTACCCCCGGGTACAGGTCCCCGGGGTGGTAACTCGCTCTCTGACCTATGGCGTCTGCCCCTTTTGTACCCTCTCCCAGCATGCACAGTGGGTAACCCACGCCCACTGCAGGCTGCCGAGAGAGAACACCTAATCGCCACTCTAACACCTGTGGTTCAACCCCGAGTACCAGTGACAGCGCCACCCAAACTACTTAGGGGAACTACATGCCAGGTGAAACAGCAGCAAAGCAGAGTCCAGCAATTGAAAGACTTGAGCCAACTACCACTCAAATCACCCCTAAATTTGGTATGACTAGTCCTAAATTTTAGGACCCCCGTTACATATGTTTATTGGTACTTTTTGATACATGCTTTTTAGCATCAACTATAATAAATGCAGTTAACTCTTTAGGGAGTGTATTTGTCGGTTTCTTTTAAATTTTTCTATTTGTAGCTATATACTCTTGATTACACCCCCCGATAATATATCGGTGAGTACTGCAGTTTAGATAATAGGTGGGATTCCCATATTCTCTTCTTTTTTGTTCCATACAGTGAGAGACCAACAGGATACATTTAAGGATATATGGGCAGGGTGGATATATTACTCCCCTGAAATAGGGGTGGACTGACTCTGGGGGCGGGGGAATTTGGGGGGGGGGATTGAGGTGAGAGGAGAACCAAAAGGACGTTTTTTTTTGGGGGGGGAGTTTTGTGTCTGTGAGTGGTGTTTTCCCCTACCCCAGGGAGGTGCTCTGGATAGAGGACCAAGGCTATGGAAAGGGTGTAAGAAGGCTGCCCACCCCCTCCCTTTTTTCTTTTTTTTTCCTTTTTGGTTGGTTGGTCAGATATTCACAGGGTTTTTACAGAGTATATCCACACTCGCTCAGGAAAAGAGCAAGTACTAAATGAGTTAACTTAAAATTTCACGTAAAGGAAGGTATAGGGAGGGGAGGGGAGGGATGGGAAGGGTCAGGGGGAGGCGGGAGAACTTCACTAGACCGGGAAAGAGAAAAGGTGGAAAACAGGCAAGATAAATATAATTTGATTTAATAACACAGGAGGTATTTTTTTTTTCTTTCTTTTAGTATATATTTTTTTACACTTACCCCTTTAGGGGGATCGAGAAAACACATAAGAAGGCGCTACCAAGCTCCTTTCTTAACCTTAATTGATCTTATCTGTTTTCACCCCCCCCTTTTTTTTTGTCTTTCTTATGGGGGGGGGGGGGGGGGTATAGGGGCTCCATGGTAGGGGAAAAAAATGATCATAGATCTAGAGTACCTCAAGGGGAAAAGGGAAGGAGTCTTTTATGTCAAAATAGTTTTATGTGGTTAAACTGTAATATATATTTTGTTTGTTTTTCCTTATTGTCTTTTTGTTTGTTGTACACTGAAATTTGATATAATAAAGGAAAAAAGTGATTATAAAAAAAAAAAATCCAGAATAGCAGAGGCCACACCCCCTCATGAGAAAATATATGAAAGCTTCACCAAAAATCCTAATCCTCCGCTGATAACAAGAATTATTAAACACAGTACACCATGATCATTGTATCAACCAATCAGATCACTTTATACACAGGACACCATGATCATTGTGTCCACCAATCAGATCACTTTATACACAGGACACCATGATCATTGTATCCACCAATCAGATCACTTTATACACAGGACACCATGATCATTGTATCCACCAATCAGATCACTTTATACACAGGACAGGACACCATGATCATTGTATCCACCAATCAGATCACTTTATACACAGGACACCATGATCATTGTATCCACCAATCAGATCACTTTATACACAGGACACCATGATCATTGTATCCACCAATCAGATCACTTTATACACAGGACACCATGATCATTGTATCCACCAATCAGATCACTTTAGCCCCTGAATAGGAATCCTCACATTACAGGGAGATGATAAATGTGTTTATATTACAATGTATCCAGGGCCGTTTGAAGGAATTTGGGGGCCCCAAGCAGATTGAGAATTTGGGGCCCCCATGGGGGGGTGCTACTGATTTTACGGAGAAGCGGGGGGGGGGGGGGTGCTACACAATTTGTGTTTTACTTTTTTTTTTTAATTCAGAAGGGGGGGTGCTAACGCGGGACATCGACGCGAGAGGGGGGCTGCCAATCGCGGGAGGGGGGTCGCCAATCGCGGGAGGGGGGCCGCCAAATCGCGGGAGGAGGGGGCCACCAAATCGCGGGAGGAGGGGGCCACCAATCGCGGGTGGGGGGGTGCCAATCGCGGGAGGGGGGCCGCCAATCACGGGAGGAGGGAGCCGCCAAATCGCGGGAGGAGGGGGCCGCCAATCGCGGGTGGGGGGCCACCAATCGCGGGAGGGGGGCCGCAAATCGCGGGAGGAGGGGGCCGCCAATCCCGGGAGGAGGGGGCCGGCAATCGCAGGTGGGGGGGCCGGCAATCGTGGGAGGGGGGCCGCCAAATCGCGGGAGGAGGGGGCCGCCAATCGCGGGAGGAGGGGGCCGCCAATCGCAGGTGGGGGGGCCGGCAATCGTGGGAGGGGGGCCGCCAAATCGCGGGAGGAGGGGGCCGCCAATCGCGGGTGGGGGGGGCCACCAATCGCGGGAGGGGGGCCGCTCTGCTGGGGCCCCAGGCCAGCTGGGGGCCCTAAGCAGTTGCTTGGTTTGCCTGTCCTGTTCCGACGGCCCTGAATGTATCACCAGTCAGGATTAGTGATGGGAAGTCCGGATCTTTAAAGTGAATCGGTTCATTTCGAACTACTCACTGAAATGAACCGATTCAATGAATCGATTCTTCGGTTCACTTGCGGAGTCTGCTGACAAGCAAGTGAACCAAAGCTCTAACTCAACCATATTATAGGATTAGAATCAGAAGACTGATTCACAGAAGGTTGTCAGGTCCTGGGGACGTTTACTTTGATTTTGTTCCATGGCTCAGAGCAGAAGTCTATTGTTGTGTCAGACCACAATTTGTCAGATTAGCCGGCATTATCAATTTTGGTGACACACAAACAGTTGTGTTAGCCTAGGTTTCCACAAATCTGATGGCTATAGCAATGTTAACTGTGAAGTTGGCCCATCAGAATGCAGTTCACATGCACAAAAACCTGCTTTACATTTAGGGGCCATTGCCACTTGTGCAACTTGTCCTGTGACTTGGGACTGCAAAGTCGCATGATAAGTTGTACCCCATGATTTCCAATGAGTACCGTTCATATCTGTGCAACTTCAAGTCACAGCGACTTTAGTCCCTGCACAAAATTGCGGCAAAAAATTGCAGCATAATCGTGCGACTTTCAGGCTAACGCAGCCTGAAAGTTGCACGATTCTGCCGCGATTTTGATGCGACTTGAAGCAATGCCTGTGTATTCTGGAGGTCTATGGACTTCAAGTCGCATCAAAGTGGGACCAAAGTAGTGCAGGGACTACTTTGAAGTCGCTGTGACTTGAAGTCGCACAGATATGAATGGTACTCAATGGAAATCATGGGGTATGACTTGTCATGCAACTTTGCAATCCCAAGTCGCAGGAAAGTTGCACTAGTGGAAACTGAGCTGAAATGAAAATCGGGTTTTTGTGCATGTGAGCTGCATTCTGATGGGCCAGTTGACATTGCTAGCCATCGTATTTGTCTGTAGTCTTTACAGCACATGCGCAGGAATAATGATCAGATTTTACTACCGCAGGCGAAATACCCATGGTAGTTAAATCCAATCGTTAAGGCTCCCTTCACACTTGTGCGTCTTGAAAACTCACGTGATTTGTGCTGCGATTTTTTTTTCCCCCACGAAGCAATGTCTGTGTAACTTGAAGTCTGCCTCAAGTCGCATTAAAGTTGGACAAAAGTAGTGCACAGACTGCTTTGAAGTCGCTGCAACTTGAAGTCGCACAGATATGAATGGAACGCATTGGAAATCATGGGGTACGACTTGTCATGTGACTTTGCACTCCTGAGTCGCAGGACAAGTCGCACAACTGTGAAAGGGGCCTCAGACTGTCTGTACCTTATCACTGCTGCTACCTGATCATTGATTTAGTGTATTGTTTTACTCATGGTGACTTAAGATTCTTTCAGTGTACTGTGTTCTAACAACTTACTTATATGATTCTTTAACTCGGTAACTCGTATATATTATTCTAGCACTCAGTAACTCGTATGATTCTTTAACTCGGTGTACTGTGTACTTCTGATTCAGAACTGTTTTAAGTTTGTATCCAGTTCTTGAGTGTCAGTGTGCTGGGAGCCGGTGTTCTGCCGAATAAGTCCGTCCCCCCCCCCCGGCGGATAAGTTCCTCCCTGTACTGCGCAGGCGTGAACTGAGGCTCCGAAAATAGCCGAACATGTAAGAGCTGAGAGTCAGCTCTAGACGGCACCTGCGCAACAAAATAGTTATTACAGCAGGGCGACGTGGACCTAGCTGTAAGTGACCAGTCGGACGGCTCGCTCCGCTCGCTCGGCCTCCTGGCTCTTTTTTTTTTATCATCTCCATGTCCACAGGGAGGGTAAGGAAAGAGCCTGGATGTCAGAAGCGTAGCACAATTTGCATACCTCCCAACTGGCACGGATTCTGCGGGTTTTACCCGCATAGGCCCCTCCTTCCCGCGAGAGTGTCATTTCTCCCGCACAGCAGGAAGCAGAAGGCACAGCAGACAGCATGAAGAGGAGGAACAGCGAACGAGCAGGAAACCCCCCCCCCCCCCGCGCGCGATCGGCGGGCAAAAAACAGTGTACCGCGGCCCCCCTCTGCTCAACAACTCTTGTTGCAGTGGGGGAAGAATATTTTTTTAAGTGTCCCGGACCTACCGCCCCCCCCCCCCCCGCGCCTTTTGTTGGCAGGGAGATTTTAGAATGAATGTCCCGCGGGGGGACTTTTAAAGGTTGGGAGGTATGCAATTTGGTGTGCGCAGGCGCCATCTAGAGCTGACTCTCAGCTCTACATACATGTTCGGCTATTTTTGGAACCTCAGTTCACGCCTGCGCAGTACAGGGGGGGGGGGTCCTTATCCGCCGGGGGAACTTTGTCGGCAAGACACCGGCTGATTGGTTTTAGGGAGGGGCTGAGCTCTCACTCTAGGATTATATTACCAGGCCTGCTCTGCTATGCTATTGAGTGCATACAAGTGAACTGTTTCAAACGGTTCAGTTCACTCAGATGAATCGATTCATCCAGTTCACTGAAAAGAATCGATTCAAAAGAACGATATTTGTTACAACATAAAATCACATTAAATGACATGAAAACCCCTGAATGTCCCTCTGATCTGATCTGCAGTATATGGTCTGCGCTCCATTAAATGTTCCTAAATAATATCACTGCACCAATTCTGCTTCTCTATTTGTATTCCATTATAATATAGAATGTCTCTCAGTATTGTAGAGAATGTGATCCCAATCCCTGCTGTGTATGTAATGATCAATACATAGACTGTGTGATAGTATCAGAATCTCCCATCCCATCCCCCATTGGGGACCCCCAGCACTCTTCAGGGGCTCCTCGGTCCCCTGATTTTGCCTCTCCCAGGCTGATGGATCTTCTGATGAGTCCTCCTGTATTGTCCTCCTCCAGCACACAGCTTCATACAAAAGCCAGTTCTGATCTCTCCTGCAATACAAAAAGATGTACACAGTGGTGTGTCGTGGCACAGGCACTGCTGTTACCTGTAGTTCTTCAGCGATAGGGCAGGCCCTGGCAGCATATACAGTCTCTTGTCTCGGCCACTGCACGCCACGCACCTGTGGGAGGAGCCGGCGCCGCGCCGGCCGGATCTGCATAGGCACATTTACACAGGCTGAGGCAGCAGCCAATCACGGAACAGCCGGGTCAGGGTCACGGTGATGTAAAGCAGAGGCGGAGCCAATTCGATGCTCGGGCCGGGGGTGAGGAGGGAGAGCAGCCCCAGCCCCCAGGCCAGCAGCAGTCTCCAGACTTAGAAAAAAAGTCCACGGCTGCCGCGGAGGCGGCCGCGGCAGCCATTGCAACACAGGGGGCAAGTGTGTGTCTTCACTCTGACTTCCGGGGGGGGCAATTGACCCCCCTTGCCCTATGGAGCGGACGCCCATGGCCGGCAGTGACACATTGGGGGGGAGACTCCATTCAGAGAACAATGATCCCCACCATGGGGGAGTGAGAGGGGGAGGGGCTGTGTAAGATAAATGCCGGGATGACCGATAAATGCCGCCTGTGTTCCCCGAGTCACATTATATATGGAATGTTCAGTTTTTATCTCCTTCATTACAAAATAGAATCCCCCATCCTGTCCTGTGTTCATCTGTGATGATTCTTCTCCTCTTGGGTCGGGTTTTCTGATCTCTATATCTCATCCAGAGCAATGTCCCCTCCCCCTCCTCCATTCACACCAATGTCCTCTCCCCCCTCCTCCATTTACAGCAATGTCCCCTCCCCCCTCCTCCATTAACAGCAATGTCCTCTCCCCCCTCCTCCATTCACAGCCATAGCCGAGTCTCTTCCTCCGGGGTCAGATCATAGAAATCTTCAGTCCTGGTCGGAAATTTTCCAGATTTTCTAGTTCTCTTTTTGATTCCTCTGACAAGTAGTCCTCGCTGATCCTGGAAGAGAGGATATAAACAGTCATCAGATCTCAGCAGAATTCTCTCACATTATTTCCCAGCATCCTCCAGGATATCTAATACTCACCACACACTTTACAATCTGATTGCACAATCTCTGTTAGATCTTCCAACAAGTATGTAGTGTAACATGGACACATAGGATCCCATGGACACATAGGATAGCATGGACACATAGGATAACATGAAGACATAGGATAGGATGGACACATAGGATCCCATGGACACATAGGATCCCATGGACACATAGGATAACATGGACACATAGGATCCCATGGACACATAGGATAGCATGGACACATAGGATAACATGAAGACATAGGATAGGATGGACACATAGGATCCCATGGACACATAGGATAACATGGACACATAGGATCCCATGGACACATAGGATCCCATGGACACATAGGATAGCATGGACACATAGGATAGCATGGACACATAGGATAACATGGACACATAGGATAACATGGACACATAGGATAACATGGACACATAGGATAACATGGACACATAGGATAAGATGGACACATAGGATAGCATGGACACATAGGATAGCATGGACACATAGGATCCCATGGACACATAGGATAGCATGGACACATAGGATAGCATGGACACATAGGATAACATAGGACACATAGGATAACATGGACACATAGGATCCCATGGACACATAGGATAACATGGACACATAGGATAACATGGACACATAGGATAACATGGACACATAGGATAGCATGGACACATAGGATAACATGGACACATAGGATAGCATGGACACATAGGATAACATGGACACATAGGATAGCATGGACACATAGGATAACATAGGACACATAGGATAACATAGGACACATAGGATAAGATGGACACATAGGATAACATGGACACATAGGATAGCATGGACACATAGGATAGCATGAACACATGCCTCTGCCTCCACACTACAAACCCCAGAATACAGCGCGGCCAGTAACAGCCAATCAGCGGCCGTGATAGCAGCCGTTTAGAATAGACTGTGGGCGGCCTGGGGGGGGGGGGGATTTCCACCCAGCATGCCCATGCCTCTGATCCCTCACAATCTGCCTTTTTTTACATAATAATCGGCCGATGCCGATTTCTTTAAAAAGGCGAAATATCAGCCGATATATCGGTCGACCTCTAGTGCGGACTCAGAGAGAGGGGGTGAACCGGTATCTGAAAGTGAAACTGATAGAATTGTTAGAATGCTCAATATGTATTACAAAAGTATATATACCGTATTGGCTTTTAGACGCAAAAAAAAAAAAGCATCAGAAACGCACAGGAATGCATCCAAAATGCACATGCATGAAAGCATCTAGACTGCGTTTCTAGAGAGTGAACTTGCCCTAAAGCTATTAACTTGGGGGGGGGGAGCGGTTACTCTGCCTGTAAAGTGGTGCATCTGTAGCATGTATCCAAAATGCTGGTTCAAAGATGTATGGCTTTAGAGCAAACTTACAAATCGACATTGCAGCTGCAAGATTTTAAAGACAAGAAAAGCCTGCCCCCCCCCCCCCCAATACATACAAGGCCATTTGGGTATAGAAAGGCATACAATGAGAACCCCCACATAAAAAAAAAAACACCCCCTCCCACGCACTAACAAACCCCTAGCCAAACACAGCAAGCCAGCTAATAAAAGGGGGTGGATGCTTGGGGGCAGGAGGGGCTCAGGCACCCCAAAAGTGATTTGGATTGGTAAAGGCAGCTCACAGCCTTTGGAGAATGGAGTGGAGTGTAGAGTTTCCCTTTAAAAGCAAAAACTAGCCCCAAAGATAACATATGCATTAGAAGGGGGAGACAAGAGCATTGAAGTGTGGAGTTCCCCTTTAAAAGCAAAAACTAGCCCCAAACAATTATATGCATTAGAAGAGGGAGACACAAACATTGGAGTGTAGAGTTCCTCTTTAATCAGTTTAGAGCCGGGCTATGTACAAATGACGGCCTCAAGGTGGATCTAGAAATCCGGGAGGCCGTCATTATACGGCCTCGTCTATTCCGCTGGGGGGCGCGCGAGCGCCGCGCGCGCCCGGCGCATCGATGAGATGCCAATGCGCGTGCCTGGCGGCCGCGATGTCCGCCGGATACCCGCGATCGGCCGGTACACAGACAAGGATGTGGATCTGTGTGTGTAAACACACAGATCCATGTCCTGTCAGGGAGAGGAGACCGATGTTGTGTCCCTTGTACATAGGGACACAGATCGGTCCCCTCCCCCAGTCACTCCCCTGCCCCACACAGTGGTAATCACTCCCAGTTTACACATTTAACCCCTTCCTCGCCACCTAGTGGTTAACCCCTTCCCTGCCAGTGCCATTTTTACAGTAATCAGTGCATTTTTATAGCACTGGTCGCTGTAAAAATGACAATGGTCCCAAAATGGTGTCAAAAGTGTCCGATGTGTCCGCCATAATGTCGCAGTCACAATAAAAATCGATGATCACCGCCATTACTAGTAAATAAAAAAATATTAATAAAAATGCTATAAAACTATCCCCTATTTTGTAGACGCTATAACTTTTGCGCAAACCAATCAATAAACGCCTATTGCGATTTTTTTTTACCAAAAATATGTAGAAGAATACGTATCGGACTAAACGGAGGAAATTTATTTATTTATTTATTAAATTGGGATATTTATTATAGCAAAAAGTAAAAAATATTGTGTTTTTTTTCAAAATCGTCGCTCTTTTTTTTGTTTATAGCGCAAAAAATTTAAATCCGCAGAGGTGATCAAATACCACCAAAAGAAAGCTCTATTTGTGGGAAAAAAAGGACATCAATTTTGTTTGAGAGCCACGTCGCACGACCGCGCAATTGTCATTCAAAGCGTGACAGCGCTGAAAGCTGAAAATTGGCCTGGGCAGGAAGGGGGTTTAAGTGCCCAGTAAGCAAGTGGTTAAAAGCAAAAACTTGCCCAAAGAAAACATATGCATTGGAGGGGGGAAGGTTAAATGCCCTTTTATGAGGAGCTAGAGTAGTGAGAGTCTTTTTTACATAATTTTTAACAAGGTACATGTAACATGTTAACAACGTAACACGCTAACATGACCTGTGTGCAAATATTCTTAAAAAAAACACATAAAAGCGAACCAGCGTAAAAATAAAAAAAAGTCAAGTTTAGAGGTGCGCCTGTTCAACTTATGCAAATGCATTTACGGTACTTGACATTTACTAAGATTTTGCCGGCGCAGTGAACCGGCGCGCTTGAACGTGCGCAAATGCAGTGCACAAAAAGACCTCTCGCAGTTCTAAACGTACTTGCAGGCGCAGCAGGCTTGTTCTGAAAAAGTTACTTTCTCATTCTAATTTGGGCATATTTGTTACTTGGGCAGTTGTCACTATACTTCCTCACATCACCGCACATCACCCCATTATATTGGCACTTCCAGCTTCTTTATATTTTGATTTGAAGATGCCGTGCGCCAGGTCCATAGTGGCTCACCTTGCGCCTCCTCCCCTGCGCCGAGAGCACTTTAGTAAATGGGGAATAGGGCTGCGTTAGCGGCGCACCAGTTTCGTAAATACGAAAACACCCGTTGCACGTGCGCCACAACTCAAGGCGCAAACGGCTCGTAAATCAGCCCCTCTGTGTTACCCAGGAAGAGAAAATCTCCTAACACGAACTAAACATTGTACACAGTATATAAATGTGAAGAGAGCAGATATGGATGTAAAACTTATGTAGGGAGATTTGTTTCATCTCTGTGTATCCTCTGAGGCTGTTCACTTCACTGGGTGTATGGAGGGTTTACATCCACTTTAAATAAAAATCAAACGTTGAGTTCACGTACAATAAAAATTTTATAGTCTGCACATCCAGCTTTTGTCGGACAAAAAAAAAAATCGGAATCGGCTGTCAAAAGCAACACACTAACGATCCGAAAATCGGCAGATCATTCGTTCGGACAAAATTTTACTTCCTGTTTTCATATAGTGTGTACGGGCCTTTAGTCCAAAGGGTTCAATATTGAGTTGGCCCACCCTTTGCCGCTATAACAGCTTCAACTCTTCTGGGAAGGCCGTCCACAAGGTTTAGGAGGGTGTCTGATGCCTCATACACACGACCGGTTTTTCCGGCAGGAAAACTGCCATGACAGTTTTTCGCCAGGTAAAACGGCCGTGTGTATGCTCAATCGCAGTTTTCCCGGCAGGAAAACTGTGGGAAAAAAAGAGAGAACTTGTTCTCTATTTTCCCGTCAGGAAAAATTCCTGCCGAGAAAACCGGTCGTCTGTATTGTTTCCCGAGGGGGAAAAAAAACACGCACGCTCGTAAACAATTTGAAGCATAGAACTTAATTTTGACGGCTCGTTGTAGTCTTTGACGTCACCGCGTTCTTGACATTCATAAGTTCAGCGGTCTTTTGTGTGACCGTGTGTATGCAAGGCAGGCTTGACAGGAATCCCGTCGGGAAAAATGGTCATGTGTACAAGGCATATGGGAATGTTTGACCATTCTTCCAGAAGCACATTTGTGAGGTCAGGCACTGATGTTGGATGAGAAGGCTTGGCTCGCAGTCTCCGCTCTAATTCATCCCAAAGGTGTTTAACCTCCCTGACGGTATTCCCGAGCGTGACTCGGGGTTGTTTTTTTCTGCTAGGATCGGTAACCCCGAGTCACGCTCGGGGTAACATTGCAGAGCCCGCAGCAGAGTTTCCTTACCTTTTCCTGGCGATCCAGCGATGATGTCCTTTGCTGTGATCGCCAGCGAGATCACCGGCGAGTGTCGGCACTTTCCGACCCCATCAGGCTTCCTGGTTCCGTTCCCTGCGAGCAGCAGCGGCGTATGGGAGCGGAACTGGGCGGAAAATTCAAAAAGTGAAACACACAATACACATACAGTATACTGTAATCTTACTGATTACAGTACTGTATCAAATAATTACACACCCCCTTTGTCCCAAGTGGTCTGTTCAGTGTCCTGCATGCACTTTTATATTATAAAAACTGTTCTTTCTGCCCGGAAACTGGAGATTGTCCATAGCAACCAAAAAGTGTCCCTTTATGTCAAAAGTGGTTTTAGACCAGCTAGAAAACAGCGACAGTAAATTAGAATCGCTTGCAGAATTGAGCGATAGCGATTTGTGGGGAAATTCATCACCAAACACTAAATCTAATGACAGCGACAATTCTGCAACTGAGCAAATTTTAGTGTTTTTGATTTGATTACATTATTGAATACTTTTTATTATAATTATATTACTATTTTTTATAATTATTTATAGTTATTTATTATATTATCATTTATGATTATGTGTTTCAAACTTTATCATACCCGGGATGTCTACTAGACTCTTGTTTGGTCAGGTTTAAGTAAGTAATTACTAAGAATTGCAGGCCTACAATACATAACACCAAATTTCCATGCAAAATAATTGTACCGCTTTTGGAACATAATTCCAGAAAGAATCATACCACCAGGGAGGTTAATTGGGTTGAGGTCAGGACTCTGTGCAGGCCAGTCAAGTTCCTCATCCATGTCTTTATGGACCTTGCTTTGTGCACTGCCCCAAATCATTTGGTGGAGGGGGGATTATGGTGTGGGGAGGGGGGATTATGGTTTGGAGGGGAGGGGGGATTATGGTGTGGGGTGGTTTTTCAGGGCTTGGGCTTGGTCCCTTAATTCCAGTGAAGGGAACTCTTAAAGTGGAGCTCCACCCACATTTTAAAGTCCTCGGCATTCTAATCTACTTTGTGTGTTTAAAACGATTTGGCTATTTTTTATTATTTTTTTCCTAACACTTACTGTTTTATTTGTGTTTTCAATTTTCACTTCCTGCTCTCGGCCATGGGCCATTGTGTCATTTTCGGTTTGCAATGCCTCCTGGGAGATGTGTGTCATCAATGGGCATCGCTGGGCTGTAGCATCGCGTTATTTTGTAAACCAGAAATGACGAGATGCAAGGCAGCGGCCCACGCCTTTTTAACAAAAGGGTAACCAGGCTTTTGTTGCCATGGTTACCAAAGCTTTTTATACACAGTGATGGGCAGTGGGTGAGGCGGCTGGAGCATCTCAGCTCTGATTACATACAGAGCCCGGGGGAGAGAACAGACACACCATTACTTATCATTTATAAAGGGGAATATGATGGGGCAATTTTGATGGTGGCAGTATCATAGGGCAATTTGATGGGGCAGTATGATGGGGGCAATTTGATGGGGCACTTTTGATGGGGGCAGTTTTGATGGTGGCAGTTTTGATGGGGCAGTATGATGGGGGCAATTTGATGGGGCAGTTTTGATGGGGCAATTTGAAGGGGCACTTTTGATGGGGCAATTTTGATAGGAGCAATATGATGAGGCAATTTGATGGGGCCGTTTTGATGGGGGCAATTTTGATGCAGACAATTTTGATGGGGGCAACTTTGATGGGGCAATTTTGATGGTGGCAGTATGATGGGGCAATTTTGATGAGGGGAATATGATGGGGCAATTTTGATGAGGGGAATATGATGGGGCAATTTTGATGGGGGAAGTATGATGGGGCAATTTTGATGGGGGCAGTATGAGGTGGCCAGTATGATGGGGCAATTTTGATGGGGGCAGTATGATGGGGAAATTTTAAAAGGGTCTTTTTGCGGCAGCTCCTGCAAAAGGTAATTACTTTTTAAAAGATGCTAATTGTAAATGATATCCCTTGTTTCTGTGTGTGTGTGTGTGTGTGTGTGTGTGTATATATATATATATAACAAGGGATATCATTTACAATTAGCATCTTTTAAAAAGTAATTACCTTGTGCAGGAGCTTTGTATATTTCTAGATTTATAATCTTTGTAAATGTAAATAAACTTCCTAGAGGGGGAGGAGAGGTTTCCATAGCTAAGGGGCGGCAACTTCCTCTGACACTGCTGTTGCTATGGAAACCTGACCTACAATTTATTACACTGCTCATGCTGCTCTGAGCATGTGTGAGATCTGGAGGTGCATGCTGGGTAACCATCATGCATGGAATACAGGAAGAAATACAGTCTGGCTTCAGATGCCCACACATAAGATGGCCGCGGCCTGCTGGGACTTACAAAAGTAAGAAATCAATGGTGCAAAAATACAAAACGGACCTTAGTTTACAGCATACCTTTACTAGAATACAAGGTCCATAAAGACATGGATGAGTGAGTTTGGGGTGGAGGAACTTGACTGGCCTGCACAGAGTCCTGATCTCAACCCGATAGAACACCTTTGGGATGAACTAGAGCGGAGACTGTGAGCCAGGCCTTCTCATCCAACATCAGTGCCTGACCTCACAAATGAGCTTCTGGAAGAATGGTCAAACATTCCCATAGACACCCTCCTAAACCTTGTGGACGGCCTTCCCAGAAGAGTTATATCTGCAATGGGTGGGCCAACTCAATATTGAACCCTACGGACTAAGACTGGGATGCCATTAAAGTTCATGTGTGTGTAAAGGCAGGTGTCCCAATACCTTTGGTAATATAATGTAACAGTCCAGGATTGGATATTTAGGCTCCAGAAAGCTGGTTCTCTTTTTTTTTTTCGCCAGTTTTCTCGTCGGTAAAACAGCGATGGAGTATACACACGGCCGGTTTTCCCAGCCAAAAGCTCTCATGGCAGTTTTCCCAACAGGAAAACCGGTCGTGTGTATGAGGCATAAATAAGAAAAAATAAAGTTCATGTGTGTGTAAAGGCAGGCATCCCAGTACTTTTGGTAATAGAGTGTAACAGTCCAGGATTGGATATTTAGGCTCCATGTACACTGGCTTAAAAATTGCTGCTACTACAGGAGTTTTGTGTTCTGCCTGTAGAAGCAGCTCCATGTTCTCCTATGTGTCCATACACATTGGGACGATTACAGACATATTTTGAGCTCAACGTTTAGAGGCAGGAAAAAACTCTTCTGGTTCACGTTTCTGATTGGAGCTTTCTGGCAGAAAAAATACAAAACTCTCCTAAACTTTGTACAATAAACTCTCTATATGAATGTTTTTTCTGCCAAGGGAACTGGCATTTTTTTTAAGCCCAGTGTGCATGGAGCCTTATGGAGCCTAAAGATGGAATTTGATGACATTCTCATATTTCTATATTATTTATGTGGTTTAGATATAAAACTGTCCCAGAATATTATTGTCTCAGCCAGTCCTGTTATACTCACAGTAATTCCTCTATCCGGCTTGTTGTCAGAGCTTCCATCAGATCCCTGAAATGAGGACCCTCCAGATTGTTCTCACACAGGATCAGTGTCCTCAGTGTCTGGTTATTTCTTATTCCAGATGCCAGGTGGGGGCAGGAACTGTCTGTCAGGTGATTATTGGACAATCTGTAGAATAAGAGAAGAATGTTACCAGAAGAAAATGAATTTCTCCCCCAGGAATGAATGGAACTATTCTCTACATCAGGGGTCTCCAAACATTCTAAACAAAGGGCCGGTTTATTGTCCTTCAGACTCTTGGAGAGCCGGACTTTGGAAAGCGGGAGTGAAAATTTTCCTGGCATCAGTGGGAGTAAACATCTGGTATTTAGGGGGAGGAATAGTGCCCCATTGCTGGTATCATAGGGAGGAATAGTGCCCCATTAGTGGTATCAGTGGGAGAAATGGTGCTCCATTGTCGGTGTCAGATGGCAGAATAGTGACTCGTATCATTGGAAGGGATAATGCTCCAAGGGCCAGATAAAGGCAAGCAAAGGGCCACATCCGGCCCTCGAGCCACAGTTTGGAGACCACTGCTCTACATGAATGGAACTCATTTCTCTTTATTGGAATCATTTATATGAGATCTCTTTATAAAACACGATCGATCATCTACACCAGGGATCTCAAACTGGTAGCCCTCCAGCTGTTGCGAAACTACAAGTCCCACGAGGCATAGCAAGGCTGACAGTTACAAGCATGACTCTCATATGCAGAGGCATGATGGGACTTGTTGAAAAAAATGGGGGGTACTAATGCCCAAACCAAAGGGTTAACAACTAATTCTAATCTAACAAGAGCAGCTGCCACAACAAAGAAGTGTTCACACCCTACAATATACAATGGTAAAAGAGGGGGGTGTATATGGCGCTTACTAATAATAAAATCAATATTATTGACAATATTAAAATATGATTCAAAGTACCGTATATACTCGAGTATAAGCCAAGTTTTTCAGCACTTTTTTTGTGCTGAAAATGCCCCCTCAGCTTATACCCGAGTCACTTTTTTGCACCTGATCTCCTGGACTTTGGGGACCCGGTACCGGCCGGCAGTAGGTCACCTGGCCCCCATATAGCCTTACTTTTCCTCTATAAGTAAGGCTACTTTCCTATGCAAAGTTTGTTGTCCGGGGGACCTACGGCCGGGGAGCACCGATTTTTCAAACCGGGCACCCCTTCCATAGACTCCCATGTTAAATGGTAATTTCTCCGGTGAATTTGGGGACCCGGTACCGGTCGGTCGTAGGTTCCCTGGACCCGAAACTTGGCACACATCTAGCCCCATTTATCCTTTATAAGTATTTAAAGTTTTTTGTCTGGGGAACCTACGGCCGGGAAACATGGATTTTTCAAAGCCGGGCACCCCTTCCATAGACTCCCATGTTAAACATCAGTCTAGTCATGGACACAGTGAGGCATGGGCACAGTGAGGCATGGAAATAGTGTGGCATGGACACAGTGAAGCATGGACACAGTGAGGCATGCACATGGACACAGTGAGGCATGGACACAGTGAGGCACAGTGAGGCATGCAGATGGACACCCTAGGCTTATACTCGAGTCAATACGTTTTCCCAGTTTTTTGTGGTAAAATTAGGTGCCTCGGCTTATATTCGGGTCAGCTTATACTCGAGTATATACGGTAATATAAAAATTCATGTGCAAAAAAGCAAAATAGTGCAAATAAAGTGTGCAAAAATAGTCCACAAGTGCAAATCAGCGATTGTGCAAATAATGCTAATATACGTCGTGAAAATCAAATGCAGATTCTTCAAACATGTGCCATAAAAAGGGGAATAATAAACCGTGCAAAACATGTCCAATAAAATAACAGTTCCACAATGTCAATTTCCCAAAAATTGTAGAGAAATGATAATAAAATAAAAAACAGAAAAAATATATAAAAAAGTTTTCTTAGTGCAAAAAAACTATTCTCATGCAGAATATATTCTTAGTGCAACCGTGAATCTCTGTGCTGTATAAATATTCTGGCATAAAGTAAAGTGCAAGATAATCCACCATCCATCCAAAAGTAATCCTTATAAGTGCAGGTGCTCCAGTGTGGGTGCCCCCGTTTCCCCCAGCCTCTCACCTTAGCTGGCTTATAAATAAAGCCTCTTTGATCCCACAGTGGCTAAGCAGCTCCAGACGGCAGCAGACACTTTATCACGGGGTAATTCGCTCTCAATGACAAGACAGGGAAGAAGAGGGCTCCATAGTGTAATATGTTCATATATTTTAATTAATAGAAGTGAAGCATTACACTTACATTTCAAAACGATCTGACAAGCGCATATACAATTCAAAACAAAGGCACTTCCACTCTCGGCCGCGACCGGAAGTGATGTCACCACAGGCTCTCGTCTCTGGCGGGTTGTGTGGCTGTTCACGCCACTTTATCAAAGGGGATGATGGGACTTGTAGTTTCTCAACAGCTGGAGGGCCGCCAGTTTGACACCCCTGGGAGGTTTTCTCTTTTTGTGGATCCAGATTACTAAATGTGACATGAGAAGTGGATGAGGTGGTGTGATCCATTCATTATTCCTGTATGGGGATTGGACCATACACACTCACACTGACCTCTAGGCTTTCACCTCCAACCTTCTGCTAAGTCTTGGATTCAGTTGTGGGGATTCACTTTGATGGTCACAGAAGTCTCACTCATGTTGTGGAAACTTCATTGACTAAAAGTGACAACATTGTACCTTGGGGTTTTCTTTTAACCACTTCCTACCAGATGGACGTCCCTGGACGTCCTTGACTTTGAGCCGGGATATCTGAATGATTCCTGCAGCTACAGGCAAATTGTAAATTGTGCTTCTGGAAGAATGATCAAACATTCCCATAGACAGACATACTCCTAAACCTTGTGGACATCCTTCCCAGAAGAGATGAAGCTGTTATAGCAGCAAAGGGTTGGCCAACTCAATATTGAACCCTACAGACTAAGGGGGGACCCTGCTATTAAATGGGGATGTAAACCCCTTATGTTTTTTCACCTTAATGCATCCTATGCATTAAGGTGAAAAAACTTCTGACACTGACCAGGCCCCCAGGTTTTACTCACCTGAGCCATTCGTTCCCATGGAGGAGACGCGCTCTACCTCTCTGCCCGTTGTCTCAGCTTTTGATTGGATAGAATAATATCAGCGCAGCCATTGGCTCCCACTGCTGTCAATCAAATCCAATGACGCGGGCGCTGGGGGGGGCAGGGATAAGTCTGGCATTCTGTGTCTATAGACGCAAAAGCCAGACTCAGGAGTGTGCCTGCATGGTAACCTCCCGGGAGATCGCTTCTCCTAGGGGGTTTACTGATGCGGGGAGGAGCCGATACTGCCACCGGGGGTCCCTAGAAGAGTTGAATCGGGGCCACTCTGTGCAAAACGAACTGCACAGTGGAGGTAAGTATAACATGTTTGTTATTTTTTTTTTTTAAAACAAGGGTTCACAACCCCTTTAACCACTTACGGACCGCCCGCCATAATTATACGGCGGCACTTGGAAGAGGAATATAGTTGTTATGGCAGCAGCTAGCTACAATAACTCACCGGTATCCTCTTCTTCAGCGGGTGGTCTGCATTCAGATAAAAGTGGTCTCAGAGACGGATTCGCCGTGAGATCACTTTTATCGGGGGCAGGAGAGGGGCCCTCCTCCTGCCACTCTCCAGTGCCCTCTGCCGCTTACCGGAGCCGCCAGCAGTGGCGGAGGCGATCGATTCCACTCTCCTCTGTGGTATGGAGCTGAGAAAGGGGAAGATGGCCCTCACCCTGCTCCAAACCATTGCAGGGCGGAAGCGACGCTAAAACGTCACTTCCGCCCATAGATCTTAAAGGGACATTTTTGCCCCCAGATCTCATATTTAAGAGGTCATGTCATGCCTTTTTCCTATTACAAGGGATGTTTACATTCCTTGTAATAGGAATAAAATTGACACAATTTTTTTTAAAAGAACAGTGTAAAAATAAAGAGTCATGCCTCATACACACGATCGTTTTTCTTGGCAGGAAAAAAAACGAAGTTTTTCCCGACGCAATTCCTCTCAAGCCTGCCTTGCATACACACGTTCAGGCCAAATACTGCCCGTCCAAAGCACAGTGACGTACGAGGGGACTTTAAAGGGGAAGTTCCATTCAAACGGCGCCACCCTTTGGGCTGCTTTTGCTGATCCTCGTGTTAGTAAAAGTTTGGTGAGAGAGGTTTTGCGCTTTTCAGCCTCGTGCTTTTCAGTCCGTTACAGCGTGACGAATGTGATATCTCAATTACGAACGCTAGTTTTACCAGAAAGAGTGCTCCTGTCTCATACTTGTTTCTGAGCATGCACATTTTTTTTTCCCTCGGAAAAGAATACACACAACCATTTTCCCAACGGGAAAAAAAGAAAGCTGGTTCTCTTTTTTTTTTCCGGCAGTTTTCTCGTTGGTAAAACTGTGATGGAGTATACACACGGCCGGTTTTCCCAGCCAAAAGCTCTCATGGCAGTTTTCCCGACGGGAAAACCGGTCGTGTGTACGAGGCATAAATAAGAAAAAATAAAGTTCATGTGTGTGTAAAGGCAGGCATCCCAGTACTTTTGGTAATAGAGTGTAACAGTCCAGGATTGGATATTTAGGCTCCATGCACACTGGCTTAAAAATCGCTGCTACTACAGGAGTTTTGTGTTCTGCCTGTAGAAGGAGCTCCATGTTCTCCTATGTGTCCATACACATTGGGGCGATTACAGACATATTTTTCAACATTTAGAGGCAGAAAAAAAAAACCTTCTGGTTCGCATTTCTGATTGGAGCTTTCTGGCAGAAAAATGCAAAAAATGCAAAACTCTCCAAATCTCGTCTAAACTTTGTACAATAAACTCTCTATATGAAAGTTTTTTTCTGCCAAGGGAACTGACATTTTTTTAAGCCCAGTGTGGATGGAGCCTTTTGGAGCCTAAAGATGGAATTTGATGACATTCTCATATTTCTATATTATTTATGTGGTTTAGATATAAAACTGTCCCAGAATATTATTGTCTCAGTCATTCCTGTTACACTCACCGTAATTCCTCTATCTGGCTTGTTGTCAGAGCTTCCATCAGATCCCTGAAATGAGGACCCTCCAGATTGTTCTCAGACAGGTCCAGTGTCCTCAGTGTCTGGTTATTTCTTATTCCAGATGCCAGGAGGGGGCAGGAACTGTCTGTCAGGTGATTTTCATACAATCTGTAGAAGAAAAGAAGAATGTGACCAGAAGAAAATGAATTTCTCCCCCAGGAATGAATGGAACTATTCTCTACATGAATGGAACTCATTTCTCTTTATTGGAATCATTTATATAAGATCATTTTATAAAACCTGATCGATCGTCTGCACTATTGGAGGTTTTCTTTTTTTTTGGATCCCAATTACTAAATGTGACATGAGAAGTGGATGAGGTGGTGTGATCCATTCATTATTCCTGTATGGGGATTGGACCATACACACTCACACTGACCTCTAGGCTTTCACCTCCAACCTTCTGCTAAGTCTTGGATTCAGTTGTGGGGATTCACTTTGATGGTCACAGAAGTCTCACTCATGTTGTGGAAACTTCATTGACTAAAAGTGACACCATTGTACTTTGGGATTTCCTTTGAACATCATGGTGGAGGATTTGATCTTATGGTGTGGAGAAGATTTTATTATTACCGTTCTTTATTTGGACCTTTTTTTTAAATTTGTACCAATATTGCTGCACTAATTTTATATATGCTGATTATAAATGCTCTTCATTAGTTATCAGTGAAATATTCCCCATACCATTGTTATATATCCACTTATAGGGAGGTTTGTGATGAGGAGTCTCACTTTTATTGTTATATTTTCACATTTATATTGTTTGAATGTTATATACTAGTGCTGCAGTCTTCCATATTATACTAGATGTGATAACTCCACCAATAGTGATCAGATATAACAATTACATTCACTACAAAAATACACTTTCATACATGTGAGGAAGGGCAGATCTCCTCCAACCTATTCACAGCTACTTGTATCTATATAACATATAATGTGCAAAAATACATAAACATGAAGAGCAACAAAGTTATCTTAAAAAATGTCAAACATCAAGAGAAAGTTTATAAATGTGAAAAAGCGGATTTCCTACGAGAACATAAGGTCGTCCGCATATGCCGATACCTTATGTTGGGTGTGGTTGACCGTCACCCCTGAGATGTTGGCATAGGAACGGTTCCAGCGAGAGGGCGAAGAGGAGAGGGGACAGTGGGCACCCCTGTTGCGTCCTATTAGTGATCGGGAAAGAGTCTGAAGTCATCCCGTTGGCCCTGAATTTAGCCAACGGAGCCGCATATGTCGCTGAGATCCATCCCAACATGTTGCCGCCCAGACCTATGTGGCGTAATGTAGCGAACATAAAGGCCCAACTGACCCGATCAAATGTTTTTTCAGCGTCAGTGCCTATAAAGACGCTGAGGGTTTTAGTGCGGGTGGCCGAATAGAGCAAGTTCAGGACTTTGGTGGTGTTGTCCCTTGCTTCCCTCAGTGGGACAAAACCCACTTGATCCAAGTGTATCAGGTGAGGTAGGTGGGTTTGTAGTCTAGTGGCTATAATTTTGGTGAACAATTTAAGATCCGTGTTGAGCAGGGATATAGGTCGGTAGCTCCCGCAGTAGGTCGGGTCTTTGCTGTCCTTGGGAATGACCGCAATCTGGGCTTGTAGTGTTGTGGTATGTAGCCAAAAGTATTGGGACACCTGCCTTTACAAGCACATGAACTTTAATGGCATCCCAGTCTTAAGCCTCGTACACACCATCAGATTTTTGGACGATCGTTCGTCCGTTTTTTGTGGCATGCTAGTCTCATATTGAAAGTGAAGAGGTTACTCACCATACAAAAATTCTCGTCCGACAGAATACAACTTCAGAAGTGATGTAATGTGTTGAATAGTTTTGTATGGATTCTTTCGTTTCTAAGCATGTGTAGTCTCGCTCTTATGATTTTTTTTCGGACAAAAAACTTACTAATTAAACGAAAATCAGACGCTGAGTTCACGCACAATAAAATTCAGACGAAAAAAAATCGGAATTGGCTGTCAAAAGCACCATACTAACGATCCGAAAATCGGTAGATCGTTCGTTCGGACAAAGTTTTACTTCCGATTTTCGTATCGTGTGTGTATGGGCCTTTAGTCTGTAGGGTTCAATATTGAGTTGGCCCACCCTTTGCAGCTATAACAGCTTCAACTCTTCTGGGAAGGCTGTCCACAAGGTTTAGGAGTGTGTCTATGGGAATGTTTGACCATTCTTCCTGAAGCACAATTGGTAGGTCAGGCACTGATGTTGGATGAGAAGGCCTGGCTCGCAGTCTCCACACTAATTCTTCCCAAGGGTGTTATATTGGGTTGAGGTCAGGACTCTGTGCAGGCCAGTCAAGTTCCTCATCCATGTCTTTATGGATCTTGCTTGGTGCACTGCCCCAAATCATTTGGTGGAGGGGGAATTATAGTGTGGGGTTGTCTTTCAGGGGTTGGGTTTGGCCCCTTAGATCCAGTGAAGGGAACTCTTAAGGCGTCAGCATACCAAGACATTTTGGACAATTTCATGCTCCCAACTTTGTGGGAACAGTTTGGGGATGATCCCTTCCTGTTCCAACATGACTGCACACCAGTGCACAAAGCAAGGTCCAGAATGACATGAATGAGCGAGTTTGGGGTGGAAGAACTTGACTGGCCTGCACAGAGTCCTGATCTCAACCCGATAGAACAACTTTGGGATGAATTAGAGTGGAGACTGTGAGCCAGGACTTCTCGTCCAACATCAGTGCCTGACCTCACAATTGTGCTTCTGGAAGAATGGTCAAACATTCCCATAGACACACTTCTAAACCTTGTGGACAGCCTTCCCAGAAGAGATGAAGCTGTTATAGGTAATAGAGTGTAAAGCCTCGTACACACCAGCGAGAATCCCATCTATTAGAAAATCGTCGGTTTTGCTGACGGGATTCCTGGCAAACTTGCCTTGCCAAGCCCTGTGTACACACGGCCATTCAAAAGAACCGCCGTTCCTTTGAATGGCAAGAACGCGGTGACGTAATCGACTACGGCCATTCAAAAGAACCGCCGTTCCTTTAAATGGCAAGAACGCGGTGACGTCATCGGCTACGACGAGCCTGCGCTCGTCATATTCGATGCCGTCGCCGCCATATTGCTACACCCTACACTAACCTTGTATGCTACCGCGCATGCGTCAAAGTCTTTTCGAGCATGCGCGGGTTTACCTGGAGACAGGTAATCATACACACGCACAGTTTTCTCGGCAGGAAACACTCTGCCGAGAATCCCGACGAGAAAATAGAGAGCAGGTTCTCTATTTTTCTTGTCTGGATTCCTGGCAGTTTTCTCGCTGAGAAACCATAAAAACGCATGGTTTTCTCGACAAAAAGCTCTCCCAGCAGCTTTCTTGCCGAGAAAACCGTGCGTGTGTATGAGGCTTGACAGTCCAGGAATGGATATTTGTGCTCCATGCACACTGGCTTAAAAATTGCTACTGCTACTACAGGAGTTTTGTTCTGCCTGTAGAAGCAGCTCCATGTTCTCCTATGTGTGTCCATACACATTGGGACGATTACAGACATATTTTGAGCTCAACGTTTAGAGGCAGGAAAAAAAACCTTCTGGTTCGCGTTTCTGAAAAACTGTGTATAAAGGGCACTATCTGGACAAAGGAAAAAATATATATATTATAGTGAATTAATAAAAGTTGTATAAGTAAATCAATAAATAAAATAAAATGTATGCAATCAAAAAGTGCACAATTCATCAATATACAGAAAAGTCCATAAATTTCTATTAAAAATGACTCTTCAATATTTGCTCCAACACCGCGCTCCTGAAATATGAGTTCCAATACCCCAAACCAATAGTGCTTCACCCAGAGTGCCTATAGAATGCGCTCACCAGATTTCCCCGGCCAGCAAGTGACCATAAAGCATGAATTGTGAGAAAACTGCTCGATTCATAGGTCAGTCTCCATCAGAATCCATATCTATCCATCTCCTCCATACATGGATAAATCACGATCGAATAAGCAGGGATATGGAAAAAAATATCTCCAGTATCATATATCCTCCACAATATTCATCTGTCTCCTTCTCCCATCACGAAAAAATGGATGGTTTCCCCAGGTTTTTTTTAAAAGCAGCAAAAAGTATAAATACGTAATTAAGTAAAAACTTTTAATTTTGGAAATACATGATACATTCAAATATACAATGAATGAATCAATGAATCCATTGAATGGTAAATAGACTCATAAATACATAGAGATACTATTTTTGAAACAATTGATATGTTTAATAATGCTTTAAACATTGTTAAAAACTGTTAAGAACCTTCTAACATATTCCCTTAGAACATAATTCCCCCTGAAGAAGACCAGACATAAAGGGTCGAAATGCATTGGGGTACTCGGGACATTCATGTGGACTACTACGTTGTAAATGCAATGGGCCAACTATGTTTTATTTGAGGCATCGTTTTGCCACGAGTGATGTTATATGTTGCTGTGTGTATCGCCTACCAAAGTTAGTATCTGAAATTCATGGTATATTTGAATATATCATGTATTTCCAAAATTAAACGTTTTTACTTAATTACGTATTTATACCTTTTGCTGCTTTTAAAAAAAGCCTGGGGAAACCATCCATTTTCTTGTATACGTATGGGTTGTGCAGCCCCCGTTGGACTCTCACATATGTGTTTTGCTCTATTTTTTTCTTCTCCCATCACAAGACTCTGTGGAATTGGCTCCGCCACAAAGAGCCACAGAAGGCAGGTATAGTGCAATAAAGTTTTATTTAAAAGAAAGCTGCACTTACATATGTCCAATATGATACAACCCGCACAAAGGCAGCTCGAGTGTCTCTAGAATCGGTCCCGCACCACTGTGTGACTAGTGGCATGTGGCATGCTTTCCAACTACCCGGCGGAAGTGGAGGGCTCCTGTCAGTTTGTGTGTTTCTGATTGGAGCTTTCTGGCAGAAAAAATGCAAAACTCTCCTAAACTCGTCTAAACTTTGTACAATAAACTCTCTATATGAAAGTTTTTTTGTGCCAAGGGAACTGGCATTTTTTTAAGCCCAGTGTGCATGGAGCCTTATGAAGCCTAAAGATGGAATTTAATGACATTTTCATATTTCTATATTATTTATGTGGTTTAGATATAAAACTGTCCCAGAATATTATTGTCTCAGTCAGTCCTGTTATACTCACACTAATTCCTCTATCCGGCTTGTTGTCAGAGCTTCCATCAGATCCCTGAAATGAGGACCCTCCAGATTGTTATCACACAGGATCAGTGTCCTCAGTGTCTGGTTATTTCTTATTCCAGATGCCAGGTGGGGGCAGGAACTGTCTGTCAGGTGAATATCATACAATCTGTAGAAGAAGAGAAGAATGTTACCAGGAGGAAAATGAATTTCTCCCCTAGGAATGAATGGAACCATTCTCTACATGAATGGAACTCATTTCTCTTTATTGGAATCATTTATATGAGATCATTTTATAAAACACGATTGATCGTTTACACTACTGGAGGTTTTCTCTTTTTGTGGATCCCAATTACTAAATGTGACATGAGAAGTGGATGAGGTGGTGTGATCCATTCACACTGACCTCTAGGCTTTCACCTCCAACCTTCTGCCAAGTCTTGGATTCAGTTGTGGGGATTCACTTTGATGGTCACAGAAGTCTCACTCATGTTGTGGAAACTTCATTGACTAAGACCCCTTTCACATTGAGGAGTTTTTCAGGCGTTTTAGCGCTAAAAATAGTGCCTAAATACCGCCTGAAAAACGGCTCCTCTGCAGTCTCAGTGTGAAAGCCTGAGTGCTTTCACACTGAGGCGATGCGCTGGCAGGACGTTAAAAAAAGTCCTGCTAGCCGCATCTTTGGAGCGGTGAAGGAGTGGAGGCGCTTTGCGGTGGTTTTTAACCCCTTCTCAGCTGCTAGCGGGGGTAAAACCGCCCCCGCTAGCGGCCGAATAGCGGTGCGAAATCAGCGGTAAAGTGCCGCTAAAAATAGCGGCAATTTACCGCAGACGCACCCACCGCCCCAGTGTGAAAGAGGCCTGAAAGTGACACCATTGTACTTTGGGATTTCCTTTGAACATCATGGTGGAGGATATGATCTTATGGTGTGGAGAAGGTTTTATTATTACCGTTCTTTATTTGGACCTTTTTTGTACTAATATTGCTGCACTAATTTTATATATGCTGATTATAAATTCTCTTCATTAGTTATCAGTGAAATAATCTCCATACCATTGTTATATATACACTTATAGGGAGGTTTGTGATGAGGAGTCTCACTTTTATTGTTATATTTTCACATTTATATTATGTGAATGTTATATACTAGTGCAGCAGTCTTCCATATTATACTAGATGTGATAACTCCATGTGATAGTGATCAGATATAACAATTACATTCACTACAAAAATACACTTTCATACATGTGAGGAAGGGCAGATCTCCTGCAACCTATTGCACTTTAATGGCATCCCAGTCTTAATCCTCGTACACACGATCAGATTTTCGGACAATCGTTCGTCCATTTTTTGTGGCATGCTAGTCTCATATCGAAAGTGAAGAGGTTGCTCACCATACGAAAATTCTCTTCCGACAGAATACAACTTCAGAAGTGATGTAATGTGTTGAATAGTTTTGTATGGATTCTTTCGTTTCTGAGCATGCGTAGACAAAAACCGTACTAATTTAAGTGGATGTAAACCCGATTCATGAAAATTGAGCTGGGCACATATATCTGCAGTATTTTCTTATCTCTCTTCAATGAGGTAAGTCTCATAGCTCTTTCCTGATCTGTTCCTCTGTTATCAGCCTGATTACTCCTGACAAATCCTCAGACTTTTACATAAAAGCAGCCTGAATCTTTTGTCAGGGGAGGTTGCTAAAATAGATTAGCAGGGAGCAGGTCCTATTACAAAACACCTCTGAGAGTCTCTGCCTATGATGAGAGGGGGGGTGTGTGCCTTTCCTCCAATCAGCAATGTTGGCTATCTTGGCTGTATGCCCAGACATCATACTCTGTGTTAACCAGGAAGAGAAAATCTCCTAACACGTTCTGAACTTTGCAAACAGTATATAAATGTGAAGACAGCAGATCTGTGTATCCTCTGAGGCTGTTCACTTCTCTGGGTGTATGGAGGGTTTACATCCACTTTAAACGAAAATCAGATGTTGAGTTCACGTACGATAAAAATTTTATAGTCTGCACATCCAGCTTTTGTCAGACAAAAAATCGGAATTGGCTGTCAAAAGCACCATACTAACGATCTGAAAATCAGCAGATCGTTCATTCGGACAAAATTTCACTTCTGGTCTTCATATAGTGTGTATGGGCCTTTAGTCTGGAGGGTTCAATATTGAGTTGGCCCACCCTTTGCAGCTATAACAGCTTCTACTCTTCTGGGAAGGCTGTCCACAAGGTTTAGGAGGGTGTCTATGGGAATGTTTGACCATTCTTCCAGAAGAACATTTGTGAGGTCAGGCACTGATGTTGGATGAGTAGGTCTGGCTCACAGTCTCCGCTCTAATTCATCCCAAAGGTGTTCATGGGGTTGAGGTCAGGACGCTGTGCAGGCCAGTCAAGTTCCTCATCCATGTCTTTATGGACCTTGCTTCATGCCACTCCTCCAAATAATTTGGTGGAGGGGGTATTATGGTGTGGGGGGATTATGGTGTGGGGGAGGGGGTATTGTGGTGTGGGGGGAGGGGGGATTATGGTGTGGGGGAGGGGGATTATGGTGTGGGGGGAGGGGGGATTATGGTGTTGGGGGAAGGGGGATTATGGTGTGGGGGTTGTTTTTCAGGGGTTAGGCTTGGCCTCTTAGTTCCAGTGAAGGGAACTCTTAAAGTGGAGTTCCACCCACATTTTAAAGTCCTTGGCATTCTAATCTACTCTGTGTGTTTAAAAAGATTTAGCTATTTTTTATTATTTTTTTCCTAACACTTACTGTTTTATTTGTGCTTTAATTTTTCACTTCCTCATCTCGGCCATGGCCCATTGTGTCATTTCCAGTTTGCAATGCCTCCTCGGAGATGCGTGTCATCAATGGGCATCGCTGGGCTGTAGCATCGCGTTATTTGCAAACCGGAAATGGCACGATGCAAGGCGGCCGCCAGCGCCATTTTTAAAAAGGGTAACCAGGCTTTTGTCGCCATGGTTACCAAAGCTTCTTATACAGTGATAGGTGGTGGGGAGGCGGCTGGAGCATCTCAGCTCTGATTACATACAGAGCCCGGGGGAGAGAACAGCCACACCATCTACTAATCATTTATAATAGAGGAATATGATGGGGCAATTTGATGGGGGCAGTTTTGATGGGGCAATTTAATGGGGCAGTTTTGATGGTGACAATTTGATGGGAAAATTTTGATGGGGACAATTTTGATGGGGGCAGTTTTGATGGGGGCAATTTTGGTGGGGCAATTTTAATGGGGGCAGTACGATGGGGAATATTTGATGGGGGCTGTATGATGGGGCAACTTTGATGGTGGCAGTTTTGATAGGGCAATTTTGATGGTGGCAATGTGATGGGGCAGTTTGATGGAGGCAATTTTGATGGGGCAGTCTTGATGGGGGCAATTTGGGACAGTTTTGATGGTGACAGTATAATGGGGCAACTTTGATGGGGGCACTTTTGATGGGGGCAAATTGTTGGGGGCAATTTGATGTGGTAAATTTTATGGGGGCAATTTTATAGGGCAGATTTGATGGGGGCAGTATGATGGGGAAATTTTGATGGGGGCAATGTTTAGAGGCAGAAAAAAAAACCTTCTGGTTCGCATTTCTGATTGGTGCTTTCTGGCAGAAATTGTGCAAAACTCTCCAAATCTCGTCTAAACTTTGTACAATAAACTCTCTATATGAAAGTTTTTTTCTGCCAAGGGAACTGGCATTTTTTAAGCCCAGTAGAGTTTTATGGAGCCTAAAGATGGAATTTGATGATCTCATATTTCTATATTATTTATGTGGTTTAGATATAAAACTGTCCCAGAATATTATTGTCTCAGTCAGTCATGTTATACTCACTGTAATTCCTCTATCCGGCTTGTTGTCAGAGCTTCCATCAGATCCCTGAAATGAGGACCCTCCAGATTGTTCTCATACAGGTCCAGTGTCCTCAGTGTCTGGTTATTTCTTATTCCAGATGCCAGGTGGGGGCAGGAACTGTCTTTCAGGTGATTCGAGGGCAATCTGTAGAAGAAAAGAAGAATGTTACCAGAAGAAAATAAATTTCTCCCCCAGGAATGAATGGAACTATTTTCTACATGAATGGAACTCATTTCTCTTTATTGGAATCATTTATCTTAGATCACTTTATAAAACATGATCGATCGTCTACACTATTGGAGGTTTTCTCTTTTTGTGGATCCAGATTACTAAATGTGACATGAGAAGTGGATGAGGTGGTGTGATCCATTCATTATTCCTGTATGGGGATTGGACGATACACACTCACACTGACCTCTAGGCTTTCACCTCCAACCTTCTGCTAAGTCTTGGATTCAGTTGTGGGGATTCACTTTGATGGTCACAGAAGTCTCACTCATGTTGTGGAAACTTCATTGACTAAAAGTGACAACATTGTACTTTGGGATTTCCTTTGAACAACACGGTGGAGGATTTGATCTTATGGTGTGGAGAAGATTTTATTATTACTGTCCTTTATTTGGACCTTTTTTGAAAATTTGTACTAATATTGCTGCACTAATTTTATATATGCTGATTATAAATTCTCTTCATTAGTTATCAGTGAAATAATCTCCATACCATTGTTATATATCCACTTATAGGGAGGTTTGTGATGAGGAGTCTCACTTTTATTGTTAGATTTTCACATTTATATTGTTTGAATGTTATATACTAGTGCTGCAGTCTTCCATATTATACTAGATGTGATAATTCCACCAATAGTGATCAGATATAACAATTACATTCACTACAAAAATACACTTTCATACATGTGAGGAAGGGCAGATCTCCTCCAACATATTCACAGCTACTTCAGTCTGTATAACATATAATGTGCAACAAATAAATAAACATGAAGAGCAACAAAGTCATCTTAAAAAAATCAAACATCAAGAGAAGGTTCATAAATGTAAAAATTTGATTTTTTAAAACAGCTTACCTGTAAAATCCTTTTCTTGGGATTACATCACGGGACACAGAGCTCCATTCATTACATCATGGGTTATATAGCCATCTTCAGGTGTTGGACACTGGCAACCCTAATTGTAAGGAGTTCCTCCCCTATATAAGCCCTCCCATATGGAGAGTACCTCAGTTTTGTAGCAAAGCAATAAGTATCCCGATGCATATACATACACATAAATCCCGAAGAGGGGCGGGTGCTCTGTGTCCCGTGATGTAATCCCAAGAAAATGATTTGACAGGTAAGCTGTTTTAAAAAATCCTATTTTCTTGTTCATACATCATGGGACACAGAGCTCCATTCATTACATCATGGCATGTCCCAAAGCAAAGACCAATTTGAGGGGAGGGAGACACAGATGATAAAAAAGACCGCCATTGGACATGAGGACCTACACTGCTGCCTGCAGTACACTGCGCCCAAAAGCGGCATCCTCATGCCCTCTCACATCCTTCTGATAAAACCTAGTAAATGTATGGACCGAAGACCAAGTTGCAGCCTTGCAGATCTGAGCCATGGAGGCCTGGTGATGCACTGCCCAAGAAGCACCAACTGCTCTAGTCGAGTGCACCTTAACATGAAAAGGAGGAACCCTCTTTTCCAAACCATAGGCCTGAACAATAACTTGTCGAATCCACCTAGCTATAGTGGACTTTGATGCTGCCTGGCCCTTTTTGCGACCGTCTGGCAGAACAAACAGAGAATCAGTCTTTCGTACTTGAGCAGTCGCTTCCAGATAGATTCTGACTGCTCTAACAACATCTAGAGAGTGTAACAATATTTCTTCCGTGGACTGCGGATCTGGAAAAAAGGATGGTAGTGCCACATCTTGGTTTAGGTGGAACTCTGATACCACCTTAGGTAAGAAAGCAGGGTGAGGACGCAACAACACCCTTTCTTTGTGAATAATTAAGTACGGCTCTTTACATAGGAAAGCCGCTAACTCTAATACCCTCCTGGCAGAGGATATGGCTGTCAGGAAAAGTTCCATCCGCTGATGATATTTACTATTTGGCTTGCAGTACTGTGGTCCACCAGCAGGTGTCTCCTGGCAGTGTGGAACTGTCAGGAGATTTTCTCCCTGCTGGTATTATATTATCCTTTGGATGCAGTACTGGTCTCCACCAACGGATGGATCCTGGCAGTGTGGAGCGAACTGCTCTTCTTGCGCTCAGGTGTGACTTGAAGCCAATTACAAGCCTTCCCATTTATACCCAGCAAGTACAAACATACCTTGCCCTGGTATCTCTCTCCCTGACCTAGAACCTGCTATCCTGACTTTGAGCCTGCATACTACCTGACCCGATCCCTATCTGGAGTCCATCCTGCACCTGTCCCTCCTGTTTCCTGAGAACCACAGTCACCTATCCTCCTGTTTCCCTGAGTACTTTGGATCCCTGCTCTGCAGCCTTCCCATCCGTCCCCTCCCTGTTCCTGTTTGTCTCCCGTCCTTACCCATCTGCTGATATCCCCTTGTGTATGACCTCGGCCTGGCTTTACTACGATTCTGGTATCTCCCATTATTGTACATATTGTCTATAGTCACTGTTTATTGGTTGATTTATTGCACAGTGTTCTGTTGGAGGTGGTTGTGTGTTTGTTCATTGATCTTAATAAATTATTATATTTTCACCTACATCCGTTTGGTCTCCTCTGTGCAGTCACACAGTCTGGTCTACTAGCTTCTCTGACAATGGCAACAAGAAAACCCAACTTCGTGGTCAAAAGACATAAAGAAGCATGGCATAACGGTTCAAAAGGCTGCTTTTGCAAAACAGACAGAACCAAATTCAAATTCCATGGGCACACAGGCAGCCTGACTGGTGGATTTAAACACAGTGCCCACCTACATAAAGGCCCGGACTAGGGAATGAGAGGCAAGTGGTTTCTGAAACAATACTGATAAGGCCGAGACCTGACCCCTGATAGTGCTCAAGGCCAGCTTCATTTCTGTTCACTACTGAAGAAAGGCGAGAATTCTATTAATAACAAACTTTCCAGGATGCCCTCCTTTGGACTCACACCAGGAGACATATGCCTTCCAGATTCTGTAATAGATGAGCCTGGAGGCCGGCTTCCTGGCATTAACCAGAGTGGTCAGAACCGGACCCAGGAGCCCCCTGTCACTTACCTAGTGGACGAGCCCGGATTGCAGGGGATGGCCTCTCTTGCGGCTCCGACTCGTGGCCCCTGGTAGGGTGAACAGGAAGCACAGGAGTCAGGAGTGGCACGAGTGCCTGGCAGGATCAACAGCAGGAGGTTGGTCTGAAGTCCAGGTGGAGCTGTAAAGAGGGACTGTAGGTGCGACTGAGCAGAGGCAGGAACCAGGAACAAGCTGGATCAGCAGGCGGATGCAGCAGACTGGGACTGGACAGCAGACTGGAGCTGGACAGCTGACTGGAAAGGACAGCAGACAGGAACCTGGAACAGGCTGGATCAGCAGACAGGTGCAGCAGACTGGAACTGGAATGGTCAAGCGAGCCGGGTCGGTTATCAGGCAGACAGCAGCAGGACCAGAGGAGCAGACAGAAGGAAGGTCAGGTAGGCTGGAATCAGATGCAGGCAGATGGCGGGGGTGGTCAGGAGCAAGCCGGGTTCGACACTGGAAGAAACTGGAACAGAAGTCAGGAACACACGTAACACTGTAGATCAGACAGTAAGATCCCAGTGTGTCAGTCTGGTTTAAATAGCCCGCCTGGTGTTAGTGGGCGCGCGCACGCACGCGTATGCAAAATGGCGCCCGCGATCGCGCACCAGGAAGTTCAGAGCGCCTGTTACTGGCAGGATCTTCCTGACACCCCCGCTTTCTCAGGGCGTGGGTCTCAACAGCCAAGCCGTCAAATTCAGACTTCGTAAGGAAGGATGGAATATTGGCCCTTGCGAGAGCAGGTCTGGTCGCAGTGGGAGCACCCATGGACTTCCGACTGCCATCCTCTCGATCTCCGCATACCAAGACCTCCTGCGCCAAGTCGAAGCTACTAGAATCACGGGCTTTCCTTCTGTCTTGATCCTGCGAAGTAACCGAGCAAGAAGCGGAACTGGAGGGAACACATATCAGAGCAAACTGATCCCACGGAACTATCAAGGCATCCGAACCTTGTGCTAGCGGATCCTTTGTTCTTGATACAAAGGTGTCCAGCTTGTTGTTGAACCTTGAGGCTAGCAGGTCTACATCCGGTGTACCCCATCTCTGGCATATTGCCTGGAATATGACAGGATGTAGTGACCATTCTCCTGGATCCAGCTGCTGGCGGCTTAGAAAATCTGCTTTCCAATTTTCTAGCCCCAAAATAAAGACTGCAGATAGACAAGCAACATGTGTCTCTGCCCAAGTGAGGACGTGGTCTACCTCCCTCTGGGCACTCAGACTCCTGGTGCCCCCTTGGTGATTGATATAGGCCACCGCTGTGGCATTGTTGGATTGAACTCGATCAGGACAGCCTTGCAGCCTGTCTGTCCAGGTCTTCAGGGCCAGATGGACTGCCCGAAGCTCCGAAATGTTGATGGGTAAAGACCCTTCGGTTCTGGACCACTTGCCTTGGATCGAGGCTTCCTCCAGAACTGCTCCCCAGCCAGAGAGGCTGGCATCTGTAGTTACGACTTTCCAAACAATTGGAACAAAGGACTTTCCCTTCTGTAGATTCTTGTCTAGTAACCAGGAATTGAGGCTCTGGCGCACTGTCGGTGACAGGCGCATTGGAAGATCCAAGGCTTGAACCCTTTTGTCCCAGGCAGATAAAATGCTGTTCTGCAAAGGTCTTGTGTGGAACTGGGCGTAAGAAACAGCCTCGAATGAGGCTACTATCTTCCCCAATAATCTCATACAGAGACGAATGGACAGATTTTTCCTGGCCTTGACTAGCCGGACCAACTCTTTTATGGCTTTGGATTTTGCCTTGGGCAAGAATACTCTGCTTTGGACTGTGTCTATGACCATGCCCAAATATTCCAGTCTTCTTAGGGGCTGTAACAGTAATTTGTCCAGGTTGAGGACCCAGCCTAGGTACTCCAGATATTTTACCGTGTTTAGCACATTGTGCTTCAAGCGTGCCCTGGATTGTTCTACTAGCAGCAGATTGTCTAGATAAGCTGTAACTGCTATGCCCTGATCCCTTAGATTTGCCAGGAGCAGAGATAGAACCTTTGTAAATACTCAAGGCACCGTAGCTAGGCCGAAAGGTAGGGCCACAAACTGGAAGTGGCGCTGTTCTATCGCAAACCTTAAGAATTTCTGGGGAGCGTGAAAAATTGGTACATGTAGATATGCATTTTTGATGTCTACCGATGCCAGGAGGGTGGAAACCACCGAGCTAATGGACTCCATGTGGAACGGGCGAATGTTTAAGAACTGATTTAGATCTTTCAGATCCAGGATAGGTCTGACATCTCCGTTTGGCTTCAGGACTGTAAAGAGGTTTGAGTAAAAACCTGCAAAAGGTATGTGGATAACACTGCGCTGCCTGTGTGCGACTAGCAGCTGACACGGCTAATTGGATAATAGCTGTAAACAATGGTAAGTGAAAGTGCAGCACTTCAATGACTATAACAAGCCATAATTGATAATAAAATTGTGAACACAAAAATGAAGGGTTCACTATGAAAAGTAAACAATGTGAAAATTACAGTGCAAACATAAATCTCCACACAACACATGCAATAACTTTAAAGTCCATATGGGTTGAATGAGAACTGAACGTGAAATAGTCCACCATGTGACAACATAGAAAAAATAATAACCAGAACACCAACAAATGTGAATGCTTGTGCAGACTTCTTATTCAGTGATCAGGAATTGTTGAAGTATTTGTGATGACCCACCACCGATAAAAGTGCAGTCTTACCGGATGTATTAGACTCAGGAGAACATACGTTTCCGTGAGTCAAATAAGGCTTGTTTTATTAGACCAATGAGACAGAGAGTGGGAACTCCTCAGCAGTTGAACTGTGTGGGATCCGGATACCTGTAGAAACACACTCCGTAGGAACACAATCAGCCAAATCCACAGAAGTAGTTAATACATTGATGGGTGGTATTAAAGCTCATACCAATGTAATGGTTGTTGGGGAATAAGAGAAGAGGTCACATCGCGTAATTCCGTATAAATAGATGCATACATTTATTTTAAAAAACTGATAAACTCACATTTAGCAGAATAAGTTCAAGCGCTTGTATAAAATATGGCAGCAGTGGAATTGGCAGCGGTTTTGTCTCACTAGACGTCGTCTGGGTTAAAGCTCCACTGCAGCCATTCCAAATATATAAACAATGTGACCCCCAATTAAGAGCCTAGCCCACCGCTCCACGCAGCCAATTTCTCAGGCTGCGTAGGAACTGCACGGACATAGACACATATCTATGAAATGAGTGTGTGTGAAATGGAAGACTGTACATAAGACCCAAGGTGAAAAGATGAAAAGGAGAATGACCTGGAAAAAAGAAAAAGAAAAAGATAAAGTGAGATCAAAGAGTCATAAGAAGTTGCTCATAACGAGAAACTAGAAGTGAAATGAAAAACAAAGGTGAAAGTAGAATCAAAGGGTTAAATTGAGTTACCTTAGTGGAAAGGATTGTGGTGGGACATGGAGAAAACTCAGAAAATCACAGAGGTGGAGCTGCACAGGAGTGCTGGGATAAGGGCTGTGAGTGTGGAAGGACCGTGGACCCCAAGCCCGCCATAGCCACCAGAACCCCTCCAGCGCCACACTGAATGACACCGGGAGGGAGAGAAACAAACCGGCGGCGACCACCATCTCACGCCGGAGTGACTCCCCTTGTGTCAGTCAAGCTGGTATAAAGGCATTTGCGTAATGCGACGCCCAAAAAGGACGTCACACAAGCAACGCACACTGCATGGCGCTGATTCGCGATGTAAGAGCCCGCCCACTCCCCCATGTGGAAGGGAGGGAGAAGGAGGGGCGCCCAGAGCGAAGTGCAGCTCCCGGAAACGAAACACAGACCAGCCCACTGACCACAGGACACATGGCATCATATCAGAGCAGATGAGTGGGAGGGCCAGCAGTAATGCAAATGAATACGTGCCATGTACTGTTGATTGCATATTGACAAAAGATCTGACAAAATGGGGCCGGCCATCAATTCAATGATGGGCAGACCACCTAAACTCAGCCCGTTTGGGTCTTGTATGGATATTAAGGGGAACCCAGCACCCAAATAAAAAAAAAGGAAAGGCGCTATATACTCTGAACAGCAGTATACAGGCGGTGCAAACAAGACAGGGACTGTAGGTTTGTTGTTACGTAGAATCTGTTTTTAATTTTGAACTGGTACATTTTTAAAGTGTAGCTCCAGCCCAAAAATCTATTTTTAAGCTTTTTGGAAAACATAGGGAAGGGTTATCACCCCTGTAACATTTGTTTTTCTGTCTGTGCACCTGTTCAGAACATTTCACCTCCCTTTCCGCCCAATGACAAATGTTTTTTGAAAATGTGGGGTTTTTAGTGAAACAAGGATTGGTGATAAAGCATCAGTGGAGAGGAGACACATTTTCCCCATATTAACTCTTACAGGAGAGAATTTCCCTTCCTAGGGGTAGATTTCCTCTCACTTCCTGTTGTCTCCTTCCGTTTGCAAGTAGGAGTCGTTTGTAAGTCGGATGAGAGAGAGAGACTAGGAGAGAGAGAGAGAGAGAGAGAATGGGAGAGAGAGGGAGAATGGGGGGAGAGAGAGAATGAGAGAGAGAGAGAATGGGAGAGAGAGAATGAGAGAGAGACTGGGGAGAGAGAGAATAGGAGAGAGAGAGAGAGAGAGAATGGGAGAGAGAGACTGGGAGAGAGAGAGACTGGGAGAGAGAGAGAGACTGGAAGAGAGAGACTGGAAGAGAGAGACTGGGAGAGAGAGACTGGGGAAGAGAGAGAGAGAGACTGGGGGGGAGAGAGAGACTGGGGAGAGAGAGATATACTGGGAGAGAGAGAGAGACTGGGAGAGAGAGAGAGACTGGGAGAGAGAGAGACAGAGAGAGAGAGACTGAGAGAGAGAGAGAGAGAGAATGGGGGAGAGAGAGAGAGACTGGGAGAGAATGGGGGAGAGAGAGAGAGACTGGGGGGAGAGAGAGAGAGAGACTGGGAGAGAGAGAGACTGGAAGAGAGAGAGAGAATGGGAGAGAGAGAGAGAGACTGGGAGAGAGAGAGAGAATGGGGTGAAGTGAAGTTTGGGGTCCTGTCAACTACCCAGACCAATCCAAATGGGACTCCAGAACAACAGAAATATTCCATCTGGAATTCTGCAAGCACCTCCTCCAAGTCCATCAAGCACCTCCAACAGTGCTTGACGGTCCGAGTTGGGCAGATTTCCCTTACTTCTCGCAGTACAGAAAGGGGGTGCTATCATACTGGGACCACCTACAAAACAGCAGTCCCAACTCATACCACCATAAAGCCTTACTGAACAGTAAGGACCAGTCCAAGCAGTGTGGCCTGCAACAACTCATCAACACCTTGTCTATCCCAAACTCTCAGCAATGCGGCCTGACAAAATCTCAAATAAAATACATAATGAATGACTCCAAAGAAAAATATGTTGGAGAATGGAGATACGAAATAACAAGCTCCAAAAAACTAACTAACCAGTCACTGCAGAGAGACTTCAAACTGGCCCTGGCCCTGGAGGTGCTACAAGACCCTAAAGACAGACAGACCCTGAGCCTGTACAGACTGAGCGCCCACAGCCTGGAAATCAAATTAGGACGACACAGACAGACCTACAAGTCCAGTGAGAGTAGACTGTGCCAGCAATGCGACCAGGGGGTCCTGGAGGATGAGGACCACTTCCTGCTACATTGCCCAAAGTACTCATCAGTGAGGGACACTCACTTCCAGAGACTCTCCACTCTCATCCCGGACTTCAACTCTATAGAAGAGAAGAGGAAACACCAATTTCTACTGGGAGAAGAGAAGCCAATGGTGAAGATAGCTGCCCAATATGTGACAGCGTGAGGACTTAAAAATCCTTTACACAGACCTATGCCCATTCCCCTTTATATTACCCATTACCTCTCCCCCCTTTTCTTATAAAAACCCAACTGCTTTGTCAATGCTAACATGTATTTGGTCCTGCTAATAAAGCTTATTTGAATTGAATTTGAATTGAATTGAATTGAATGGGAGAGAGAGACTGGGAGAGAGAGACTGGGGGAGAGAGAGAGAGAGAGAATGGAAGAGAGAGACAGAAAGAGGCAGAGAAAGACAGACAGAGAGAGAATACATAGTTAAAGCATCGTCACACATAGGGGAGGGGACAGGACGGCAGGAGAGTCTGTGTGAGGCTGTGAGGACAGTTTACCATATCCCGATCTGTACATCTCGCTACGAGCCTGTTATACAGTGGTGAACTGTCGCACCTGCGGCAAGGGATCTCTCTTTTTATTTAAATAAATATTGTTAAAACGTTACCTGCACCATCCGGGTTTTTTTTTTTATTATATATTCTATGATCTGGAGCTGCCTGCCAAGGAACCAAGAACCCAGCATTATCCATTAGAACCCAGGTGTGGTTCATAAGCGTGCACAGACCAAGCTTAGTTGCAAGGTCGCACGCTCTAAGGTGAGCGTCCATTACCATAGAGGAGCACCTGTGTGACTACACTTTGGCATGACTTTTGGATCACTCACTGGGCCGTGTGTTGCTGTATGAACTGTATTATACATCACCCTTGGATTGCTGCAACTGATTACATGCACTAAAGCACTGTGGGATTTTTTATTCATTTTTTATCCACACTGAAGCACTTTAGAATACTTTTATATGGACTTGTGTGTCATTTTTAAGGATTGGACTGTTTACCACTATTATTTATTATGCATGCCTATGCACCTTAATGTGATGCGATTTTTTTGATGCAATTTTTTAATCATTATTTATATATATGTACTTTTTGTTTGCACATATCTACATCACTTACCGGACACATATCCCCCTTACTTTGTATAGTGGTGTGTGCACTATCATTTCATTAGCGCTGTGTTTTGTTCATTTCACATAGTTAAAGCACACTGCTCTCTCTTCTCTCACAGAATGGCTGAAATAGTTAATAATTTACATGTTTTTCCTGCATTGTGGACATTTGGGAGGGTCTCCTGAGGTTATCTTTAAAAAAGCTTCTAACCTCAACTGCTAAACTCATTATGTAAAAGCTGTTAAAGTGATGTTTTTCACTGTCGTTTTATCAGCTGTCAGCTTCCAGTGTTCAGAAGAGGTTTTTAAACGCACTGTGTACAAGAGGCCTAAGAGGCAGGAAAACACCCTCTTCGGGTTCGCATTTCTGATTGGAGCTTTGAGGCAGAAAAAATGCAAAACTCTCCTAAACTCATCTAAACTTTGTACAATAAACTCTCTATATGAAAGTTTTTTTCTGCCAAGGGAACTGACATTTTTTTAAGCCCAGTGTGCATGGAGCCTTATGGAGTCTAAAGATGGAATTTGATGACATTTTCATATTTCTATATTGTTTATGTGGTTTAGATATAAAACTGTCCCAGAATATTATTGTCTCAGTCAGTCCTGTTATACTCACTGTAATTCCTCTATCCGGCTTGTTGTCAGAGCTTCCATCAGATCCCTGAAATGAGGACCCTCCAGATTGTTCCCACCTAGGTTCAGTGTCCTCAGTGTCTGGTTATTTCTTATTCCAGATGCCAGGTGGGGGCAGGAACTGTCTGTCAGGTAATTAGAGGACAATCTGTAGAAGAAGAGAAGAATGTTACCAGAAGAAAATGAATTTCTCCCCCAGGAATGAATGGAACCATTCTCTACATGTGTGTAAAGGCAGATGTCCCAATACTTTTGGTAATATAGTGTAACAGTCCAGGATTGGATATTTAGGCTCCATGCACACTGACTTAAAAAACTTTGCTTCTACAGGAGTTTTGTGTTCTGCCTGTAGAAGCAACGCCATGTTCTCCTATGTGTCCATACACATTGGGACGTTAAGAGGCATATTTTGAGTTTAACAATTAGAGGCAGAAAAAAACCCTTCTGGTTCTTGTTTCTGATTGGAGCTTGGAGGCAGAAAAAAAGTAAAACTCTCCTAAACTCGTCTAAACTTTGTACAAAAAATGCTCTATATCAACGGTTCTCAACCTTCTAGTGCCGTGACCCCTTGATGAAATTTCCCAAGTTGTGGGGACCCCTAACAGTAAAAAATAGTTCGCAGCATGGGCAAGTATTATTATTTTTGCAGGCAAGACAAGTAATCCTAACCCATGGATATTTAGCGCTTTCTGAGTCTCTTCCACTCGTACAGTATTAAAACCCCTTATGGTACATTTTGGCCCCTTTCACACTGGGGCGGTTTGCAGGCGCTATTGTGCTAAAATAGCGCCTGCAAACCGTCCCTAAACAGCGGCTGCTGTTTCTCCAGTGTGAGAGTCCGAGGGCTTTCACACTGGAGCGGTGCGCTAGCAGGACGGTAAAAAAAGTCCTGCTAGCCACATCTTTGGAGCGGTGAGAGGAGCGGTGTGTTTACCGCTCCTCCACCGCTCCTTCCCATTGAAAGCAATGGGAAACCGCGGTAATACCGCCGGCAATGCGCCTCTGCAGAGGCACATTACCGGCGGTATTAACCCTTTTTCGGCCGCTAGCGGGGGTTTATACCGCACCGTTAGAGGCCGAATACCTCAGCAATTCCGACGGTATAGCGCCGCTAAAAATAGCGGCGCTATACCGCCACCGCACTCCCACCGCCCCAGTGTGAAACCAGCCTTAAGGATGTACCACTTTTTCTCTTTGTTCTCCTTTCTTTCCCTTTTATCCCTCCCTATCCTAATTTCTTGTTTTTTCCCCCATACCTCTCTCTAGCCATCTTTCTTGTTCTTCCTCTTATTATTTCTCTCCCTTTTTCTTAGTTCCTCCCCATTCCATGTATTCTCTCTATTTTTATTCCTTCTCTTACTCCTTGGTGGAGGGGGGATGGCATGATTGGCGGTGCTGGCAGGGAGCTGGGATGAGTGGCAGTGCTGGGGGGAGTTCTGATCAGCCAACTTAGGTGCTCTTGATCAAGGTGATCTGCTGATCTGAGAACTGTAGTGGGGACTTTTAATAGTAACTATAATCACAGGTAGTGTTACTCGCTGTGTCTCCGGCTTCACTGTGTCTCTGACTTTGTGGTGTCTCGCAGCAGTGACACCTATGCCGAAATCAAGAGATAGGGTCTCCTCCCGCCCCTCCCACTTCACATTCCTCACCAGTCAGCTGACTTCTAGTCTCTGCCCCCCCAGCCATGCCGTGAAATGAATGGGCGGCTGCGGGCTCCAGGGACAGCCATGCTGGGCGGCCGCAAAAAGGCTGGGAGAGCAGTGCGGGCTTCAGGAACAGCCCAAGATTCGGTGACCCCTGGCAAATCGTCATTTGACCCCCGAGGGGGTCCCGACCCCCAGGTTGAGAACCACTGCTCTATATGAAAATGTTTTACTTTTGAGAGAACAGACATTTTTTTTAAGCCCAGTGTGTATGGAGCCTTATGGAGCCTAAAGATGGAATTTGATGTCATTCTCATATTTCTACATTATTTATGTGGTTTAGATATAAAACTGTCCCAGAATATTATTGTCTCAGTCAGTCCTGTTATACTCACACTAATTCCTCTATCCGGCTTGTTGTCAGAGCTTCCATCAGATCCCTGAAATGAGGACCCTCCAGATTGTTCTTATGCAGGTTCAGTGTCCTCAGTGTCTGGTTATTTCTTAATCCAGATGCCAGGTGGGGGCAGGAACTGTCTGTCAGGTGATTATAGGACAATCTGTAGAAGAAGAGAAGAATCTTACTAGAAGGAAATAAATTTCTCCCCCAAGAATGAATGGAACTATTCTCTACATGAATGGAACTCATTTCTCTTTTTTGGAATCATTTATATGAGATCACTTTATAAAACACAATCGATCATCTGCACTATTGGAGGATTTCTCTTTTTGTGGATCCCAATTACTAAATGTGACATGAGAAGTGGATGAGGTGGTGTGATCCATTCATTATTCCTGTATGGGGATTGGACCATTCACACTCACACTGACCTCTATCTAGGCTTTCACCTCCAACCTTCTGCTAAGTCTTGGATTCAGTTGTGGGGATTCACTTTGGTGGTCACAGAAGTCTCACTCATGTTGTGGAAACTTAATTGACTAAAAGTGACACCATTGTACTTTGGGATTTCCTTTGAACATCATGGTGGAGGATAGACTTGTGCACAACTGAAACATTTGTTTAGTTTCGGTTCGTTTCTTGTGCACAACGGAAAAATTTGTTTAGTTTCGGTTTGTTTTTTTTCGGTCCTGTTGATTCGTAATCGTTCGTAATTTTGCTAGACGGGATTTTTCATGTTCGGACTAATTCGTATTTTCGCAAGCGTCATTTTTTGTTGAATCAGAATGATTTGTATTAATGTAAGCCTTATTTTTAGTTGATTTATAATTCGTACTTTCGGTAGAGTACATTGTTTTTCATTGATTCTGGACACAACTCCAACTTTGGTAACTTTTTTGGGGTTCATTGATTCGTAATTTTCCGTGTCTCTCTCACAACGATGCTGCCTATTATGCCTAATGTGCGTCGGATGGATTTGTACTTTTCTAAATACATAGCGGTTATTTGTAACGATTCGAAATCTCGTATTTTACTTTCGTTTTTTACATGCGGCTATAGCCTCCGCCCCCTGTACACCATTTTGAGAGGGAGTTCAGCACGGTGAGGGAGAAGCAGAGAGCAGAGCAGAGTGTTATTGTGCTTCCAATGGATTCGTACATTCGTAACTTTTTTCATAACTAATTATGCCGAAGACATTCGGGCATTCGCTATTTGCGATATAATTTATTTCGGTTTTATTCGTAATTGCTTTGTTCGGAAATTCGAATGCTTCCGAATGTCCGAAAGTTGCTAAATTCGGATGAATTTCGATTCTTAACGAAACGCATTGCACAAGCCTAGTGGAGGATTTGATCTTATGGTTTGGAGAAGATTTTATTATTACCATTCTTTATTTGTACTTTTTTTTGAAAATTTGTACTAATATTGCTGCACTAATTTTATATATGCCGATTATAAATTCTCTTCATTAGTTATCAGTGAAATAGTCTCCATACCATTGTTATATATACACTTATAGGGAGGTTTGTGATGAGGAGTCTCACTTTTATTGTTATATTTTCACATTTATATTGTGCGAATGTTATATACTAGTGCTGCAGTCTTCCATATTATACTAGATGTGATAACTCCACCAATAGTGATCAGATATAACAATTACATTCACTACAAAAATACACTTTCATACATGTGAGGAAGGGCAGATCTCCTCCAACCTATTCACAGCTACTTCAATCTATATAAAATATATAATGTACAGCAAATACATAAACATGAAGAGCAACAACGTTATCTTAAAAAATTACAAAGAGAAAGTTCATAAATATGAAAAAGTGGATTTTCTACAACCCATTCACCACTACTTCCATCTCCAATCACCATACAGTGACTTGTGCAGTAAGACCTTTCACACTGCAGAGCCGATAAAACAGTGCTAAAGTGCTGGTCGTTTTTGCGAGTTTTTAGCGGGGCTATTAGTGCGCTAGTGGGTTGGTGACAACAGGACCTTAATTTTTTTTTAAAAAGACCAGTTTTGCGGCGCTTTGGAAGTGCTGCCCATTCATTTCAATGGGTAGGGGCATTTTAGAATCGCTATTTATAACGCTCATAATCCGCCCCAAAGATGCTGTTTGCAGGACTTTTTTTAGGGTCTCACAAGCGTACCGCCCGAATGTGAAAGCACTCATGCAAATGAATGGGAGGCAGTTTTCAGGCGCTATTTCTAGTGCTGAAATGCCTGAAAACTGCCTCAGTGTGAAAGGGGTCTAACAGAAATACCAAAGATTCATTCAGATGGATTAAATCAAAGCTGATCAGCTGCCACCTCTTTGCAGCAACTTCAATCAACCTCCCCCACACCAGTGAGCAAACAGGTCACTTACCAAAAGGTTTGTCCCCACAAGCAAGGCCCAGACACGCTTGTTTATATCCTTCCAGCAGCACCATTCCGCTCAAGCCGGCTTCCGATGAGAACAGACTGTGCCACGGAATGTCAGACCTCCAGGTAGTATCTCCAATATCACCCGAGGTGTCCAGACAATGGCCGCAATCACATTACATAGAAAAGAAAAAGCCTCCATAGTGCATAATTCTTAAATATACAGTAAAACCTTGGTTTGAGAGTAACTTGGTTTGAGAGCGTTTTGCAAGACAAGCAAAATGTTTTAATAAATTTTGCCTTGATATACAAGCAATGTCTTGATATAAGAGTAGCGTCATGTCACAACTGAGTATAAAAAAGAAGAAAGGAGCCTCCAAGTGTAGCAATATGGTTACATTTAATGAAGGTACAACATTTAGCAACTTATTCCTACACTTAAAGGTGCCTCTCTTCTCTTTTATACCCTGTAAAAAAAATGCTTTGATATACAAAGTGCTTTGGATTACAAGCATGTTTCTGGAACGAATTATGCTTGCAAACCAAGGTTTTACTGTATATAGAATCAGAGATTGTACACTTCCATCATATACACGAGTATGCACAGAACTCAGAGCACACACCGCTCCGGACTGCAGCCGTGTATGATGGAGTCCAGGCAGTGACATGGAGGCTTTTTCTTTTCTATGTGTAGCGGGTACTTGAATTTAGGGGGGAGCATCTGGGTGGTAGTGTAACCCAGATGCACTGATCGTTAGGGAATTCAAGGTCCCCTTTATGGTTCTTGGAGGACTCTGGTGGTGTGAGGTTCCCTGCGACCTACAGGTGGCATTGTCGCCCTGGGCCGGAGCTGAACCCACACCGCAAGACTGTGCGTTTTTGTCCTCCCCTGGCGCTGGTACAGCGGGGCTGGGAACCTGCTGTGACGCAAAAGGGAGAGGGGATAAAGGGGGCAGGCGCCAGAGTTCCGGGTCGGTCGCGTGTGAGGAGTCGGAGGACTCGGCCGCACCCAGGCACCTTCAGCTTGGGTGCTGGTGTTCCGGTGTTCCAGGCCTAGGTGCCCTTGACCTGGCCGGAGCGGAAATGGAGTCCATCTCAGGCACCTTTAGCCTGGGGTGAGGTACTATGGCGGATGCCTGGGGCTCAGTACCTTCGACTGAGTTCTGCGAGGGTGGAGGAATCTGAAGGGGCCCTAACTCCTTGGGTGCCCGTGTCTGAGTTCGTGAGGACTGGTGTGCGGAACTTCTCTGAAGAGTCCGGCGCGGCATCGCTGGTGACAGAGAGGCCTCCATTTCTCCCTTGGACGGATTTCCTTCACCTGACAGGGGCCGTGCTAGCGAAGGTAATTCACTTTCTACCTCACATAGTCAGTGGCAGTGACTATTTACCACTGGTGATACCACAGTGGTTAGCAACAGAAGGGAAAGGATTGTGCCTCGATCTATCCCCATTACTACTAAGGAAAAGAAACTGTATGTTTGTACGCCAAGAAGAATAAAACTGTGTTGGACCTATTCACTGTGTGGAACTCTGGTTACTAGGAGCAAAGGAGTCAGGGACGAAGTACTGGACTTGACTCTAGGACACCTACACAAGGCCCGATTGTTCTGGCCTTCACCTCTCAGCTATGGAGGACATGGGCCGTGGTGTATCTCATCCCTCTCCCCAGCACTAATACCCCTAGACGAAGAAAGACAAGCCGAGAATGAAAAGGGGAGAGAGGGGTGAGGCCGCTACATATGTAATGTGATTGCGGCCATTGTCTGGACACCTCGTGATATTGTATTTTTGCACATTATATGTAATAGAGACTGAAGTAGCTGTGAATAGGTTGGAGGAGATCTGACCTTCCTCACATATATGAAAGTGTGTTTTTGTAGTGAATTTCATTTTTATTATTGATCACTATTGGTGAAGTTATCACATCTACATTATAAGTGTTGGTATTCGGACACATTGTAGGTCGCAGATTTCTCATTTGTCTCATCACACATTTTGTCACTAAGTGTAGGGCCAGTGGTGGTGGTACGCCCCCCCCTCTCCTGCCACCCCTCTATTACCAATAGATTCATGCATTGCATGAATATTCGCTTTCCTAACACTAAACCGCCTCTCCGCCAATCAGGTGCTCGGATCTGTTACCCATCACCTGATTGGCTGAAACGACAGGCACTGTGATTGGACGCACATCAGGTGTCCAATCATAGCAGAGGACGGGAAGAGAGAAGACATTGAGGACACCACTCGCCATCACCCACTGCCCTACTGAGACAGGGTAAGTGCAGGCAGCGGGCGGGAGGCACACTGGCAGCATTGGATATGGCACAGTAGCTTGATGTACAGTGAGGCTGCAATTGATGTTTTATTTCTCAGAATTTTTCAGATTGTTTGCGCCCCTCCAAAAATTTTGAGCACCAGCCGCCACTCTGTAGGGCTCTATACATAGAATTATATTATACTATTTTTACTTCTATATCAGACTTCCTGCTGACGGCTGGTTTTCATCTATTAGATTTTTAGTGCAGATGTTTAAATTTTTTAAACTTTTATATTCAGCTTTAGAGAACGGTCTGATATTGGAAATATATAGAGATAACCAGGAGATGAAATATATCTCCATTATTATTATTTGATTTATATAGTTTCAGACATACACTATATTACCAAAAGTATTGGGACACCTGCCTTTACAAGCACATGAACTTTAATGGCATCCCAGTCTTAAGCCTCGGACGACCGTTCATCAATTTTTTGTGGCATGCTTGTCTCATATCAAAAGTGAAGAGGTTACTCACCATACGGAAATTCTCGTCCGACAGAATACAACTTCAGAAGTGATGTAATGTGTTGAATAGTTTTGTATGTATTCTTTTGTTTCTGAGCATGCGTAGTCTTAGGCCCCTTTCACACTGCCGGACCGTTCAGGTCCGCCTGTCAGTTTTTTCGGCGGACCTGAACGGCCGCTCCATGCTTGTGTATGGAGCGTCGGATGTCAGCGGTGACATATCCGCTGACATCCTATTCGATCAAATCAGATGGATGGCGATACGCATGGGCGTCCGCTCCATAGGGCAAGGGGGGTCAATTGCCCCCCCCCCTGGAGTGTAAGAGTGTTAAAGTCAGAGTGAAGACACTTGCCCCCTGTGTTGCAATGGCCTCCGCGGCTGTCGTGGACTTTTTTTTCTAAGTCTGCTGCTGGCCTGGGGTCTGGGGCTGCTCTCAGTCCTTTCCGACTACGCATCCGTTCCTCCCTCCTCACCCCCGGCCCAAACATTGGATTGGCTCTGCCGCTCGGGCCTCTGCTTAACATCACCGTGACCCGGCTGTTCCGTGATTGGCTGCTGCCTCAGCCTGCCTCTCCCTGTGTATATGTATGTTGTGCCTATGCTGATCCGGCCGGCGTGGCGTGGCGCCGGCTCCTCCCACAGGTGCGTGGTTTGCAGTGGCCGAGACAAGAGAGAATACGCTGCCAGTGCCTGCCCTGGGCCTATCGCTGAAGAACTAGAGGTAACAGCAGTAACTGTGCCACGACACCACTGTGTACATCTTTTTGTATTGCAATGTATTGCAATACATCTGTGTTGTGGGCGGCCATATTTTGATCTTGATGAAAACAACCTATACAGTATAGGCTGTTTTCATCAAGATCAAAATATGGTCACAACAGATGTATTGCAATATATTGCAATATAGAAAGATGTACATTCTCTAGGCTATGGGCAGGGGAGGTGGAGGAGTGGTGTATACAGCACTGCTCCACTGCCCCAAAGATGCATGGATGACCTTAAAATTATGTCTACCCCCTGAAAAAAGTTCAGCGGACGCCCATGGCGATACGTCGCCATCTGTCCTGGCGGATTGGATAGGGTGAGATCTGATGAATGCTGTCCGTTTTCATCCGATCTCTCCATAGCAAGCAGCGGCGCTCGACAAGCCCCTCCCCACTCAGTGAGCAGACAGGGACCTGTCATCCGCCGGCTCAGCAGAGATCAATGGAGAGATCTCCCGCTGAGCTGGCGGACCGCTACAAGCGGATCCACCCCGTGTGAAAGGGGCCTTACTCTTACGATTTTTTTCAGATAAAAACCGTACTAATTAAATGAAAATCAGATGTTGAGTTCACGTACAGTAAAAAATTTATAGTCTGCACATCCAGCTTTTGTCGGACGGAAAAAAAGAATCAGCTGTCGAAAGCACCATACTAACAATCCGAAAAGCAGCAGATCGTTCGTTCAGACGAAATTTTACTTCCGATTTTTGTATCGTGTGTATGGGCCTTTAGTCCGGAGGGTTCAATATTGAGTTGCCCCCCCCCTTTGCAGCTATAATAGCTTCACCTCTTCTGGGAAGGCTGTCCACAAGGTTTAGGAGGGTGTCTATGGGAATGTTTGACCATTCTTCCAGAAGCGCATTTGTGAGGTCAGGCACTGATGTTGGATGAGAAGGCCTGGCTCACAGTCTCTGCTCTAATTCATCCCAAAGGTGTTCTATTGGGTTGAGGTCAGGACTCTGTGCAGGCCAGTCAGGTTCCTCATCCATGTCTTTATAGACCTTGGTTTGTGCACTGCCCCAAATCATTTGGTGGAGGGGTGATTATGGTGTGGGGGGAGGGGGGATTATGATGTGGGGGTTGTTTTTCAGGGGTTGGGCTTGGCCCCTTAGTTCCAGTGAAGGGAACTCTTAAGGCGTCAGCATACCAAGACATTTTGGACAATTTCCTGCTCCCAACTTTTTGGGAACAGTTTGGGGATGACCCCTTCCTGTTCTAACATGACTGCCCACCAGTGCACAAAGCAAGGTCCATAAAGACATGGGTGAGCGAGTTTGGGGTGGAGTAACTTGATTGGCCTGCACAGAGTCCTGACCTCAACTTGATAGAACACCTTTGGGATGAATTAGAGCGGAGAATGTGAGCCAGGACTTCTCATCCAACATCAGTGCCTGACCTCACAAATGCGCTTTTGGAAGAATGGTCAAACATTCCCATAGACACCCTCCTAAACCTTGTGGACGGCCTTCCCAGAAGAGTTGAAGCTGTTATAGCAGCAAAGGGTAGGCCAACTCAATGTTGAACCCTACGGACTAAGACTGGGATGTCATTAACCACTTCCATACCGGGCCTATTCTGGCACTTCTCTTCTTCATGTAAAAATCATAATGTTTTTGCTAGAAAATTACTTAGAACCCCCAAACATTATATATATATATTTTTTTAGCAGACACCCTAGGGAATAAAGTGGCGGTCATTGCAACTTTTTATCTCACACGGTATTTGCGCAATCATTTTTCAAACGCCTTTTTTTGGGAAAAAAAACCTTTTCATGAATTAAAAAATAACAAAATAGTAAAGTTAGCCCAATTTTTTTGTATAATGTGAAAGATAATGTTACGCCGAGTAAATAGATACCTAACTTGTCGCGCTTTAAAATTGCGCACAATCATGGAATGGCGCCAAACTTCGGTACTTAAAAATCTTCATAGGCGACGCTTTAATTTTTTTTACAGGTTACCAGTTTAGAGTTACAGAGGAGGTCTAGTGCTAGAATTATTGCTCTCGTGCTAACGTACGCAGGGATACCTCAGATGTGTGGTTTGAACGCCATTTACATATGTGGGCGGGACTTGTGCGCGCATTCGCTTCTGAGCGCGAGCTACTGGGGACAGGGGCGTTTAAAAAAAAAATGTATTTCATTTTTTATTTTACTTAATTTTTTTTAGTTTTACACTTTTTTTTACATTTTTTTGATCACTTTTATTCCTATTACAAGGAATGTAAACATCCCTTTGTAATAGGAATCATTGTGACAGGTCCTCTTTATGGAGAGATGCGGGGTCAATAAGACCCCACATCTCTCCTCCAGGCTGGAAAGCATGAGATTGGGAAAAAAAATTCACCAATCTCATGTTTTCAGCCGCGATTGCGGCTTTGTTTACTTCCGGGTACCCGAGCGTGACGTCATAACATCGCGTCCGGGCCTCCGACGGTCATAGAGATGACCGGTGACCCTCTGATCACCGGAAATCTCTATGGTCCTCATCCGGCGCCGGCCAATTCATTCTCCAGGCCCCCGATGGCACGGGAGAGCCCGGAGAAGCACCGGATGGCGGCGGGAGGGGGCGGACATCCCCTCCCGCCGCCTATAAGAACCATCAAGCTATGATGATGGTTATTATGGTGCGCAGAATCGCTGGCTGCAAACAATGATATCTGAATGATGCCAGTAGCTGCAGGCATCATTCAGATATCCCCCTAAAGTCCAGGACATCATATGACGTACTTCGGGCGGGAAGTGGTTAAAGTTCATGTGTGTGTGTTCTTACCCGTCCCTGGCAGTTCCCTCCATAGTGGACATAGTCACGGGTAATGTGCCTGCTAAGCTCATCTCCACTTTGTACTCCGCCATTCGTCTCCCTAGCACCACAGCATTGGCCTATACTGCTAAGACTAGATGGGAGGCGGATGTTGGACTTATAGAGGATGAGGACTGGGGCGAGATTTTGGAGGACGTGAAAAAGGTTTCCCCCAAGCTGTCGGACCGCCTCACACAGCTGTACATTATACATAGAACATATCTGACCCCTCAGAGAGTGGCACGTTTCAGGCCCACGTACAATCCAGGATGCCGCCTCTGTGACCATACCCCGGGCTCCTTTTACCACCTCATATGGTTCTGTCCTACCATTCAGGCATATTGGACACAGGTGATACGCTTCCTACACGATCAGATGGGCTCCCCTGCTACCCTTGACCCAAAGATGTGCCTACTTGGCCTGTTGCCAGACTTGGATGCCGACAAACCCCTCCGTACCTTTTTACATGAGACGCTATTCTTGGCAAGAAAAGTAGTGGCCCGTAATTGGATGCAGGCCCTGCCCCCTACAGTTCAGTGCTGGAAAAAGGCGGTTAACGATGCTCTCCCATATAAAAAACTGATTTATGTACATAGAGGGTGTCCGCTAAAGTATGAGAAGGTCTGGGACAGATGGATGGCGGATGGTGAAACGTGTACCTGACATGTTGATTTTTTGTTTTTGTTGTATACCGGCTCTACTTTCACTGCTGTTATTATCTTTGTGACACACAGATGCTTCACTGTGTTCATGTATGTACTATTATATTGGCCATACTGGCTTATGTTGATTTATGTACCATGCATACTTTTCAATAAAGTTGGTTTCCAATTAAAAAAAAAAGTTCATGTGTGTGTAAAGGCAGGTCTCCCAATACTTTTGGTAATATAGTGTAACAGTCCCGAATTGGATATTTAGGCTCCATGCACACTGGCTTAAAAACTGTTGCTTCTACAGGAGTCTTGTGTTCTGCCTGTAGAAGCTGCACTTACACATGTCAAATATGGTGGTCTGTAGAATCGGTCCCGCACCTCTGTGTGACTAGCGGCATGCAGCATGCGTTCCAACTACCCGGCGGAAGTGGAGGGCTCCATTTCATCGCGTTTCTGATTTGAGCTTTCTGGCAGAAAAGAATGCAAAACTCTCCTAAACTAGTCTAAACTTTGTACAATAAACTCTCTATATGAATGTTTTTTCCTGCCAAGAGAACTGGCATTTTTTTAAGCCCAGTGTGCATGGAGCCTTATGGAGCCTAAAGATGGAATTTGATGACAGTCTCATATTTCTTTTTTTTTTTTTCATTTAGATAATTTTATTAAATTTTAAGTTGAAATATTTTTATTGGAAGAAAAAGATTACGTACATAACAGAGGTAATAGTGCATAACAGTGTAAGTTACATCAAGTAGCCAAAATTCCCAGTATCAGAAGTAATGCAGGTATAACAAGAAATGCATATGGGAAACTTCAGAACATAGAAGAGTAATTAGCTAACTCAAGAGATAAGGTCAGGACTGTCCGGGTACCATACAGCCGGGTAAAATCTTAGGGAACCTCTATCTCTCCAAGCGGGGTTGGCCCCCAAACCTGTCTCACTAAAACGGGAACATTAACAAATTGAAACATATAAATCTCCCTGCGGGTGTCTGCCGGTCTACCCGAGGGGCTCCATCCATGCCACCCCATTGGGAACTCACTGTGGATATGCGCGGTGCCCCCCAGGAGACTGCATCCCACCCCTCACCTGCGCTGGCCATTGGCCCCCCGGTAAAAGGCTCAAAAACGGAGCCCACCAGAACCATGATCAGCGCTAGGGAGGCATATTATCAACTGTGCAATAATACAGGAGCCCAAACCCAGACAGTCTATCCTACAACTACTACTAAACCCCCTTCAGGGGAGGCAATATGTCTTGCCTAATGTGAAGGGAAAACCGGACCAGGGTTTCCCCGAAAGGAAAGAGGAAAAACGTGGGAGAGGAGAAAAGAGGTGTGAGGAGATATGTTCAAGAAGGGATAGGAGTGTTCGAAATTCCAGGCGGAACTCCAGGAAGGAGAGATATATTTCAGGATGTGGCCCAAGGTTCCCACGTGGCATTAAATCTCTCAATTTGGTCAGTCAACTTTGCTACTATTTGTTCTTGAACCATTATCCAAGAGACTTTTCTCCTGAACCCTTGGAAGGAAACAGTGGTTTTCTTCCAGGCCTTGGCTATTGTTATTTTGGCTCCTAATAAAATGAAAAAAGACAGTGCCTGGGAGTGTTTAGTTAGGTCAGGGATAAAATGATTTAGTAGTGCTATGCTGGGGTTAGGAGTCACCGTCACCTTTGTCAAAGAGCTAATGGTATGGAAGACTTTCTGCCAGAAGGATCTAATGCGAGGACAGGACCACCATATGTGGAGCATAGAGCCCTCCAGCTCACATCCCCTAAAACATAGTGGTGAGGTCCCTGGATAGATCCTTGCCAGCCTGGAAGTAACATAGTACCACCTAATTAATACTTTTATACTTGCTTCAATGAGGGAAATATTGAGAATACCTTTGTAAGCTCGATTTAATGAGCGGAACCAGTCCGCGGTGGTCCACGTGCTGCTCGTGTCCTCCTCCCAGGCCCGAGCATAGGTCGGCTTGTCTAAATTAGTCGCTAGAGCTGTATATATCAATGAAATACCTCCCCTCTGATCCGCTGTGTTTGAGCACCAATGTTCATAGGGGGTTATTGTGGGGGGTACTGTTTTGTTGGTCCAGATGGAGTGTAGGAAATGAGAGATTTGGGAGAATCTAAATAGTTCCGAATCTGGCATTTCTAGTTTCTTCCTGCAGAGTGACAAGGAAAGCGGACCCGTGGGAGAGAGGAAGTGACCAATCTGTCCACCATCGAAACTTCTCAATGTTCAGCCCCGGTGAGAAATCAGCATTATGAAATAAATGTGCTAGTGGCTTCAGGGGGGATATCAGGGTGTGTTGTACATAAAGCTTGGAGCAAAGAGCAATGGAGTGAGAGAGAGTGGGGGACATTATAGCTGGCCTACGTTTGGGGTCGCACCAAAGGAGGTAATCAATGGTATTCAAGGAGATAGCTTGTCTTTTCATGGAGAGCCAATCAGGTTTTGGGCCCCTAGAGAAAACCATTGAAATTTGCGTAAGTTGTGCTGCCTGATGGTACCCCCATAGATTTGGAAGACCCAGGCCGCCCTGTGATTTCAGGCGCAAAAGGATTCCCGAGGGGCATCTATATCCTTTCTTACCCCAAACAAAGCAAACTATATCCGACTGGAATTTACTGAGGAATTGTTTCCTAATCGGGATTGGGAGAGAGCGAAAAAAGTACAAAAGACGTGGGAGAAGGGTCATCTTAACAGCATGGACTCTGCCCAACCAGGACAGACCACTCTTCGACCACCGCTCCATGTCACCTCTGCATTTATGTAACATAGGGGGGTAGTTTGTTTTAAAAAGGTTATTGATGTCTGGCGTTAGTTTGATTCCTAGGTATGGAATTGCTGTGGGAGCCCAAGAAAAGGTAAAGTTACTTGAAAGTTGTTTAAGCAGATCCGGAGGGACGGTTATGTTTAATGCTATCGATTTGTTCATATTAACCCGCAAGCCAGAAACCTCACTGAAAACCCATAATATCTTATGTACCATAGGGGTGGAAGTTAGAAGGGAGGTGATAAAGAGGAGGAGGTCATCGGCGTATAGTGCGCACTTATGCTCCTGGGTTCCGCAAGTCACCCCCTTAATGTCAGGATTCGATCTCAGTGCTATGGCCAATGTTTCGATGGCCATCGCGAAAAGGAGGGGGGAGAGCGGGCATCCCTGTCTGGTTCCCCTGCCTATGGAGAAGGAGTCCGAGTATCTGCCCATCAGGCGTACCTGCGCAGTGGGGTTGGAATAAATCGATTTGATTAGGTTTAGGAAATTCAGGCCAAAGCCCCATCTCCCCAGGATATCAGACAGGTATGCCCAATCTACTAAATCAAAGGCCTTGTGGAGGTCTATCGAGAGTAAAAAAAACGTTTTGAGGGGTCCCCCCATCCCACTGAGATTTAAGAAGTGTAATAACGTCAATGGTCCTTCTAATCTGGTCCGGGCCCTGTCTCCCAGGGATGAAGCCCACCTGATCTTTGTGGATGTATGACGAGATGAAACGTGGCACTCTATTTGCAAGGATTTTGGTCATGATTTGAATATCATTATTAATAAGCGAGATAGGGCGATAGTTACCTACCTCGCTTGTGTCCTTGCCCGGTTTGGGGATCACTGAGATATATGCAGAGTTTAGATCCCCACCCAGAGGAGCTCCATCCCTGAGAGAGTTGAACATCCGAGCCAAATGTGGGGCCAGGCAGGGGCCAAATTTTTTGTATGACCAGTGGAGAAACCATCTGGTCCAGGTGAGGATCCCAGTTTAAGGGCTTTAATGGTGTCTAGTATCTCCTCTTGGATGAACAGAAGTTTTTATGGTCTGTAGTCAGTGTGGGCAAAGGGAGGTTGTCTAAAAATTTATTCTGTAGTGGTCTGGGGAGAGATAGGTTCGGTTTGTATAGTTCAGAGTAGAACTGTAGAAAAGCTTCCATAATTTTGGTTGGGTTCTGTGTCAGATCCCCCAATGCCGCCCGAATTTTTGGGAATGCTAGGACTCAGCTTTACAGCCAGTCTTGAACCAATCCTGTCTTTTTGGGAGTAGAATTTTGCCCCGGTCCACCTGAGGTGCTGTTCAGCAGCTGTCGTCAGAGTCAAGTTAAGGAGAGCCCGGGCTTTGACGAGGCTTGCTAGAGATTTGGGAGTGGGGTGGCGCGCTTGTGTGCTTTAGCTAATGAACGAAAGTCCTCCGTAAGCTTTAGTGCGTCTGCCCTGTGTTCTGCCCTACGTTTTGACGACATCTGTATGAGTTTCCCCCTAATGACCAACTTATGCGCCGCCCAGACGGTAGATGGAGATACCTCACTCGTCGCATTAATAAGAAAATATTCTTTAATGGCTTCCTCCAGTAAGGAGCATTGTATCGGATCGCTCAAAAGGGACTCCTGCAAATGCCAGCGAGGGGGAACTCTAGACCCTGAGGATCTTTGCGTGATCCATGAGTAACCATGGAGTGGTCTGAAAGGGGGGAATCTACAATTATGGAACATCTGATTAGAGGGAGTGTTGAGGAGCGAGAGAAAATGTGGTCTATCCTGGCATAGAAGTTGTGAGGGGCTGAAAAGTGGGTACAGTCCTTCGTGTGCGGGTTGACCTCTCTCCAAATGTCAATCAACCCTGCGGAATGAAGCAGTTTAGCTATTTTAGCACTCTGTTTGGAAGGGCGCTTGGGTTTTGATTTTCCGTCTGCAGATTTGTCAAGAGAGAAATCAAAGGCGGTGTTAGAGTCTCCGCCGATAAATACCGTCCCCCTTAAGATGTGCTTGCAGTTTGTGTAGCAAGGAGTCAAAAATAGTCTCTGCCCCTTATTGGGGGTACAGTAAGAGACAAAAGTGTATAGCTCCCCGTCAATGTGGCCAGATACCAGAACGTAGCGTCCCTGGGGGTCAACTATAGTCTCTGGTTGAGAGAGATTAATGTTTTTAGCAAAACAGGTGGCCACCCCTTTTGTTTGTTGTCCGCTGACGCTAAGAAAAATTGAGGGTAACGATTATGAAGGAATGTGGGTTTGAATGTGGATGGGAAGTGTCTGCATGCATGATGCAAGAGAATGTCTGCATGCATGATGTGGTAGAGCTGGAAGAGTTTCCTGCATTTGACAGGGGAGTTAAGGCCCTGAGTGTTATGAGAGATAATTTTGAGGGAGGGTGTGGAATGATGTGCATTAGACATGGATCAGAGGGGATGAAACTATGCGAGAGATCTGTAGCTTACCTTTTCTGTGGGAGAGGTACACACAAGGAAGCCCGGAGAGCAGAAGTAGCGCTGACCTGGGACGGGAAGCCGGAGACAGCCGTGGAACCTGTGAGCACTCCAACGAGCGTTAGCAAGGAGAAGAAGAAAATGGGTGAAAAAGGAGAAGAAGAAAGAGAAGGGGGGTAACACTATTATAAACCTGATACAAAATTCTTACAGTCATAAAAAAACACCAACAACTCTGAACCCGGGGGTCCGCAAACCCCCTCCCACCCCTGGGGTGGGATGGACTAGCCATCTCCTACCCCTAAACCTTAAAGGTCTGGAATGCCCTTACTGCAGGGAAACCGGGTAGGAACCTAAGAGCACCAACAGCGCTTCCGTTTCCTATTGAGGTGCACTGGGTCCACCACGGACCCACCACCATACAACAAACTTAACTTAAGGCGTTAAAGGAGCCTATGATGTCTATAAAACCGAGCGCCCGATGTGAAAAATAACGTATTCAAACAACGTCACCGAGTGCCCTTCCCAGACCCTGCTGGCACCCCGTAGTCCCCGCCAATAGGGCTGGAGAATCAGAGGGGCAAGCAGGCCCTGTTCGGGGTGTGATCTAATATCAGTAGCTCAGAACTTGGAAGAACTCCCTGAGCAATGTATGAGTATTCCTCTGCCCAGCCTGAGTTGTTGGCTATGCAGAGGAATAGGTTCAAGAAAAATATGAAAAAGAAACATTACGGCCTCAATACCACTCTATCAGCCATCATGTGATATGAACTTAAGTCCCCAACGAGAGATGAATGACAAACATAGGAGGATGCCTATAACAGGCCGATTGCCAACTGTGTAGGCTCCCGGAGGAGAGAAGGGGCTAGTAATTCCCACCCTATCCTATGTCCAAGTCAAATGCCCCAAGCCTGCAATGAAGGGAGGTTGAACATCCACCGAGTCAATGCAAGAGAGGAGTCAGTGCCAACATAGGCCTTCAATGTAGGGAAGGCAGGGGGGAAATCACCCAAAGATGTATGAAGAGTATAAACATCACAGATCAGGGTCAAGATCCATTAAATGGGTTTGACCCTCATGGCGGGAGATTTTCTTTGGAGCGCTTGGAATTTTGTTTCAGCCAGTTGGGTTGCAGCGGGCTTGCTGGCGGGGGTCTCTTTGTAGAGGAGGGGGTTCCTCTGTTGATCTGTGTGGAGGGAGGTTCCTGTGCTATCAGCCCAAGTTGTATCAGGAGGTGCTTCCCTTCTGCAAAAGAGGAGAAGCCAAAGCTTTTGTTTCTGTAGGAAAAGTTCAGGTGGAGAGGGAACGACCATCTATACGTGATTTCCCTTTCCATCAGGAGCTGTAGTAATGGCTTGAGCGATCGTCTTTTCTGAACCGTATATGGGGAAAGGTCGGCGAAGATCTGAATTTTGTGTCCATGCAAAGTGAGGTTGTCAGATATCCTGGACTTCCTCATCACCTCCTCCTTAACTGAATAATAGTGAGGTTTCACAATGATGTCTCTGGGGAGACCACCTGTGCGGGGAGTTTGGAGTGCTCTGTGAGCTCTATCCAGCTCAAGGCGGTGCTCAGCAATATCTGGGATAAGGCCTTTTATGAATGATTTCACGGCTGCTTGTACCTCTTTCTCAGATTCCGGGAGCCCCCTAATCCTAAAGTTATAGCGTCTCAATCTGTTCTCGAGGTCATCGATCTTTGCAAAAGCTGTTTCCAGTTGATCCTGTACATCTTGCAGCCTGGCGGAGTTCTGGTTCATCCGCGCCACAGATTGAGCAGATTTTTTCTCTATTGTGTCCATCCTCATCCCTATTTGCTGTAGGTCAGCATGGATGGATGAGGCGATCTGTGCTGCATTCAATGCTAAGCTTTTAGAGAGCATCTGTGCAAAAGCTGCCATCATAGAGGGGAATAAAAAAGAAAATCTCGCGCCTAATATAACAACAAAAATAAATTAAAGCTGCTCTCCAAATATTCCAAAAAAATGGAACAAAATATTGGTTGGGATAAATATATAAATTTTATATACTAGTGGAGGCGCTGAGTGAAATTACTCGTGATAAATAGACAAAATACCAAGTGTAAAAACAATACAAATTATAATACCAAAACACCCGCCTGCCTAGCGTGCTAAATTAAACTGTGTATAACCAAAGTGAAATTTATACAAGATTTCCCAGATCTTGCATAGGTATGTGTAAAGTGAGCTCCTGTAAATCAATACAGAAAAAAATGTTTTCATACCTTAATACAAATTTACATTTGTGAAAAAAATATATAAATGGTGAGTTCATATATCAAGTGTCAATCAAGTCCTTATAATCAATGAATGGAAGATAAATCAAGTGAAAAAGTCTGAAGAGCTGCAAACAGAAAATCCATAGATTGTGACAACTGTCAGAAATCCACCTTCACCGACTGAGAAAGACGAATCACCCAAATGTGCTCAAATAAGGATGGCCGCTTACCAAATGAAGTTGACCCTTTTACTTAAAAAAGAAGTCAAATGTGCTTGCAGCAAAAACCTTTGCTTGGGTTAAATGGAGATGATGTCGGACCAGAACCGCTGCCTCATGGAGGCTCAGATAAGGATATGAAATTAAAATAATGCAGTAATAGCGTAATTCCGTTTATTAGGCCAAATCAATGTAAAAGTTAAAAAGCCAAATGCCTGCTTACTTGTATAAGTGCCACAAACCCGGCACTGAGGCTGGATAGCATAGCAGGGAGATGGAAAGGTTGTCCCGTCTGTGGATATCTGGCGTGCGTTCCACCTACGATAATGGAGGAGCCAGAGGGACCGGAAGTAGCGTCTGTACGTGACCTAGTACCGCCTCGACGTACGTTTCGTATCACACGTCATCAGGAAGCGTACTAGGTCACTGGTGAGGGAAGACTTTTATATGAATGCCAATCAGCTGCCCCAGGGAGGAGTTTAAAATTTGCATCCAGCGTCCATCCCGGGTTTCTAGGCTACATAATGCTAACGTGACCAGCATGTCACGTGTAATAACAAAACCAGACCATAACAACGATCGGTGTAAGGTTTACACAATATACATATAGCAAGACATAGTACCACAGTAATAAGCAATATATATATTTTGGCTTATCAAACCATCTCAAATTTATAAAATTGAGCACTTTAAAGTTTATTAAAAATAATTAAAAAATTAATATAAAAATAAAAATAATAATAAATGTAGAAATTTTAAAAACCCAATACATATACTCTCTTTAATCAAAGGAGGACTAAACCATTAGCATCGGTAAGTACCCTAATGGAAATTATTACAAAAATAAAATAAATTTATTCATTAGTTAAAAAACAATTGAGGTCCAGGTCTATATTTAACCCTTGTGGCTGCATCGTCCCCAACCGGTACAGCCACTGGGTCTCATTCTGGGAGATGGCCTTTTTAAGATCCGTTCCTCGCCAGTTGTGAATAGCTCTGTCTATCCCATAAAACTTGAGTTGACGGGGATCTTTATCATGAAAATGTAGAAAATGTCTTGATACACTATGGTTGGGGAAACCCTTCGCTATGTTTGCCACATGCTCATTTATTCTTATTCTAAGTTCTCGTGTGGTGCGCCCCCACATACTGAAGCGAACATGGGCACTCTAAGACATATGTGACATTTTTTGAATAGCATGTTATCAAAGGTTTGATTTTGAATTCTTGCTTGGTTACAAAGGATTGAAATTTGGTGATCTTTTTTGTGTGTCTAATAGTGGTACGACAGGATTTGCACCTAGTACAATAATGGAACCCTGACCCATCAAGGAAAGTTGGTGGTTTTGCAGGGGGGTCCGGGACATTTGGTGCGATCATGTTCCTCAGACCCGGTGCCCTCCTATAAATAAATTTAGGTCTATTTGGCAACACATTCTCTAAATCTTTATCTTTTAGTAATATAGGCCAAAATTTCTTAAAGACCTGTTCAACATTTTTATATTGCCTATGGAAACCTGAAATAAACGCCAATTCTCCTGTGACTGTTTTTTTCTTTTTAGAGGTTAACAAAGAGTCCCTATTCATAGCAAAAACTTCATTTTTGGCTTTAAGGAGCATATGCCGAGAATACCCCTTAGCATTAAACTTTTCGGTAAGGATTGCGGCCTGTGTGTCAAACTCTGTTATGCTATCGCAATTCCTCCGAATACGCATATACTGGCCTTTTGGTATGGCCCCTAACCAACTGGGGTGATGGCAGCTATTAGTTGGCACAAAGGCGTTCCGATCAGTCGGTTTAAAGAACGTCCTTGTGCCAACTCGGTTGTCCTTTTTGATCAAAGTAAGATCCAAGTAGTTGATAGTAATCAAATCAAATACAGCTGTGAATCTCAGGCCATAGTGATTGTGGTTGAGTCGCTGAAGAAATAGTTCCAACGAATTCTGTGATCCCTCCCACAACACAATCACGTCATCAATATATCTTTTATAATATATTAAGGCTTTATGATTATCTCGGTAAATGGTTTCCCCTTCCCATTTGTTCAATACCAGGTTGGCTACGCTTGGGGCATATCGAGCCCCCATGGCTACCCCCTTGGTTTGATTGTAAAACCTATCTTGTGCCCAAAAGTAATTATTTCCCATTGCTTGTTGCAGTCCATCAATCAGGAAATTAATCTGGGCCTTCCTTAGCCCAGATTGATCCATTAATGCCATTCTGACTGCTACTATAGCATCTTTCTGGTTAATGTTGGTATACAATGATTCGATATCAATAGCAACCAAAAGAGTATCATCTGTCACTACAATGGTTGATAGGGATTTTATGAGTTCTCGACTATCTTTCAAATATGATTTCCCCTGAATCACCAAGGGTTGTAAATAGGTATCGAGATATTCCCCCACTCTTGAGTATAATGATCCTATTCCACTGATGATAGGTCTGCCTGGAGGTTGATCTTTATTTTTATGAATTTTGGGTACTATGTATAGCACCGGGGTGCGTGGCACCCGTGGTATGAGGTATTGAGCCTCCTTACTATCCAAAATATTTTGGGTAACTCCATGGGTAACCCAAGTGGACAATTCGGTTTTCAATCTGGTCAGGGGATCTGATAAAAGTGGTTTATAGGTACTGGTATCCCCTAGTAGGCGTTGAATCTCATTATAGTAACTTTCTTTGGTGAGTATCACTACACCACCACCCTTATCCGCCGGGCGGATTACTATATTTTTATTTTCTTCAAGTTTCTTGATTCCATTTACCAAAGATCGATTTATTCTAGTTTGTTTGACATTTAATGATTTAATTTCATCCTGTACCATATGTTTAAATACCTCTATATGATGATGGGTTCCTTTGTGTGGGTTAAATACAGAGTTATTTCTCAAACCACTGTGTTGATACCCCGATTCCACCTCTTGGGAAGGGTGGGCAAAATCATGTGAAGCAAAGAATTTTTTAATATTGAGTTTCCTGACATACTTTTCTACATCAATGAATAATTCAAATTTGTTAATATTTTTATCTGGCGCAAATTTGAGACCTTTCTCTAAAACCTCATACTCTTCCTCTGTAAAAGAAGTTCCAGCTAAGTTAAAAATGCCTGACTTTAATGGTCCCTTGGCCTTTTTCTTTCTGGCTCCCCCTCTTCTACCTCTTTTTCTGTATGGTCTTTGGGGTGTTGGGGGGTAGTAGGTATAATCTTGTATGGTTCTTTCCATCCCCTCCATTGAAGTTTTTGCTATGAATAGGGACTCTTTGTTAACCTCTAAAAAGAAAAAAACAGTCACAGGAGAATTGGCGTTTATTTCAGGTTTCCATAGGCAATATAAAAATGTTGAACAGGTCTTTAAGAAATTTTGGCCTATATTACTAAAAGATAAAGATTTAGAGAATGTGTTGCCAAATAGACCTAAATTTATTTATAGGAGGGCACCGGGTCTGAGGAACATGATCGCACCAAATGTCCCGGACCCCCCTGCAAAACCACCAACTTTCCTTGATGGGTCAGGGTTCCATTATTGTACTAGGTGCAAATCCTGTCGTACCACTATTAGACACACAAAAAAGATCACCAAATTTCAATCCTTTGTAACCAAGCAAGAATTCAAAATCAAACCTTTGATAACATGCTATTCAAAAAATGTCACATATGTCTTAGAGTGCCCATGTTCGCTTCAGTATGTGGGGCGCACCACACGAGAACTTAGAATAAGAATAAATGAGCATGTGGCAAACATAGCGAAGGGTTTCCCCAACCATAGTGTATCAAGACATTTTCTACATTTTCATGATAAAGATCCCCGTCAACTCAAGTTTTATGGGATAGACAGAGCTATTCACAACTGGCGAGGAACGGATCTTAAAAAGGCCATCTCCCAGAATGAGACCCAGTGGCTGTACCGGTTGGGGACGATGCAGCCACAAGGGTTAAATATAGACCTGGACCTCAATTGTTTTTTAACTAATGAATAAATTTATTTTATTTTTGTAATAATTTCCATTAGGGTACTTACCGATGCTAATGGTTTAGTCCTCCTTTGAGTAAAGAGAGTATATGTATTGGGTTTTTAAAATTTCTACATTTATTATTATTTTTATTTTTATATTATTTTTTAAATTATTTTTAATAAACTTTAAAGTGCTCAATTTTATAAATTTGAGATGGTTTGATAAGCCAAAATATATATATTGCTTATTACTGTGGTACTATGTCTTGCTATATGTATATTGTGTAAACCTTACACCGATCGTTGTTATGGTCTGGTTTTGTTATTACACGTGACATGCTGGTCACGTTAGCATTATGTAGCCTAGAAACCCGGGATGGACGCTGGATGCAAATTTTAAACTCCTCCCTGGGGCGGCTGATTGGCATTCATATAAAAGTCTTCCCTCACCAGTGACCTAGTACGCTTCCTGATGACGTGTGATACGAAACGTACGTCGAGGCGGTACTAGGTCACGTACAGACACTACTTCCGGTCCCTCTGGCTCCTCCATTATCGTAGGTGGAACGCACGCCAGATATCCACAGACGGGACAGCCTTTCCATCTCCCTGCTATGCTATCCAGCCTCAGTGCCGGGTTTGTGGCACTTATACAAGTAAGCAGGCATTTGGCTTTTTAACTTTTACATTGATTTGGCCTAATAAACGGAATTACGCTATTACTGCATTATTTTCATTTCATATCCTTATCTGAGCCTCCATGAGGCAGCGGTTCTGGTCCGACATCATCTCCATTTAACCCAAGCAAAGGTTTTTGCTGCAAGCACATTTGACTTCTTTTTTAAGTAAAAGGGTCAACTTCATTTGGTAAGCGGCCATCCTTATTTGAGCACATTTGGGTGATTCGTCTTTCTCAGTCGGTGAAGGTGGATTTCTGACAGTTGTCACAATCTATGGATTTTCTGTTTGCAGCTCTTCAGACATTTTCACTTGATTTATCTTCCATTCATTGATTATAAGGACTTGATTGACACTTGATATATGAACTCACCATTTATATATTTTTTTCACAAATGTAAATTTGTATTAAGGTATGAAAACATTTTTTTCTGTATTGATTTACAGGAGCTCACTTTACACATACCTATGCAAGATCTGGGAAATCTTGTATAAATTTCACTTTGGTTATACACAGTTTAATTTAGCACGCTAGGCAGGCGGGTGTTTTGGTATTATAATTTGTATTGTTTTTACACTTGGTATTTTGTCTATTTATCACGAGTAATTTCACTCAGCGCCTCCACTAGTATATAAAATTTATATATTTATCCCAATCATAGAGGGGAAGTCAGTGGGGGTGGGAGTAGCGTCATTTGCTTCATTAACAGTCAGAAACAGGCCTGTGTGAGGATCCATCGTGGGGGTAGTGGGGATGCCAGAGCCCATCCTGCCCAGCAAAGATTCAGTGGAAGCAGGAGATGTGGCCAGGGGCAGGGGAGGAAAGTCTGTACCTGGGGGTGGCGGAGGGATCAAGTCCTAGTCCATGATAGAGTCCTCTGTGACTTCTGTAGTAAGAGAGCCTAGTGGAGCCGCTGCCATCTTAGCGTAGCTGATGGGCCGGGAGCTGCTGATATCTGCCGTGACAGATCTCTCCTGGCTTGCGGTACTGACATCCGCGGGTTTCAGGGGTTTTCCCCTGCTCTAATTTCTTTCTCGTACATCACGGGACACAGAGCGACATAGTCATTACTAATGGGTTATATAGATACCGTCAGGTGCTGGCACTGGCAACTTCCAAAACCGGAAGTACCCTCCCCTATATAAGCCCCTCCCATCCGGGAGCACCTCAGTTTTTTGCCAGTGTCTAAGGTGTTGGCCAAGAAGAAACATGTGTTTTTCACTGAGCTTGCGTACAGGTTCTTTTGGGCCTCAGTAAGCTATTCCGGATCCGACCAAAAAAGCTTCATAGCTAAACGGTCGGTACCCGGGCCTTGCAGAGAAGAGCAAGGTTTTGCCTGTAATGCTTCTCTTAGGAGAGCTGGACCCTGGGATCCAGAGCTCTGGTCATACCCACGACCAAGATGTTTTCTGTGCAGGGTGCTATACAGGTCCAGGGGAGTGGAATCCTTGGGAACCCGGTCCCTGAAGGTTTGATTACAATGCCTGCCGTGATAGGTGAAGTTTGGGCTTCTGTGGACCAAACAAAGTCCTGCGGCGAGGAAAAGGTAAGTGGGGGCCCTCAGGAACTTGGTTCTATTGAGGGACCCCCAAGCCTATTTTGTCTTTCTGCCTGTTACCTAAGGTATTCCCGCTAATATTCTGTGTATGCCTGTTACTACTGAGAAAATGTAAAAATTTTAATAGTAGGCAAGAAAAAAAAAAAAAAAAGTAAGACCGTGGTACCTGTGTTAGACACTAGAGGCCGCTATGGTTCTTTTTCTTGTAATGTGGATTTTTTTCTTCCAGAATCAAATCCAGGCAGTTGGTATGTTCTCTGCTGGGAAGCTGTCTCCTCTGCCCTGTTGCTGCGCTCATCCATCCCCGGGCCCTGCGGCAAAGGGGGCCCTGGCTCCCGTCTAGCTCCTTATTGTTTTTAAAAAAGGGCGCCGAAGGCGCACGTGCCCACGCGCGTGCGCGTGCACGCGCCTCTATTCATAGAGGCGATCTGAAAAAAGGGGCGGAGCGGGTGGATGACGCTCAGGTGTGCGCCGCGGCGCTACTGCGCATGTGCGGGCGTCCAGCGTGTTTTAAAGCACATTATAGCTGGCTATTGAATGCACAGACAGAGCTAGCAACAGATAAAGGCACACAGAGGCGGTTGATGCAGGCATCCCCTAGAAAGGCACTTTAGTAGACGCCAACTGTGATATAGCAGCAATTGTGCTAGACTATTCTCAGTAAAAGTGGTGTATTACGGCTGGAATACCTCAGCTTTAGGCTTAAGAATATGCCGTCCAGAAGCTCCGGAACTGAATCTTCCAGGAAGCGAAGGGGGTCTCATCGGGCTCTGAGGTGGGCATGCTTCTGCTGCACCAGTCTCCCCTGAAGTTCAGAGGTAAGTGACCATAGAGACCCCGCAGGGGTACTTGGTACTGTGGCTGTCCTCAGTCACCTGCTCCTGTGTATGTAACAGAGGAGGTTTTTTCCTCAGCTCTGGGAGGATTAGAGAGAGATTGTCAACATTGATCGCTGCCTCCCTGTCAGGGAAAGCACGCCGATCTCCGTCTCCTCCTTCAGAGTGCCTGTTAGCAGAGCAACAGTCCCATACAGGGATCGACCTGCCTGAAGGGGATCAGGATGAGGTTGATTCTGTTATAGAGGAATCAACAGTGGAGGAACCTTTCTCAGCAGCTCAAGCTGAAAGATTATGGGTTCAGTCTCTGACTAACATGGTCCGATCGGCATTAAAAATGCACCTTGCGGAACCATCAACCACTACTGTATCCTCGTTGGGGTCGCTAGAAGCCCCCAGACTGTCTGTTCTTTTCCACTTCACCCTTTTACTGAAAGGGCTTATTTACCAGGATTGGGAACGTCCTGAGAAAATATTATTCCCCCAAGAGATTTCCGGTGGTCTATCCCATGGAGGATAAGTTCATCAAAAAAAAAAAATGGAAGGTCCCTACAGTGGACGCAGCCATCTCTTGTATGTATAAATCACTGACATGTCCAGTGGATAATGTCCAAATGTTCAAGAACCCAATAGATAAAAGATTGGAGTCCTTATGAAAGTCTGCTTCTTTCTACAGCAAGCTTGGTGACACAACCAGCAGTAGCAGCTATTGGGGTCTGCTAAGCAGTGAAGGATCAGTTAAAACAGGTCTTGAGGGACTTGACAGATCAGCAGGCCTTGCCCTAGCTGATCTACCTAGAGCCTTAGGCTTTGCGGTTGACGCCATAAAGGATTCAGTCCATCAGGCCTCCCGCCTTACGCTGTCTAGAGTACATATGCGTAGGCTTCTATGGCTCAAAAACTGGTCTGCTGAAGCTCCCTGTAAGGAATGGCTGGTTAGCGTCCCATTTCATGGTGAACGCTTATTCAGGGAAAACCTGGACAAATATATCCAGAAAATTTCCAGCGGTAAAAATACGCTCTTGCCGGTTAAAAACAGAGTTAGAGGTCCCTCTTTAAGAGGCCTGCTTCTCCAGTCCCTGGGGCATCGGCTGTGTAACAGTTCCGACGGCCTCCTCGGTCAATTCCCGGGGGTAAAAAACAGGGACAATAGCAGGGTAATGAGAAACCCTGGGTCAGGGGAGGTACAAAACCTCCCCCAAAGTTAAATTCATTGCTCCAAGGAGTAATTATGGAGGTTCCCCTGGAAGAATGAGGGTTCGGGTTTTACTCAAACCTCTCTACAGTCCCGAAGCAAACGCGGACGGGAGGCCCATATTAATTCTAAAAGGGCTATACAAATTCCTGTATATCAGGACTTTCCGATGAAGTCGATCCGATCGGTGGCCACTGCCCTACAAGGGGAGGATTGGTTAGCCGCGATCGACATCAAAGATGCTTATCTGCACATTCCCATCTTTCCAGTCTACCAAAAGTTTCTACGCTTTGCAGTAGAAGGGCGCCATTTTCAGTTCAGAGCCTTACCCTTCGGTTTGGCCACAGCACCACGAGTGTTTACAAAAATTCTGGCCCTTTATTGGCCAATCTAAGAACACAAGGTGTAATGATAATGGCATATCTAGATGACTTGTTGCTGATAGACCACTCAGTGAAAAAACTAGAAGTGGTCGTTCACAAGACAATCAAGTATCTGGAATCTCACGGTTGGATTATCAACCGAGAAAAGTCAGCCCTAAAAACCAGTCAAAAGTCTGGAATACTTGGGGCTAAGGTTGGATTCAGGCCAGAGAAAAATATTCTTGCCTCGAGGAAAGGTGTTGTCTTTGAAAGATTTGATCCACTTAGTGGGTACAAAAAAGACAGCCGTCCATACGCCTGTGCATAAGGCTGCTGGGAAAAATGGTGGCATCATTCGAAGCAGTACCCTACGGTCAATTCCATTCAAGGAATTTGCAGGGGGCCATACTGTCAGCCTGGAACAAAAAAGTTCAGGCCCTAGACTTACAATGTCCTTGTCCCCTTCCGTTCGCAAGAGCCTCCGTTAGTGGTTGGTTCCCCAGAATCTGGAAAAAGGGAAATCCTTCAGTCTGATTTCTTGGAAGGTGGTCACTACAGATGCCAGCCTTATAGGCTGGGGAGCAGTACTGGAGCAATAGTCTCTCCAGGGCAGATGGTCGGATGCAGAAAAGGCCCTGCCCATCAATCTCTTAGAGATACGAGCAGCCCGGTATGCCCTAGTAGCATGGACATCCAAACTCCAAGGGTCCCCTGTCAGAATTCAATCAGACAATGCCACAGCAGTGGCATATATCAATCATCAGGGGGGCACCAGGAGTCGTGCAGCCCAGAGGGAAGTAAATTACATCCTGAAATGGGCAGAAAAATATGTCCCAGCCATATCTGCGGTATTCATTCCAGGAGTGGAGAATTGGAAGGCGGACTTTCTAAGTCGCCAGCAATTAGGCCCAGAGGAAGGGTCCCTTCACCCCGAGGTTTTCTGGACAATATGTCAGCGGTGGGGAACATCGGATGTAGATCTTCTAGCATCCAGATTCAACGCAAAGGGGGACAGGTTTGTCTCTCGGACAAGGGATCCCCTAGCTTGCGGCTCGGATGCCCTAGTGTTCCCTTGGGATCAGTTCAAGCTGATATATGCATTCACACCGCCACAATGGTTACCTCGATTACTCCGCAGAATCAGGGTAGAAAAGAAACCAGTGATTCCGGTGGCTCCAGCGTGGCCCCGAAGAGTGTGGTACGCGGAGATTGTAAAATTTCAGTGGGGAGTCCTTGGACTCTCCCACGTCGTCCGGACCTGCTTTCGCAAGGACCGATATACCACCCTTCCTTACCAGCCCTAGGTTTGACGACCTGGCTATGGAAGCCCACATTCTAAAAAAGAGAGGGCTCTCTAATCCTGTGGTATCTACCATGATCAATGCCAGGAAGCCGGTATCCAGGCAGATCTAATATAGAATCTGGAAGGCGTACATCGCGTGGTGTGAGGCCAAGAAATGGCATCCACATAAGTACGTAATAGGTAGGATTCTGGACTTCCTACAATGGGCTGTAGATAGGAAGCTTGCCTTGAGTACTATCAAGGGTCAGATTTCGGCCTTGTCAATATTTTTTCAAAGGCCCTTGGCTTCGCATTCACTAGTCAAAGCCTTTATACAAGGAGTGATGCGTATTAGTCCTCCGGTTAATATTCCCATATGTCCATGGGATCTAAACTTGGTTCTGTCGGTTCTACAGAAACAACCATTTGAACCATTACAGCATATTTCTTTGGTGCTTCTCACCAGGAAATTGATTTTTCTAGTAGCCATTTGTTCGGCTAAAAGAGTGTCGGAATTAGCAGCTATGTCCTGTAAGGAGCCATATCTGGTTATCCATAAGGATAGAGTAGTGTTACGTCCTCATCCAGCCTTTCTTCCTAGGGTGGTATCGAGGTTTCATTTGAACCAAGATGTGGTTCTTCCTTCTTTTTTCCCCAAACCTACTTCGGTAGAGGAAAAGTTATTGCATTCTTTGGATGTAGTAAGAGCAGTTAAAGCTTATCTAAAGGCCACTGCTCAGATTCGCAGAACGGATACTTTGGTTATTCTGCCGGAAGGCCCCAGAAAGGGTCAGGCAGCGTCAAAATCTACTTTAGCCAAGTGGATTCGACAGGTCATAATACAAGCCTATGGCTTGAGAAGGAGACCGCCTCCGTTCAAAGTTAGAGCGCACTCCACGAGAGCAGTTGGAACTTCATGGGCAGTGCATCACCAGGCCTCCCTGGCTCAAATCTGTAAGGCCGCAACATGGTCTTCAGTACACACGTTTACTAGGTTCTACCAGATGGACGTTAGAAGTCAGGAGGATGTCGCCTTTGGGCGCAGTGTGTTGCAGGCCGCAAAAGATCCTCATGTTTGATAGCGCTCAGCTTATATATGGTGTATCCCCCCCCTCATTGGGCATTGCTTTAGAACATCCCATTAGTAATGACTATGTCGCTCTGTGTCCCGTGATGTACGAGAAAGAAAATAGGATTTTTATAACAGCTTACCTGTAAAATCCTTTTCTTGGAGTACATCACGGGACACAGAGCTCCCGCCCCTCTTTGGGGACACTTATTGCTTTGCTACAAAACTGAGGTGCTCCCGGATGGGAGGGGCTTATATAGGGGAGGGTACTTCCGGTTTTGGAAGTTGCCAGTGCCAGCACCTGACGGTATCTATATAACCCATTAGTAATGACTATGTCGCTCTGTGTCCCGTGATGTACTCCAAGAAAAGGATTTTACAGGTAAGCTGTTATAAAAATCCTATTATCCCGGTCAGAGGACTGGGGGATCGCTCTGTAAGCTCCGGTGGCTAATGAGGGGCCGTGGTGGAGCAGAGCTCTAGATGCCGGTGGCAATCTTGGGATCTGCCACGCATGCGCCTCCTCATTCTCATATTTCTATATTATTTATTTGGTTTAGATATAAAACTGTCACAGAATATTATTGTCTCCGTCAGTCCTGTTATACTCACACTAATTCCTCTATCCGGCTTGTTGTCAGAGCTTCCATCAGATCCCTGAAATGAGGACCCTCCAGATTGTTCCAGGTCAGGCCCAGTCTCCTCAGTGTCTGGTTATTTCTTATTCCAGATGCCAGGTGGGGGCAGGAACTGTCTGTCAGGTGATTATAGGACAAACTGTAGAAGACAAGAAGAATGTTACCAGAAGAAAATGAATTTCTCCCCAGGAATGAATGGAAATATTCTCTACACGAAAGGAACTCATTTCTCGTTATTGGAATCATTTATATGAGATCACTTTATAAAACACGATCGATCATCTACACTATTGGAGGTTTTCTCTTTTTGTGGATCCCAATTACTAAATGTGACATGAGAAGTGGATGAGGTGGTGTGATCCATTCATTATTCCTGTATGGGGATTGGACCATGCACACTCACACTGACCTCTAGGCTTTCACCTCCAACCTTCTGCTAAGTCTTGGATTTAGTTGTGGGGATTCACTTTGATGGTCACAGAAGTCTCACTCATGTTGTGGAAACTTCATTGACTAAAAGTGACACCATTGTACTTTGGGATTTCCTTTGAACATCATGTTGGAGGATTTGATCTTCTTATACACAGTGATGGGCGGTGGGGGAGGCAGCTGGAGCATCTCAGCTCTGATTACATACAGCGTCCAGGGAGAGCACAGCCACAGAATTACTAATCATTTATAATAGAGGACTATGATGGGGCAGTTTTGATGAGGGCAGTTTTGATGCTGGCAGTATGATGGGGCAATTTTTATGGGGGCCGTTTTTATGGGGCAAATTTGATGGGGCAACTTTGATGGGGGCAGTATGATGGGGCAGTTTTGATGGGGGCAATTTTGATGGGAGCAATATAATGGGCAATTTTGATGGGGCAGTTTTGATGGGGCAAATTTGATGGGGGCAGTATGATAGGGCAACTTTGGTGGGGGCAATTTTGATGGGGGCCGTTTTGGTGGAGGCAGTTTTGATGGGGGCAATATGATGGGGCAATTTGATGGGGTAGTTTTGATGGGGGCAATTTTGAAGGGGCAGATTTGATGGGGGCAATTTTGATGGGGCAGAATGGAAAAAACTGTGCTAATGAGCTTAATACCCCGTACACACGAGCGGTTTTCCCGTCGAAAAAAAAACCAATGGTTTTCCCGACAGAATTCCTCTCAAGCCTGCCTTGCATACACAAGGTCACACAAAAGTCCGCTGAACTTTTGACTGCCAAGAACGCGGTGACATAAAAGACTACGACGAGCCGACAAAATGAATTTCTATGCTTCCGAGCATGCATCGAATTGTTTCAGAGCATGCGTGTTTTTTTTCCCCGTTGGAAAAGCATACAGACCAACGGTTTTCCCGCTAGGATTTTTTCCTGACGGGAAAAAAGAGATCCTGCTCTCTTTTCTCCAGCAGTTTTCCTGTGGAAAAAAGTCTGATGGAGCATACACACGTTCGGGATTCCCAGCGAAAAGCTCTCATCGCAGTTTTTCCGACGGGAAAACCGGTTGTGTGTACGGGGCATCAGATTAAATATCAAATAAATGGATGGACCAGTCCTGACAGAAGCAAGTAAATGTGGGATATAACACAAAAACAATAGAAAATAAAAATTGAGCTAATTGAAAGAACAATGATTTTGCTAAACACAGTCTTGTATAGATGTTTAACTTATTGATGCAACACCCAGTGATTGGATCATAAGCAGGTGATCCACCACCATATAGAGAACCTGCTTACAAGATAGTAAGCTAAGTAAGCAGATGGCTTAAACCCAGCCCATGCCTTTATCTTTGTAGGTAACCTCAGCAGTCACAGATGGGTAATGATGAACCCAACAAAACTAAATGATAGACTCCTGGGCATCATGGGCTCCGTAGGATTGTATATTGTTCGATCCAAAAAACAAAAAAAAGGAAGAGCATAGCGTGATACCGTCTAACTTAGATGTTTTAACACATACGGTTGCATTTAGAATAAAAAAACAAATAAACCAAAATGCTTCGACAAAAACACCCAGTGACTGAATCGTGGACAAGTGCACCACCACCACACAGATATCCTGCTTACCAAATAGCAAGCCAAAGCATGCGGAAGGCTAAACCCAGCCTGGGCCTTACATGCTGAGGACTGGTTTTCTCAACCACCCGCTTGGCTTGCTATTTGGTAAGCAGGATATCTGTGTGGTGGTGGTGCACTTGTCCACGATTCAGTCACTGGGTGTTTTTGTCCATGCATTTTGGTTTATTTGTTTTTTTATTCTAAGTGCAACCATATGTGTTAAAACATCTAAGTTAGACGGTATGATGCTATGCTCTTCCTTTTTTGTTTTTGGGATCGAACAATATACAATCCTACGGAGCCCATGATGTCCAGGAGTCTATCATTTAGTTTTGTTGGGTTCATAATCACCCATCTGTGACCGCTAAGGTTACCTACAAGAATTTTTCTATTCAATTTGATGTGTCAGTTTTAATGGGGGCAATTTTATGGGGTAGCTTTGATGGGGGCAATTTTGATGGTGACAGTATGATGGGGGCAGTATGATGGGGCAATTTTGATGGGGAAAATTTATGGGGCAGTTTTGATGGGGGCAGTTTGATGGGGAAATTTTCATGGTGGCAGTATTATGGGGAAATTTTGATGGGGGCAATTTTAATGGGGTAAATTTGGGACAGCTCCTGCAAAAGGCAATTACTTTTTAAAAGGATTGATCCAGATTGGACATCCCGTAATGGGTGGACTTGTATAAAAGTGGACCTGATGTTCATGATCACATGACCCCTGAAGACGTTGGTGTGCACCAACGAAACCGGTAGGGTGCTTGATGGGGATACGTAATTTCTGCCTTTTTTTGAAGCGCAGCTGGAATGCACCACGACGTTTCCATGCACATGGATTTTTAAGCTGCGAGCATTTGCTGTTTTACCTTCTTTTTATCTGTTTTTTGGAATAAAAATCGTGACATACTTCACTATGGAAGCCCTCTTTTTCCCATTAACCATTGGACAACTCCCCTCCAATCGTTTTGCCTGGAAACGTGCCCAAACGATCTGGATACCTTTTGGTGTGAGTGTCCTGGAGGTCGGTTAAACGTTGGGATCATCATTGGGATCATGTACAACTCCTGCTGGATATACCCATATGTGTTTTATGACTACCTGTAATAGAGGTCATGGAAGTTTGGCGAGTAGGCTGTGTGACAGGTGATGGTGGTGGAAGAAATTTCAGTCAACTATACCTACTGTCCAGCAGGGATTTGAAGATTGTGTACACTATCTGAAGAATTTGATACATTGTCTGAAGACTGATGCATTGTTTGAACATTCACTAATTGCACTATTGAACTTATTTTGTGTTTGGACTTTTTACACACATATTATCATGTTGGTGTTCAGTTGAAATCACTTTGCACATTAATACGGAATGGGCGTGGTTAAATCAATTTAGCATTGATTTCTATTCATTTATTTTCTCTTATACAACGTGCTGCTCATTATCAATACTCACCTGTTTAATTACTCTAGTTGTTGTTACTAATTATCTTTCCACTTTGCGCTGGTTCTGGGGTTTTTTTAACCCCTCATTCACATTTTTACTTTTTAAAAGATGCTAATTGTAAATGATATACCTTGTTTCTGTGCATATATATATATATATATATATATATAATCTCTGCACGGAAACAAGGGATATCATTTACAATTAGCATCTTTTATAAAATAATTACCTTGTGCAGGAGCTTTTTATATTTCTAAATTTATCTTTGTAAATGTAAATAAACTTCCTAGAGGGGGAGGAGAGATTTCCAAAGCTAAGGGGCGGCAACTTCCTCTGACACTGCTGTTGCTATGGAAACCTGACCTACAATCTATTACACTGCTTATGCTGCTCTGAGCATGTGTGAGATCTGGAGGTGCATGCTGGGTAACCAGCATGCATGGAATACAGGACGAGATACAGTCTGGCTTCAGATGCCGTGGCCTGCTGGGACTTACAAAAGTAAGAAATCAATGGTGCAAAAATACAAAAACGGACCTTAGTTTACAGCATACCTTTACTAGAATACATTAAGCATGAGAATTATAGGGGTATTTTTATCTAATAAGTAAAATTTTGGCCGGAACACCGATTTAAGGTGTCAGCATACCAAGACATTTTGGACATTTTCATGCTCCCAACTTTAATGGGAACAGTTTGGGGCTGACCCCTTCCTGTTCCAACATGACTGCGCACCAGTGCACAAAGCAAGGTCCATAAAGACATGTATGAGCGAGTTTGGGGTGGAGGAATTTGACTGGCCTGCACAGAGTCCTGACCTCAACCTGATAGAACACCTTTGGGATGAATTAGAGTGGAGACTGTGAGCCAGGCCTTCTTGTCCAACATCAGTGCCTGACCTCACAAATGCGCTTTTGGAAGAATGGTCAAACATTCCCATAGACACTCCTACACCTTGTGGACAGCCTTCCTAGAAGAGTTGAAGCTGTTATAGCAGCAAAGGGTGGGCCAATTCAATATTGAACCCTACGGACTAAGACTGGGATGTCATTAAAGTTCATGTGTGTGTAAAGGCAGGCGTCCCAATACTTTTGGTAATAGAGTGTAACAGTCCAGGATTGGATATTTAGGCTCCATGCACACTGGCTTAAAAATCGCTGCTACTACAGGAGTTTTGTGTTCTGCCTGTAGAACCAGCTCCATGTTCTCCTATGTGTCCATATACATTGGGACGATTACAGACATAATTAAAGGCAGAAAAAAAACTCTTCTGGTTCACGTTTCTGATTGGAGCTTTCTGGCAGAAAAAACACAAAACTCTCCTAAACTCGTCTAAACTTTGTACAATAAACTCTCTATATGAAAGTTTTTTCTGCCAAGGGAACTGGCATTTTTTTAAGCCCAGTGTGGATGGAGCCTTATGGAGCCTAAAGATGGAATTTGATGACATTCTCATATTCCTATATTATTTATGTGGTTTAGATATAAAACTGTCCCAGAATATTATTGTCTCAGTCAGTCCTGTTATACTCACTGTAATTCCTCTATCCGGCTTGTTGTCAGAGCTTCCATCAGATCCCTGAAATGAGGACCCTCCAGATTGTTCTCAGACAGGTTCAGTGTCCTCAGTGTCTGGTTATTGCTTATTCCAGATGCCAGGTGGGGGCAGGAACTGTCTGTCAGGTCATTAGAGGACAATCTGTAGAACAGAAGGATGTTACCCGAAGAAAATAAATTTCTCCCCCAGGAATGAATGGAACTATTCTCTACATGAATGGAACTCATTTCTCTTTATTGGAATCATTTATATGAGATCACTTTATAAAACACGATCGATTATCTACACTATTGGAGGTTTTCTCTTTTTGTGGATCACAATTACTAAATGTGACATGAGAAGTGGATGAGGTGGTGTGATCCAATTATTATTCCTGTATGGGGATTGGACGATACACACTCACACTGACCTCTAGGCTTTCACCTCCAACCTCCTCCAAATCTTGGATTCAGTTGTGGGGATTCACTTAGATGGTCACAGAAGTCTCACTCATGTTGTGGAAACTTCATTGACTAAAACTGACACCATTGTACTTTGGGATTTCCTTTGAACATCATGGTGGAGGATTTGATCTTATGGTGTGGAGAAGATTTTATTATTACCGTTCTTTATTTGGACCTTTTTTGAAAATTTGTACCAATATTGCTGCACTCATTTTATATATGCTGATTATAAATTCTCTTCATTAGTTATCAGTGAAATATTCCCCATACCATTGTTATATATCCACTTATAGAGAGGTTTGTGATAAGGAATCTCACTTTTATTGTTATTTTTTCACACTTATATTGTTTGAATGTTGTGATAACTCCACCAATAGTGATCAGATATAAAAATTACATTCACTATAACAATGCACTTTCATACATGTGAGGAAGGGCAGATCTCCTGCAACCTATTCACAGCTACTTCTATCTATATAACAAATAATGTACAAAATTACATAAACATTAAGAGCAACAAAGTCATCTTAAAAAATTGCAAATGTCAAGAGAAAGTTCATAAATGTGAAAAAGTGGATTTCTTACAACCCATTCACCACTACTTCCATCTCTGATCATCGCTAAAACAGTGCTAAAGTGCCGGTCATTTTTGCGGTGCTTTAGCAGCGCTTTTCGCGCGCTAGTGGGCCGGTGACAACGGGACCTTAAAAAAGAAAGACCAGTGTTGCGGCGCTTTCAAAGCGCTTTGGAAGTGTTGCCCATTCATTTCAATGGACAGGGGCATTTGGGATCGCTATTTATAACGCTCATAATCTGCCCCAAAGATGCTGCTTGCAGGACTTTTTCTAACGTCCCGCAAGTGCACCGCCCCAGTGTGAAAGCACTCATGCAAATGAATGGGAGGCAGTTTTCAGGTGCTGAAATTCCTGAAAACTGCCTCAGTGTGAAAGGGATCTAATGCCCCGTACACGATCCAAATATAGGACGAATGATCGTCCGTTTTTTTTGCATGCTAATCTCACGTCGAATCTGATGAGTTTACTAAAGTCATGAAAATTCTCATACGACAGAATAAAAATTTGGAAGTGATGTCAGGTGTTGTGATACATTTATATTGCATTTTCGAAAGACAGTTGTACTGATTAAATGAAAATCGTACGATCTGGCATCGTACGAATAAAATTTCCGTGCATGTCGGATGAAATGTCCTGATCGGCTCTCGAAAAAGCTCTGTACTAACGATCCGATTATCGTACGATCGATTCGAATGCGGCATTTTTTGTATGATTTTTAGATTGTGTGTACAGGGCTTAAAGCGGAGGTCCCACGAAAAAAAATAATATTAAAAGCCAGCAGCTACAAATACTGCAGCTGCTGACTTTTAATAAATGAACACTAACCTGTCCAGGGTGCCCGCGATGTCGGCAGCCGAAGCCGAGCAATCGCTCGTCTCTTGGCTGCCCCGCCACCATCCTCGGTGAGGGAATCAGGAAGTGATTTTCTATGTAATGTGATTGCGCCCATTGTCTGGACACCTCGGGTGATATTGTGTTTTTGCACATTATATGTTATACAGATTGAAGTAGCTGTGAATAGATTGGAGGAGATCTGCCCTTCCCTGTATGAAAGTGCATTTTTGTAGTGAATTACATTTTTATTATTGATCACTATTGGTGGAGTTATCACATCTACATTATAAGTGTTGGTATTCAGACACATTGTAGGTTGCAGATTTGTCATTTGTCTCATCACACATTTTGTCACTAAGTGTAGGGCTCTATACATAGAATTATATTATACTATTTGTACTTCTATATCAGACTTCCTGCTGGCGGCTGGTTTTCATTCATTAGAATTTTAGTGCAGATGTTTCATTTTTTTACATTTTTATATACAGCTTTAGAGAACTGTCTGATATTGGTGATATATAGAGACAACCAGGAGATGAAATATATCTCCATTATTATTATTTGATTTATGTCGTTTAGACATACACTATATTACCAAAAGTATTGGGACTCAAACAATGGCCCTGTCATTAAGCAGGAAAATCTTCCAGTGCTGAAGTGGTTAAAGGCATCCCAGTCCTTAAAGCAGAACTCCGGCATTTTCAAAAAATCCCCCATTAGTACACCCCCCCACACACAAAACACTAAACAGTTATTACATTTGTGAAATTTCTTATCGTTTAACCTCCCTGGCGGTATTCCCGAGTCTGGCTCGGGGTTAAATTTCAGCACCAAAAGCGGTAACCCCGAGCCAGACTCGGGCTGCGTCGCAGTGATCCAGGCAGGAGTTACTTACCTTGTCCCCTGGATCCTGCGATGCTTCCCCGCTGTGTGATCGAGCCGTCATCTCGCTCGATTCACACACTGCCGAATGCCGCCGAGCTCCGTTCCCTGCGATGTTACGACGCACGGGGACGGAGATCGGCGCCAAATTCAAAAAAGTTAAAACACAGTATACATACAGTACACTGTAATCTTACAGATTACAGTACTGTATGTAATAATTACACACCCCCTTTGTCCCTAGTGGTCTGCCCAGTGTCCTGCATGCACTTTTATATAATAAAAACTTTTTTTTCTGCCTGGAAACTGGAGATTGTCCATAGCAACCAAAAAGTGTCCCTTTATGTCAAAAGTGGTTTTAGACCAGCTAAAAAACAGCGATAATAAATTAGAATCACTCGCAGAATTAAGCGATAGCGATTTGTGGGGAAATTCGTCATCAAACACTGAAAAACACTTTTATTATTATTATATTATTATTTGTTATAATTATTTTATAGTTATTTATTTTATTATAATGTATAATTTTGTTTTTTGAACTTTATCATACCTGGGATGTTTACTAGACTCTGGTTTGGGCAGATTTAACTGAGTTATTCCTAAGAATTACAGGCCTACAATATAAAACGCCAAATTTCCATGCAGAATAATGGTACCGCTTTCAGCACCTAAAATCTGACAGAATCATACCGCCAGGGAGATTAAGAGATGTGACTGATCGAATTTTCAGGAAGTCAGTTTTGTAATTGAAAAAATGCTTCATCTTTTCTGGCAGGTAGGAGGTGTTAGAACAGGGATTGCATCATATCCTCTTCTCTCTCTGTAATCAGCCTACATTTCCCATGAATCCTTGGGATGGGAGTGAATGTGGGAGGTACACTAGGCTTGTACATGTAAATGTGAACTCGCCCACTCCAACATAAATCACACCCCTCATTCTGCAGCCAGCAAGCCATACATAACACACGGTATGATAGGTTACAGCCTTATAAATACAAAGCAGTGCACCGTGTCAGGGACAACCAGAGCCAAATGTCAGGGACCACCAGAGCCGAATGTCAGGGACCACCAGAGCCGAATTTTAGGGACCACCAGAGCCGAATTTTAGGGACCACCAGAGCCAAATGTCAGGGACCACCAGAGCCAAATGTCAGGGACCACCAGAGCCGAATGTCAAGGACCACCAAAGCCGAATGTCAGGGACCACCAGAGCCGAATGTCAGTCCCATCAGTGCAGAGCGGGGATCATCATCAGTATAGATACCCTTTAAATCTGCTAAATACATTCTAGGAGCTCCTCCACTCAACTCCCCCACCACAACACTCCCCACCTGCTATCTCCGTGCAGATTGGGGTTTATTATCAGTAATTACTTGTATGACAAAGCGGGGATCTCCCACTGTGTCAGATATTGTATATGAGAACAACACTCGCTGATGTCCCGCCTCCCGCCATTATGATTGACAGCGCACTGTGCCAATAACGGCACAATTGGCACATTGCGCTGTCAATCATAACGGCAGGAGGCGGGGCATCAGTGATCTATGTTCTCTTACTATACCTGACACAGTGGGACATCCCCGCTGTGTCATACAAGTAATTACTGATAATAATCCACGCTCTGCACAGAGATAGCAGGCAGGGGGCGGCGGTGGAGTGGAGGGGCGGACCACCAGGCAGGGAGGATGAGGAGGGAGGAGAAACAAGAAGGAGGACACCTCCTCCATGGGAGATTCCCTCCGCCCACTACAGGAAATAGAACTCCCTGCTCATCTTTCAGAGGACTACAAGGGGGCGTGTCAGAGCACCGGCTGAGCTGAGGAGAGGGATAGCAGCCAGCGGTCTTACAAACAGGATGTCAGCAGGTAATAAAGTTTTTTCAGCAAGTTCAGCAGCCTATTACAGAGGAACTACAGAGCTCAGAAGAACATGGATGGCAAATTTGGTGAAGGTAGGAGATCAGCAACAAAGACATGGAAATTAATTTGGCCGGAGTTCTGCTTTAAGCCTCGTACACACGATCAGATTTTCGGATGATCATTCGTCCATTTTCTGTGGCATGCTAGTCTCATATCGAAAGTGAAGAGGTTACTCACCATACGAAAATTCTCGTCTGACAGAATACAACTTCAGAAGATATGTAATGTGTTGAATAGTTTTGTATGTATTCTTTCGTTTCTGGGCATGCGTAGTGTTACTCTTATGATTTTTTTCGGATGAAAAACGTACTTATTAAATGAAAATCAGATGTTGAGTTCACGTACAATAACATTTTTACAGTCTGCACTTCCAGCTTTTGTCGGACGAAAAATCGTAATCGTCTGGCGAAAGCACCATACTAACGACCCGAAAATCGGCAGATCGTTCGTACGGATGAAATATTACTTCCGATTTTCATATCGTGTGTGTATGGGCCTTTAGTATGTAAAGTTCAATATTGAGTTGGCCCCACCCTTTGCAGCTATAACAGCTTCAACTCATCTGGGAAGGCCGTCCACAAGGTTTAGGAGGGTGTCTATGAGAATGTTGGACCATGCTTCCATAAGCACATTTAACGGGTCAGGCACTGATGTTGGATGAGAAGGCCTGGCTTGCAGTCTCCGCTCGAATTCATCCCAAAGGTGTTCTATCAGGTTGAGGTCAGGTCAGGCCAGTCAATTTTCTCCACCCCAAACTTGTTCATGTCTTTTATGGACCTTGCTTTGTGCACTGCCCCAAATCATTTGGTGGAGGGGTGATTATGGTGTGGGGGTTTTTTTTCAGGAGTTGGGCCCCTTCGTTCCAGTGAAGGGAACTCTTAATGCGTCAGCATACCAAGACATTTTGGATCATTTCATGCTCCCAACTTTGTGGGAACAGTTTGGGGACGGCCCCTTCCTGTTCCAACATGACTGCACACCAGTGCACAAAGCAAGGTCCATAAAGACATGGATGAGCGAGTTTGGTATGGAGGAACTTGACTGGCCTGCACAGAGTCCTGACATCAACCCAATAGAACACCTTTGGGATGAATTAGAGTGGAGACTGCGAGGCAAAGGTCTTCTCATCCAACATCAGTGCCTGACCTAACAATTGTGTTTCTGGAAGAATGGTCAAACATTCCCATAGACACCCTCCTAAACCTTGTGGACGGCCTTCCCAGAAGAGTTGAAGCTGTTATAGCTGCAAAGGGTGGGCCAACTCAATATTGAACCCTACAGACTAAGACTGGGATGCCATTAAAATTCATGTGTGTGTAAAGGCAGGCGTTTCAATACTTTTGGTAATATAGTGTAACAGTCCAGGATTGGATATTTAGGCTCCATGTACCCTGGCTTAAACATTGCTGCTTCTATAGGAGTTTTGTGTTCTGCCTGTAGAAGCAGCTCCATGTTCTCCTATGTGTCCATACACATTGGGACGATTACAGACATATTTTGAACTCAAAGTTTAGAGGCAGAAAAAAAACTCTTCTGGTTTGTGTTTTTGATTGGAGCTTTCTGGCAGAAAAAACACAAAACTCCTAAATTCATCTAAACTTTGTACAATAAACTCTCTATATGAATGTTTTTTTTCTGCCAAGGGAACTGACATTTTTTTAAGCCCAGTGTGAATGGAGCCTAAAGATGGAATTTGATGACATTCTCATTATTCTATATTATTTATGTGGTTTAGATATAAAACTGTCCCAGAATATTATTGTCTCAGTCAGTCCTGTTATACTCACTGTAATTCCTCTATCCGGCTTGTTGTCAGAGCTTCCATCAGATCCCTGAAATGAGGACCCTCCAGATTTTTCTCAGACAGGTCCAGTGTTCTCAGTGTCTGGTTATTTCTTATTCCAGATGCCAGGTGGGGGCAGGAACTGTCTGTCAGGTCATTAGAGGACAATCTGTAGAAGAAGAGAATAATGTTACCAGGAGGAAAATGAATTTCTCCCCCAGGAATGAATGGAACTATTCTCTACATGAATGGAACTAATTTCTCTTTATCGGAATCATTTATATGAGATCACTTTATAAAACACAATCGATCATCTGCACTATTGGAGGTTTTCTCTTTTTGCGGATCCCGATTACTAAATGTAACATGAGAAGTGGATGAGGTGGTGTGATCCATTCATTATTCCTGTTTGGGGATTGGACCATACACACTCACACTGAAAAATAGGAAAAAAATCCTCCTTGGTTGGTCTTTACTGGCCCAAATAGTATTATACACTTGTCATCAAATGGTAAATTAGCAACAAAATATATAAAAGAGTATTTTGTTTTTCATATCTTGTTTCAAATGTTTGTTCTTCTATGCAATTTTCCATGCAAATAAAATGATTGGAAAAAATATATATATTAACCACTAGAGGTCTGCACTATAGCCGAATGACGGCTACAGCGCGGACCTAGAATGCCGGGAGGACGTCAATTGACGTCCGCCCCTTTCATCGTCCCCGGCGCGCGCTCCCGAGCACGGATCGGGGAACTTCCGTGTCCGCCGCGTCACACGGGTGCCAATGCGCGTGCCTGGCGGCCGCAATGTCCGCCATGTACCCACAATCGACATTTACAGAGCCAGGGACGTGGATCTCTGTGTGTAAACACAGAGATCCATGTCCTGTCATGGAGAGGAGACCCATGGTGTGTCCCTTGTACATAGGGACAACCATCTGTCACCTCCCCCAGTCAGTCCCCTCCCCCCACAGTAAGAATCACTCCCTTAGGCACACTTAACCCCTTCAGCGCCCCTAATGGTTAACCCCTTCACTGCCAGTGTCATTTTTACAGTAACCAGTGCATTTTTTATAGCACTGATCGCTGTAAAAGTGACAATGGTCCCAAAATGGTGTCAAAAGTGTCCGATGTGTCCGCCATAATGTCGCAGTTACAATAAAATTTGCTGACCGCCGCCATTACTAGTAAAAAAAAAATTTTTTATAAAAATGCTATAAAACTATGACCTATTTTGTAGACGCTATAACTTTTGCGCAAACCAATCAAACGCTTACTGCGATTTTTTTTTAACCAAAAATATGTAGAAGAATATGTATCGGCCTAAACTGAGGAAAAAAATATTTTTTTAAAAAAAAAAATTAGGATATTTATAATAGCAATAAGTAAAAAATATTGTGTTTTTTTTTCAAAATTGTTGCTCTTTTTGTGTATAGCGCAAAAAATAAAAACCGCGAAGATGATCAAATACCACCAAAAGAAAGCGCTATTTGTGGGGAAAAAAAAGACGTCAATTTTGTTTGGTAACAACGACGCACGACCGCGCAATGGTCATTAAAAGTGCATCAGCGCTGAAAGCTGAAAACTGGCCTGGGCAGGAAGGGGGTTTAAGTGCCCAGTAAGCAAGTGGTTAAAGAAAAAAAAACATACAAAATGGTATTAAGCAAATTGTTAGAAAAGAATAGTAGTGGCTGATGTACATTCAAGTCAACATAGTAACACAGAACAACAATGCATGTAGTTCTACATAATCTGCCGTGATGAGATCACCATGGCAGGATCAACAAGGAGAACACCCGACGCGATTCAGAAGTTTATTCTTTCATCAGGGGTGTATACTTTTATATAGAAAAATAAATAAAAATAAAACACCCAAGTGCTAAAGTCCAAAGAGTCAATGAGAGTAATTAAAAAATTACAGGACAAACGATGAGATCATGATGAGAATTCCTCAAAAATTATATATAAAAAAGGAAAGTGTATATTGCAGAGAATATAAATCCTCAATGATAAAAAGACAATCAGAGTTTTTATATTTCAAAGGAAAGGGTTAAACCAATATGGTGTACATTTGTTTGCCGTGCTGCTCCGTCAACCAGCGGGAGGACTGATGGCTACAAAGAAAAAGATAAAAGTGAGAGCGCACCGCCTCCTAGTGCAACACCGTTTATTGGATAAGATTAAAATTGACAAAGTAACACTAAACGCTCACATTGTGTTGGTATGAATAAGCGTGTCTGTATAAGGCTGTAGTGGCTCTCCTGAGTTCAGGATTCCAGGCTGGATCCAAAGCAAGCTGACAGTCTCTGTCCCTAATGTATCTATGAGCAGCCGCTGACAAGCTGCACAAGAGCCGCCTGCTCACAGCGAGGATCCTGGAGAGGCAGGAAGACTCCACACAGATACATGTACACATGATCCTCAAACAAAGCCATCTGGTGAGTGACGCTGGTGATTGCTGACTACGCGTTTCAGAGAATGTGGCCTCCTTCTTCAGGTCTACCATGTGTTCTCACAGGGACCCTGAAATAGTATCCTTCATAAGGTGGTTAACCCATTCGGTGCCAAACAATAGGCAATTGCCAGGAACACATGGCTACTAATTAGCAAGACAATCTTGATGTATAATCGTAGTGCACATTCATTATCATTAAATATCATTAACCCCTTCATTTATATGCTAAAAGTAACATGCCATAAAAATAGCCTCTCAATCGACTGTATTTAAAACTTGAATTTAAAGTGGTTGTAAACCCCAGTACATATTTTCTAATTTACACATATTATGGTGCTCTATATCATGCTGATGCTTGTGCAATGTCTTTATTCTAAAAACGATGCCTGCAAAAAGCCACAAATACCTTTTTTGTTTCGTGTCTTTTCTGTGCATTTCCGGGTATCCAAATCCCCATTGATACTCCTGTTGTTTGAAGCTAATACGGACGTCACTTCCGCCCTTACTTGGTCCCTGGTTCGAAATCTCGCGCATGCGCCGTAGCGCCGTAACCAAGCCTCGATCTGGATAGCGGTTACCGCGGCAACTTGTATACCAGGAAATCTCAATGAATGACAGTCTAGTGTTATCATTGCGGCTGGCAGTTTACAAGATTCGTTTTTCTCTCAACACAGCAATTATATTATAGTAAAAAAAGGTCTCTTCATTAATCTTTTTTTCAAAAAATAAAATTATATATAAAAACTCAGAAATCGATATTGCAGTGGTTCTCAACCTTACTAGTGCCATGACCCCTTGATAAAATTCCCCAATTTGTGGGGACCCCTAACAGTAAAATAATTTTCGTAGTGTGGGTTGTCAGCACCCAAGGCAAGACAAGTAATTTGCGCCCCTAACCCATGGACATTTAGCGCTCCCTGAGTCCTTTCCACTTGTTCAGTATAAAAAAAATCTTATTGTACATTTTAGTATGTACCACTCTTTCACTTTGTTCTCCTTTCTTTCCTTTTTATCTCTCACTATACGAATTTCTATTTTTTTTCTCCCATCCCCCTCTCTAGCTGTCTTTTTTGTTTTTTTTCTCTTAGGCCCCATGCACACGAGACGCTGTTATTTGCTGTTGAACGCGCGTTCAGAGGCAGTTGGACGCTTTTTTCAACTGCTCCTGAACCCATTCAATGTTATCCTATGTGTCCATGCACACAGTCTCGTTTTTTGGCGTTTACAAGCAGTTGCGTTTAACCTCGTTTTTCCAGAAGCAAAAAAATGGGTTCAGACGCAAAAGTTTTCACGTTTCAGACGCTAAACGCTGCTAAACGCGGCTAAACGCGGTACCGGCGTTTTGCCGCGTTTGCGTTTATAAGCGTTTTTAAAGGTGACCTATTTTTTAACATTAGAAATCTCAAAAATGATGGCAAATGATGAAAAACTTAAAAAATATAAAAGAAAACTGTAATTGCTTGCATTGCATTGTGGACAATCCACAACTTGTGGCAGGTAACGTGGCAAGTGGACAATCCACAGCTTGTGTCAGGTGATGTGGCCAGGTGACGTGGCAGGTGACGTGGCAGGTGACGTGGCATGTGACGTGGCCAGGTGACGTGGCAGGTAACGTGGCAGGTAACGTGGCCAGGTGACGTGGCAAGTGGACAATCCACAACTTGTGGCAGGTGACGTGGCCAGCTGACGTGGCCAGGTGACGTGGAAAGTGGACAATCCACAACTTGTGGCAGGTGACGTGGCTAGATGACGTGGCAGGTAATGTGGGCAGGTAACATGGCTAGGTGACGTGGCCAGGTGACGTGGCAAGTGGACAATCCACAACTTGTGGCAGGTGACATGGCCAGGTGACGTGGCAGGTGACGTGGCAAGTGGACAATTCACAACTTGTGGCAGGTGACGTGGCCAGCTGACGTGGCAGGTAACGTGGCCAGGTGACGTGGCAGGTAACATGGCCAGGTGACGTGGCCAGGTAACGTGGCAAGTGGACAATCCACAACTTGTGGCAGGTGACGTGGCAGGTGACGTGGCAAGTGGACAATCCACAACTTGTGGCAGGTGACGTGGCCAGTGGACAATCCACAACTTGTGGCAGGTGACGTGGCCAGCTGACGTGGCAGGTAACGTGGCCAGGTGACGTGGCAGGTAACATGGCCAGGTGACGTGGCCAGGTAACGTGGCAAGTGGACAATCCACAACTTGTGGCAGGTGACATGGCCAGGTGACGTGGCAGGTGACGTGGCAAGTGGACAATCCACAACTTGTGGCAGGTGACGTGGCCAGCTGACATGGCAGGTAACGTGGCCAGGTGACGTGGCAGGTAACATGGCCAGGTGACGTGGCCAGGTAACGTGGCAAGTGGACAATCCACAACTTGTGGCAGGTGACGTGGCCAGGTGACGTGGCAGGTGACGTGGCAGGTAACGTGGCCAGGTGACGTGGCCAGGTGATGTGGCAAGTGGACAATCCACAACTTGTGGCAGGTGACGTGGCCAGGTGACGTGGCAGGTGACGTGGCAAGTGGACAATCCACAACTTGTGGCAGGTGACGTGGCCAGCTGACGTGGCAGGTAACGTGGCCAGGTGACGTGGCAGGTAACATGGCCAGGTGACGTGGCAAGTGGACAATCCACAACTTGTGGCAGGTGACGTGGCACGTGATGTGGCAAGGTGACGTGGCAAGTGGACAATCCACAGCTTGTGGCAGGTGACGTGGCCAGGTGACGTGGCCAGGTGATGTGGCCAGGTGACGTGGCAGGTGACGTGGCAAGTGGACAATCCACAACTTGTGGCAGATGATGTGGCAAGTGATACGCTAAATACAAGTACACTGCTGCTCTCTCAGCTGCTGCTACTCACTCTGGTCTCACAAACTGGCTGAAATGGTTAAAATTTACTGTTTTTTGAGCTTAGGGAGGGTCTATGATGAAACGCTTATAAACGCAAACGCGGTTAAACGCCACTAAACGCGGCCGCAAACGCGGCAAAACGCGCGTTTATAAACGCCGGTTTCAGCGTTTAAAAACGTGTGTTCAGCAGAGTTTGCACCTGCGTCTCGTGTGCATGGGGCCTTATTCTTTCTCCTTTTTCTTTGTTCCACCGCCTCTTTTCCTCTCCCTTTCATGTATTCCCTATTTTTATTCCTTCTCTTACTCCTTGGTGGGGGAGAATGGGATGAGTGGCAGCGCTGGTAGGAAGTTGGGATGAGTGGCAATGCTGGGGGAGTTCTGATCGGCCAACTTAGGTGTTCTTGATCAAGGTCATCTGCTGATCTGAGAACTGTAGCTGGGACTTATAATGGCAACTATAATCACAGGTAGTGTTACTCACTGTGTCTCTGGCTTTGTGGTGTCTTGTAGCAGTGACACCTATGCCGAAATCAGGAGATAGGGTCTCCTCCAGCCCCTCCAACTTCACATTTCTCACCAGTCAGCTGACCTCTACCCCTAGCCATGCTGTGAACTGAATGGGCGGCTGCAGGCTTCAGGAACAGTCCTGCTGAGTGGCTGCGAAAAGGCTGGGAGAGCAGCGCGGGCTTAAGGAACAGCCCAGGATTTGGTGACCCCTGGCAAATCGTCATTCGACCCCCGAGGAGGTCCCGACCCCCAGGTTGAGAACCACTGCGATATTGCTTCCTTGTGTTGATTTTTGTCTCAGGCTTTTTCACACCCCTTTTGTGACGTCTGCTCTAGTCACAAGGGGTAGTACAAGGAAGTGCTGCTGGTTTATATTAGCGCAAGACTTCTCCTCTGTCTGACAGATGGGAAGTTCACGCATACTAATTCCCGGAAATGTCATGAATGAAAACCGACTAGCAATACTAGCCGGTTTTCACGCGGTCATCTGCGCATGCGCGGTGACGTCATCGAAAACGAAAAATTTTATTTTACGAGAAAGTATAGCGGTGAGTACAGTGACACAGGCAGCGATCAGCTGCCTGTGTTATGTGTAATATAATTAGGCAATGTTGTTAATGAGGGTTTACAACCACTTTAAACTATGGTCTCTAAAGTGAAATACATGAACACTATAATTGGTAGTACCATCATCCAGAAATCTGAGTATATAGAAATCGGGTCTTTGGTCCCCATACCAAAGAAAGGGCGGGCGATTGGACTATTGCGGTATCCGTAAGTGGGTGAGATCAAATGTAAGAATGCAGATATAAAACAAAAGGAAATTTTATTGATACAACATCAAAGGGACACATGAAAATATACAATTTAATATAGTGACAACCCATGCACATCACCAGTATAATGATCCCCAAGGGGGGAAAATCACAGTGGGATTGAGGGTCGGGACAATCATCTCAACTAGTTTTGCGGCCAATGCCCCTTTGTCAGGAGAGTATCTGAAATTGGATTGACAATCAATTAATAATTATACAATTAACAAGAAAAACAATATGTGGATTGGAGAGCAAGGGCTGAGTTGCTTGCCTAAAAAGCCCCCCGGTCGAGGGCAACAGGGGGTCACCAACCAGGGTCTCCCGCGGCGACCAGGGGGGACATGCATATAAATGTAAAGAATGGGATTTTTTTGGGTGTACACATACCTACAGTAATTCCATGATCCACGCATGATATTGGAGTCATTTACATGCTTCTTTGCGATTGTGGGTGTTTCTACATTGGAAAAACCAAACTTGAGTTTTGGAGGAGAGCGTATAGGCACATAAAAAGCATGCAAACATGTAACCCCGATTTACCTCTTGGCCGACACACTAAGATTGTAAATGCTGGCAAATTACCAAAGATCTAATTTCTCATATTAGATCATATACACCCAGCTCGAAGGGTGGACTGGAACAAGGTCCTCCTCCAGATAGAGCTGCGTTGGATACATAACCTTTGGGCCACACAGTGGCGACTCCAGCTTTCAAATTTAGGGGGGCCAACTATAAAATATATATATACATATATACACACACACACATATATATATATATATATATATATATATATATATATATATATTCACACACACACACACACACACAGTGCCTTGAAAAGGTATTCATACCTTGTGGACAACTGGACAGCCGTGTGGTTCCTCCTCTCCTCTCCTGGTCCTCTCTTCCCTCTTGTTCCCCCTCCCACTCGGCATGCTGGGGGCTGCAGTCCACTCCCAGGGAATCATCCTGGGCCCGATGGTATCTGGGGACTACAAGTCCCATAATCCTCTGGCTGTTTGTTTCCCATTGGCCCTGAATTGCTTGCTGGGCTGGGTGAATGAGAGCCGCTGAGCTTAGGGTTGCCACCTTTTCTTCAAGAAAAACTCAAACACTTTAGCGGTGCACAGCTTTTTTTGTAGTATAAACTATAGTATTGTAAAAGACGTTTGGTGCCCCAAGGAGAGCAGTAATGCAGCATGCTATGCACGCCACAGTGAACAGTTGGTAAGACCAGATTGTGCTAACAATGGGAGGGGCTTAAAGGGGCATGGTTAAATAAACCAAAAGCTTTTGTGTATCCATAAAATAAGCTTAGATTGCTGTGCCACAGTTAAGAGTCTCACAGACCTGTATAGATGTGCTGAAGTGCATTGGAAGCCCACTTGCAATGCATGGAGTGCCTGAGTGCAGAAAAACACCTGCACTGCCACACACAGCTGTGCACATGACTTGTGAACTCCTTTAGGCCCCTTTCACAGGGGCGCCTCCGTGAAGTGGAATCCGCTTGCTCAGTGGGGGATCTGTCTGCTGATCCCCTCTAAGCTGGTGGATGACAGATCCGTGTCTGTCCGCTATTTAAAGTGGACACAGGCACAGTCCTGCTCTGATCTATAGGGCAATCGGATGGAAATGGACTGACTGCCTTTTTCATCTGATGCCATCCGATCCACCAGACGGATGGAAAATAGGACCTCCATCTGTCGGTTTTGGAGGACAGGATCAGATTGGATGGCGGTGGGTGTCAGTGGACATTTTTTGCGCTATAGGAGAGACTACTGTGTCCAATCAGGTCTGCCTAAAAAACTGATAGGACCTGGGCCTGATTGGATCACCTGTGTGAAAAGGGTCATAGAGAACTTGCGAAAAGAGGAAGAAGCTGAGAAAACTTCATAGAATAACCATATAATAACTCATAGGCCACTTTCACACTCGGGTGGTGAGAGCGTCAATGGTAAAGCACCACTAGTTTTACAGTCATTTTAGCAGCGCTTTTCTACTGCTAGCGGGGTGCTTTTAACCCCTGCTAGCGACCAAATAAGGGGTGCCTTTGTAGCACTGCTGCCCATTGATTTCAATGGGCAGGGGTGGTTTAGGAGAGCCTGTCAGTTTCGGCTCCGCTACCCTGTGTCCTGCTGATGGAATGTGCGAGGGGGGGCTCGGCATCAGCACACGCTACAGATATAGAAAAAGGCATTTTAATTGTGGGGGCACATGGAGGGGCACAGTATAATGTTGGTGGGGCCACGGCCCCCTCTGGCCCCAGGCTGGTGATGCCATTTGGGCCACATTGCCACCGGGACAAAATTATGCCATATGCTTTTAATCCTTTTTGGAATGTTTTTCCTCAGGAGGTATGGAGAAATAGAGGTAAGCATATGTCCAATTATTGCCAACCCACATTATTTACTTTATGCAGCTTATTTTTAATATTTATATTGTTAGTTTATCTCTAGAATCCATTTTGTATTTTACTGTATTGTATTGTACTCTCCATATGTAGATTCAAACGATATATCTTAATAATTTCCTCTAATTTAACTTTTTGTTTTTCTGTTAACCACTTGCCAAACTGCTCACGCAGATATACTGCGGCAGGTCAGCTCTCCTGTGCAAGCTGACATACCTGTACGTCAGTCCGCAAAAGTAGGATAGCAGGCGAGCGCCATGGGTCCCCGTGGACTCGATGTCCGCCGGTGGCCCGCGATCATGGCGAGGAGAGGCAGAACGGGGAACTACCTATGTAAACAAGGCATTTCCCTGTTCTGCCTAGTGACATGACAGAGATCGGGAACAGTGATCTCTGTCATGTTTCAGTAAGCCCACCCCCCCTACAGTTAGAACACTCTGAGGGAACACACTTAACCCCTTGATTGCCCCCTAGTGTTAACCCCTTCCCTGCCAGTGTCATTTTACATTGATCAGTGCATTTTTTAGCACTGATCAATGTAATAACGTCACTGGTCCCCAAAAAGTGTAATTTGGGGTCAGATTTGTCCGCCGCAATGTTACAGTCCAGCTAAAAATTGCAAATCATTGCCATTACCAGTAAAAATAATAAAAATAAATAAAAGTCCCTGGGGCGTGGCTTGGACATGGCGGAGTGAAGAAGCTCATGGCTGGAGCTCCCGACCCGCCTAAAACGGCTGGCATGACACTACGAAACTCTGAATAGCTTGCCATGACATACCGGAGAAGGAGAAGGACCAGGGGATCCGCCAAAGCTAGTCCAGCGGCATCGATCAGCTGATTCCTCCAGTACCCAGCTCGTACGGCGACATCCCCCGCAGAGACACGCGGTGGGAGACGGCCGGAGGACTTACCTTCCACATCCATGGCCGCGTCACAGAGCCAGGCTCCAAACTCGCTGAAGGGGATACCCTCACTCTTGGCGCCTTCACCTAGCAGCCCGAGTGGTTCGGAGGCCTCTACAGGGTCACTGCAGTCCAACGCAGACATTAGAACCCTGCTGCGGGCACTTCCAATGAAGACGGACATAGAGTCCCTGGTGCTGCAGATGGAGGAAAAGCACAGACGGGATTTTCACGAACTCCGGGCCGAAGTTCACACACTAGACGATCGCGTCAGCAAAGAGGAATCGGAGGTGACCGCCCTGGGGCTCCGGGTTGCTCAACTGGAGAAAAGCCCAGTGTCCTTCCAGGAGCGGTTAGTGTAACTGCAGCTCGAGGCCGAAGATTTCGAGAACCGCAGCCGCCGCAATAATCTTCGGATCCGGGGAAGACCCGAGGCGACTGGCCCTGAGAACTTGCAGGAGACGATCGTGGCGATCCTTCAGGGGGTCCTGGGCCTGGATTCCCCAGCTACCGTGGAGTTTGAACGGGTGCATCGTGCACTTGGGCCTAGACCACAAGATCCTGATGGCCCCAGGGACGTGATATGCCAACTCCATCGCTATTCCCTGAAAGACCAGGTCCTCCGGGCAGCCTGGTCCAGAGATCAAATTGATTTTGACGGGGCCCAAATCGCCATCATCCCTGATGTGTCAAGAGCTACGTTGCAAAGGAGGGCTATGCTAAAACCCTTGCTCGAGAAGTTGCGGCGGGCCGCACTGCCATATCGCTGGGGTTTCCTATTACAGTTGACGATCCGCAAAGGAAACTCCTCTTTCACCGTGAGGCGTAATGCAGATCTGCCAGACCTATTCACCTTCCTGGACATGGAACCCTTTTCCCTACCTGACTGGCTTCAACCGCTCCCTACCAGGGAGACCCGCTCTGGGCCAGGCGGAGAACAGGGGACCAGCTGCCGGTGGGAGCCCAGGATGTGATTCTCCAGTGCCATAACCGTGGGTGTATGTTTCTCAGAGCACACAGCCTGAACTGACTGTTGCCCAGGTGACCCTGATGTTTTTCTAAGCTCCAGCAGTCTCAAGATGGAGGAGGGAGTCTGTTGGCTTCCTGGAGTGTGACTTGTGTGACTTGTGTGATTTCCCACCCCTGGTGTGTGAGGCGATTCCAGTCCTGTTCCCACAATGACTGCCCGGAGCTGCCCCTCCCCCAAAGTATAAGCCGAGCCTGTGCCTCACTGTCTCCCGTGTGCACACTATTGATCATCTTTTTGAAGACACGGCAGTGGGGCCCAGGTTTGGTGCCAGGATCGGGACTCATCAAACTTTGGGTGTGTGCACCAGGGGGGTGGGGGTAGTGCGGATCACATATGGTGTTTGCTGATGGGGGGACTATGATTGTGGGACAGTATGGGCCTTGGGATACTCCGTGTCTATCTGTTGCTGCGGGAGGGAGGCGGGGGGTCTGTAGGGGAGACAGTGTTTCCTATGATAGTTCTGCAGCACCACAGAGGGGAGGTCTGGAACTTATATCCCAAAGCTAGGCACTCCTGGCTCTTCTGGCCCGATCTCCTCAGTCCCCCTTCCTTCTCCTGTTCCTGCTCCCATCCTTCCCATCCTTCCCTTCCCCCCCTTCTCCTCCCCCTCTCTTTCCCCCTTCCCCTCCCTCTCCCCCTCTTTTTTTTCTTCCCCCTTCCCATTTCTCCCCTGCCCTCACCCCCGTTTTCCCGTCTCCACCCCTTAGATCTTCGGGATCCATCTACTCAGGGGGCGGGCTGATTCCCTCCTCACGATGCTCAGCATGACCCCTTTTTCCATGCTTTGACACTGCGTAGGAGCGCCTCCAGGGACTGAGCCCATGCATCTCATTTGCAAAGCTAGGGGGAGGGCGGGCGGGTGTTGTGGAGATTTTTATGGAGATGTATTTAATATGTATTGTCATAGTGTCACCCAGTGTTAGTACTTCCGCAACCCGCTCTAAAAGAGCTGATTGGGGTAGTCTGAGGCTGGTTGAATCCCGTCTGATAGGGGAAAACTTTTTGAGGTTGGAGTGTGATGTTTGCAGGGTGCGGATATGTCCGCCAACGGGGGCCCTCTGTGCATTAGCATGGACGATCGTTAAGGAGGGGATATGCTCGCTCTGCAACAACATCATTGGTTATGAGCAGATGCGTACTCTTGCCTCTGCTGTGTCTGATCAACATTGGTTGGAGTTCGTAGTGCGCATCTGCAGATAGCCTCCCTCCCCCATTCAATAATAGTATAATCTTAATATGCGTTATTCTATGGAATAGCGCAGAATAAGAGAATAAGAATTCCTATCAACGGTAACTTTAGCCATCCTACGTTATTGTATTCATGTATGACATCTCCTGTTGGAAGGAATGTCCAGGTATTGTCATTCTCATGTGGAAGGAACATCCTGTGATGTTCCCGCCCATGGGGGGAGGTGACTGGTTGCTGCAACCAATCACCTCCAGCGTCGGCTGAACAGTCTTTGCTAGAATGGCCTGATAAGAAGATAAGCTTTTGTGGTGCTGCCTTTCTTGGATGAATGATGGGACGAATGAACGGTGAGTGGATCTTTAGCAAACTTAGACTAAAGATAGCATTACTTCAAAAAGATGAAAACTGATGTGTGCTTAGATAGCACAGGAATTATAGGCTGTGTGCTCTGTAAACAGCAGCCTGAAATTCCACAACAGCGGGTCACGGCTGGGGCCATGTATGAATAGCTGGTTACTACTCCCCTTCTTGTATCCCCCCGGCTGATTGTATCTGCTTGCCCCATCCTCCAGATATTCCCCCTCTTGCATCTGGCGTATAATACTGGGACACCTATGTTGAGCCTGCATTAATGATGTGTGCATTGCATTATGTTAACTAACATTTTTTCCTGTTATGCCCTTTTTTTCCCTTCGTTCTCTTTGTTTTGTTTATCATGTTCGGATATTTGGATGTTATAGAGCCTTCTGAAACGTTACCACGTAGCCATTGTGTTATGATTTGGGTTATGGCCTGGAGGGAGGACCATGCCGGATACGTGGTTATCCTGGCCTGGGTGCCAGGACCGGCATTGCCTGGCTGTTTGGCCACCCCTACAAAGCCATTAAGCCATCAGGTACGTTTTTCTCTCTGCAATTTGCCGGTTGGGTCGGGATAGGGAGCCTCCGACCCCTGTTGTGTTCAATCACCTACCCCACATAGGGGTGCACCTGCTCAGCAACTTCCTCCTGGGAGTTCCTGGGGTGCATTGAGACTAGATCTCTTACACCTAAGTCATACTAGTTTGCCTCTCTTAATTCCTCTGCCTTTCTTTTTTCCCTTTCCTTTTTCTTCGGCTTCTCCTCAATCTCCACACTACCGTTTTCTTGCCTCCCCAGTCCCCTTTCCCCTTCCTGTTTTCCCCCTCCCATCCCCCCTTTTTTTTCTCCTCCCCCCTCCTCCGATCGCAGCCATGCCCATGGGTAAAACTGAGCCGGTCCGCCTGGTTTCCATCAACGTGAAGGGTTTAAACACCCCGGAGAAGCGCTCCATGGTGCTCGCTAATCTAAAACATATGAAGGCCCACGTGTGCTTCCTCCAAGAGATACATTTCCGTGCGGATAAACTAGCAAGACTTCTTTTTCCTGATTGTGTACCACGGTTGCTCCTCTGACTCTAAGTCAAAGGGGGTGAGTGTCCTAGTCCGGGGTACTGTCCCCTGGCAGCTGAAAGACCAGTGGGGCGATGCGGAGGGAAAAGCACTCACTCTTTGTGAAAGGGATGCTTGGGGGATCCCTGGTTACCTTGGTCAACTTATATCTTCCCAACTCAAACCAGGTCGCTTTTCTAGAACCAGTTCTGACTAAACTGAGTGACTTCGCCAAGGGGTCAGTGATCCTGGGCGGGGACATGAACTTCGTCATGGACCCTGACCTGGATTCCTCCAGGAATACATTACAGCTCTCATATGTGAAGTTGAAACGTCTTAAGAAGAACTTCCATGCGTTCCACTTGGTGGATGTGTGGCGTATTCTCCACTAAAATTACAAAGACTACACATTTTTCTCACATCCTCATGACTCGTACACCAGAATCAAACGGTTCATGGTGCCTCAGTCACTTTTGTCTAGGGTCACCTCAGCTTCGATTGGTTTCATCACCTTCTCGGACCATGCCCTGGTTCTAGTAGATATCGATCTGCTTCAACCCATGGTAAAGCAGTGGATGTGGAAGCTTAATGACTCATTGATCCAGATGCCGGGGGTGGTCGAGGAGGTGTCCAGGAGACTGAGACAATACTTCTCCACGAATGTGGACCCTGAGGTTCCCCCAACGATAGTGTGGGAAGCACATAAAAGCTACGTTAGAGGCCTTTTGATCAAAATAGGGGTACGTGTTAAGAAACACAGATCGAAACAAATTGCTGATCTTTTGGAAAAAATCTGATCTCTATAAACCGTACATAAATGTTCTTTGGCCTCCCAGACCCTTCTTGAGCTCACGGCCTTGCGAAATCAGCTCTGATCCCTGGCCCTGTTTAAGGCCAAGGAGATGATCTCTAAATGTCGCTGCACCTTTTACGAACACAGCAATAAATGCAGTAAGATGTTGGCTCAGGCTTTGAGAGCACCGAGGGCTCGTACTTTTGTCCATGAACTTATCGATGATGCCCATAACAAAATCCATACCACGGAAGGTATCGCGTATATTTTCCGCAAATATTATACCGCTTTGTATAATCTTCCGAGCTCAAAATCTGAGTCGGAAATATCCGCCGCACAAGAGAATATTCTAGACTATCTGTGTAGGTCAGGCCTCTCCCGCCTTTCGGAGGAGGAGCTGACTGAGCTAGAAACGCTAATTTCGGCGGACGAGGTGACCGTGGCAATGCCACAAATGCAACTAGGTAAGGCTGCCTGTCCGGATGGTTAATCCCTTCTCTATTCCAAGACCTTTGGGGATCTTTTGATCCCTCATTTCGTCTCCGCTTACAATGCAACAGGAGAGGGGACGACCCTTCCAGACGACGCATTGAGAGCGCACATTGCAGTGATCCCGAAGGAGGGTAAGGACCCCTTACAATGTCAAAACTACCGCCCGATCTCACTGTTAAATGTGGACCTTAAGATATTCACAAAGGTCCTTTCCATGCGCCTGGTTAATCTGATTCCGCAACTGATCCACTCGGATCAAGTCGGCTTCATTCCCAGCAGAGAGGCACATGATAACACGACTAAGGCAATCAATATGATCCACGCTGCGCACACGGAAGGTCCTATTACTGCTCCTTTCGACGGACGCCGGGAAGGCATTCGACAGGGTGAGCTGGCCCTTCCTGTTTGAAACCCTCTGGAGCATAGGCCTAGGGGAACGTATGATGAAATGGGTGCAAGCTGTCTACTCCTGCCCATCGGCCCAGGTTAAGGTTAACGGCCACCTTTCTTCCTCATTCCAGATAGAAAACGGGACGAGGCAGGGGTGCCCCTTGTCACCCCTGATATTCATCCTTACACAGGAACCATTTCTGCGTCTTATCAGGGCTAACCCAAATATCACAGGCCCTCGCCTGGACGCCAACCTGTCCACGAAAATAGAGGTGTTTGCAGATGACGTACTTTTCTTTGTGACTAACCCGCGAGTATCGATTCCAAACTTGCTCAAAGAACTGAAGATATACGAGGAGCTGTCACTGTTCTGTATCAACTACGAGAAATCGGAAGCGCTAGACGTCGCTCTGCCTCCCTCTTTAACCGCATTGTTCTGGTTAGATTTTCCTTTCAAATGGGCTACGTCCCACATTAAATATCTAGGGATCCTCTTGCCCGGTAGAACGGAGGACATTTTCGCCCTCAACTTCCCCCCCTTCTGGCATCCACAAAGAAGGACCTACAGGAGTGGCAGCATGGTAGGTTCTCCTGGTTTGGTCGCTGTGGCATAGTAAAAATGAACATTTTGCCTAGACTGTTATACCACTTTCAAGCACTCCCTAGTTCCCACCGCCTTCTTAAAAGCGGTAAATAGGGTACTGGTCCAGTTTGTGTGGGCCCGGAAACCCCCTCGACTAGCACAAGCAGTGCTCCACCTTCCTAAATTGAGGGGAGGCATGGCTCTGCCGGACGCGAGTCTCTACCACACGGCATGTCATCTTACCCATATATTGGATTGGTGCCGTCACAGCTCTTTGAAACAATGGGTGCAAACAGAGCAATCCTTAATGGGGGTCTACCTGGATTCCTTGCCCTGGTGTCAGCATCCCCTGCCGAAAATGATCTCAGATCATCCCACGGTGGGGGTAACGGTACAGACGACTTGGAGGGCTTTCCGCGACAGTCGTGCCGACCCTGTCCCCACTCACCCCGGTAGTAGGCAATCCGGCCTTCTCTCCGGGACTCAAGGACCCTAGATTTCTGGATTTGAAACTTTTTGAGAGGTCACAGGTAAGACACTTCCTCAACAATGGACAATGACGAAGTAGACAGCAGATCATGGACGATCCAGCCCTGGCTGGGCTCTACTTCTGGCAAAAGGTTCAATTATCCCACTACATTGGCTCACTGCCCCCCGACCGCTTTTGGGAGCATACCAGCTGCTGATCTCCCCATCACCAGATGGAGCGAGAGCTGGGATTACCACTCACGGCGAAACAAGTCGACCGGATCATTCTTTTCACTCAAAAGATCTCTATTTGCGCAGGACACCAGGAGGCGGGCTATAAAGTTCTGTCCCGTTGGTACTACACGCTGGAGAAGATACACAGGATGTTCCCTCAGAGCACAGACTTGTTCTGGAGGTGTGGGGAGGAGGTTGGTACGCTCCTCCATGTCTTTTGGTCTTGCCGCATCCTACAGCCCTTTTGGGCAGAAGTACATCGCATTGTTCAGAAATTCACAGACCGGGAGTTACCAATGTCCCCAGAGCTCCATCTTGCCGATACTTTTTAAAATAAGTTAGGCTGTAATGTGGAGTTTGCAAACAAAGAAGTTGAAAAACAAAATGTCTAAGCTGCAGGCAGCAACAATGCTCTTTCAATGGAATATTGTGGCAAGAGCTGAGAGAACTGAAAGTGAGTATCCGCATAGGGGACCTTTCCTTTTCAATCTGCAGTGCTGTCATTTCCTTAAAAATGCAATATGGCAACCTGGAGGTGTCCTGTATACAGATGTTATAGAGAGATGGTGTACACAGATGGTATACAGAACGCCACCTGAAAATGTAATTTCCTGCTTCTGTGATTGGCTCACTGATTTTCCCAAAAGTGTGCACTAAGATATAAGTCCGATATTGGGCATCCCCTGCAACAAAAAATTCATTTTTGGTGAGATACTGCCAAAGGGAAATCACATCTAAATGAGATGCAGACCCTGCCACTTTCCTTATTAGAGCCCTGCAAGTGCAGCAGCTGATTGAGAATTATAAAATCACTCCCATTCACATTCACACATGGATAAACAAACAGAATTTTTTTCAGAATAACAAAAGCTATGAATCTGCAACAAAGTTTGTTACAATCCCTGCAATGTACATACCGTGTTTCCCCGAAAATAAGACCTACCCCGAAAATAAGACCTAGCGCTATTTTCCAGGAGGGCTGCAATATAAGCCCTACCCTGAAAATAAGCCCTAGTTTTAAAATGCTTGTAAAATCCTATAATCCACTCTATTACAGTGGTATATAATGTACAATGTGTGTGTTTCTGTTATATAATTGTGGGGAAGAGAGCTCCGGCGGGTCACAGAAGCACAGAGCGGCGGTATAACGAAGGTATTTGGCACAATTATATTACAGAAACACACACATTGTACATTATATACTACTGTAATAGAGTGGATTATAGGATTTTACATGCATTTTAACTCAGTTTACACTGGGGATTCCTGACAGGCAGGGAGGGAGAGGGGGAGAGAAGACAGCACATTACATGGTAAGACCTACCCCGAAAATAAGCCCTACTGTGTCTTTTGTTGCCAAAATTAATATAAGACCCGGACTTATTTTAGGGGGAAACGCGGTAGATCAACCAGAGTGGAGGGTTTTTTCAAAGGGTCGCATGAAGGATCCAGGGAAGGCTCCAAAATCACAGCTGTATCAACATCAATGGATGAAGGATGACCAGGGAGGAGAGGTGAGGGTTAGAAAAACACAATCCATCAAAGTGTATATAGGAAAGCTTCTTATCTATGCTGATGTGACTTTTGTGAGATAACATAGAAGGTTATGGGGCTGAATTTGCACTGAAGTCCACCAGGAACCTTTTCCACAATTGCACTGTGCTGAGATGATCAGAGGGGCATCATTGAATATAATGCGATTTCCCTTGTCACGCAATTTGTGAACCCAGGCTTGAGAACTTCTAAAGTAGCATTGAAGTGGCATAAAAGTCACATCAAACGTGGCAAAAAACATATCATGCGTTATGTTAATTGTAACAATACAGGAAAACCACTGCAAAAATGCAGCAAAAACACATATGCATTTTTTGTACGTTTTTGGTTTATTCACATATATTGATTCACACCCACTTTTTAACATGCACTGCACCTACCCTGTTTGGTTTTCTATCAATCAAAAGGTAAAAACCCAACTTCAATCATCTCTACCTTCTGGGTAAGATTCAAAATTTCATAAGGAATGTATTTCGCTTTTGGTTACAACGACCTACCACATGTTACGTCCAGAGGGTGTTGTAGGCCCAAATTACAGTACATAGCTGCCAGCATTAGATGGAGAGGGTTGCTGGTGGTATTCCCACTCTTTAACCTTCCTTTACTCTATCCAAAAGTAGAAAAAAAAATGTTTTGCCTTTAGTTCTACTTTAAAGTGGATGTAAACCCCATTACGGAAAATTAACCTGGGCACACATATCTGTAGTGTTTACTTATCTCTCTGTCAAAGCCCCGTGTTCAGTGTCTTTCTGCTGCTTCATTCCTCTGTTATCAGCATGATAACTTCTGACAAGCTCTTTAACACAGGAGATAAAAGCAGCTGGAAAATTGTGTCAGGTGGGTGCTATAAATTGATTAGCAGAGAGCTTGTCTATTCACAGAACACCTCTGCATGTTTCTTTCTTCCTCTGCTTATGTGGAGGGGGTGTGTGCCTTTCCTCCACTCATTTCACACACAGTGTATGCCCAGACTCCACAACCAGTGCTGGAAAAGGGAGAAAAAAATCTAACATGACGTTCACTTTCTAAACAGTGTATAAAGCTGGAGACAGCAGATATACGTGTAAAACGTATGTAAGAGGATTTGTTTCATCTCTGTGTATCATCTGAGGATGTTCACTTCACTGGGTATATGTGAGGGTTCACATTCACTTTACATCTTATCTGATGTATTCAGATAAATAGATGTGTATAGTCTGCATATAACAAAAAACAAATCACACTAGTTAGTAATTTCTCTGGAAAAAACACCTGAAAATACCAATTTATTACAGAAAAGAAAAGCCCGGAGCAAAAAGACAGAATGCCATAGGCGAAGGGCTGGGCATGACTCAGTGAACAGGGTATGAAATGAGAGGGGATTAATGATTGGCTAAAGGAAATATGGAGGGGAGGGGAGAAGGCTAGATAAAAGGGAGTCCCCGCCCCTCTGAGTTAACACAGCGCAGGGGAAAGTTTCTGATAGCAGCAGCATGTCATCTGTGGATAAACTTCTGGCCCAACTGCGGGCAGAGGCCACTACACGTGGCGAGGATTGGCTCCAGGAGACCCTGGGGCTGATGCTGTCGGGTCCGTCTGGATCAGCAGGTACCGTGGGGAGAGAGGCTGGGCGAGCTCGCAGGGTCGGGGCCCCAGCGTGGGTTATCGGGGGCTGCGGTTTCCGGGCATCCCCCCCTCGGCCGGACATCATGGGCTGGTGCAGGCGGGTTCAGGAGTGAGGGAGCCAGAGAGAGATGACGGCGGTGCTGGGGAACAGAGTGGTGGCAAGTCGGCTAAACGATCGGTGTGCGGGTCTGGTGCGCGGAGGATGGATCGATCGGGTGCAGGACCCTCGGCTTCCAGGGACAAGTCGCCTGGTGAGCTTTCTTCTGGTGGTGAGGAGCAGTCTGGTGTGCTGTCGGAGAGGGAAGTGTGCAGCTAGGAGGAGGATCGGAGACCCGGACGGTCGGTGGCAGCGGTGGAGTCGAGTCGATCGGCTGGTGGGATTTATTCCAGGCAGCCCGGTAAGTCATTTTTACTTACTCATTCTGGGGGCCATACTGGGGGTAGTGGCCAGGTGGTTAGGCCTTCTGTGGGTGAGGGTTTAGCGGTGCAGGTCCTGGATCCAGGTAGTGGGCAGGCTGGGGGGGTTACGGTCCCTGATGGGGGGAGGTGCACGGCTGGATGGGCTGCAGGGGTTTTCTTGTATCAAGTCCTTGGTCAGCCAATTTGAGAGGGGGGGATGGTGGGCAGGTCAGCTAAGCAGTGGCGTGGGTTCCGCCGGCGGGGCCCATGGTTGCGGTGGTAGTGCCGGTTTCCACCTGCGTCGACTACTGCGGTGGGGGGAATCGGCAGGGGTGGCTACCGTGGCTTTGGGGGCCACACAGATGGGTAGCGCGGTGGAACAGGCGGCACGGCAGGATATGATTAGGTTGGCTGATGCTGCAAAATGTGAGGTGTATGTGTGTTATGAGGCACTGCTGGGAGCACACCTGAAACCTGAAGTGAGGGAGAAGATATGGAAGGGTGAGTATGTGGAGATGTTCTCACTGTTACCATTGGAAAAGTTTCACCTGGACAGGGTTACGCCAGATGATTCTTGAAAGGAGGAGGAGGTGAAGAGGAGATACAGGCTTATCCCATGGACGTTTGCAAATTGGCTGCAGGCGTTCGCCGTCATGGCCAGTGTTATAGGACAGAAGAATCCGGAGCACTGTTCAGCACTATTTGGCTATCAGGACTCCATTGGAGAGGCCGACAGGGTGTACGGGGGCACGAAGTGGCTCCAATATGACGAACAGTTCAGACAAAGGAGAGCAGTGCGGCCAGATCTGCTGTGGGCAGGGCCGATCCTAGGGTCACATGCGCCTGGGTGCAGAAATATTTCTGGCGCCCCTACAAGGGCGTGGTCACCTTACTAACTCCTCCCCCTTTACAAATGTTTCTATGGCAAGGACTCAAACACAGAGATGCTCCCCTAAGGAGTCATTGTTACCCTGGGATCCTCCCACGATCTCTTAACAATAAACAAAATACAGGAAGAGAAGCAGAGTACTCTAATTGGACCTGCAGGGGGGTCTCTCTAATGGACACAGAGAGGGCCTCTGTTAGAGAGTTTGTTTAGAAAGAGCCCCCAGACATAATACAGGAGGCGGTCAGAGACTGCAGACATAATACAGGAGATGGTCAGAGACTGCAGACATAATACAGGAGATGGTCAGAGACTGCAGACATACTACAGGAGATGGTCAGAGACTGCAGACATACTACAGGAGATGGTCAGAGACTGCAGACATACTACAGGAGATGGTCAGAGACTGCAGACATACTACAGGAGATTGTCAGAGACTGCAGACATGGTAAAAGAGATCAATGCAGCCTCACCAGTGCCCATCAAATGCAGCTCATCAGTGCCCACCAATTGCAGCCTACCATTGCTCACCAACTGTAGCCTACCAGTGCCCACCAAATGCAGCCTACCAGTGCCCACCAAATACAGCCTTATTAGTGCCTACAAAATGCAGCCTACTAGTGCCCACAAAATGCAGCCTACTAGTGCCCACAAAATGCAGCCTACTAGTGCCCACAAAATGCAGCCTACCATTGCCCACCAAATGCAGACTCATCAGTGCCCACCAAATGCAGACGCATCAGTGCCCATCAAAATGCAGCCTCACTGTGCCCATGAAAATGCAGCCTCACTGTGGGGGGGAGAGGAGGAGGAGGAGGGAGAGGAGGAGGAGGGGGGAGAGGAGGAGGGGGAGAGGAGGAGGAGGAGAGGAGGAGGAGGAGGGGGAGAGGAGGAGGAGGGGGGGAGAGGAGGAGGAGGGGGGGAAGAGGAGGAGTGAAAGATGGATCAATGTCCCAGGCTGCATAGTGTACAGTGCAGAATCTGAAGTAAAAGGAAGCTCCAGTTGTTCTGCTGAAGTTACTCACTCATGTCCTGTAGTAGTGCTCTCGGTCCCCGACTCCCTGCTCATCCATGTGTGAAGGCTAAGGCTGCGGGCGGGGGAAACATGCGGAGCAGCGAAGTATGTCTTCCTGAGCCACCTCCATATCAGTGGACACTGACAGATCTCGCTGATAGGAGAGTAGTGCATCGGTAACGCCAGCATGGTTTAATCATCCCCAGGTGCGGCTCTCTCTCTCTCTCTGTATTGACAGCCGCCTCTGGCTGGAGGAGACGGTGTCCAGCGCAGCGTGGTGTCACTGGCATCTTGCTGCTTTGAAATCTCCCGGCCACACCCCTTTCCAGGCACAGATTGGCCGCACAAGGGGTTGTGGGCGGGCACAGGGGGGACATGTGGGAGGAGGTGGGGCGGACCTAACTTACCTCCTCTTCCCTCCTTAGTATGGATACAGCGGGCGCTGGGCGGGGGGTGTGGACACTGCTGCCGGCGAGCGGGTCAGTGGGCGGCGGAGGTAGGGGGCAATGAACGAGGAAGGTCACGGCGCCCTCGCTGACATGCGCTCCTGACTCGTCTAGGACGAAACACCGGCGCCAGACTAGTTGGCAACACACTCGGGACCAACGATGCTCCTGAAACTTTAGCGCCCCCTCCCCTCTGGCGCCTTGGTGCATTGCACCCCCTGCACCCCGTATCGGATCGGCCCTGGCTGTGGGATAATAAGGACATCAGCTTATGGATGCGGTTGATGACCTCGCGAGGGCTCCTAGTCAGTTTTTTTCAGGAGGGTCGTGCGGGAGACGCTGGGCACAAAAAGGGAGGACTCCGGTGATGGTGGAAAGGATGCGGCTGTTTCTCGGTAGGTATCCGGACAGGGGGCGGCCGGATTGTTGGATCGGGGGTTTTCAGAGGGGTTTCACATTCCTGCTGTGGTCGCAGAGAAACTGCTCAAGGAGGTTACTTTAGGCCCCATGGGCGGTCCTTTCCCTTCCCCCCCTTGGAGAATTTGGTGGTCTCCCCGCTCGGGGTTGTCCCCAAGAAGGAGCCCAACAAGTTCCGCCTCATATCACTTTTTGGCTCTGAGGAAGAGGGTGCGCCCTCGCAATGCGTCAGCTGTAGCTGTGAACTCTGTTGTCTGGACTCTCTGGTCATCTGGTTCCAGTAGGAGGCAATCCCCTTTGATGGAATGATTATGTGCCTACTATTATACTTGCTTTGTGAGTATTTTTAAACTTTTTACTTTTAATAAAACCTAGCCATTGATAATGCACTAGGTCGGTGCGCCTTCTTTTTTCCTTTTACATTTGCGCCTCATTCACCACCTGTCTTTTCCGAAGGGTGGGTCGGTCAATGACGCAATGGATCCGGAAGCATGTACAGTCAGTTACACTTGCTTTGATGCTGCAGTGGGCTGGGTTCGCCGGTACGGGCAGGGGGCGTTGATGGCAAAAGCCGACATAGAGGCGGCGTTTAGATTGTTGCCAGTTCACCCTGATAGCTTTCACCTCCTGGGATGTCATTGGGACAATGCGTTCTATGTGGATAAGTGTTTACCTATGGGATGCTCCATATCGTGCGCATTGTTCGAACAGTTCAGCTCATTTGTGGAATGGGTTGGCAGGGATGTGTCGGGGGTGAGTTCAATTATTCACTACTTGGACGATTTTCTGTGTGTGGGTCCGGCCTCATCCAGGATCTGCGCGGTGCTCCTGGCCACCTTGGAGCACATTGCAGAGCAGTTTGGGATCCCTTTGGCGAATGAGAAAACTGAGGGACCTCGCACAGTTATTACGTTTTTGGGCATTGTCCTGGATTCGGAGGCCATGGAGTGCCGCCTACCATTGGACAAGTTGGAGGCTCTCAAGGGGGAGCTAAGAGTTATGGTGGGGCGGGGGAAGGTGCAGCTTAGGGTGTTGCAGTCGCTGCTGGGAAAACTCAATTTTGCATGCCGCATCCTGCCAATAGGCAGGGTGTTCTGCCAACGGCTGTCGGCTAGCATGACTCCCACACATTTTGTGAGTTTGGGCAGGGAGCACAAGGCTGACTTGCAAGTTTGGCATTCATTTCTGGAGTCCTTCAATGGGAGGGCGGTATGGATGTCTGGCCCAATTAGCAATTTTGATTCAGAACTGTACACGGATGCAGCTGGGGGGTCAGGTTTTGGGGCTTTCTTTCAGGGAAAGTGGAGTGCGGGCCCCTGGCCTCAGGCATGGATTGATGCTGGTTTCACCAAGAACTTGGTCCTGTTGGAACTGTTCCCGGTGGTACTGGCGGTGGAACTGTGGGGGGTTTGTTTCAGAGACTTAAAAGTTGCGGTTTCACGGGGACAACCTGGGGGTGGTGCAGGTCATTAACAAGGTGTCGGCATCCTCCCCCCCTGTGGTGCGGCCGCTGCGCCATCTGGTGTTGAGATGATTACAGCTCAATGTGTTTGTGTATGCGGTACACCTTCCGGGGGTGGACAATGTCATAGCTGATGCGCTGTCTCGCTTTCAGTGGGACAGGTTCCGAGAGTTGGCACCAGAGTGTTTTGGTCTTTGGGGGAGAATGAAGTTCCTCAAAAAGCAAGTGGTCAGGACCTATCGGTGGTATGGGTTCTGAGAGGGTATTCCAGCTAACAGGAGTTTAGCTGGAAGAGTTTGATAATGGGGGCACTGCGGTCAGTGGTCGTCTCTGAGCAGCTGGTCGGCTTGAGGTCTATGACCATTTTAAGGTACCGCAATGTCACGAATGGAGTTCCTCAAAAAGAAAGTGGTCAGGACCTATCGGTGCTATGGGTTCTGAGAGGGTATTCCAGCTAACAGGAGTTTAGCTGGAAGAGTTTGATAATAGGGGCACTGCGGTCAGTGGTCATCTCTGAGCAGCTGGTCGGCTTGAGGCCTATGACCATTTAAGGTACCGCAGTGTCACGTGGGTTGCTATTGAAAAAAGTATATTGATACGATTAATATTATTATTGGTGCTGTATTTTCTGGCCAGGAACATGGAGGCTTGCGTGTCCAGGTCCTGTTTGGATAAGAAGCTGGCAGGTTTGGCCTTTCTGTTTAAACGGCAGGGTTGCCCTGACTTTACAGAGACTTTTGGGTGCGTCAGGCACTCAAGGGATATGGTCGGGGGGGTCAGAAACCGGATGGCAGGCGACCGGTATCGTTTACTCTATTGGGCGGGATCATGGGGCAGTTGAAGGGCCTATGTTCATCCCCATACGAAGTTCTGTTGTTCACGGTGGCATTCTCACTGGCATTCTTTGGAGCATTCAGGATAGGTGAGTTGGTTAGCCCGTCAAAAGCAGTGCACGGGGGGTTGCTGGCTAGCGAGTTGGGCTGGACGGAGCAAGGGGTGTCTCTGGTACTGAGGAGGTCTAAGACAGACCAGATGGGCAGAGGTAAGTTGGTCCAGGTTTTTCCGGTCCCAGGTTCCCTGTTGTGCCCGGTAAAAGGCGGTTAAAGGGTACTTGGAGGTTCGCCCGTCCTGTGTGGGTTCCTTTTTGATACACGAGGACGGGATCCCACTTTCAAGGTATCAGTTCATTGCGGTGTCCTGGAAGTCCCTTCGGGCTTTGGGACTCCGGGAAAAAGAGTTTTCCTCGCACTCGTTTAGGATAGGGGCAGCTACGGAGACGGGCAGATGTGGGATGGATGAGGAGGCGGTTAAGAAGATAGGCCGGTGGGAATCCAGGAGGTTCCGGCTATACGTGCGCCCGCAGCTAATGGTGGGTCTGGAATAATGTTGGTATACATGCCATGGGGTGTTGTTATGTTTTGATTTGGGTTCTTTTCGGGCTGCTGGGAATATATAAGGGAGCTGAGAGATTTTCATGGGGATTTGTTTGTATTTCACTTACAGGTCAAATGCAGGCGTTGGTCTGGATACTGGGCCATTCGTTTGTATTCTGGGGGGCTAAGAGAGCCGATGTTCGACATGAGGGTCGACAGCTGGGGTTTCCAAGACCGGAGGCGTGTGTCCGCTGGCTGGGAGTTCCAGGAATGTTGTGGAGTAAGATGGTTCCGGAGGTGCACCGTTTTGCTCGTTTGGACAGGCCACCTGACGTTTTGGTACTGCACGTAGGTGGCAATGACCTGGGCTTTAGGTCCATGTTAGAAGTTACAAGAGATATGAAATTTGATTTCATTCGGCTCAGGATGTCATTCCCGGACATGATCATTGTCTGGTCAGACATGGTGGCACGGGCAGAGTGGAGGGGGGCAAGGTCCGTTGATGGTATCAATAGGGCTCAGAGAAAAAATAACCGGGACATGAGCAGGTTTGTGGTACGGAATGGGGGGTTGGTGGTCCGACATTTCGAACTGGAGGTGGATACATGGCGGTATCTACGGAGGGATGGGGTCCACCTGAACGATGTGGGGACTGACTTATGGACTTTGGGTTTGCAGGATGGGATCCAACGAGCCCTTAGGGTTTGGAGGGGCACCAAAGAGTAAAGGTGTTTTCCCTTGGGTGCTGTGGCGGGTGTTTGGTCTTTGCGGGAGAAGGAAGTACCTCAAAAAAGCAAGTGGTCAGGACCTATCGGTGGTATGGGTTCTGAGGGTGGATTCCAGCTAACAGGAGTTTACCTGGATGAGTTGGATAATGGGGGCACTGCGGTCAGTGGTCGTCTCTGAGTAGCTGATCGGCTTGAGGCCTATGACCATTTTTAAGGTACCGCAGTGTCACGTGGTAATAAGAATATTACTATGATGAGTAATATCGGGTTAATATGATTATGGTAATTTTGAGGTTTCTGCAAAGACCAACACTAGGAGGCAATATTTCTGATATGTTCTGGGTTTATGTGTTTTGATGGTTAACGTTTTTGATAACTGATGGAACAGTTAAAAATAAAGGAGGCTGCTACGGCCATGTTTTACTCTAAACATCAATGTGTGGTCTCTTGATTAAGTATAAGTAAGGTATGGGGGTAGAATGTGGTGCGCAGACCTGTAATACATCGGTTATACAATAGTCAAGAAAAGCCCGGAGCAAAAAGACAGAATGCCATAGGCGAAGGGCTGGGCATGACTGAGTGAACAGGGTATGAAATGAGCAATGGCATCCCTAGGGGGGGGCAGAGGGGGCCCTGGCCCCCCAACATTATGCTGTGCCCCACCATGTGCCCCCCCCCAAAAAAAAAATTGTTTGTTTTTTTTTTGCTTTTTTGTATTTTGCTTGGGCTGCTGGGGTAACATAGTCTCTCCTGAGAGGGAGAGCGTCCCCAGTCAGCTCCTGCGGGGGATTCCTCCCCCCTCCCTCTGCTCGCTGACACTGCAAAATGCGAGCACTCACACAACCACAGCCGCCCGATCTGCTCCTTCCCCTGCATCCTCATTGGCACGGAGAAGAGCGAGTTGCAGGAAGGACTCCACGAGCACTGTGAGAGGGAGGGGGCCCAAGCCTTCATCTCAGTTACTGAAAAAACAGACTGATTTCTCCCGTCCTTAGGACAGAAAAACCAGCCTGTAAATTCCGAGAGTGGTGACTGCAAGCTGAGCCGAGTGTCAGTCTATGACACTCTTTCACAACGCAGGGAGTCCAGCCACCCCACCTCACTCTCCTCACATACGAGCAGGGAGGAATACAGCTCCTCCTCCTCCTTCCAGTCCCGCCCACACTATCCCGGCGTGCTGTATCTGAAGAGAGGGGATGTGTGGGCGGGAAATATGAAAATCAGCAGCATTCCTGGCTGTGTGTGAATGATGCCTTAGATTTTAGCCTGGACTGTGGGTAAGTGTGTGCACTGCAGACTGCAGTACACTGTAAATCACTGAACTGCATTATCTCCATCCCTTCTCTCCCCCATCTGTCTCCCTCCCCCTCTCCTGTTCTTTCAAGACATTCACAATTTACTTTCACTTTCAGTTAGGCAGGTAATATACGGTGCAAATTTCTTTCCTGTGTCCACAGATTGCAGGAAAGAAACTTGCATAATTCCCCCATCAACACAGACAGTGCTGACAGGGGAATATCCCTCCTGCCCAGCAATTGTATTCTCCAGACAAACAGTGATTATCACTAGTGGCTATAGCAACCACTAGTGATAATCATAAGAGAATCTGCTCATTAATGGTTCAAATCTCAGCCAGTTCCTGCTGAACCAGCTGAGATTTAAACTGTCTATGCCTGGTCTTAGCTCTTAGGCAGCCCATACATTGATCAATTCAACTAAGAAATGATCCAATTCCCCCATCTACACATTATAGGTGGATGGGGGAATCCTCCCAGTGTGGACCAGTGCTGGAACAACCAGAGTTGCTGTCCTGTCCTGGCTATTCACAGCGCTGGTCTCTGTCTCCATGGCAGCGGCGGCAGCACATTGGAACCCAGTGCTGGTTACTTTATGGGGCTGATGTACAGTAAGGTGACCAGATTTTTAAAATGAAATCCGGGGACATATTTTTTTTTTTTTTGGCTAATGGTAAACTATTTTATAGGCATATTTTCCTCAAATGATATATGCAGTGTATGTGGTGTTTATGGAATGATTGTATGATATATACGTTCTTTGCCACATTTCGTCCATGAGATGAAAAAAAAAAACACTTCTTAGAATTTTTGGGATATGACTACCAAATGTTATGAAGAGAAGATAGAGAAAAACTTGGGAGGGATGGAGTCCCAAAATTTAAATCCAATCCAGGCAGGGGTGGCTCCAGACAATGTATTTTTGGGGTGCTATGGTGGTGCTTGAAGTAAAAATGAGGGTGCTAATGCGATGCGCTACCACACACCTGTGGGAGTGGCCAGCAAGTGGCGGTTTCATCATGGCGTCCAATGATGATCAGTAGGTCCTGGCCTCTGTATACCAATAAAAAGCCAAAAAATGCAGCACAACCCTACACTTCATTTATACATTTCTACAAATGGACTTATAAGTGAAATGGTAAAACCTATAAATGAATATCCAATGCAAATCAACCAATGTATTGCAAGTTAGCAGTGATGATGTCACCTCCTCTGCAAAAATATTTTGAGAATTTGCAGAGCAAATAATGGTGAAACCCCCTACATACAAAAATAATAACAGAGACGCAAATCAACCCATGTATTAGAATATAGTAGTGATAGTGTCACCCTCTCTGCAAAAGGTAAGAAATATTGCAGAGCTGCAATGTGCAAATAGTGGTAAAGCCACCTATATATAATCATAATAATGATAATAATAAAATGTACACTTGATGTATATATTTTACATTTTATTATTCTGATTATATATAGGTAGGGATGAGCTCGGTGTTCGAGTCGAACATACGTTCGACTCGAACATCGGCTGTTTGATCGTTCGCCGAACAACGAACGATTTGGGCCGTTCGCGCCTAATTCGCGGCCCACAATGCACTACGCCATCGCAGTGTCATCCAGGCGCTGTGATTGGCCAAGCATGCACTGTGACCCCGCATGCTTGGCCAATCACAGCGCCGGCAGCGAGGAGAGCAATGATTTGCCACAGGCAGGATGCCTGTGGCCAATTATTGCTGAGGGTGTTTAGTACACGCCCCACACTATAAAAGGCCGCCAGCACGGCGGCCTAGTGTAGTGTGTTCCGGAGCAGGGAAAGAGAAGCATAGGCAGGGACAGTGACATTTTTTTTTCTTGCTTAACCTGGATTCCTTTAGTTTAGGGAAAGAGAAGGATAGGTAGGGAGAGTGTCAGTCTGTTTTACTGTGCTAAACCTTGTTTGTAGGGACAGGGAAGGACAGTGAGGGAAATTCTCATTGTGCTATACTGTGCTAAAGCATTCATCATCAACCATCTTTAAAAAAACATTTTTTATAGGGACAGAAAACTATAGGTAGGGAGAGTGTCAGTGTGTTTTACTGTGCTAATCCTTGTTTGTAGGGACAGGGAAGGACAGTGAGGGAAATTCTCATTGTGCTATACTGTGCTAAAGCATTCATCATCAACCATCTTTAAAAAAACATTTTTTATAGGGACAGAAAACTATAGGTAGGGAGAGTGTCAGTGTGTTTTACTGTGCTAATCCTTGTTTGTAGGGACAGGGAAGGACAGTGAGGGAAATTCTCCTTGTGCTATACTGTGCTAAAGCATTCATCATCAACCATCTTTAAAAAAACATTTTTTATAGGGACAGAAAACTATAGGTAGGGAGAGTGTCAGTGTGTTTTACTGTGCTAATCCTTGTTTGTAGGGACAAGGAAGGACAGTGAGGGAAATTCTCATTGTGCTATACTGTGCTAAAGCATTCATCATCAACCATCTTTAAAAAAACATTTCTTATAGGGACAGAAAACTATAGGTAGGGAGAGTGTCAGTGTGTTTTACTGTGCTAATCCTTGTTTGTAGGGACAGGGAAGGACAGTGAGGGAAATTCTCATTGTGCTATACTGTGCTAAAGCATTCATCATCAACCATCTTTAAAAAAACATTTTTTATAGGGACAGAAAACTATAGGTAGGGAGAGTGTCAGTGTGTTTTACTGTGCTAATCCTTGTTTGTAGGGACAGGGAAGGACAGTGAGGGAAATTCTCATTGTGCTATACTGTGCTAAAGCATTCATCATCAACCATCTTTAAAAAAACATTTTTTATAGGGACAGAAAACTATAGGTAGGGAGAGTGTCAGTGTGTTTTACTGTGCTAATCCTTGTTTGTAGGGACAGGGAAGGACAGTGAGGGAAATTCTCATTGTGCTATACTGTGCTAAAGCATTCATCATCAACCATCTTTGAAATCCTTGTTTTTGGACAGTCAGGGAAATTGTCATTGTGCTATTCTGTGCGAAAGCAATCATCCTCAACCATATTTAGAAATCCTTAAGTAAAGGGACAGAGAAGGACACCTGAAGGTAGCCCTTATTGCTTTTTTCCCATCTCCCTGCAGGCCATCCATTAGAATGTCTGGAAGGCAAACAAGGAGAGGCAGACAGTCAGGAGGCAATAAAAGAGGGCAAGCAGGCTCTGTGTCTGGGGGCAACAGTGCTGGTCGTGGACGCGGTGCATTGTCATCAGCACATGGCCATGGGACACGCTTGTCCTTCTTTTCGGCAGCTGGACATGTTGAGCCACATCATGCCGAAGACTTGGTAGAGTGGATGACCAAGCCCTCCTCCTCCTCCTCATCCTCTCTCACCCAGGCTCAGGGTACTGGCAAAGCAGCTGCCAAAGCGTCCTCTTCCCTGGTATCAATGTCAGACTCATCATCAGTCACTCCTTCCCTAGACCCACCATGTCCTCCTCCTGAGGAGTCCCCCGAACTGTTTGAGCACAGTGTTGGGTACATGCTCCAGGAGGATGCCCAGCGTTTCGAAGGGTCTGATGATGAAACCCAGCTAGAGGAAGGCAGTAGCGTGAGAGCAGACAGAGGGGATGCTCAAGAAGGACACCAATCTGGCAGTCATGTTCCAGCAGCTGCAGCATACTGCCAGATTGGCTCCAGTGATGAGGAGGGAGGGGATGATGAGGTCACTGACTCCACGTGGGTGCCTAATAGGAGAGAGAAAAAAACCCTCTAAAGCCGGGCATACATTCTGTCCATGTGCCGCCGCTGTGCTGATCTGAGAAACAAGGATTATCACAGTGAAAGAAACTGACACTCTTCCTTCCTATTTGCCCGTTTGTGTGGAATAGCTCCCTGGGTGTTGTGACTGCTTTTTGATCCTGATTTTTGTGTTGAACTTCTGCCTGAATTCCTGACTACTCTCCAGCCTGCTGATTTTGTACTTCACTGCCAGCTCGTGTATGACCTTTGCCTGCCTGACCACTCTCTGGATTTCGATCGTGTACCATTTTGCCTGATCTGTTGCCAACCTAATCTGCCTGACTACGTTTTCGCCTGAATCCTCAGCACACAAGTTCCACTTCGGACACTACCTATCACAGCACCATCATCTTCACCCTCATCATCATCATCCTCATCGGTATCCTCATCAGCAGCATCTTCCTCATCATCATCCTCATCCTCATTCACATCATCATCCTCATCTTCCTCTCAGCATCACCACCAGTTGTCCTGGCAAACCTGACAACTAGGTAAGTATACCGGGCTCCCCCATTAGCTAGCTGATCCAGGGCAGACCCGATCGCCTCTAGAGGGATCAGGAAGGAATTTTTTCCCCCGCTCTAGCACTATTGGCCCGTGCTTGGCTGGGGTTTTTCGCCTTCCTCTGGATCAACGGGGGGATTAGATAGTTGGGGAGCAGCGCCGTCTACACCAGGATCACCATCATCATCATCAGTCGTCCATCAAACCTGATAACCAGGTAAGTATATCGGACTCCTTCCATTAGCGGGAAGGTTAGGGTAGCTCCAACCGCCTCCAGGGATTAGGAAGGAATCATCATCACTAGGATCATCATCAGCATTGGATCATCATCAGCATTGGATCATCATCACTATCGGATCATCATCACTATCGGATCATCATCACTATCGGATCATCATCACTATCGGATCATCATCACCATCGGATCTTCATCACCATCGGATCATTCATCACTATCGGATCATCATCCTTGTCAACATCAAACACCAACTTCAAGCATTAGCACACCTCAGCAGCTCTCTCATCACATCGCTCATCATCATTATCATCAACATCAGGATCATCATCGTTATCAACATCATCTCATCGCCTCATCATTATCAGCACTTTTTCAACATGGTTAACATTATATACTCAGCCGACACCATCCAAAGCCTAAAGAACTTTGCCACAACACTACCAACACCCATCCAAAAAAAATTACAAAAAGAACGAATCGTAAGAATCAGTCGACGATCAACAGGAAAAAACAGAGCACCATGGCATCTACAACATCTATCAAGTGCCCTAATCAACACCAGATCTGCAGTCAAACACAGACAGGAAATCCATGATTTCATAACCCAACACAACATAGACTGCCTTTTCATCACGGAAAGCTGGCTAACACCCGACTGCAATACCATCCTAGCAGAACTAGTGCCGGAGAACTACCGCATCCTAACGGAGCATAGAACAGGACAAAGAGGAGGGGGCCTAGCAGTAATTTACAAAGACCACCTTACGTTCATCAAACCAACTCTACAGAACTCATTGCCTTTCATGGAAACACTCACTCTGCAACTGCAAACTACACCCCAGGATACCATCCACATACTGCTCTGCTACAGACCACCAGGACCCAAGACACACCTCCTCACACATTTAAATGAATTTTTCTCGACATACACCATGAAAACCAAAAATCTGCTGCTACTTGGAGACTTCAACCTTTGGGCCAACTCCCCCGAAGACCCTATCGCCACTGCCTGCATCGACCAACTAGAAAAATTAGGCTTGCAACAATTGATAAATACTCCTACTCATGTATCAGGTCACACTCTTGACCTAATCTTCAAACAAGATATGGACATCAACACACTGGACAACCAGCCTCTACCATGGACAGACCATCATGCCATCAAGTTTACTATAACGACCAACACGGCCCTCCAAAAATCAATACAATCAGCAACAACACACTGGACAAGATCACAGAAGAAACTATACTCTGACCTTTTCAAAACCACGCTATTGAACAATATGGAAATGCTAAACCAAAACCACTCAACAGAAGAAACACTCAACTTCCTGAACAATGCTTTGCTACAGACAGCAGATACGGTTGCTCCAAGACGCAGAGCACTCATCCGCAAAAACAATGCAGGCTGGTTCAATGACGCTCTTACTTTACTGAAACAAGAACGCAGAAGAGCAGAAGGAGCCTGGAGAAGAAATGCAACAAAGGAGAACTACACAATCTACAAAGCACTCACTAGGAAATATCATAAAGCAATCTTCAAAGCAAAAAGAGACCATTTCGCAAACACCATCGCAAAAGCCCTAAACCGCCCCCGCGAGCTCTTCAAACTAGTAGCTCAGACCATGAATCCCACCTGTTTGGAGTCTTCAGCAAACGAAACTCAGGAATTCTGCAATGAACTATCCAATTTTTTTATCGACAAAATTGATAACATTAGGAAAATAATTCAGCAGGAAAAATCAAACAACCCCACACAGCCAAAGGAAAAAAAGAACCAGATAAGTATTCTGCAATCAAAGAAATTTACTCTGGTCCCAATTACAATCGACACTACTAAAAACATCATCAGAAGCCTCCGAGATAGCACTTCACCGAACGACATCATTCCGGCAAAACTGCTGAAAGAATGTACCGACATCTTGGCACCCCACATAACACACTTCATCAACCAATCGTTCAAAGAAGGTATTGTGCCGACTTCCCTTAAACAAGGAATAATCAAACCCCTCCTAAAGAAACCTAACCTTGACCCGAATGACCCAAATTTTAGAAGACCGGTAACAAGCCTGAACACCATCTCCAAGATTATCGAGAAAGTTGTAACACAACAGCTACAACTTCATTTGGATACCCACAATCTCCTGGACCCACTTCAATCGGGGTTCCGCCCAAGCCATGGGACGGAAACGGCACTTCTCAAAATATGGGACGACGTACTAGAAGCAGCAGATGACGGAGAATCATGTCTCCTGGTGCTGCTGGACCTCAGTGCAGCCTTTGACACAGTAGATCACAAAATCCTACTTACGCGTCTCACCGAAGTAGCAGGAGTCGCAGACACGGACCTACCATGGTTCGCATCCTTCTTAGAAAACCGATCCCAGACAGTGAAACTGGGAGCCTTTACCTCGGCACCACGCACAAATACATGCGGAGTACCTCAAGGATCACCCCTGTCACCGGTACTCTTCAACATCTACCTTCGGCCACTCCTCAAAATCATCAGTGAACAGGACATGCGTTATCACTCCTATGCAGATGACACTCAACTATACTTTCGCATCAACAACAAAAAAGATCAATATTACGGACTGGAAAAATGCCTTACATTGATCAACAATTGGATGACAGAGAGCTCCCTCAAGCTTAATGGATCCAAAACAGAACTGCTTATTTTCCACGCTAACCGAAAGAAAAACGCCAGGACCACATGGACGCCACCCACCATCCTGGGACAAAACATAACCCCAAGCACCAAAGTTAAAAGCCTGGGAGTTATCTTTGACTCAGACATGACTATGGACGCACAAATAGGATCAGTAGTCAGTGGATCCCACCACCTTCTCCGCCTGCTACGAAGACTCATCCCGTTCATCCCGGAAAAAGACAGAGCAGTAGTAGTCGGAACCATTATCAATTCACGGCTTGACTACGCTAACTCACTTTACCTAGGACTACCCAAATACCAAGTTGCACGTCTACAAGTCGTCCAAAACACAGCGGCCAGACTGGTAACAGGGAAAAAACCCTGGGAATCAATCGCACCATCCCTGAAAAGCCTCCATTGGCTAGCCGTAAAGGATCGGATCACATTCAAGACCCTCTGCCTCACCCACAAATGCGCACAAGGAAACGCTCCTGAATACTTATGCGAGAAAATAAAACACTACACCACTACTCGTGACCTTCGATCAACTAACCAAAACCTCCTCCACATCCCCAAGACCCGCTACAAAGCCAAGGGAGAACGAAGGTTTGCTGTCCAAGGACCAAGGCTATGGAATGCGCTACCCACGAATATCCGCATGGAAGAAAACCATCGGGCCTTCCGGAAAATACTAAAGACCCATCTCTTCTAACGATCTCAACGACACTGGATGCAAAGCGCCTTGAGGCGATTTAGTTCGCAATTGCAGCGCTATACAAGTTACTCACTCACTCACTCACTCAGAGGAGGAGGAGGAGGATGAGGAGGAGGCACATCTCCAACGAGGCAGGATGCCCTTTGGTGGCCAGCGTAAGGGCAGTACACCGACGGAATCACACCGCAGAGCTCCGCCTGTGCAGGGCGCTGCCTCTGCCCGTCATTCAAAAAGTTCTTTGGTGTGGGCCTTTTTTGAGGCTAGTGCATCAGATCGCACAGCTGCTGTTTGCAACATATGTCTCAAGCGTATATCGCGTGGCCAAAACATCAGCCGCTTGGGTACCACATGCCTGACCAGACATATGTTGACCTGCCATGCAGCTCGTTGGCAAGCCTACCTCAAAGACCCACACCAAAGAACAAAGCGGACCTCTCCTTGCACCGCATCAGCTGGGATCTCCAACCCCACTATAACTTCAGTCCTCTCTGAAACATGCACTGAGAGGAATGAAGGTGTAGAATTAGGTGTGTCACAGCCAAGTACTTGCGGCCACTCTGCTAGCAGTACACCGACGTCCGATTCTAGCAGGCAAATTTCCCTGCCCCAGCTGCTGGACCGTCGAAAGAAGTTCACTCCCAGCCATCCACATGCCCAGCGGTTGAATGCTAGCTTGGCTAAATTGCTAGCGCTTCAACTGCTGCCTTTTCAGTTGGTAGACTGGGCCCCCTTCCATGAGTTTGTGCAATGTGCGGTTCCTCAGTGGCAGGTTCCCAAACGCCACTTTTTCTCACGGAAGGCTATTCCGGCTCTCTACCGGCATGTGGAAGGCAATGTCTTGGCCTCGCTGGACAGGGCGGTCAGCGGTAAGGTGCATATTACCGCTGACTCATGGTCCAGCAGGCATGGACAGGGACGTTACCTTTCTTTCACGGCCCATTGGGTCACTCTTTTGGCAGCTGGGAAGGATGCAGGACAAGGTGCAGTAGTGTTGGAGGTTGTTCCACCGCCACGCCTCCAAAATGCTACTATTGGTTGTGACACACCTCTCTCCTCCACCCCCTCCTCTTCTTCTTCCTCCATGGCCTCTTCCTGTGCTTTGTCCTCTGAACCAGCGGTGCTCCGTAGCCGTTCAAGGGGCTACGCAAGTACGCAGGCAAAAAGATGTCATGCCGTGCTTGCGCTGGTGTGTTTGGGGGACAGAAGCCACACTGGGGCAGAGGTCCTGTCTGCTCTGCAGGGCCAGGCCGAGAGGTGGTTGACGCCACGCCAGCTTAAGCCAGGAATGGTGGTTTGCGACAATGGCACCAACCTCCTCTCCGCCCTCCGACAGGGACAACTGACCCATGTGCCCTGTGTGGCTCACGTCCTTAACCTGGTGGTGCAGCGGTTCTTGGGCAGGTACCCGGGCTTACAGGATGTCCTGAGGCAGGCCAGGAAAGTCTGTGTGCATTTCCGCAGATCTTATAATGCCAGTGCTCGCCTGGCTGAGCTGCAAAAGGAGTTGAACCTGCCCAAGAACCGCCTTATATGTGACATGCCCACCAGGTGGAACTCAACGTTGGCCATGCTGCAGCGGCTGCACACGCAGCAGAGGGCCATCAATGAGTACCTGTGCGACTACGGCACCAGGACAGGGACAGGGGAGCTTGGTTTTTTTTCTCCACGCCAGTGGGGCATGATCAGGGATGCATGCACTGTCCTGGCACCATTTGAGGAGGCCACGAGGATGGTGAGCAGTGACAGTGCATGCATCAGTGACACTGTACCTCTTGTCCACCTGTTGGAGCACACGCTGCGTGGAATAATGGACAGGGCACTTGAGGCAGAAAAGAGGCAGGAAGAGGAGGACTTCCTTGCCTCTCAAGGCCCCCTTTACCCAGACAGTGTTCCTTCTGTCCCACCCATCGCACAGGAAGAGGAGGAGGAGGAGGAGGAGGAGAATTGTGTCAGCATGGAGGTGGAGGCTGGCACTCAGCATCATCAGCAGCAGTCTTTTAGGGATGATTTACAGTCCCAAGAAACCAGTGGACTTGTACGTGGCTGGGAGGAGGTGGCTGCGGATCATGTCGTCCTTAGTGACCCAGAGGACTCCGGACCGAATGCCTCAGCTAACCTACGCTGCATGGCCTCCCTGCTCCTGCAAAGTCTGCGGAAGGATCCTCGTATTCTTCGGATCAAGGAGAGGGACCATTACTGGCTGGCCACTCTCCTTGATCCACGGTACAAGGGTAAGGTTGCGGACCTTATGTTACCGTCGCAGAGGGAGCAGAGGATGAGACAACTCCGGGAGGCCTTGCAGAAAGGTCTGTGCAACGCGTTCCCAGAGACTGGGAGGTTACAAACTCCTGGTCCTGGACAACGAGTTGCTGAGGCTTCGGCCAGTCAAAGAAGGAGCGGTGAGGAAGGTGGCCGTCTGACCGATGCGTTCAGACAATTCTTTAGTCCGCAGCCCCAAAGTATGATCGGTTCCAGCAACCATCGCCAGCGTCTGATAAACATGGTGCAGGAATATCTAGGGGCAAGGTCAGACTTGGACACCTTCCCCACCGAAAATCCTCTGGCTTACTGGGTCTTGAGGATGGATCACTGGCCAGAGCTTGCACAGTATGCAATTGAGCTACTGGCCTGTCCTGCATCCAGCGTTCTTTCGGAACGCACATTCAGTGCTGCTGGAGGATTTGTCACGGATCACAGGGTGCGCCTGTCCACCGACTCGGTTGATCGACTGACTTTCATCAAGATGAACCAGTCTTGGATCACCACCAGCTACCACACACCTGATGCTGATATAACAGACTAATTGATTTTAACATGTCACATCCCTTCAAGACTGATGCTGATGCTGAGTGCCTGTGCTGTTATGTTGACTGGCTATCCTCCTCCTCCGAGTCCTCAATGATACGATTGATGATGATAGCTTGGAAGATCATTTTTGTTTATGGGTGCCGCCACCAGTGGCTAAGGCCCAATTTTTCAGCCCCTGTTTAACAGGGGCGTGTAATTACAATTTTTGAAGCAATACTTTGCAACAGGGCTCATTGCTGTGCTCCAAGTACAGTATCTGTGAGGGGTTGGAGTGTTGTGCCACCAGTGCCTAAGGCCCAATTTTTCAGCCCCTGTTTAATAGGGGCGTGTCATTACAATTTTTGAAGCAATACTTTGCAACAGGGCTCATTGCTGTGCTCCAAGTACAGTATCTGTGAGGGGTTGCAGTGTTGTGCCACCAGTGCCTAAGGCCCAATTTTTCAGCCCCTGTTCAAAAGGGGCATGTAATTACAATTCTTGATCTAATAATTCACAGCAGGGCCCATTCCTGCACCCACCAAGAGTAACTCTGAGGGCTTACAGTGTTGTGGCAACACCACCACCACCACCACGAAAGGGCCAATTTTTCAGCCCCTGTTCAACAGGGGCATGCAATTACAATTCTTGATCTAATAATTCACAGCAGGGCCCATTGCTGCACCCACCAAGAGTAACTGTCAGGGCTTACAGTGTTGTGGCACCAGCACCACCATCAAAGGCCCAATTTTTACTACCACTGTTCAACAATTATATGTAATTACAATTCCTGATATAATAGTTGACAGCAGGGCGTTCCAGCACCAACCAAGAGTAACTGTGAGTGCTTACAGTGTTGTGCCAACACCAACAACTAAGGGGCCTATTTCTGCAGAGTATATACGGCAGGTCCCTACTTTCAAACATCCAACTTACAAACGACTCCTACTTGCAAACGCAAGAAGACAACAGGAAGTGAGAGGAAATCTACCCCTAGGAAGGAAAATTCTCTCCTGTAAGAATTAATATGGGAGAAAGGTGTCTCCTCTGTACTGATGCTTTATCACCAATCCTTGTTTCAAGAAAAACACCACATTTCAAAAACAGTTGTCATTGGGACGGAAAGTGAGGTGAAATGTTCTGAACAGGGGCACAGACAGCAAAACGAATGTTACAGGGGTGATAACCCTTACCTATGTTTTCCAAAAAGTTTAAAAATAGATTTTTGGGCTGGAGCTACACTTAAACAATGTACCTGTTCAAAATTACAAACACATTCTACATAAGAACAAACCTACAGTCCCTGTCTTGTATGCACCGCCTGTATACGGCTGTTCAGAGTATATAGGGCCTTTTTTATTTTGTGTGCGGTGTTCCCCTTAATATCCATACAAGACCCAAAGGGGCTGGTAATGGGCTGGGGTAGGGGGGGGGGGGTCATGGGGTAGCTATGCCATTTTTCTTAAAGATTTTCATCCATATTACCGGGACCAGACATTACATTAAAGCCGCAAGCAGTTTTAAATGGCTTTTTTTTCCTTTAGAAGTGTCATTTTGTGCAGGGACAGTTCTAAACACGGGAAACACGTGGCACTTCACAGGCATACTTTAGACACCCCCCAGGTACGATATTTAAAGGAATATTCGACTTTTTTTTTTTCACTTTATGCATCATTAAAATGACTGCTCCCGAAAAACGACCGTTTTTAAAACTTCTTTTTGCATTGATACATGTCCCCTGGTGCAGAACCCGGGTTCCCAAACCCTTTTTAGGACAATAACATGCATAATAGTCGTTATAATTAGCACTTTAGAATTCGAACGTTCGCATCCATTGTATTTAATAGGGTTCTAATGTTCGTACGAACTTTCGGTCCGTTCGCGGGTTCTGGTGCGAACCGAACCCGGGGGTGTTCGGCTCATCACTATATATAGGTGGTTTCACCACTATTTGCACATTGCAGCTCTGAAAAATGTATTACCTCTTGCAGAGAGGGTGACAACATCACTACTACGTTCTAATACATGGGTTGATTTGTGTCTTTGTTATTATTATTATTGTATGTAGGGGGTGTCACCGCTATTTGCACATTGAAGCTCTGCAATTTCTCAAAATATTTTTGCAGAGGGGGTGACACCATCACTACTATATTGCAATACATTGGTTGATTTTCACTGGATATTCATTTATAGGTGTTACTATATCACTTATAAGTTCATTTGTACAATTTTATAGATGAAGTATAGGGCAGCGCTGCATTTTTTGCTTTTTATTGATTCGCGTTAGATGAGGGAACCAGCTAAAAAGATTCTCTTATTGCTTTTGAGATATTTTTAGTTGCATGGTAATTGATTTACCTGATTTGTTATGTCCTCTGTATACTGGTAACCACTGGCCATGCATATTGGTGGTCAGCGTGCCCCCTGTATGCTGGTGCTACATGCAGAGTGCAGGTGGGTGCTGGATGCAGGGCTCAAGAGGATGCTATGTAGAGAGTGCAAGGTTCAGGAGTGCGTTTTGGAAAGAGTGATGGTCAGAGACTGCAGACATACTACAGGAGATGTTCAGAGACTGCGGATATTATACAGGAAATGGTCAGAGACTGCGGATATAATACAGGAGACAGTCAGAGACTGTGGATATTATACAGGAGAGAGACTGCGGATATAATACAGGAGACGGTCAGAGACTGCGGATATTATACAGGAGAGAGACTGCGGATAATATACAGGAGAGAGACTGCGGATATTATACAGGAGAGAGACTGCAGATATTATACAGGAGATGGTCAGAGACTGCGGATATTATACAGGAGAGAGACTGCGGATATTATACAGGAGAGAGACTGCGGATATTATACAGGAGAGAGACTGCGGATATTATACAGGAGGGCCAGCACAATTTGTTGTTAGAGATGGTCTGGGCATGTTCAAAATTCCACATGCCAGAGCCTGCCAGGAAGCCCACACTGCACAGCGCTAATCACAGGCAGTGAGACATTTCCCGGTCCGCAGCTGTACAGATCAGGAAACGTCTCACTGGCTGTGATTAGCACTGTGGAGTGTCGGCTTCCTGGCGGGATTGGGCATGTGGGATTTCAAACACACCCAAGCCCATCTCTATTGGTTGTAGACAGTTGAGCTCCCTGCAGGTTGCTTAGCAGCAGTGGAGCCTTCTCTGACATGCTGATCGGGATGCAGTCCAGGTGATGCTCCTAGTCAAATCCTAGGGGTTGATTTACTAAAGGAAAATCCACTTTGCACTTGAAAGTGCACATGGAAGTGCAGTCTCTGTAGATCGCTGTAAATCTGAGGGGAAGCTCTGAAATTAGGGGAAGCTCTGCTGATTTTATCATCCAATCATGTGCAAGCTAAAATGCTGTTTTTTATTTTCCTTGCATGTCCCCCTCGGATCTACAGCATCTGCACTTCCATGTGCACTTTCAGTGCACTTTCAAGTGCAAAGTGGATTTTCCTTTAGTAAATCAGCCCCCTAGTGTTAAATATCCGTGATTTTATTGATCAAAGCCCATACTTTACAGGCATAGAGCCCACATGGCTGCTGAACATACGGTTGATTATATATATGTGGTTGTACTCTTGATGCTAATAAATACTGTGTTTATTAGATCTGACTGGGAGCATCACCAGGATCACGTCCCGATCAGCATGTCAACAGAGAAGGTTATACAGCATTACTGCTGCTAGGTGACCAGCTGGGGGCTCGGCTCTCTATAACCAATAGTGCCAGCCTTCCCCTGCATGCACCCATAATGTCACCAGCACTAGGTCCTAATAGACTGCCACCACTGCCAAGGAGACAGATGCCAGACCAGTGCTGTCAATAGCAGGGACAGGACAGCTGGGGAACCCCACAGTGGCAGAACACCAGGGCCCGATGGCAAGACAACCTTTGCAACCCTGATAGTTCTCCCACTGCTGTGGACCCTTATATTTTCTTGGTGTGCTGGTGACATATATCTCTTGTTTTCTGACACCCTGGGGGGCTCCAGTATAGTGGGAAGGGAGCTCACTGTAGAACATGTGAAAGGGCCCGTTGTGGGATCGTAGTAAAGGGCCCGAGGATGGATATATATATATATATATATATATATATATATATATATATAAAATTGCATTTTATAGTTGGCCCCCCTACTTTTGTCCCTGTCCCCCCATGTGCCCCCCCTAAATATGAAAGCTGGAGACGCCACTGGAAATGAGAGGGGATTAATGATTGGCTAAAGGAAATATGGAGGGGAGGGGAGAAGGCTAGATAAAAGGAAGTCCCCCGCCCTTCTGAGTTAACACAGCGCAGGGGAAAGTTTCCAACCCACCCTCCCTAATGTGGAATAGTTGGAAGGATGAATTTTAATTTTGGTCAAAGTATGGTTTTCTGTTGTCAATTTTTCTTTACAGGTGGACGGATTGTCGTGGCAGTGGCGGGTGTTTGGTCTTTGCGGGAGAAGGAAGTACCTCAAAAAAGCAAGTGGTCAGGACCTATCGGTGGTATGGGTTCTGAGGGTGGATTCCAGCTAACAGTAGCTGGATGAGTTGGATAATGGGGGCACTGCTGTCAGTGGTCGTCTCTGAGTAGCTGATCGCCTTGAGGCCTATGACCATTTTTAAGGTACCGCAGTGTCACGTGGTAATAAGAATATTACTATGATGAGTAATATCGGGTTAATATGATTATGGTAATTTTGAGGTTCCTGCAAAGACCAACACTAGGAGGCAATATTTCTGATATGTTCTGGGTTTATGTGTTTTGATGGTTAAAGTTTTTGATAACTGATGGAACAGTTAAAAATAAAGGAGGCTGCTACAGCCATGTTTTACTCCAAACATCAATGTGTGGTCTCTTGATTAAGTATAAGTAAGGTATGGGGGTAGAATGTGGTGGGCAGACCTGTAATACATCGGTTATACAATAGTTATGTGATTAATCAGATTTAATATTTACCTCAAACTATTGATGTTGTGTAGAGCCGGTATAAGTTTCCTCAATCCTTCATTCTGAATATTACATGAACTTAGATTTACTTCTTCTGTCTCTCTGCAGGATTGAAGGATAAAAGACAGCACAGAGCAGTCCAGAGGGCTGAGGGGGACATCAGAAAAGTAAAGTTTGTTTGATCCAATACATTGTGACACCAGAGCATTATTCCTGCTCTCATAGAGATAGTAGAATACATTCAGAAGTTCTCTGGTGCCTGTTATGGATTTGTCAGATCTTTGTTCTGGTAATTTCTTCTGGATCCAGGTGATGACATGTCTGGCAGCCTGAGTAGACAATTCTCCCCCATAAGACTTTAACATGGATCTAGTAGAAGAGTCTGAGAGACCACAGAGGAAACGGAGGAATATTTCACTTCGGCCGTCTTCGTAAGATTCAGCCTCATCAAGTGTTTCCTGTAATCTGTCAGGATTATTGGTAATAAAATGGACTAAAGCAGCAAAAAACTCCTGAAGAGTGAGATGTAAGAAGGTGTAATCCACATCAGGAGGACCACCAGATTCCATCATGAAAGATGAAAACAGATGATTATCATTTCTCACACTAAATGACTCCAGATGACGCTCATCAAATACAATCGTGTGATTCATGACTCCATGTTCTGCCATCCACCCAATAGATGTCAGCAGTTCCTGGGCAGTGTGGCCAATATCTTTCTTCTGACTGTGATTGGCCAGAATGTTGGAGACAAAAGTCACAAAGAGTTGTGTCACTGTTTTGGGTAATGATGTCATCAGCTGATCAGTGATTGTTGGTTGGGATCTGAAGCACATTGATAACACTGTACAGATGATCCAGCAGTATGATGGGATATAACAGAAAGTGTACAGCGTGTCGTTCTCCTGCACATGATGAAAAGCCGTTCCTGACAATTCCTCATTTCCAAAGAAATTATTAAAGAAGATCAGTCTGTCTTCATGGAGAAATCCCATGATCTCAGCTATTCTCTGGAAAACACCGGTATCAACTGATGCCAGTCTGGTTGGACGGCTGGTTATCAGTACAGAGCAATCCTTAAGAAGACTCTGCCTCACCAAACTGACCACAATCTCACCAAAATGTGATCTCTGCTTTGGATTGGACAGGTTACTTGATCTGAAATCCATTTGGTGAATACTTTCATCTAATCCATCAAATAGAAACAGAAGTCTCTCTGGATCTTGTAAAATATCTCCAATCTGACTCTCCAGATATGGATATTGATGAAGAATCATCTCCTCCAAGCTGACCTCTCCCAGTCTATTAAGGTCCCGGAATCTGAAGAAGAAGAGAAAGGCAAATCTCTGGTAGTGTTTTCCGGTCACCCAGTCATAGACAAACTTCTGCATCAGTGTGGTCTTCCCTATTCCTGGCACTCCGCTCACCATTACTGCATGTGGTACACAATGTGACTGGTGGTTCCAACGAAACAGCTTGTTGGGGGAAATGTGTTCCAGTCCAGTCTGTGTTTCCTTCAAGCATTCCTCATGTTTTACCCCAGTCTGTATTATCTCATTCTGGGGACGCTGCCTGAACGGATCTGAAGAGACTACAATCAGGTTCACATAACGCTCATTGATAAGGAATCTTTGTGGTTCCAGGGTAGTTCCTGGGGGTCTATGCTCCACTAGAGTCTCAGTCTTCTTCATCAGATCTTGTTTGTGCTTTTCCTGAATATCTGGAAATATTTTATGGATCAGGTTAAAGCAGAAGTCAAGAATGTTGATATCATTTTCATCTGTATTGATAATATTAGTATGGTTTTATCATTACTACATTTTAATTGCAAATGATTACTATACAGGTTACTTTGTGTGGTCATCCATATTACATGAGAACAGAGTTTTTTTCTCAGCAATGTATACACACTTCTCCAGATTTTATCCTTTAAAAGACATTGCAAGTACAGAAAAATACCTGATATACTTGTACCCTAAATAACTCTTATGACAGATGTAGCGGGGTCACTGTTGAGGCCCCATGGACTATGTTACCCAGAACCCCGTTTGGCACCCAGGGTGCATTGGGCTGCCGCAGAGACTCATGGGTGGGGTATAAAAGGGGAGGGCGAAGCTAAGCCCGGCCTCTTTGGACACTGCGCGGCTGGCAAGAGGACTTCCTGTGCGGACCTGCTGCGAGTGCAAGGCCCGAGGCCTGGGCCTTGCGCACTTCCAGAGAGCCTTCCACCTCGCTGCAGAGCCTGTGCGGCTGCAGACATTTACCTGCTTCGCGGACATCAGTGGACTGGAGGTCAGGCGGTGGCAGATCCTGTGTGTGTGGACACAGCGGTGGGAGTCCCGAACTGGGATCGAGTCCGGAGGGATGAGAGAGCACCTGCTCACAACTATAACCGAGTACTTTGTTAGGCCTATTGACTGCCTTGGCCCATCGGGTTATACTTCCCTTTTTTACCTGTCAGGAGACTAGTTGCAGGACTGAGTTACATTAGTCTCCGGGGAGTTGCTTTCATTACCTTAGACCATTATTGGATTACAAATATTATTCCTGTATGTGCACCACCGATCATCTTGCATGCGAAGATTCCTTGTCTAAAGACTGAGCTTTAACTGAGTCAGGCCTGACTGAGAGTTGATAGTATTGCTGGGCGCCATGTTGCTAACGGGGACTCTAGCTATATGTCAGTGTGTGATAGAACTATTTGTGCACTATAGTTAACTAGTGTTAGTATTACTGCAGGGCTCTGCATGCATGTGTTATATGTGACATTGATCGTTAACCCCTTTATTCACAAGTAAACCTTTTACAGTTAATCAATCTGGTATTGGAATCCATTACTATATCTTACCACTGTTTTAAATGTATTGGGGGATTGTACATGAACTGGTATAGAGCTATACAAATATACCACCCCTAGACTAACTGTGCCAGAGAAGGGTTAAGTAGATTGCCAGGGGTTGGCTGTGCTGTGTACAGGGCCCGAAACAAAACCAGCGGCTCTCTTAGTTTGGGGGTATCGCTACACGTGGGGGCTCGTCCGGGATCCTGTATATGGCAAGCAAACATGCCAAAAGTACCGGCATGGACCCGCTAGAAGTGAAAGCGTGGTGTGAAGCAGCCAAAACAAACCCAGACATGTCAGTGGTCATTAGTCTCCCGGGAGAAGAATGGTCAATGAGCCCTGCAGAGCGACTCGCAGTGTCGCTATCCCCAAATAATACACCATGGGTGATAGACCTGAAATCAGCCCCAGACACCTTGTTCCAGTATGCACTGATAGAGTGGATGGATGGAGTACCGGGAAACTTTAAAGGGCAAAATGTGCAGACGCTGGATAACAAAACGTATGGTTTGGCACACGCAATAACTGTGAAGACGAAGGCACCTCCGCCATCCCCAACGGGATCACCGCCAGGGATACCCCATGCAACAGAGAGGCAGAGAAGGATGAAACCTCCGGTGACACCCATTGCAGCCATAGGGCCAGAACTTTTAAATGCCTTGGGGGATCTGCTCACAAAGTGTCAGAAAACAAACACGGTACACATAGAGGCCAGCTACCGGAAGCTGAGAACATTTTCAGGAAGGCTCCCCGTCCCTGTAGGGGAGGAAGACTTCGATACCTGGATCGAACAGGCCTTGTCAGCAGTAGAGGCATGGGAGGTGCCTGAAGCGCAGATGAAGCAGCGCGTGATGGAAAGTCTGAAAGGTGCAGCTGCGGAAGCTGTAAAAAGTCTCTGATTTGGAAATGCTGCCTGCACGGCTTATGACTGCTTAGCCATGCTACAAGAAGAGTTCGGTCAGTTGGAGAAAGTAATGGAACTGGTGTATCAGTTCGAACACACCTTTCAGCAGCCAGGAGAAAAGCTGTCGGAGTATGTCAGAAGACTGAACAAGATGCTTTGTCAAATAGTGCTAAAAAAAGGGATGGTACCCCAAGCCATAGATGTGTCAGGGAAATCCGTCCAACGGCGCCAATCAGCGCCCAATGCGCACGCGCGTTGGAATGATGCTTCGGCGCATGCGCGTGCGCGGGACGGCGCTTCTACGTCCTCGGGTGCGCGCGCCGACGCAGCGGCGCGCGCGCATGCGCGGCGGCGCACCAATAGGAATCCAGGCGGGCCTATTTAAAGAGACCCAGTTGCACTGACAAGTTGCTGGTTTGTCAGCTTTCCTGTATACCCAAGACTCTGGAAAACTATCTTGAAAATCTCCTTGTGACCCGGACTGGCTTGACTCCTCTTATCTCTCTCCTGGACCTGACCCTCGGCTTGCTATACGGACTTCTGCCTTCTCCTGTGTTTGACCCTCGGCCTGTGACTCGGATCTGCTGCCTGTCTACAATCCTTGACCTCCTGCTTGTACCTTTTGGACTTCCGCGTTTCCTTTGAACTCCTGCCTGGTTCCCGGTATTCTCTGGACTTGTTGCCTTTTACTGTGCTAGACCCCCAGCCGGGACTGTTACCTTGCAATTGCAACCCGGACTCAACCTGCACCGGCTTCCATTATCTCCTGCTGTTTGAACTTTACCAATCCGGCTAGTTCCTGCTTGAAGCCTGTTTCTTCAGTCTACTCAGCACTACCGGACCGTCTACAAGTACCCACCACCTGCCGGTAGCCGGTGCCGCTTCTCGCCATCCACTCCCTGTCTCAACTCCAGGGGGTGGAGTGCGTCAAGTCGCAAAGGTGAACCACTCTCGGCATCTCGGCCTCGGTAAGTACATACCTTTACAGTACAAACCAGCCCGATGTCTGAGGCCGACAGGGTGCGTTCACCGTTCGAGACCCTATGTCAGCAAGTCACCGCACTAACCGATGCGGTTCAGAAATTACAAGAAGGTTATGTCCAAATGGATGGCCGCTTTCAGCTACTTACTGGAGCTACAGGACCAGCATCACCAGCTGCTACCGTTGCCAATGTTGCCTCCACGTCTCAAAATCAGGCAAATCCCACTGTAGTAATGGCTACCCCTGAACCCAGGGTCCCCCTGCCTGAGCGATTTTCTGGCGTCCGTAAGAAATATCGGGCTTTCAAAAATGCATGTTCTCTTTACTTCGCCCTTCAACCCAGGACTTTCTCTTCAGAAGTGGTAAAGGTGGGGTTCGTCATCTCCCTTCTAACCGACGAACCTCAGACCTGGGCCCATGGCCTGATGGAGCAAAGCAGCCCCATACTAGATTCCGTGGACACCTTCTTCGAGAGTATGGCGCAGCTGTATGACGATCCTTAGCGATCAGCTACAGCTGAGTCTGTTCTCCACAGTTTAACCCAGGGGAGAAGGCCGGTGGAGGACTACACGGCAGAATTCCGGAAATGGTCAGCTGACACTGGCTGGAATGAGACGGCCCTTAAATACCAATATCGCCAAGGACTGTCTGAGGCTCTTAAAGACGAGCTGGCCAGGATTGGTGTTCCAACTACTCTGGAAGATTTGATCCAGTCTGTCACTCAGCTTGACAGACGCCTGCGGGAGCGGCGTTCTGAGCGTTTCCAGACTACCCGTCCAAACTGGACTTTGCCCCGATCAGCTCCTGCCTACCCACCCATCCAAGTTCCTACAGCATCTTCTCCTCCCGAGCCTGAACCCATGCAGCTTGGTCTGGTTCGTCCTCTCCTTTCTCCTGAGGAAAAGCAGCGCAGGCGTCAGGCCAATCTGTGTCTTTACTGCGGGGGTACTGGCCATTTCCTTCGGAGCTGCCCAGTGAGACCTAGTAAGTGTACCCTCAAAGACACTTTGAACTACCAAGTTTCTGGCTTACCACAGACTTATGTTGTTCTTTCTATTTCTCTACAGCTACCAACAGGAGCAACCCGCCTACCGGCGATTATTGATTCAGGAGCCTGCAGCTGCTTTCTGGACTCTTCACTTGCTTCCCAACTTCACTTTCCTCTGCAAACCAAGGACCGTTATCTTCAGGTTCGTCTGGCGGATGGATCCCTGCCTCGTTCAGGGGTAATTACGCAAGAAACAAAACCCGTCCTTGCTATCACGGATTCAGGCCACCAAGAATACCTTCGATTTGACCTCATCCCATCTCCCATGTTTCCCATCATCCTGGGCCTCCCCTGGTTACAAGCACATGAGCCTCATATAAACTGGGCCAAAAGGGAAGTTAACTTCACTTCTTCGTATTGTTCCCAACACTGTCTTCCCGCACTTCCAACTGTCTGTGCTACTTTAACCCCTCAACCGGATAACCTACCACATGTTCCATCAGCATACTTAGAATTCCAGGACGTCTTCGACAAACAGCAGGCCGACCGCCTACCTCCACATCGTCCCTACGATTGTCCCATTGACCTTCTGCCTGGCTCCAAAATTCCATTCGGCCGCATCTTTCCCTTGTCCGAATCTGAGTTGAAGGCCCTCAAGTCTTACATTGAGGAAAATCTGGAAAAGAAATTCATTCGCCCCTCTTCTTCCCCAGCCGGTGCCGGAATCTTTTTCGTTGAAAAGAAAGACGGGACACTGAGGCCCTGCATCGACTATAGGGAATTAAATAAAATTACTATTAAAAATAGATACCCGCTTCCTCTCATCCCGGAGTTGTTCCAACGATTCCGATCAGCTCGGATCTTCTCTAAACTGGACCTTCGAGGGGCCTACAACCTCATCCGGATCAGGGCTGGAGACGAATGGAAGACGGCTTTTAGATCTAGGTTCGGTCATTTTGAATACTTGGTCATGCCATTCGGGCTTTGCAACGCCCCAGCTACTTTCCAGCACCTGGTCAATGACATTTTCCGTGAACACTTGGACGACTTCCTAGTAGTCTACTTAGACGATATTCTTATTTTTTCGTCCTCCCTTGAACTGCACCGAATCCATGTCATCAAGGTCCTCACTATTCTCCGAGAACATAGACTTTACCTCAAGGCCGAGAAATGTGACTTTGAGAAAACCACTGTGCAATTTTTGGGATTTATTATTTCTACCAATGGGGTCGCAATGGACCCGCAGAAAGTCAAAGCTATCCAGGAATGGCCAGCCCCAACAGACAAGAAAGGGGTACAACGGTTTATAGGTTTCGCCAACTTCTACAGGAGGTTCATTGTGGGGTTCTCCTCTATTGTGGCACCTATAACCCAACTGACACGCCAGGGCTACCGCTTTCACTGGTCACCGGAAGCTCAGGATGCCTTCGATAAACTAAAAAATGCATTCACATCGGCACCTGTATTGAAGCATCCAGATCCGCTACTGCCATTTACTCTGGAAGTAGATGCTTCAGAGTCAGCCACTGGGGCCATCCTCTCTCAAAGGCAGGGCCCCAAATCCCTTCTTCATCCAGTAGCCTTTGCCTCTCGTAAACTAACTTCTCCAGAACGTAATTATGACGTCGGAGACCGGGAACTATTAGCTATCAAATTCGCCCTGGAAGAATGGCGATACCTTCTGGAGGGAGCCCCTCACCCTGTCATGATATTCACGGATCATAAGAATCTAGAATATCTGAGAACAGCAAAACGTCTTCGACCCAGACAAGCCCGATGGGCCCTCTTCTTCACCAGGTTTAACTTTCATATCTCTTATAGGCCCGGTTCCAAGAACGTGAAGGCGGATGCACTCTCTAGGATGTTTCCCGAGACCCCTCAAGCAGAGGAACCAAGTACCATCCTATCAGCACAAAACTTTCTGCTCATCCCACAGGCTGATCTACTAACCTCCATAAAAGCCGCCTCTAAGCATTGTCCTGACCAAGTAACCTCTTCCCTAGAGAAGCATAATGACTTGCTCTGGTCCCAAGGTAAAGTCTTCGTCCCTCTGGAAACAAGGCAACTGATTCTGAAAACTTTCCACGACCACAAACTAGCTGGTCACTTTGGAACCAAAAAAACCATGGAACTAATCTCTCGCTCCTTCTGGTGGCCTGGTTGGAGACAAGATTGCAAGTCCTATGTTGCCTCCTGTACCCGTTGCCAACGGTATAAGGGACCCAAAACCAAGAGTTGGGGACTACTCAAACCTTTGCCTATCCCTGAACGTCCGTGGGCAGATGTGTCCATGGACTTCATTGTAGATCTACTGCCCTCTGGAGGTTTTACCACGATTCTGGTCGTAATTGACCGCCTCTCCAAAATGGCACACTTCGTGCCCATGATCGGTACCCCCTCTGCTGCAGATACAGCCAAAGCCTTCTTTCAGGAGATAATCAGGCTCCATGGGGTGCCTAAGAGCATCACCTCTGACAGAGGCGTTCAATTCACGTCGAAATTCTGGAAGGAACTTTGCAAATCTTTAGAAGTCAAGATTTGCCTATCATCGGCATATCACCCCCAGAGCAACGGACAGACAGAGAGAACCAATCAAACCCTAGAACAATATCTCCGTTGTTTTTGCTCAGCCTCACAAGACGATTGGTCCTCCCTATTATCCTACGCTGAATTTGCATATAACAACTCGGTGCATTCAGCCACCAGTCAAACTCCTTTTTGGGCCAACTTTGGCTTCCATCCTTCCTTCCTCCCTGATGACATTCCGGAGAGCTCTGTTCCTGCTGTTCAAGATCGGATAGCCTTTGTTCAATCTAATTTTCTGAGACTCCAGGAAATGATGCAAAACGCCCAGGAGTCTTACAAGAGACACTATGACAAGGGTAGGAAGGAAAATCCAGTCTTCAAAGTTGGGGAGGAAGTATGGCTCTCCGCCACCAACCTCAAATTGCCGATCCCTTCACGGAAATTGGGACCAAGATTTATAGGCCCTTTTAAAATCAAGCGAGTAATCAACCCTGTGGCCTTTGAATTGGCACTGCCCGACTCCTACAGGATACACCCGGTCTTCCACACGTCTCTGTTAAAACCAGTAGTCTCCAGCTCCTTCCCGGGAAGGGATGAGCCACCTCCTCCACCTGTGGAGGTTGATGGTGAAGATGAGTATGTGGTGGAATCTATCTTGGGCTGCAGGAAAAGAGGCAGGCAGTTGCAGTATTTAATCAAATGGAAGGGGTATCCCCCAGAGGACAACTCTTGGGAACCATCTAGGAACCTACATGCTCCCCGCCTTATTAGAGTCTTTCACCAGGAACATCCCGAGTTGATGTCTAGTCTGGGCGTCCGGAGTCCGCCCCTAGGAGGGGGGCACTGTCAGGGAAATCCGTCCAACGGCGCCAATCAGCGCCCAATGCGCACGCGCGGCGGAATGATGCTTCGGCGCATGCGCGTGCGCGGGACGGCGCTTCTACGTCCTCGGGTGCGCGCGCCGACGCAGCGGCGCGCGCGCATGCGCGGCGGCGCACCAATAGGAATCCAGGCGGGCCTATTTAAAGAGACCCAGTTGCACTGACAAGTTGCTGGTTTGTCAGCTTTCCTGTATACCCAAGACTCTGGAAAACTATCTTGAAAATCTCCTTGTGACCCGGACTGGCTTGACTCCTCTGATCTCTCTCCTGGACCTGACCCTCGGCTTGCTATACGGACTTCTGCCTTCTCCTGTGTTTGACCCTCGGCCTGTGACTCGGATCTGCTGCCTGTCTACAATCCTTGACCTCCTGCTTGTACCTTTTGGACTTCCGCGTTTCCTTTGAACTCCTGCCTGTTTCCCGGTATTCTCTGGACTTGTTGCCTTTTACTGTGCTAGACCCCCAGCCGGGACTGTTACCTTGCAATTGCAACCCGGACTCAACCTGCACCGGCTTCCATTATCTCCTGCTGTTTGAACTTTACCAATCCGGCTAGTTCCTGCTTGAAGCCTGTTTCTTCAGTCTACTCAGCACTACCGGACCGTCTACAAGTACCCACCACCTGCCGGTAGCCGGTGCCGCTTCTCGCCATCCACTCCCTGTCTCAACTCCAGGGGGTGGAGTGCGTCAAGTCGCAAAGGTGAACCACTCTCGGCATCTCGGCCTCGGTAAGTACATACCTTTACAAGATGCGGCAAGGATGAAGCAGATCTTAAAGGGAGCACTACGCTCGGATCCAGTCTGGCTTCACCTGAAAACCTCTGAAGGAGGCATGTCACTGAATTACCCTGATCTGGTAAAGATCATTAGAGATGAAGAGGCCCTGCAGAAGGATCAGCAAGCGATCAAGGCGCATACCTCTTCTACACCGGTAATGGTCAGGTCAGCCATGACCCCTGAAAGAGACTCCATAGTAGATACCCTGAATTCGCAGATGTCTCAGGTGTTTGAGATGCTGACCTCTTTGATGGCAAAGGATCCAAGTGTCGTAGAAAATGGGGGACCGAAGAAGGAGTTGTTCCCAGATACCTCAGCACCCACTTCCCTACAAGATTGGGGGATGTGGTCTGTTTTAACTGCAGAGGAGTTGGCCATATTGCGAAAGTATGTTCCAGTCCCAAGAAAAAGAAGATAAATAATTGCAAGCCGGCGGAAAACTCCAGAGGGCCCCGGTGAAGGAGTCAACCGGGTGCCCATCATCTCCAGTGAGCTCCATTGGACCCGAACTGAATGAGAAGCCCAGAATAAAAAGAGGCAGACCTCCTCAGAAGAAGAACAGTGTTCCTCAGCGAGAATACACACCTAAAAAGAGAAATAATGTCCCTCAGCGGGAATATACACCTAAACAGAGGAGGGAGATCAATGCATACCAAGCCCAAGAGGGACTAAAGCCAACAGCCAAACACAAGAAGGGAAGTTCCAAAGGAAAATGTAGGGATCAACAGAAAGAGACCCCTTTGAAGTCTTATCCAGAAGAACTGGTAGGCCCCTCCCCCGTAGTACCTATTCAAGTGGAGGGAGTCTACACGAGAGCCATCTTAGATACTGGGGCGCAGGTGACCTTGTTATACCGGGACTTCTATGATAAACACCTGAGTCACCTACCCATCCAGAGAATTGAAGATTTGGAAATATGGGGAATCAGAACACAGAGTTTCCCCTACGATGGTTACTTGCCCATTAAACTGACCTTCGATCCCTCAGTAGCCGGGAAGGCTGAAGTGTTCGATACCCTGGCAGTGGTGTGCCCCCGACCGCCTGGAGCCAAAAAGAACTCCCTAATAATAGGGACAAACACGGACCTGGTCCGGAGGCTCCTGGCCCTTCTAGCAGGAGGAAGGAACCCCACAGTCACCAGAATACACCCAATGTTGAAGACAGCCTATCAGCGACTGGTCTTAGAACAGAAGGCCCCAGAGGAGGAGGTGGGTAAAGTCTGGTGACTGGCGAAGAAAGGAATAGTATTGCAGTCCGGTGAGGTAACCTGTCTCAGAGCCACTGTGAAGCTTACTTGGGAGCAACCTGGCCCCTTTGTCATGTTGGAACCAGACCCCCTGGAAGAATACTCAGGCTTAGAAGTAATCCCAGAAATGGTTCCGGTAAAAGCTTTGAAGAAGGCACACTGTAAGATGCCGGTGAGCGTCAGGAATACCACGGGTGTCCCCATGGAGATCCCAGCCAGGATGTTGCTGGGCCAGGTGAGCCCTGCTGCCCCAATTGTCTTATCAGATGTGGAGAAGACAGAGGAAGACAGGACTGTTTGGGAGAAGCTCTGCATGGAGAACCCGAACCTGCCAAGGGCCTGGAAAGAGAGGGCAAAGGCCCAGTTGACCAGATGGAGGAAGATTTTCTCTAAAAATGAGCTCGATGTAGGGTGTGCGAAGAGTGCCACCCATCGAATCCGCCTCCAGGAAGACAAGCCTTTCAGGGAGAGGGTCAGGCGAGTTCCTCTAGCCGACCTTGAAGACCTGAGAGAACAGCTCGCCGAGCTCAAGCGAACCGGTGTTATCCGGGAATCTAGGAGCCCCTATGCCTCCCCAATAGTGGTGGTCAGGAAGAAGAATGGGTCGTTGAGGTTGTGTATAGACTACAGGACTCTCAACAGGAGGACGATACCCGACCAGTATACTACCCTGAGGATAGAGGATGCCCTTCAGAGTTTGTCCGGAGCCAGGTGGTTCAGTGTCATGGATCTAAAGAGTGGATACTATCAGATCCCTATGCATCTGGAAGACAAGGAGAAGACAGCTTTTATAACCCCTGTGGGATTCTTTGAATTTGACCGGATGCCCCAAGGTCTGTCTGGAGCCCCTGCCACCTTTCAACGCCTCATGGAGAAAACCGTAGGAGACATGAACCTCATCGAAGTTCTCGTGTACTTAGATGACATCATCGTCTTTGGGAAGACTCTAGAAGAACATGAGGAAAGACTGGAAAAAGTCCTGAGAAGGCTCAGCGAAGAGGGACTCAAGCTTTCGCCAGAGAAATGCCAGTTCTACCAGTCATCAGTCAACTATCTAGGGCACATAGTGTCTGAAGAAGGGGTAGCCACAGACCCCGGGAAGCTGGAGGCAGTCACCTCCTGGCCCCGGCCCACCACTGTGACAGAACTCAGGTCCTTTTTGGGGTTCTGCTCCTACTATAGGGGTTCGCACGGATTGCCAGACCCCTGAATGAACTCTTAAAGATAGAAGGAGAAGAGGATTACTCAGGTCCCAGGAAGCCGGGAGAGTTAGTCAAAGACCAGTGGAATGGGAAATGCGAAGAGGCCTTCCACATGCTGAAGAAGAGCTTAACCACTGCCCCTGTCTTGGTCTATGCAGACCCAAAGAAACCCTATGAACTCCATGTAGATGCCAGTCGTGACGGTCTGGGAGGAGTGCTCTACCAGGAGCATGAAGGGCAACTGCGACCTGTTGCATATGTGAGCAGAAGTTTGACCCCTTCTGAAAAAAACTACCCCACTCACAAGTTGGAGTTCCTGGCTCTCAAGTGGGCTGTAGTTGATAAACTTAAAGACTATCTGTATGGGGCAGAATTCACAGTGAAAACTGACAACAATCCCCTTACTTATCTTTTCACCACAGCAAAACTGGATGCCACAGGCCATCGATGGCTGGCTGCACTGTCTGGATTCAACTTCAGCCTGAAATACAGACCTGGGGCTGGAAATCGAGATGCGGATGCCCTGTCCAGTAGGTCTCACGCTCCCACTAGCCACATAGAAGACTGGACCCAGGTGGCACCGGACGGGGTGCGGGCCCTCTGTCAAGGGGCTGAACTCCAAGCCAGTGGGGGGTCCAGAGCGGAAGAGATAGGGGTCACAGTAGTGGGGGTCCCCAAACAATACTGTGGAGTAACTCAGATAGAGGAAGATGACTTACCCAAGCTGTCCAAAAAAGAATTGAGGTGTGATCAATTGGAAGACCCTTTGGGGAAATTGGTCCTAGAGGCCCTGGAAAATCAGGACCCAGATAGGCTCTTGCATCACCCTTCAAAAGGAAGGTCGCCTGCTGCGGAAGGAGTGGGACAGGTTGCAGGTGCATCAAGGGGTGGTCTACCGAAGGGGCCCCTCTGATGACCTGGAAGACAAATGGCAAATGTTCCTACCCGAGAAACACAGAGAGACTGTCTTGGTCGCCTTACATGACCATCATGGTCATTTAGGAGCTGAAAGGACCTTCCAACTTGTCAGAAGTCGGTTCTATTGGCCCTGCATGAGGGCTGAAGTAGAGGAATACTGCCATTCATGCGCACGCTGCATTCAGCGGAAAACCCTACCCCATCAAGCTGCCCCAATGGGCCACCTGCAGAGTCAAGGCCCAATGGATTTGGTGTGCATTGATTTCCTCTGCCTCGAACCCGACTTGAGTGGACTAGGAAATGTTCTGGTGATAACCGACCATTTCACCCGGTATGCCCAGGCCTTCCCAACCAAAGACCAGAAGGCTTCCACAGTGGCCAAGGTACTTATGGAAAAATACTTTGTGCACTATGGGCTACCACAGCGACTCCACTCGGATCAAGGGAGGGACTTTGAAAGTCGGCTGATCCGGAAGCTCTTGGACTCCTTAGGGAACAAGAAGACCCGAACCACTCCCTACCATCCACAAGGGGATGCCCAGCCGAAGAGGTTCAACCAAACTTTACTCAACATGCTGGGAACTCTAGAAAGTGAAAAGAAGCAGCACTGGATCAGGCACATAGCAGCAATTGTGCATGCTTACAACAGTACAACAAGTGATGCAACAGGGTACTCTCACTACCGACTCATGTTCGGGAGAGAAGCAAGACTACCCGTAGACCTGGCCTTTGGCACCTCCATAGACCATTCCTCAGCCACTTCTCACAAAGGCTATGTGGACCGGCTGAGGCACAGTTTACAGTTGGCCTACGAGCAGGCCCAAGCAGCTTCAGATCAAAGGGGAGCCCGCAACAAGAGAAACTTTGACCTGAAGGTCCAGATTCAGGATCTGCAACCTAGGGACAGAGTGTTGTTAAGAAACTTGGGAGTCCCTGGGAAGCACAAGCTTGCAGACAGATGGAGACCTGAGCCATATGTTATTTGCAAGAAGTTGCCCGGCCTACCAGTCTATCAGCTGAAGCCAGAGGGAAAGGTGGGGCCTTTGAAGACTTGGCACCGGAACCACATACTCCCACTTGCCGAAGCAGTCTGGATACCCCCTGTGAAGGATTCCTCTGAGCCAATGTCCATCCTGGATACCCCTAGGCCAAATACCCGGTCTCAGGCATCTCGGTCCGAAGAAACAGGTGTCTCTAAACCTAGTGAGGATGAGAGGGAAGAGCTAGAATGGCTATGGCCCTCCCAGGCCCCAGTGACTTCTGCTATACATCTCCCACCTTTTGGAAGACACCATAGACATTACACTGAATGCAGAAGTTACTGAATTCGTCCCGTCCAGCCCTCTATCAGACTCATGGGAAGATGCTCTCGACTCACTTCCAGAGGAGGATCCAGGATGTTCTGTGTATTCTCCTGCTCCTGAGTTAAAGAAAACAGTGGAAGCGGCCATGTCTGTTCCAGAAGAGGAACCTACAGTGTCTAAACCAGAAATCCCAAGAGAGCGGAGGGCGAAGAGGGCCATAAGGCCTCCCCGAAAGTTGACTTACCCACAAATGGGGAAGAGTTTGGAGGACACTGTGGCAACTGCCAGGAGGAGTGCAGAAAGCCCTGATCCCTCCACTGTTCATTTGGTGGAGGGCAACCCCAACTCACCCCCTGGCACAGTTAGGCAGGCCACTTATGACAGTGTGACATGTGGGCAAGGAATTTCACCCTCTCATTTTTGGTGGGAACTTCCTCTGCCGACATCATACGCAGCTTTGTCTAATGTCGTGCGTAGTGTATGTTGACAATTATCTTTGGGGACCAAAGAGTTTAAGTGGGGGGAGTGTGTAGCGGGGTCTCCGTTGAGGCCCCATGGACTACATTACCCAGAGCCCCGTTTGGCACCCAGGGTGCATTGGGCTGCCGCAGAGACTCATGGGTGGGGTATAAAAGGGGAGGGCGAGGCTAAGCCTGGCCTCTTTGGACACCGCGTGGCTGGCAAGAGGACTTCCTGTGCGGACCTGCTGCGAGTGCAAGGCCCGAGGCCTGGGCCTTGCGCACTTCCAGAGAGCCTTCCACCTCGCTGCGGAGCCTGTGCGACTGCAGCCATTTACCTGCTTCGTGGACATCAGTGGACCGGAGGTCAGGCGGTGGCAGATCCTGTGTGTGTGGACACAGCGGTGGGAGTCCCGGACTGGGATCGAGTCCGGAGGGGTGAGAGAGCACCTGCTCACAACTATAACGGAGTACTTTGTTAGGCCTATTGACTGCCTTGGCCCATCGGGTTATACTTCCCTTTTTTTCCTGTCAGGAGTCTAGTTGCATTACTGAGTTACATTGTCTCCGGGGAGTTGCTTTCATTACCTTAGACCATTATTGGATTACAAATATTGTTTCTGTATGTGCACCACCGATCATCTTGCATGCGAAGATTCCTTGTCTAAAGACTGAGCTTTAACTGAGTCAGGCCTGACTGGGAGTTGATAGTATTGCTGGGCGCCATATTGCTAACGGGGACTCTAGCTATATGTCAGTGTGTGATAGAACTATTTGTGCACTATAGTTAACTAGTGTTAGTATTACTGCAGGGCTCTGCATGCATGTGTTATATGTGACATTGATCGTTAACCCCTTTATTCACAAGTAAACCTTTTACAGTTAATCAATCTGGTAATGGAATCCATTACTATATCTTACCACTGTTTAAATGTATTGGGGGATTGTACATGAACTGGTATAGAGCTATACAAATATACCACCCCTAGACTAACTGTGCCAGAGAAGGGTTGAGTAGATTGCCAGGGGTTGGCTGTGCTGTGTACAGGGCCCGAAACAAAACCAGCGGCTCTCTTAGTTTGGGGGTATCGCTACACAGATAACACACAGCCCTAGACAGTTTAGGTTAGGCTATAGGCTATATCTTGAAAACCATGAAAGAAAGGAAATGGTGCTCACAGTGCTAAATAAATATCTTGATATGGTTAAACAGATATACAATGATGCCTTAAGTGGAAAAACATAATAATATATTGCAAAAATCAGTAACAAAAAACAATGCAAAGCAATATAGAAAGTCCAATGTGACAGTTCCCAACACCAAATAAGTGCTTCAATATAGAGAATATAGAGATATCGTCTAGTTCATTTCACCACTGGTTCTCAAAGGATAGATTGCAACTAACTAGAGGTGTTTGACCCCTTTTTGTACAGAAAGGTCAAAAAACATGTAGCGGGTACTTACTTTCCCGGGGAAACTTTTGAATTTTTCAGGTGACACCAGTGGTGTATCTCCGGAGGCCCACCGGGTGGCGCTGTCACTTTGGGCCGACGGACGAGTCATTGCTGTGTCGAGTCCCTTTTTGTCCTACTTCGGCAGCCGTGTGGTGGGGCGGGGAACCCGCTACGCATGCCAGGGGAGGGTATAAAGGGGGTCGGCCATCTTGTCACGGGGTTCGTTGTCCCTGGCACCTTTAGCCTGCGGACGGAGTTCGTGTTTGTCCTCTAGGCGGACTAGGCCTAGAGGACCACCGGAGATCGGGTTCCATCTCAGGCACCTTTAGCCTGAGGTGAGGTACTTGGATGGCGGTCCGGAGCTCAGTGCCCAACACTGAGTTCCGCGAGGGAAGGATCCTAGGGTGCTCCGGAGATGGACGCCTGAATCCGAGGTGGACGTAATGGACCGGGAAGAGCTCCTCATCTGAAGACCCGGTGCAGCATACTGCCGTTGACGGGTGAGCCTCTTGTCGGAGACCGTCCGGAAGGTGAATTTCCCTCGTGCGGAGACCATTGCCCACTCTTTGGAGGAGAGTGGAGGAAAGAACTTGTGTCTGGGCCTATTTATATACACCTTCACACCTCCTGTTCTGGTTGTAAGCAAGTAAGTTCTGAATAAAGGAGTGTTGGACTTGCAACGGTGTGAGGCTCGTTTCCTGGCAGATGACTCCTGAAGGGAGGATTCGATACACAATGCAGGCCCGAAGGTAAAGAACTTTTGCTAGCACCACTTATACATCTGTGGTGGAAGCCTGGCGTAGCGCACTCTCTCCCTCCCCTATCATACCCCTAGACCAGAGACTTTGCGAGCAGAATTTTAATAGAGGGGAGTGGAGGGGGCCTGCCTGCTACACGTGGGGGCTCGGGTCCGGTATATGTATTGTGTATCACTTGTTGGAAGAACGTGTCTGCCGGAAAGAGTCAAGTGTATAGGCCGAAGTGCAGCCCTACTCGAAAGTCGTGGACATGACCTCAGAAGAGGAAAGGCCCGCGCAGGCAGAGTGGTGAAAGGGGGAAAACCCAGCCGTGTGATGGACTACACGTGGGGGTTTTTAATTGCACTGCGCCATCAGACACAAGCCCCCACCGCTTAGTTTGTGGGCGTGTCTCAACCAACCAAGTGGAAAAGCCCGCGAACTGGAGCAACAGGGGAGTAGTCCAATACGTGTGACGGACTACACGTGGGACGTTGGCGCGAAAACTCTGCAGTGTGCGATGGAACAGCAACAGGTCGCCATGTTTGGACCCGCCTCGTGGATCCCGTTTCATCCGGCCACGACAACATTGACTGCTGCTGCTCCCATAATGGATACGGGGATCCGACTAAAGCCAAGGGGCCGATTTGCCCTATATTCCTGCATGGACGTGGAGGCCCTGGGCATGATTTGTCCCGGGTGCTCGGGACTGGTATGTTTGCTGAAGCCCTTCGAACGGTGTGAGGCCTGTGGGGAGTTCATGTTCGAGGTGGATCCGGCGGTGGAGAGGCCGAAAACCATCTACCCAGGCCGGGCTTCAGGCATCGCCCCACAGAAGGCAGGAATCACGGTTATGAGAGTCGCCCCTGCGTACACTGCAACGACCGCGGAGGAGGTCGTGAAGCACCAACGGGAGAAATCCGAGGATGCTGACTCGGTCACCACTGTCTCACAGCGTCCGCCACCGAAGAAGAGAACCAGCGTGGTAGCCCCGACCAGCGGTGGTGGTGGACCATCTCGTTTGCCCACGCCAGGCCCGGATGGATCCGTAGACGAGAGTTCCGGACATCCCAGGAAAGGCCAAGGTAAGCCGGCCGAGAAGACTTGGTGTGAGGGAGGATGTGTCAGGAAGGCATGGCCTAGCAAGTCTCCGGAGTGTGGATGTTCTGTTTCCACACAGGGCTACATACCCGCAGAGGAGTGTGACACTTCTGACCTGGAATCTCTCTCTGATCTGGGAGATGATGTCCAAATTGACGATTTGTTTGCCGAGAAGGGCTGGGACAAGGCACCGCTTGCTGCATTCCGTGGGTTTCGGAATTCGCCTATGTCCGTGGGAGAGAGCACACCAAGGGTGGAGGCGTCAGCGCCTGAACGAGAATCTCTCCCTCAACTTGTTCCCGCATCCCCTGCACCATCTGCACCTGATGCTGGGGTAAGAAGATTGTTGTTGAGGCCTCCAATGCCCAGATTAGAGGTGGTCAATGCACCGCACCACCCAGATGCGGTCGTTCTGCCTGGGGAAGGGGACAGATCAACCATGCCTCCTTTGGCGAGACTACAGCGCCTATTTGGCCAAAAAGTGGCTGCAGAATATGGATGGGAGTATCCCTACTTGCCGAAGGACCTGCTGTATGAAGTGGAGGTACGCAGGGAGCGTTGGTACAATGATTTTGTTTGGACCCATCTCAAAGTCCCGCATGCTCGCAGATACCTAGCGTGTTCTCCAAGGGCTTCACAGCGCTTCAAAGACTGCAAGGCAGAATGGATGGTGGGAAGACACATCCATGCAGATAAAGTGGTGATCAAACGCAAAGTAGGCGAAGATGTGGAGTACCATCTAGAGACTATGGATCAGCACTTAAAGCCACTGACTCTGCCGCACCCACGTTTCTACCTCTAGGAGAGAAAAACTCCATTAGTATCATGTTGCTGAACTTTCTGGGGCAATAGTGTTTGTGTGCCCGAAAAGAAAAAAAAAGAGAAAAGAACTGTTCCTGTTTGTTTCTTCCCACAAAGAGATCATAGACTCTGGGGTAGATAGTGTTAGGGAAAAAGGAGAAGAAGTTCAATGGGTGCAGTTACCGTGATGCTGTCACCAGGTGGCAGTGTTGCGCAGCGTTATATACACTTTTCACGCACCCACTCTTTGGAGGAAAAGGGATTTCTTTTAGGAGAAATTTCTTTTACTCCCACACACGAATACATGTGTCAGGATTGTACATGTTTTGTTTTTTTTTTCCCTCTGCAGGAGAACATCCCAGCAAGATTTTAGACTCTGGGGAGGTCTTTAGTCAGGATGGGGAGGGAAAAGTAAATGTTGAAATGTAATTTTAAAAGATGTTGATGTTGTCTTTTACTCCTCTTTTTGTTGCAGGGGCTCAGACACAACTTCACAGTAGGATAGTGTTTCCAAAAGTTTTTGTTTTTTTTCAATTTGTTAACGGTTTCTGGACTGAATCATGTCAGCCGTTGAGGATGTGGTTTACTCCAGACACTGGGGACCAGTGTCAAAAGACAGGAGGGAGTATGTAGCGGGTACTTACTTTCCCGGGGAAACTTTTGAATTTTTCAGGTGACACCAGTGGTGTATCTCCGGAGGCCCACCGGGTGGCGCTGTCACTTTGGGCCGACGGACGAGTCATTGCTGTGTCGAGTCCCTTTTGTCCTACTTCGGCAGCCGTGTGGTGGGTCGGGGAACCCGCTACGCATGCCGGGGGAGGGTATAAAGGGGGTCAGCCATCTTGTCACTGGGTTCGTTGTCCCTGGCACCTTTAGCCTGCAGACGGAGTTCGTGTTTGTCCTCTAGGCGGACTAGGCCTAGAGGACCACCAGAGATCGGGTTCCATCTCAGGCACCTTTAGCCTGAGGTGAGGTACTTGGATGGCGGTCCGGAGCTCAGTGCCCAACACTAAGTTCCGCGAGGGAAGGATCCTAGGGTGCTCCGGAGATGGACGCCTGAATCCGAGGTGGACGTTATGGACCGGGAAGAGCTCCTCATCTGAAGACCCGGTGCAGCATACTGCCGGTGACAGGTGAGCCTCTTGTCGGAGACCGTCCGGAAGGTGAATTTCCCTCGTGCGGAGACCATTGCCCACTCTTTGGAGGAGAGTGGAGGAAAGAACTTGTGTCTGGGCCTATTTATATACACCTTCACACCTCCTGTTCTGGTTGTAAGCAAGTAAGTTCTGAATAAAGGAGTGTTGGACTTGCAACGGTGTGAGGCTCGTTTCCTGGCAGATGACTCCTGAAGGGAGGATTCGATACACAATGCAGGCCCGAAGGTAAAGAACTTTTGCTAGCACCACTTATACATCTGTGGTGGAAGCCTGGCGTAGCGCACTCTCTCCCTCCCCTATCATACCCCTAGACCAGAGACTTTGCGAGCAGAACTTTAATAGAGGGGCGTGGAGGGGGCCTGCCCGCTACAAACACATTTTAAAAACCAGATTAGTTCCACAGCTTTAACCACTACAGTTATCCCTCAGGGTATGGCTTAAGCCCCGTACACACGGTCAAACTTTTTGCCAACAAACTAAATTTTTAACAAGTTTGCCAAAAAATCAGACCGTGTGTACGCTCCATCGGACAAACTTTTTTGGTTTTCATCGGACAAAAGTTCGGTCTGCAAACGGACAAACTTTTGGCCAACAAAAGTCCGATGGAGCAAAGTCCAACCGTGTGTACAGAAAACCATCGGACTTTTGTCCGATGGACAAAACAAATAATGTTAAAATCAACCAACAATAGCAGAAGTTGACCAAAGGGTGGCGGTAAAAAGCAGAAAAAACACATGATGTTGGAAAACGTTTTGGGAAAGTTTGCAGAAAAGTCCTGTGGTGTGTATGCTATGGGTGTGCCCGGCCAACTCCGTTCGGACAAAAATCCACGGAAAAGTCCGATGGAAGTCCGACCGTGTGTACGAGGCTTTAGATGGGTGAAATTACTCCACAGGAGACATAATTAAAAGGATTCCATAGTGTAGTATATTTATTTGGTAATAAAAACAAGTATAAAATGATTGCACTCACATGTTACTGTGCCTATATCCTGGCACTAGGTGTATACAGCATGTGCAGATAGAGCCTGTTACTCTGGCGTTGGCGTGCAGTTCAACCCTCGCTCTTAGTGGCAGGCCAGTTGGGTAGTCACACGGGACCCAGAAGTGACAAATCCCCCGCTCTGACGTATGTTGCACTTGCACCATACTTCTTCAGAAAGTGTGGTGAAACATGTGTCAGGGCAGGGGGATTCATCATTTATGGGTCCTGTGTGGCTACCCATCTGTCCTGCCACTGAGAGCGAGGCGTGAACTGCACGCCAATGCCGGAGTAACAGGCCGGAGTCAATTTCATGTGTGTGTGCTGGTCAGAACAATCTATGTCTGATTACCTGCATTGGAGGCCAGAGAAGAGATATGGGGGCTGATTTACGAAACTTTGCGCCATGAGTATTGGCGCATCTGCGCACGCAATGGCTGTTTTTGTATTTACAAAACATTAGCGCCTGTAGCGCAGCCCTATTTCCCATTTACTATAGTGTTGTCGGCGGATGGGAGGAGGCGCTCAGTGCGCCACTATGGACCTGGCGCACGGCATGTAAAAATCTAAATATAAAGAAGCTGGAAGTGAGAATATAATGGGGGTGATGTGGGGTGATGTGAGGAAGTGTAGTGACACCTGCCCAAATAACTAATATGCCCAAAATAGAGTGATAAAGTAACTTTTTCAAAACCAGCCCGCTGCGCCGGCAAGTACGATTCGAGCTGCGGGAGGTTTTTTTGAGCTCAGCGCGGGAATTTCAATGGTTCAAACGCGCCGGGACACTGCGCTGGCAAAATCGTAGTAAATGTCAAGTCACGTAACTAAATTTGCATAAGTTGAACAGGCGCAGCTCTGAACTTTCCATTACGCCTGCAAAATGACATTTCTAAAGGAAAAAAAAAGACATTTAAAAGCACCCGCGGCTATAATGAATTGTCAGCTCCCGGCAATACAGAGAAAAGTCATTGAAAGTCTTTGACAAAAAAAAAGCGTGGGGGTTCCCCCAAATTCAATTACCAGGCCCTTCAGGTCTGGAATGGATATTAAGGGGAACTCTGCCGCAAATGTAAAAAAAAAAAATGCGTGGAGTTCCCCCTAAATATCCATACCAGGCCCTTCAGATCTGGCATGGATTTTAAGGGGAACTCCACCCCAAATGTAAAAAAAAATGGCGTGGAGTCCCCCCAAAAATCCATACCAGACCCTTATCCGAGCACATAACCTGGCCGGCCGCAGGAAAAGAGGGGGGACGAGAGCGGCCCCCCTCCCTCCTGAACCGTACCAGGCCACATGCCCTCAACATGGGGAGGATGTCCCCATGTTGATGGGGACAAGGGCCTCATCCCCACAACCCTTGCCCAGTGGTTGTGGGGGTCTGCGGGCAGGGGGCTTATCGGAATCTGGAAGACCCCTTTAACAAAGGGGACCCCCAGATCCTGCCCCCCCCTGTGTGAAATGGTAATGGGGTACAATTGTACCCCTACCATTTCACGAAAAAAAGTGTCAAAAATGAAAAAAATTACAAGAGCCGGTTTTTGACAATTTCTTTATTAATGTCTTCTCCTTTCTTCCATCTTCTTCTTCCTTTTTCCATCTTCTTCTTTTTCTCCATTCGTGTTTCTTCCTCTTCATCTTTATCTTCATCTTCATCTTCCTTCTTCTTTCGGTGTTCTTGTCCGCATCTTGCTCCGGCATCTTCCCTTCTTCTTTCTTCGGCCGCTCTGTTTGAATTGGAGGTTCCCGCTGTGTGACGCTTCAGTTCTCCTCTTGGTCCGCTGCCACCCGGTTGCTCCGCCCCCCTCTGGCACCACGGGGAAAGTCCCCGTGAAATCCATGTGCGTCAGAGGGGGGCGGGGTCACCGGGTGGCAGCGGACCCAGAGGAGAACTGAAGAACTGAAGCGTCGCACAGCGGGAACCTCCAATTCAAACGGAGCGGCCGGAGAAAGAAGAAGGGAAGACGCCGGAGCAAGATGCGGACGAGAACACCGAAGGAAGAAGGAAGAAGGAAGATGAAGATAAAGATGAAGAGGAAGATGAAGATGGAGAAAGAAGAAGATGGAAGAAGAAGATGGAAGAAGATGGAAGAAGGAAGAAGAAGATGGAAGAAAGGAGAAGACATTAATAAAGGAATTGTCAAAAACCGGCTCTTGTCATTTTTTACATTTTTGACACTTTCTTTGTGAAATGGTAGGGGTACATTTGTACCCCATTACCATTTTACACAGGGGAGGGCCGGGATCTGGGGGTCCCCTTTGTTAAAGGGGTCTTCCAGATTCCGATAAGCCCCCTGCCCGCAGACCACCAGAACCACCGGGCAAGGGTTGTGGGGATGAGGCCCTTGTCCCCATCAACATGGGGACATCCTCCCCATGTTGAGGGCATGTGGCCTGGTACGGTTCAGGAGGGAGGGGGGGCCGCTCTCTCGTCCCCCCCTCTTCCCCTGCGGCCGGCCAGGTTACGTGCTCGGATAAGGGTCTGGTATGGATTTTTGGTGGGACTCCACGCCATTCTTTTTTTATTTGGGGTGGAGTTCCCCTTAAAATCCATTCCAGATCTGAAGAGCCTGGTATGGATATTTGGGGGGAACCGCACGCATTTTTTTTTTAAATTTGCGGCGGGGTTCCCCTTAATATCCATTCCAGACCTGAAGGGCCTGGTAATGGAATTTGGGGGACCCCCACGCTTTTTTTTTGTGTTATCAAAGACTTTCAATGACTTTTATCTGTATTGATGGGAACCAGTAATTCATTACAGCCGCAAGGACTTTTAAATGACTATTATTTTACTTTAGAAATGTCATTTTGCTCTCCAACTGTTATAAACATGGAAAACATGTGCTACTTTACAGGCATACTATAGACACCCCCCGGGTATGATATTTAGGGCCAGTTCACACCGGATGCAGTGCAGTATGTTTTTTTGATGCATGCAAAACGCAAAGAAAGTTGATCACATTAATGCCAATGGCATAGTTCACACCACTGCAGTCCGTTCCAGTGCGTTTCAGAAAGGAAGAAAAAAATTGGTCATGCTGCATTTTTTAGGTACAAAACTGTACTGGACCGCAGTAAAACACATCAAAAACGCAACGGAACGTACCAAAAATGCACTGGAATGCACCGGAACGCACCAAAATGCACCAAAGACGCACTGCAACACACTTGTCCTAAGTGAAAAGAGGGGGAAAAAAACACTGGACTGCATCAAAAATGCACTGGAATGTGTCAAAAACGCGCATGCAGAAAAGCACCTGGAACGCATCCAGACTGCGTTTCTATAGTGTGAACTAGGGCCAGTTCACACCATAGAAACGCAATCCGGATGCGTTCCAGGTGTTTTTCTGCATGCACGTTTTTCATGCGTTCCAGTGCATTTTTGGTACGTTTTTGATGCAGTCCAGTGCTTTTTTTTCACCCCTCTTTTTTATTAACCATAGATAAGGACAAGTGTGTTCCAGTGCGTTTTTGGTGCATTTAGGTGTGTTCCTGTGCGTTCCAGTGCGTTTATGATGCGTTTTGATGCGTTCCAGTACAGTCCAGTGCAGGTAAAATGCAGCATGTTCTACTTTTTTGGTGGAACTGGAACGCACTGGAACAAACACTGCCATTTAGAACCATATAACCAACTTTCCATGCATTTTGGATGCATAAAAAACGCAATGGACTGCATGTGGTGTGAAATGGCCCTTAAGCAATTTGGCATATTTAAAGGCACTTCTCCTTGTTTTGTTTTTGGTGTTGTCCAAATTGGTGACATTTATATATGTCCCTTAGGGTGGGACCTGGGCCCCCATTTTAAGGCCAATAACTAGAAGAAAAGCCAGCCAAGTGGGGACTAGCAAAATTAACAAGTCAGTTCCCATAGACTGCAATGGTATTTGTTGGTGGGGGGGGAGGGGTGATTGTCCCATCTCTAATTTTGTAGCATGCTGGATGATGTGCTTGATTTTGGATGGGGGGGGGGGTTTATTTTTTGCTAGCTGCATTGGTGTTGTTCTGCACATGCCCAGCCAGTTAGTTTTTTTTTGGGGTGCTTTTTGTGTGTGAACAGCGCCTGGATATTTCTGGGCATGCTCACTCAGAGAGTGTTTTTATGGGTTAGTAATTGAAGGACATCCTTAACAGGTGTGCCCACTTTGAAGTTCAGTCTGTACATTGGGTGAACTTGCATTTTGGGTGTTTCATGGACTGTGCATGTGTTTTCAATTGCCTCATTAGCACACAAACATATGTTATATAAAGCTCACAGGGAGCATTCGTTCGCTTGCCCTGAAAAAAGGCAAGTGTGTGTGGGGGGTAAAATGTACATGTTGGTGTCCTTATCAAGTTTGTAACACATGTATTTTATTTGTTATGTCTTTGCAAAACAGGCGATTGGTTAACTTTTGTGGATTGTATTTTTTTGTGTGAGGGAAATGTTCCCCTGAAATAATTCTGATGTTGTTAATGTGTGTTGTTTGTTCACTTTGATTTAATTGTCTGTGCTGCATTTTTTTGGCCAAAATTTTCTCAAGATGTTGAGTCTGTAACTGTTTCAAATTGACCATGTTTTTTATTTTGCCTTCCCTTTTGTTTTCATGACCAATAAAATTTGATGCAAAGTTTTGATGTTTGTTTTGTATTTTCTTTGCAACAAATGTGACAGCTGATTGGCATGTCAAAACAAAACAGGTGTGATTTGTCTAACCTGGTGCCTTCATGCTAGCATATGCATGGATTGTATTGTGTGCTGCCATGGAGCGTCACCAGGAAATGAAAAATACAGAGCGGTAAGTATTCAATTTTCCTTTTTTACTGCAGTGGTTCTCAGCCTCAGTCCTCAAGTACCCCCAACAGGACATGTTTTGTGAATTTATCTTATGGAGAATTGCTGTCCAAAATACAAAACCATTGACTGTGATTTAAAGCACATGTGCAAGATGAAGGAAAACCTGCAAACATGGCCTGTTGGGGGGTACTTGAGAATAGGGATGAGCCGAACACCCCTGGGTTCGGTTCGAACCAGAACCCGCGAACGGACCGAAAGTTCGCACGAACGTTAGAACCCTATTAAATACAATGGATGCGAACGTTCGAAATCTATACTATAATAATACTAATTATAACGACTATTATGCATGTTATTGTCCTAAAAAGGGTTTGGGAACCCGGGTTCTGCACCAGGGGACATGTATCAATGCAAAAATAAGTTTTAAAAATGGCCGTTATTCGGGAGCAGTCATTTTAATGATGCATAAAGTGAAAAAAAAAAAAGTCAAATATTCCTTTAAATATCGTACCTGGGGGGTGTCTAAAGTATGCCTGTGAAGTGCCACGTGTTTCACGTGTTTAGAACTGTCCCTGCACAAAATGACATTTCTAAAGGAAAAAAAAGCCATTTAAAACTGCTTGCGGCTTTAATGTAATGTCTGGTCCTGGTAATATGGATGAAAATCTTTGAGAAAAATGGCATAGCTACCCTATCACCCCAGCCCAGCCCATTACCAGCCCCTTTGGGTCTTGTATGGATATTAAGGGGAACCCCGCACACAAAATAAAAAAGGCCCTATATACTCTGAACAGTCGTATACAGGCGGTGCATACAAGAAAGGGACTGTAGGTTTGTTCTTTCTTTTTATTTTTTTTATTTGTTTATTTGTATTAGAGAGGTCGGTCCGCAAGGACCAATACAGCATAATACAGCGTAATACATAACACATACGACACAAATTGGTACCGGCAAGGGTATTTTGTTCAATTATATATATATATATATATATATATATATATATATATAGACAAAGCCTGCTGTAGGTGTTTATGTGTGGTCCGTTGTCAAGCACCCCCAAAAAAGGGGTTGGGGTTAGCATACCTGTGTGGTAACGTGTGCATCAAAAGGACAGTAAGTGCGGATGACCCACACTATGACCCCGGATGTAATCCCTGCCGCCCCCTACTCCGAGGGTAACCGGGAGTTACACACCGGAAGCTTCCTTGATGCTGTCCGGTCCCACAGGACCAGCCCCTCAACTTTTTTTTTTTCAAAATAGTAGAAAAGAAAAGTAAGAGATTAGAAAAACAAAGAGTAGGAAAAAAGATAAAGAAAGACGGGAGAGTAAGGGGGGGGGGGGGAATGGGAAAGGGGAAGGGAGCTGTGAGTGCGAACAAGGATATGGTAGAGGGAGGGGGCGGGGGGGGGGGACCACCCCTCCGCGAAGGATCTCCAGCAGATCATCAGCCTTCCCAGCAAGTCATCGATAGAGTCAGCAGGCCTGAACGGTTGGCCGCAGGTTAATCTAAGTGTCCTTCCCATCTACGCCTCTAAGTCGCTGACCCTCTGCGGAGTATTTAAAAACATTCCAGAGCTGCCAGGTCTTCTTAAAAGTCTCCTGTCTCTCTTGGTTGGTGAGGATCAGGTCCTCCAGCTGACATATGTCGTCTACTTTTTTAAGCCAAAGGGAAATGGACGGCGGGTGGGGTGACTTTATGCAGGCCTTAGCAGAGTCCAACAAGTGTCGCACAACTGATTTTTGGTAGATTCGCGACGGTGTATTTGTCGCGTGGAGTAGAAAGTAGGCTGGGTCATCCGGCACCTTACGGTCGGTAAAGTCCTGGGTAATCTGTCGGACTTCACCCCAAAAATTTCGCAGTCGGGGGCAGGACCAAAAGATATGTAAGAGGGTTCCCTTCTCCCCCCCGGCATCTCCAACAAAGGTCCGAAGACGCCGGGAAGAGAGTATGGAGGAGAGCGGGGGTCCTGTACCACCTAGTGAGGATTTTGTCATTTGTCTCCTGAAATCTAGAACACAGAGAGGATTTATGGGCAAAGTGGAGTATGTGCTTCTTCTTCCCCTTGATAAATTGGCAGTTCAGGTCTCCTTCCCATTTAGTTAGGTATGGTATGGGGCTGTCCGCTGGTGGTGTAATCAACATGTCATACGTCAAGGATAAGGAATGGGGGATCGTCCCTGACTCTGTGCAGAGTCCTTCTAGCACTGTGGGCGGGGATCGTGCAGCGTCAGGGGGGGGCGGCAGACCCTGCAGGAAGTGACTGAGCTGGTGAGCTCGCATGAAGTCTAGTTTGTACGGTCCAGAGAGGTCTAATAGCTCTGCGGTCGTTTTCCACCGTCCCATAGTACCAAAATGGGACGCCTGATAATATCCCGCCGCTTGTAAATCCAGAAACCTCCTATCCTGGATGCCCGGCACAAAGTGAGGGTGTCCCAACACCGGTCTCAGCGGTGAGTCAGGAGTCGAGATTGAGGGTTTAGATAACAATTGTGAGCAATACTTAACTGTTGTGCCAATCAGCGGGTGTCGTTTAAGCTCCAAGGGCAAAGCTGCATGACACCATGGTGTTCTATGAAGGGGGACTACGCTCTGTGACTGCTCTATTTGCGTCCAGAGCTTGGCGTCTGTATGTCGGCACCAGTCTAGGAGCCTACTGAGGTGGGTCGCTTGGTAATAGACGCGAATATCCGGCATGGCCAAGCCTCCGTGTAATTTCGGGAGGGATAGCACATTCCTGCTAAGGCGCGGGTTTTTCCCTGCCCAAAGGAATCTAGTGAAAACCGAGTGGATCTGCTTAAAAAAGGATCCCGGGATTGAGATCGGGAGAACCTGAAGTGTATAGAGGAATTTGGGTAAGATTGACATCTTAAGAATGTTACAGCGGCCCAGCCACGAATGGAGGCCGCTGTCCCATTGGTCCAGGAGTTTCTGCACCCTAGCGAGAAGCGGGGGGAAATTAAGCTTAAATAGGCGGGAGAAAGATGCAGGTATATAGGTGCCCAGGTACTTCAGGGCGTCATCTGTCCATTTCAGGTTGAAACAGTTTTTAAGCCTCATCAATTGGTGTGGAGGAATCCCCACCCCCATGGCCTCTGATTTGGAGAGATTTATCTTCAGGTTGGACAGTTGGCCATACGTGTCAAACTCACGCAGGAGGCACCGAAGAGAAGCAGAGGGGTTCGTAAGCGTGAACATTAGGTCATCAGCATAAGCCGACACCCTATGCTGCGTACCCCCGGCGGTCACCCCAGTGATGCCAGGGTTCTGTCGGACGTGGCATAAAAAGGGTTCCAGGGTCAGGGCGAAGAGCAGGGGCAACCCTGCCGTGTCCCATTTGTTATCGGAAATGATTCCGAAAGGACTCCATTCGCCCTGACCCTGGCCGTTGGGTGCAGATAGACCGCCGCCACCCTCCTCATCATCTGATCTCCCAGGCCTATGTACTTCAGTGTCGCAAACATGAATCTCCAATCTACTCGGTCAAACGCCTTCTCGGCGTCCGTCCCCAGCAGTACACACAGTGTCTTGTCGCTGACCGCTATGTGCAGCAGGTTAAGGACCTTGGTGGTATTATCCCTGGCCTCCCTGGTCGGGACAAAGCCCACCTGGTCCAAGTGGACCAGGTGAGGTAGGTGGCTCTGCAATCTGTACGCAAGGATTTTGGTGAACAATTTAAGGTCCGCGTTCAGAAGGGATATGGGATGGTAGCTCCCGCAATGAGAAGGGTCTTTACCCTCTTTCGGTATAACCGAGATCTGTGCCTGAAGCGTGGTGGTATGAAAGGACTTTCCCGTACCCAGGGCGTTATAGAGTCTCACCATATGCTGGCTCAATGAGGGAAAGAGGGACCTATAATATTGGGTGGTAAAGCCATCCGGGCCCGGGGCTTTACCAGGTTTTGTATTTTTAAGAGCCTGTTGAAGTTTGGGTATAGTAATGGGTTCTTCTAGGGCCTCCCGTATGTCTGTTGATAGCTTAGGCATGAGGGACCTTTCAAGATAGACCTGTGTGGGGTCAGGAACGGGGTCAGGCGCACGCAGGTTGTACAGGGAACTGTAGAAGGATCGAAATTCCTGCGTAATCCGGTGGGGTAGGGATACCTTCTGTCCAGAGGGGGAAACCACATGCGGTATGTAAGACGCCAGCCGTTGTGATTTCAGGGCCTGTGCCAAGAGCCTGCCACATTTGTTACCGGACTCATAGACCTTCCTACGGCAAATCTGCATCGCAGCTTTCACCTTAAATTGTAAGATATCCGTGATCTGTCGCCGGGTCGTGTCTAGCTCCGTCCCAAGTTGTCTAGTCGGGTTTGTCTTGTGCGACTTTTCCAAGGCCTGCAGGTTGGTCAGAAGTAGTGTCAGTTTCGCCGTACGCTCACGCTTCAATCTGGCCCCGTGTTTTATGAGCACCCCCCTAATCACGGCCTTGTGCGCCTCCCATACAAGTCCGGGGTCGCTGTCAGCTGTAGCATTAGTGTCAAAGTAGTGGCCAACCTCGGTGGTCACCTCTGCCAAAACCTCCGGCTTCTGCAGGAGACTCTCATTGAGTCTCCAAACCGGGTGTTGTCTCTCTAGGGTGTCTGACAGTGCATACCGCAGCCCTATCGGGGCATGGTCTGACCATGTTATTGAGCCAATTGAGGTATCCTTGACCGCGTGTAATTGCCCGTGTGGTACTAGGAAGTAGTCGATACGGGAGTATGACTTGTGCGGCTTAGAGTAAAAGGAGTAGTCACGTTCCCCTGGGTGGAAAAGTCTCCAGGTGTCCACTAACTGTGCAGCGTGCAGTGTCGATCCTATGCGTTTACGTACGTCCCGTGAAGTGGAGGATGTACCGGTAGAGGTATCCTCCGACGGTATTAGGGGTATATTCAGGTCGCCTCCTACAATGAGCTGGCCCTCAGAGTAACGCCCTAGCCTGTCAATCTGTCTCTTAAGAAATGTGTCTTGATGAGCGTTGGGTGCATATATGTTCGCCAATGTCACCCTCTTATCCCCAATCAGGCCCTTCAAAAACAGGAAGCGGCCTTCTCCATCTGTTTGAACATCCACCAGTTTCCATGGGATTCTGGCGGAGATAAGGATGGACACCCCCTGGATTTGGCCTGTGCATAGGCAGAGTGGTAGGCCATGGGGTACAGTCTGTTCTTAAGCAGTGGTAATTTTGTGTCTCTGAAATGCGTTTCTTGCAGCATCATTATATCTACTCTCGCACGCGACGCATGTCATTGAGCAGCATTCTCCGTTTCTCCGGGATGTTTAGACCCTTGGCATTCAATGACATAACATTAAGCACGTCCATGTCCGCACCTCACCACAAAAAAGGTGGGGGGGAGGGGGTAAGGTAGAATAGAGAGGGGGAAGGGAGGGGAAAGACAGAAGGGAGGGGGGAAGAAGGTGGAAAGGAAAAGATCAGAGACGTAGAGACTAAGTGTAGAAAAATACAGTTGAAGAGTGGATAGCGGAAGAAAAAGAGAGCTGCCCCTAAGCAGACAGCAATACTAGGAGTCTACAACAGCCTAACTGGCAATGGCACTCGCCGAAGGTTCCTATAAAGAGTACCTCCGGGGTATTGAGCGCCGTCCTAAGTGGGGTGGTGGGTGTACAGGACCGAGATGTGAACTCCCCGCTCCGCCCCCCCCGTATGACAGCTGAAAAAGGCAAACACCGGTAGTGTATAAAACATAAACCTATAAGATAAAAAAGGCAACCATAAAAGTATAACATTGTGTTCAAAATTTTGCATTCTAACGGACTGCAGCAGCATCAAAGGGAACCTGACATTGATAACCAGCAGTAAAAGTGCAAAAGTCAAAGGTCAAAACCACGGAATTGTCAATCGGCATCCATCCCCGCCTCCCAACATGCAAACTCAAACTGCCCTCCCCTCCCAAACATGGTACATCAACTGTGCAGGTGTGGGTCGCGCCCAGCATTCGGTGGTTCCAGTGGTTTTCCCTAGGCTGAAAGTGGTGTCAATCTCCTCAGCCTCATGGCGGGGGGACTGCTTCCTGGGTCAGAAAGAAAAGCACAAAACTCCCCACCTCCCCCCGAAACCCCCCACCCAAACAACAGCACAGACCCCCAGCGGCACCGCCGCCTCCAACCCCAAAAGTACCATCTCTCATGTGCAGGCCAAGTCAGTGTTCAAGCTCTGCCTCGTCAAATGTCGGCTTCTCATGTATGGGTGGCAGCCCCGTGCCACCAGGCGCCCGGAGGGGAGGGGGTGGGGGAGGGGGGGTATCAGCCCAGGGGACCATGCATCACCCATATTACTCAAGGGAGTCAAAGATCCACGGACCCCCCCCCGGGTAACCCGGGAGGAGGCTAAGAGCCCCAGTGCCACATCGCGCGCCATAGAGGGAGGGGGTATCCGGGAGGATGCGGCCGGCCGTTACGACCAGAGGGGGGGAGGGAGGATGGAGGCATATGTCTGCAGATATAGCCTACGGCCTACTCACGTGGTCCCTCCCGGGACACAGATCGATTCCTCCGGCGTCCCCTCTGCTGGCGGAGTAGGAAGGGGCCACGCTGTGCCGAGGGGCCCGAACGTCCGGCGGGACGTGGCAGCAACTGAAGCCAGTCTGGGATCTGGATGGGATCCGCTTCCATAAAACGAAAGAGAGCAGGGAGGTCCGCCTGAGTCTGCAGGGTGAAGGAGCTGGAGTCTCTCTGGAAGGACACAGACAATGGGTATCCCCAGCGGTAGGTAAATCCCTTCTGCTTGGCCAGCTCCAGAAGGGGACGCAGCTGGGCCCTGCGACGTAGAGTCGCCCTGGAAAGGTCCGGGAGGATCTTCACCGGGACACCCTCTACCTCCACATCACCATGGTCCCAGGCCCGACGCAGGATCGCCTCCTTCTGGGTGTACCGATGGAGCCTGCAGATGACGTCACGCGGCCTACTAGGATCTGTAGGTCTGGGGCCTAGGGCTCTATGTGCCCTGTCTAGCACTATCTCCACCTCTGGTTCTCCCAGGACCGTCCGGAACAGCTCCCGCACCTAGTCCCCGAGGTTCTCCACACCCTCGGCCTCCGGTAGACCACGTATCCGGAGGTTACTGCGGCGGCTCCTGTCTTCAATGTCCTCTAGGTGGAGCTGTAGGTCCACCGCGGTCTCTCGGTGCAAGTCCCTGGAACGTTCCAAGGCCGCCACTCTGACTTCCAGGGAGGACACCGAGGTCTCCCCTGAGGTCACTCGTTCCGCGAGTGTGGACACCTCCCCCCCGCACCTCCTGGATGTCCCGCCTGTGTGTCTCCTCCAAACGGAGGATCAGGGACTCGATATCCGTCCGGGTTGAGAGAGCCTCTATGTCCGCCCGGGTGGGGAGGGCCATCAACAAGGCCCGGATGTCTTGCTCCTGCATCTCGGTGTCTAGCTGCGGATCCACTAACATCCCCGGATCGTAATGTGTCTCCGGTGTTCCCGCCGCGGAATCAGGTAAGATGTCACTGGAGGACGGTGCTTGGGCCTTCCGTGTAGTTCCCCGCGTGGAGCCTCGTGGTGCCGTTGCTCTAGTCCCAGGGGAGTCGTCCTGCAGGAGCTTGAAGTACCTGCGAATTTCGCTCTGGTTCTTCCCGGAGGGGGTACCCCTAGTAGCTGCCCTGGTGCTATACTTTTTGGTCGAGTACATACCGGTATATCACGTTATTTTGCCGGTTTAGGAGGGCCTGGGCCGGGAGCTCCAAGAGAAAACAGCCTCACTCAGCCATGTCCAGGCCACGCCCTCTGTAGGTTTGTTCTTATGTAGAATCTGTTTGTAATTTGGAACAGGTACATTGTTTAAGTGTAGCTCCAGCCAAAAAATCTATTTTTAAGCTTTTTGGAAAACATAGGGAAGGGTTATCACCCCTGTAACATTTGTTTTGCTGTCTGTGCCCCTGTTCAGAACATTTCACCTCACTTTCCATCCCAATGACAAATGTTTTTGAAAAGTGGGGTTTTTATTGAAACAAGGATTGGTGGTAAAGCATCAGTAGAGAGGAGACACCTTTTTCCCATATTAACTCTTACAGGAGAGAATTTCCCTTCCTAGGGGTAGATTTCCTCTCACTTGCTGTTGTCTCCTTCCGTTTGCAAGTAGTCGTTTGTAAGTTGGATGTTTGAAAGTAGGGGCCTGCCCTATATACTCTGCTGAAATTTGCCCCTTACATGTTGGTGTTGCCACAACACTGTAAGCCCTCACAGTTACTCTTGGTGGGCGCATGAATGGGCCCTGCTGTGAATTATTAGATCAAGAATTGTAATTGCATGCCCCTGTTGAAGAGGGGCTGAAAAATTGGGCCTTTGGTGGTGGTGGTGGTGGTGTTGACATAACACTGTAAGCCCTCACAGTTACTCTTGGTGGGCGCATGAATGGGCCCTGCTGTGAATTATTAGATCAAGAATTGTAATTGCATGCCCCTGTTGAACAGGGGCTGAAAAATTGGGCCTTTGGTGGTGGTGGTGTTAACACAACACTGTAAGGCCTCACAGTTACTCTTGTTGGGCGCAGGAATGGGCCCTGCTGTGAATTATTAGATCAAGAATTGTAATTACATGCCCCTGTTAAACAGGGGCAGAAAAATTGGGCCTTAGGCACTGGTGCCACAACACTGCAACCCCTCACAGATACTGTACCTGGAGCACAGCAATGAGCCGTGTTGCAAAGTATTGCATCAAAAATTGTAATTACACGCCCCTGTTAAACAGGGGCTGAAAAATTGGGCCTTAGGCACTGGTGCTGGTCCCACGACACTGCAACCTCTCCCAGATACTCTAGTTGGAGTGCAGGAATGAGCCCTGCTGCAAAGCATTGCATAAGAAATTGTAATTACATGCCCCTGTTAAACAGGGGCTGAAAAATTGGGCCTTAGGCACTGGTGCTGGTGCCACGACACTGCAACCTCTCCCAGATACTCTAGTTGGAGTGCAGGAATGAGCCCTGCTGCAAAGCATTGCATAAAAAATTGTAATTGCATGCCCCTGTTAAACAGGGGCTGAAAAATTGGGCCTTAGGCACTGGTGGCGGCACCCAGAAATAAAAATGTTCTTCCAAGCTATCATCATCAATCGGATCATTGAGGAGGAGGAGGATAGTCAGTCAACATAACAGGACAGTCACTCAGCATCAGCATCAGTCTTGAAGGCATGTGACATTTGAAAATAAATTAGTCTGTTATATCAGCTTCAGGTGTTTGGTAGCTGGTGGTGATCCAAGACTGGTTCATCTTTATGAAGGTCAGTCGATCAACCGAGTCGGTGGACAGGCGCACCCTGTGATCCGTGACAAATCCTAGAGCAGCACTGAATGTGCGTTCTGAAAGAACGCTGGATGCAGGACAGGCCAGTAGCTCAATTGCATACTTTGCAAGCTCTGGCCAGTGATCCATCCTCAAGACCCAGTAAGCCAGAGGATTTTCGGTGGGGAAGGTGTCCAAGTCTGACCTTGCCCCTAGGTATTCCTGCACCATGTATATCAGACGCTGGCGATGGTTGCTGGAACCGATCATACCTTGGGGCTGCGGACTAAAGAATTGTCTGAACGCATCGGTCAGATGGCCACCTTCCCCACCACTCCTTCTTTGACTGACCGAAGCCTCAGCAACTCGTTGTCCAGGACCAGGAGTTTGTAACCTCCCAGTCTCTGGGAACGCGTTGCACAGACCTTTCTGCAAGGCCTCCCGGAGTTGTCTCATCCTCTGCTCCCTCTGCGACGGTAAGATAAGGTCCGCAACCTTACCCTTGTACCGTGGATCAAGGAGAGTGGCCAGCCAGTAATGGTCCCTCTCCTTGATCCGAAGAATACGAGGATCCTTCCGCAGACTTTGCAGGATCAGGGAGGCCATGCAGCGTAGGTTAGCTGAGGCATTCGGTCCAGAGTCCTCTGGGTCACTAAAGACGACATGATCCGCAGCCACCTCCTCCCAGCCACGTACAAGTCCACAGGTTTCCTGGGACTGTAAATCATCCCTAAAAGACTGCTGCTGATGATGCTGAGTGCCAGGCTCCACCTTCATGCTGACACAATCCTCCTCCTCCTCCTCCTCTTCCTGTGCGATGGGTGGGACAAAAGGAACACTGTCTGGGTAAAGGGGGCCTTGAGAGGCAAGGAAGTCCTCCTCTTCCTGCCTCTGTTCTGCCTCAAGTGCCCTGTCCATTATTCCACGCAGCGTATGTTCCAACAGGTGGACAAGAGGTACAGAGGTACAGTGCCACTGATGCATGCACTGTCACTGCTCACCATCCTCGTGGCCTCCTCAAATGGTGCCAGGACAGTGCATGCATCCCTGATCATGCTCCACTGGCGTGGTGAAAAAAAACCGAGCTCCCCTGACCCTGTCCTGGTGCCGTAGTCACACAGGTACTCATTGATGGCCCTCTGCTGCGTGTGCAGCCGCTGCAGCATGGCCAATGTTGAGTTCCACCTGGTGGGCATGTCACATATAAGGCGGTTCTTGGGAAGGTTCAACTCCTTTTGCAGCTCAGCCAGGCGAGCACTGGCATTATAAGATCTGCGGAAATGCACATAGACTTTCCTAGCCTGCCTCAGGACATCCTGTAAGCCCGGGTACCTGCCCAAGAACCGCTGCACCACCAGGTTAAGGACGTGAGCCACACAGGGCACATGGGTCAGTTGTCCCTGTCGGAGGGTGGAGAGGAGGTTGGTGCCATTGTCGCAAACCACCATTCCTGGCTTAAGCTGGCGTGGTGTCAACCACCTCTCGGCCTGCCCCTGCAGAGCAGACAGAACCTCTGCCCCAGTGTGGCTCCTGTCCCCCAAACACACCAGCGCAAGCACGGCATGGCATATTTTTGCCTGCGTACTTGCGTAGCCCCTTGAATGCCTACGGAGCATCGCTGGTTCCGAGGACAAAGCACAGGAAGAGGCCATGGAGGAAGAAGAAGAGGAGGGGGTGGAGGAGAGAGGTGTGTCACAACCAGTAGTAGCATTTTGGAGGCGTGGCGGCGAAACAACCTCCAACACTACTGCACCTTGTCCTGCATCCTTCCCAGCTGCCAAAAGAGTGACCCAATGGGCCGTGAAAGAAAGGTAACGTCCCTGTCCATGCCTGCTGGACCATGAATCAGCGGTAATATGCACCTTACCGCTGACCGCCCTGTCCAGCGAGGCCAAGACATTGCCTTCCACATGCCGGTAGAGAGCCGGAATCGCCTTCCATGAGAAAAAGTGGCGTTTGGGAACCTGCCACTGAGGAACGGCACATTGCACAAACTCACGGAAGGGGGCCGAGTCTACCAACTGAAAAGGCAGCAGTTGAAGCGCTAGCAATTTAGCCAAGCTAGCATTCAACCGCTGGGCATGTGGATGGCTGGGAGTGAACTTCTTTTGATGGTCCAGCAGCTGGGGCAGGGAAATTTGCCTGCTAGAATCGGACGTCGGTGTACTGCTAGCAGAGTGCCCGCAAGTACTTGGCTGTGACACACCTAATTCTACACCTTCATTCCTCTCAGTGCAGGTTTCAGAGAGGACTGAAGGTATAGTGGGGTTGGAGATCCCAGCTGATGCGGTGCAAGGAGAGGTCCGCTTTGTTCTTTGGTGTGGGTCTTTAAGGTAGGCTTGCCAACGAGCTGCATGGCAGGTCAACATATGTCTGGTCAAGCATGTGAAGCATGTGATGCCCAAGCAGCTGATGTTTTGGCCACGCGATATACGCTTGAGACATATTTTGCAAACAGAAGCTGTGCGATCTGATGCACTCGACTCAAAAAAGGCCCACACCAAAGAACTTTTTGAATAACGGGCAGAGGCAGCGCCCTGCACAGGCGGAGCTCTGCGGTGTGATTCAGTCGGTGTGCTGCCCTTACGCTGGCCCCCCGAGGGCATCCTGCCTCGTTGGAGATGTGCCTCCTCCTCATCCTCCTCTCTCCTATAAGGCACCCACGTGGAGTCAGTGACCTCATCATCCCCTCCCTCCTCATCACTGGAGCCAATCTGGCAGTATGCTGCAGCTGCTGGAACATGACTGCCAGATTGGTGTCCTTCTTGAGCATCCCCTCTCTCTGCTCTCACGCTACTGCCTTCCTCTAGCTGGGTATCATCATCAGACCCTTCGAAACGCTGGGCATCCTCCTGGAGCATGTACCCAACACTGTGCTCAAACAGTTCGGGGGACTCCTCAGGAGGACATGGTGGGTCTAGGGAAGGAGTGACTGATGATGACATTGATACCAGGGAAGAGGACGCTTTGGCAGCTGCTTTGCCAGTACCCTGAGCCTGGGTGAGACAGGATAAGGAGGATGAGGAGGGCTTGGTCATCCACTCTACCAAGTCTTCGGCATGATGCGGCTCAACACGTCCAGCTGTCGAAAAGAAGGACAAGCGTGTCCCATGGCCACGTGCTGATGACGATGCACCGCGTCCACGAACAGCACTGTTGTCTCTAGACACAGAGCCTGCTTGCCCTCTTTTATTGGCTCCTGACTGTCTGCCTCTCCTTCTTTGCCTTTCAGACATTCTAATGGCCTGCAGGGAGATGGGAAAACCAGCAATAAGGGGTAGCTTCAGGTGTATATATTGCAGGAATCACACTACGCCTGCTGTAAGTGCTGCAAATGCCTGTTAGTGTAACACACTAGGAAAACACAGCAATAAGGCCTAGCTTCAGGAGTATATTTTGCAGTAATCACACTACGCCTGCTGTAAGTGCTGCAAATGCCTGTTAGTGTAACACACCAGGAAAACACAGCAATACGGGCTAGCTTCAGGTGTATAATGTGCAGGAGGCACACTCCGCCCGCTGTAAGTGCTGCAAATTAGTAAGTGTAACACACCAGGAAAACACAGCAATACGGGCTAGCTTCAGGTGTATACTGTGCAGGAGGCTTAGCAACAATGACACTGACACTGTCCCCTGCCTATCCTTCTCTCTCCCTGCACACAAGGTTTATCAAAGAATATGACATTGACACTCTCCCTGCCTATCCTTCTCTCTCCCTGCACACAAGGTTTAGCAAAGAATATGACACTGACACTGTCCCCTGCCTATCCTTCTCTCAGGAATCACACTACGCCTGCTGTAAGTGCTGCAAATGCCTGTTAGTGTAACACACCAGGAAAACACAGCAATACGGGCTAGCTTCAGGTGTATACTGTGCAGGAGGCCTAGCAACAATGACACTGTCCCCTGCCTATCCTTCTCTCTCCCAGCACACAAGGTTTATCAAAGAATATGACACTGACACTCTCCCTGCCTATCCTTCTCTGTCCCTGCACACAAGGTTTATCAAAGAATATGGCACTGACACTGTCCCCTGCCTATCCTTCTCTCTCCCTGCACACAAGGTTTATCAAAGAATATGACACTGACACTCTCCCTGCCTATCCTTCTCTCTCCCTGCACACAAGGTTTAGCAAAGAATATGACACTGACACTGTCCCCTGCCTATCCTTCTCTCAGGAATCACACTACGCCTGCTGTAAGTGCTGCAAATGCCTGTTAAGTCCCGTACACACGGTCGGACTTTTGCCCAACAAACTTAGTTTTAAGCAAGTTAGACCAACAATCCGACCGTGTGTACGCTCCATCGGACAAACTTTTTTTCGTTTGGTTTTGTTTTCATCGGACAAAAGTTGGGTCTGCGAACGGACAAACTTTTGCCCAACAAACGTCCGATGGAGCAAAGTCCGACCGTGTGTACAGAAAACCATCGGACTTTAGTCCGATGGACAAAACAACGGATGTTAACAATCTACGAATAATAGCAGAAGTTGAACAAAGGGTGGCGAAAAAGAGCAGAAAAGAGCAGAAAAACCACGTGATGTAGGAATAAGTTTTGGGAAAGTTTGCAGAAAAGTCAGAGCGTGTGTATGCTATAGGTGTTCCCAACCAACTCCGTTCGGACAAAAAACCACGGAAAAGTCAGATGGAAGTCCGACTGTGTGTACGGGGCTTTAGTGTAACACACCAGGAAAACACAGCAATACGGGCTAGCTTCAGGTGTATAATGTGCAGGAGGCACACTCCGCCCGCTGTAAGTGCTGCAAGTTAGTGTAACACACCAGGAAAACACAGCAATACAGGCTAGCTTCAGGTGTATACTGTTCAGGAGGCTTAGCAACAATGACACTGACACTGTCCCTTGCCTATCCTTCTCTCTCCCTGCACACAAGGTTTAGCAAAGAATATGACACTGACACTCTCCCTGCCTATCCTTCTCTCTCCCTGCACACAAGGTTTATCAAAGAATATGGCACTGACACTGTCCCCTGCCTATCCTTCTCTCTCCCTGAACACAAGGTTTAGCAAAGAATATGACACTGACACTCTCCCTGCCTATCCTTCTCTCTCCCTGCACACAAGGTTTAGCAAAGAATATGACACTGACACTCTCCCTGCCTATCCTTCTCTCTCGCTGCACACAAGAATAGCACAAAGAATAGCACACTGTCCCTGCCTATCCTTCTCTTTCCCTGCACCGGAACACACTACACAAGGCCACCGCGCTGACGGCCTTTTATAGTGTGGGGCGTGTGCTAAACCCTCTGAGCTATAATTGGCCACAGGCAACCTGCCTATGGCCAATTATGGCTCTCCTAGCTGCCGGCGCTGTGATTGGCCAAGCATGCGGGGTCACAGTGCATGCTTGGCCAATCACAGCGCCGGGATTGCACTGCGATGGCGCAGTGTATTGTGGGCCGTTCGCGTCACTCGAATTTGGCGCGAACGGCCCAAATCGTTCGATGTTCGCTGAACGATCGAACAGCTGATGTTCGAGTCGAACGTATGTTCGACTCGAACACCGAGCTCATCCCTACTTGAGAAGCACTGATTTAGAGCACTGCACTTAAAAATAGCTCAAGGCAATACAATTCGAATGGTGGGTATTTTGAGGGAAACAAAGTAAGTGTTAGAACCCCTGCGTGTGTTGTTTTTTTTTTTTTTTTTAAGTTTGGGCTTTGTGTCTCCTTTTCTTAAAATTGGCTTCACTTCCTGTCACACAGCTAAACAGGAAGTGAAGGTAAAACCCTACCAATGTCTTTTCTTGGGGACACACAGATCAATCTAACTAGTGTCCCCATTAAGCAAATTGCACTCTAGCACTTTGTTGTGTACACCCCAAATCATTGTATAGTTTGGGGTTTAGTAAAGACAAATCCACTCTGCAGTAAAAGTGTACCTGCTGAAAATCTGAGGCAAAGTACTGGTGATTGGATGTTACAATCATGTAAAAGCAAAGATGGTGTTTTTTTTTGCTTGCATGTCCCCCTCAGATATACAGCAAGTGCACTTGTAGTGCAAAGTAGATTTGCCTTTAGTAAATAAACCCCAAAGTACCTAATAATTTGGGGTGTACCCCGCAATATGCTGGAGTGCAATGTGCATAATGGGGAAAGTATTTAGACTGACCTGTGTGTCCCCAGGGAAAGACATTGGTAGGGATTTCCCTCACTTCCTGTGTGGCTATGTGATAGGAAGTGAATTATTTGGAAGGATAAAGTGGCCAAATTATTTAGTTTAACTTTTCAAAGACTCATTCCTAAGTTGAATTGTAATGCATGTCAATAGCCCATTTAGACCCTCTTTAATCACTTGAGATCAGCGTATAACTGATCGACGGCCACAGCATGGTCCTCAATTGCCGGGAGTCCGTCAATAAACGTCCTCCCCTTTGCGCGCGCTGTGGTCACAGAGTCACTGAGACTCGGGTGATGACAGATCCGAGTAAGGGACTGATACCTGCCCTTTACCATGTGATCAGCTGTCAGCAAATGACAGCTGATCACGTGATGTAAACAAAAGCTGGATAATGGTTTTTGTTTTCTCCTTGTGCTGACAGCGTGAGCATAAAAAAGGCAATCACCGGCTTATGTGCAAGGGACATCGGGCCCGAAGAGGAAGAGGCAATTCTGCGTCATCTGTGACAATTAGTAGCCCCTGCCAGTGCCACCTATCAATGCCCACCACTGGTGCCAATCAGTGGCACCTAGCAGTGCTGCCTATCAGTGCCCATCACTGCCAACTATCATTGCCACCTAGCAGTGCCAACTAGCAATGCCACCTCTCAGTGCCCACCCTTGCCACCTTATCGGTGCCCATCAGTGCAGTCTCATCAGTGTACATCAATGAAGGAGAAAAATTACCTTTTTTCTAAATATTAACCACTTTCCTACCGCCCACCGTCAAATGACGTCCTTGGCATTGTGCGGTGACATCTGAATGATGCCTGCAGTTGCAGGCATCATTCAGATATCATTCTTTTCAGCCGGCAATTCTGTGCACAATAAAAACGATCATAGTGGCAGTTCCGCCGCTTGATCGTTCTTATAGGCAGCAGGAGGGGACGTTCCCCCCCCCTCTTGCCGCCATCCGGTGCTTCTCCGGGCTCTCCCGTGTCATCTTGGGCTCAGAGAACCATTTGGAGATGACTGGTGACCAGATGGTCATCAGTCATCTCTATGACCGTCGGAGGCCCGGGCGCGACGTTATGACATCACGCCGTGTTCCCGTATGTTAACCAAGCCGGGATCTCGGCTGTCAGCATCAGATTGGTGAATTTTTTTGACCAATATCATGCTTTCCAGCCTGGAGGAGAGATGTGGAGTCTTATTGACTCCGCATCTCTCCATAAAGAGGACCTGTCACACACATTCCTATTACAAGGGATGTTTACATTCCTTGTAATAGGAATAAAAGTGATCCAAAAAACAAAAAAGTTTAAAAAAGAGAAAGAAATACAAAAAAGTAAAAAAAAAATAATAATATGCAATAATAAGAAAAAATGCCCATGTCCCCGGTAGCTCGCGCTCAGAAGCGAACACACACGTAAGTCCCGCCCACATATGTAAACGCAGTTCAAACCACACATGTGAGGTATTGCTGCGTGCGTTAGAACGAGTGCAACAATTCTAGCACTAGACCTCCTCTGTAATGCCAAAATGGTAACGTGTAAAAAAATTTAAAGCATCGCCTAGGGAGATTTTTAATTACTGAAGTTTGGTGTCATTCCATGAGTGTGCACAATTTTAAAGTGTGACGTGTTAGGTATCTATTTACTCAGCATAACAACATCTTTCACATTATACCAAAAAATTGGCCTAACTTTACCGTTTTGTAATATTTTTAACAAAAAAAAGGCGTTTGAAAATTTATTGCGCAAATACCGAGCGAGATAAAAATTTGCAATGACCGCCATCTTATTCCCTAGGGTGTCTGCTAAAAAAACATATATAATGTTTGGTGTTTTTAAGTAATTTTAGAGCCATAAATTTATGATTTTTACATGAAGGAGAGAAGTGCCAGAATAGGCCCAGTGCTGAAGTGGTTAAAATATCCATTTTTTTTTTTAACTCGGTCTTTTGTATTTATCTAAAAAAAAAAAAAACGCAAAGGTGATCAAATAGCACCAAAAGCAAGCTCTATTTGTGTGCCAACAAATAATACATTTTCATTGGGTTACAGTGTTGTATGAGCGCGCAATTGTCATTGAAAGTGCATCAGCGCTGAAATTTGAAACTTGGTCTGGGCAGTGCGCAAGTGGTTAATATAAGGCTACATGCACACGGACGTTTTTCCAGCCGCTTGTTTGAGCTTAAAAACATCTCTCCATGTTAGCCTATGGCCTCATGGCCACCATGGCGTTTTTGAGCTGTAAATGGCATAGGCGTTTTTAGGCCCCATGTACACGGGACGCTGGTGCAAAGTGTTCAGAACTAAGGTTGAAAGTGGCGTTTAGAAAGGCGCACTTTGTGGCGTTTGCATGCCGTGTTTTACCACATTTGCGTGTGTAGCGGGGTCTCCTTTAAGGCCCCAGTACTACGTTACCCAGAACCCCATTCAGCCTCAGGGCGGAAGTTCCACCGCAGAGACTCATGGGAGGGGCCTATTTAAGCGAGAGGCGAGGCGGAGCTCGCTCTCTCTGGACACCGCGCTTCAAGCAACAAGTCATCCTGCGCGGATCTGCTGCGGGGTAAGGCCTGAAGCCTAAGGCCTTACCTGAAGTCCAAAGAGCCTTCCACCATCTTGCGGAGCCTGGGTGGACCCTGGACCGTCGGTGTAGGACGCCAGTTGGATCGGGGACCCGATCGGTTGCAGACGCTGTGTGCGACACACACACGCGGTGGAAGTCCCAGGCTGGGATCGCGCCTGGAGTGGTGAGCGGGCACCTGCACATATCCATAGACTGAGTTATATTCAGGCCTGTAGACTGCCTAGGCACAGTGTTCGCTCACCAGTGTTTCCTTGGGGGGTCCGGTAGCAGGACAGAGTTGAAGTGCCTACCCCCCCCCCCCCCATTTTGCCTGTTGTTTCAAGTTGCCACCCATATGGATTACAAATGGTCATTTCTTCAAGTGCACCAACGAAAGCTGGCCGGTGAAAAACCATCCTTCCTTAGGGAAAAGAGACTCAGTTTATTCACTGTCAGGCCTGACATAGGTGGGGAAAGTTATACAGTTTGTGTTACTGTGTCATAGGGCGCGCACGCCATAATAGCTCCGCGTGGTGGATACTGCGCGGTGCCATATTATAGTGCTGCCTCTGTTACTTTGATTGATGCAGGGCCCTGCAGGCCCATGTACTGTATGTGTTACATGCTATATTTTATGCCACCCTTTTATAGTAAAGCTATTACTTATTTATATTCTTGCCTCAGCGTGTTGTCTGCCTATTTAGGAACTGTTAAGTATCATACACCTGAGAGTGATAGGAAGTTAACCCTAGACTAACTGTGCCAGAGTGGGTCGAGTAAGCTTGCCGGGGGTTGGCGGTGCTGTATACAGGGCCCGAGAAAACAAACCAGCGGCTCTCTTAACTGGGGGTAGCGCTACACGTGGGGGCTCTCGAGTCCGGGATCCTGTTGCAGCAAATAGCAGCCAAGAGATACCAGCATGGACCCACTAGAAGTAGTAAAGTGGTGCGCAGCAGTAAAAACAGATCCGCATGAAGTAGTGATCATAGAACTTTCAGGGATCTGGCAAGAAGATGCGGTGAAACAGTTAGTGATGTCACTGTCCCCACAACAGAAAGCGTGAATAGTGGATGTCAGATCAGAACCTCCCTTGACATATGTACTGTTAAAATGGAAAGATGGAATCCCAGAAGACTTCAAGAAGCCAAGCATAGAAACAACAGATAAACAAATCTATAAGCTAATACACGCTCCACCTAATCCTAAAGATGTGAAGAAAGAACTGAGTCCTGGGTCGCCGCAGGGTGCTCTCAGCACTGAATTATGCGCGGTTCTAGGGGAAATCATAGCGCAATGCAAGAAAGATCCTGCAGATTACCAAATGTCAGGATACCGGAAACTCAGAATGTTTTCGGGAAGGAAGCCTGTGCCTTCAGGTGAAGAAGGGTTTGAGGAGTGGTTAGATGGCGCCACTTAGGCCTTAGAAGAGTGGGAAGTCCCAGACCACAGAAAGAAACAGAGAATTGCTGAGAGCCTAAAGGGGCCTGCCCTAGAGGCCATACGCAACCTCAAGATGAGCAAGAAAGACTGTACTGCACAAGACTATTTAGACATTCTGCAGAATGTGTTTGGCGGAACAGAGAAAATCACTGAGCTTACCTACCAACTGGAGCACTGCTACCAAAAGGCAGGGGAGAAGCTATCAGAGTTTATGATGCGCCTAGATAAAATACTGCACAAGATGATCCTAAAGAAGGGGATTGACCCGAAGAAGGTGGATGCCAGCCATGATGGCCTGGGAGGAGTGCTCTACCAGGAGCACGAAGGACAGCAGAGACCTGTAGCGTATGTGAGCAGGAGCCTGACCCCCTCCGAGAAGAACTATCCCACCCATAAGTTGGAGTTCCTGGCCCTCAAGTGGGCCGTAGTCGACAAACTTAGAGATTACTTATATGGGGCAGACTTCACTGTCAAGACAGATAACAATCCCCTTGCTTACCTGTTTACCACAGCGTAGCTGGACGCCACAGGACATAGATGGCTGGCGGCATTGTCTGCTTTCAACTTCAGCTTGAAATATAGACCTGGGGTGGGAAACCGAGACACGGACGCCCTGTCCAGAAGGTCTCATGTTCCTACCCACAGTATTGAAGACTGGACCCAAGTAGCACCTGACGGGGTACGGGCCCTCTGCCAAGGGGCTGAACTCCAAGCCAGGGGAGGCTCAAGAGCAGAAGAGATAGGGGTCACTATCGTAGGAGTCCCCAAGCAGTACTGTGGAGTAGCCCAACTGGGAGAAGACAACTTACCCAAACTGACAAAGAAGGAGTTGAGATCCGACCAATTGGAAGACCCCATGGGGAGATTGGTCCTAGAAGCATTGGAGAATCAGGATCCAAATGTACTCCTACGTCATCCCTCAAAGGAAGCTCGCCTGCTGAAGAAAGAGTGGGACAGACTGCAGGTGCGTCAGGGAGTGGTCTACCGAAGGGGCCCCTCCGATGACCAAGAAGACAAGTGGCAGTTGTTCCTGCCGGAGAAACATAGAGAAACTGTCATGATTGCTCTGCACGACAACCATGGACACCTAGGAGTGGAAAGGACTTTCCAACTTGTCAGAGACCGTTTCTATTGGCCCTGCATGACGGCTGAAGTTGAGGAATACTGCCATTCCTGTGCACGATGCATGCAGAGATAGACTTTACCCCATCAAGCGGCCCCAAAGGGCCATTTACAAAGTGAAGGTCCGCTTGACCTGGTGTGCATTGATTTCCTCTGCCTCGAACCCGACCTGAGCGGACAAGGAAATGTTCTGGTGGTAACCGACCATTTCACCAGATATGCACAAGCTTTTCCCACTAAGGACCAGAAGGCCTCCACTGTGGCCAAAATACTCATGGAGAAGTACTTCATACACTATGGACTGCCACAGCGGCTACATTCAGATCAGGGAAGGGACTTTGAGAGTAAACTGATACGGAAGCTCCTGGATGCCTTAGGAATCAAGAAAACCAGGACTACCCCTTATCACCCACAAGGTGATGCACAGCCGGAGAGGTTCAATCGAACTCTGCTCAACATGCTGGGGACTTTAAGTGGGGAAAAGAAGCAACATTGGAGCAACCACATAGCATCCCTTGTGCATGCCTATAACAGCACTGTCAGCGATGCCACAGGATACTCGCCTTACAGACTTATGTTCGGGAGGGAAGCAAGGTTGCCAGTGGATCTGGCCTACGGCACTTCCATAGACCATTGTTCTGCTGCTTCCCACAAGGGATATGTGGATAGACTTAGGCACAATTTGAAAAAGGCCTATGAGCTGGCTCAGGCCGCCTCGGAGCAAAGAGGGGCCCGCAACAAGAGGAATTTCGACCTGAAGGTCAGGATCCAGGACCTACAACCAGGAGACAGAGTGTTGCTGCGGAACTTGGGAATCCCTGGAAAACATAAGCTTGCGGATAGGTGGAGGCCCGAACCTTATGTCATTTGCAAGAAGCTACCGGGCCTACCCGTTTACAGAATAAAACCAGAGGGGAAGCTGGGGCCTTTGAAGACTTGGCATCGTAACCACCTGCTTCCCCTGGCGTAAGCAGTCCGGTTACCTCTGAGGATGGATTCCCCTGAACCTATGTCCATTCTGGACACCCCTAGACCCAACACCCGGTCCCAAACCCCTCGGATGGAGGATAAAGAGGATTCAGAAATTAGTGAAAATGAGGGGGAGGAAATAGGCTGGCTTTGGCCTTCCCAGGGACCAACAACTTCTGCTATTGATCTTCCACCTGACGAAGACACCGAGGATCACACCCTGAATGCAAAAGCGACAGAGTTTATCCCTTCCTGTCCTTGGTTGGACGCTTGGGAGAGTGCCAGTGAATCACCCATATAGGAAGATTCAAGGGAAGCCATGTACCTTCCTGCTCCAGAGCCGGATGTTCCCGAAGCAGAGGGAATTCCTGAATTAGCTGCAGAAGAAGAGCCTGTTCCAACAGAAAGCCCAAGAGGGCAGAGGAAGCGGAGGGCCATAAAACCCCCCAAGAGATTGACTTACCCACAAATGGGGGAAAGTGCGGAAGACACTGTTGTTACTGCCAGAAGGAGTATGGAAGACCATGTCCATTTGGTGGGAGGCAACCCCAGCTCACTCTCTGGCACAGTTAGGCAGGATACTGATGTTAATGTGTCCTGTGGGCAGGGGATTTCGCTACCTCGTTTTTGGTGGGAATTTCCTCTGCCGACATCATGTGGAGAATTGGTGGATGTTGTCAGATCTGTAATTTAAGTTATGTTATCTTTGGGGACCAAAGAGTTCAAGTGGGGGGAGTGTGTAGCGGGGTCTCCTTTAAGGCCCCAGTACTACGTTACCCAGAACCCCATTCAGCCTCAGGGCGGAAGTTCCACCGCAGAGACTCATGGGAGGGGCCTATTTAAGCGAGAGGCGAGGCGGAGCTCGCTCTCTCTGGACACCGCGCTTCAAGCAACAAGTCATCCTGCGCGGATCTGCTGCGGGGTAAGGTAAGCCTAAGGCCTTACCTGAAGTCCAAAGAGCCTTCCACCATCTTGCGGAGCCTGGGTGGACCCTGGACCGTCGGTGTAGGACGCCAGTTGGATCGGGGACCCGATCGGTTGCAGACGCTGTGTGCGACACACACACGCGGTGGAAGTCCCAGGCTGGGATCGCGCCTGGAGTGGTGAGCGGGCACCTGCCCATATCCATAGACTGAGTTATATTCAGGCCTGTAGACTGCCTAGGCCCACTGTTCGCTCACCAGTGTTTCCTTGGGGGGTCCGGTAGCGGGACAGAGTTGAAGTGCCTACCCCCCCCCCCCCCCCCATTTTGCCTGTTGTTTCAAGTTACCACCCATATGGATTACAAATGGTCATTTCTTCAAGTGCACCAACGAAAGCTGGCCGGTGAAGAAACCATCCTTCCTTAGGGAAAAGAGACTCAGTTTATTCACTGTCAGGCCTGACATAGGTGGGGAAAGTTATACAGTTTGTGTTACTGTGTCATAGGGCGCGCACGCCATAATAGCTCCGCGTGGTGGATACTGCGCGGCGCCATATTATAGTGCTGCCTCTGTTACTTTGATTGATGCAGGGCCCTGCAGGCCCATGTATGTGTTACATGCTATATTTTATGCCACCCTTTTATAGTAAAGCTATTACTTATTTATATTCTTGCCTCAGCGTGTTGTCTGCCTATTTAGGAACTGTTAAGTATCATACACCTGAGAGTGATAGGAAGTTAACCCTAGACTAACTGTGCCAGAGTGGGTCGAGTAAGCTTGCCGGGGGTTGGCGGTGCTGTATACAGGGCCCGAGAAAACAAACCAGCGGCTCTCTTAACTGGGGGTAGCGCTACACGTGTATATGATAAGGAGCCGCCCTAAGCTCCAAAAACAGTATTATTTACGATTGTAGCTATTTAGTGAGACCAGAGTGATATGAGCAGCTGAGAGCAGCAGTGTAGTTGTATTTAGTGTGTCACTTGCCACGTCAGCTGCGCCAAGTTGTGGATTGTCCACTTGCCACGTCAGCTGCCCCAAGTTGTGGATTGTCCACTTGCCACGTCAGCTGCCCCAAGTTGTGGATTCTCCACTTGCCACGTCAGCTGCCCCAAGTTGTGGATTGTCCACAATGCAATGGAAGCAATTTCATTTTTATATATATATATATATATATATATATATATATTGTGAGGGGGTTAGCTCGGCAGCGGGTGTGTGTGATCCCCTGGATGGGCTCCCCACACAAAAACAGGCCCAGCAGACGGAGGTTGTGGTTTTCAAGATCAAAAAGGTGCGGTTTATTTCTCTATTTACAGTGACAAAAAACACAGCAAAGCAAAAAGAAACATAAACAAAATAAACCCTGGTCAGCTTGACCTCTGACTAAACATGCAGGTTTCCTAACTAACAACTGGGATCAGCCTGGTGCTGTCCTAGTCCCTAAGTCCCTGGTTTAGTAAATGTCCAAACAAATAGCCACACAGGCTTTGTCTCACCGCACAGGGGTTCACTCTCCCTAGACAGTCCACACAGGTCTGGTTCCAGGCATGAGTAAACACCTAATGAAGCTGGGAGTTTTTATAGAGGCCTTAAACGAGCTGACAAGCTTCAGCTGGTCTCATCAACTCCCTGCCTGCACGACGCCCAGCACTCTCCCTAGAGGTATGAATCATCCATGAGCCCACTAGCCTCAGCTGGGCTTCATCAACTCTCTCCCTAGTTGTATAAGTCGGCATAAAGCCTGAATCTGGGAGAAATATACCTACCCCCCTGGATGCAACCAGGTGACTTTACCTTCCTGCTGTCACAATATATATATATATATATATTATGTTTTTTCCTCATTTTCCATAAATTTGGAGTTTATCAATGTAAAAAAATAGGTCACCTTTAAAAACACTTCTAAACTAAAATGCGGCTAAATGCTGGTACCGCGTCTGAAACGTGGAAATCTTTGGCGTCTGAAGGCATTTTTAGGCTTTGTGAAAAACGATTTTAAACGCAACTGCAGATTTTTTTGGCCAGGCCAGTGTTTTGGATGTAATATAATTCAATGGACCCGCATCCAAAACGCAAGTACCGCGATTTTGCGGTGATTTTTTTTTTACCTGTTTATAGCTGGTTGTTAAAGGAAATGTAAAAAAAAACCTGCCGGTTCAAAAAAAAAAAAAAACTTGAAAAAAAACAGCGTGGGGTCCCCCCCCAGGTCCATACCAGGCCCTTGGGTCTAGTATGGATTCAAAGGGGACCCCCCCAAAAAGAAAACAAAAATGGCGTGGGGGTCCCCCCAGAATCCATACCAGGCCCTTCAGGTCTGGTATGTATTTTAAGGGGAACCCCGCGCCCAAAAAAATAAAAAATTAGCGTGGGGTCCCCTAAAAATACACACCAGACCCTTTATCCGAGCACTCAACCTGGCAGGCCGCAGGGGAAGAGGGGGGGATGAGAGAACGGCCCCCCTCCCTCCTGGACCGTACCAGGCCGCATGTCCTCAACATGGGGGGGTTTGGTGCTTCGGGGCAGGGGGGTGACCTGCGGCCCCCCCACCCCAAAGCACCCTGCCCCCCATGTTGATGGGGACAAGGGCCTCTTCCCGACAACCCTGGCCGTTGGTTGTCGGGGTCTGCGGGCGGGGGGCTTATCGGAATCCGGGAGCCCCCTTTAATAAGGGGGACCCCAGATACCTGCCCCCCACCCTATGTGAATGAGTATGGGGTACATCGTACCCCTACCCATTCACCTGGTGGCAAAATAAGTCAATAAAAAAGACAACACAGGTTTGAAAAGTAATTTATTGGGCAGCTCCGGGGGTCTTCTTCCGACTTCGGGGGTCTTTCTGCCGGGCGCCCCGCTATCTTCTGCCAGCTCTTTTGCTAGCGGGGGTCCCGGGCTTCCTCGCCGTCTTCTTCCGACTTCGGGGGTCTTTCTGCCGGGCGCCCCGCTATCTTCTTCCAGCTCTTTTGCTAGCGGGGTCCCGGTCTTCCTCGCCATCCTCTTCTGACTTCGGGGGTCTCTTGTTCTGTTCTCCGGTTCTTCTCCCGCTCTCCAGTGCCTTCTCCACGATCTCCGGTTCTTCTCCGGCTCTCCGGTGCCTTCTCCACGATCTCTGGTTCTTTCTGCCTTCTGCCGGGCGCCCGCTATCTTCTTCCAGCTCTTTTGCTAGCGGGGGCCGGTCTTCTTCGTCGCCTTCTTCCCTCTTCTCTTCGCCCGATGTTGCCTCGTCGCTGTCCACCGCTGCAATGCTCTGTCCGAGCAGCGGTGCCCCTTATATTGGCATGGGGCGTGGTCACCGGCTGATGCCACCGCTGACCCCGCCCCCGTATGATGTGGGGGATAGGGATGACATCAGTGGTGGTGGTGATGGGGGATAGGGATGACATCAGTGGCAATGATGGGGGATAGGTATGATATCAGTGGTGGTGGTGATGGGGAATAGGGATGACATAAGGGGCGGTGGTGATACGGGATAGGGATGACATCAGTGGTGATGGGGGATAGGGATGACATCAGTGGCAATGATGGGGGATAGGTATGATATCAGTGGTGGTGGTGATGGGGGATAGGGATGACATAAGGGGCGGTGGTGATAGGGGATAGGGATGACATTAGTGGCGGTGATGGGGGATAGGGATGACATCAGTGGCGGTGGTGACGGGGAATAGGCAGGGGCGTCGGGAGGGGGGGCTGGAGCCCCGAATGGGTCCTCGAAAAGCTCTGAGTCTCAGGCATGCAGTATTTAATTGTTAGCCCCGAGCGTCACATAGCGGGGACCATTCTGATCCCGAGCGCCGCCAAGTGTGGCAGAGTGACACGGACATAGCAGGTCCCGCCTTATGGAGCCTGCAGCGCCTATGATGGATGTCCCACTGGTCCAATGCCGGGACCGCGGGATATGTGACGTCCATCATAGGCGCTGCAAGCTCCAGAAGGCGGGATCTACAATGCGGCCGCCACGCCGCATCCCCGCTCGGGTGGGCGGCTCTCCTCTCCTCCTCGGCTCCTCCTCTGGTGACTGGCTGCATCTGTGATGATAGGCATTGGGCACGCCGGTGCCGCACACCGCATACCACGGCTGAGCTGAGGTAGGTCAGTGTATGTCAGTGAGTGTATGTAGGTCAGTGAGTGTATTTAGGTCAGTGAGTGTATGTAGGCCAGTTTATGTAGGTCAGAGAGTGTATGCAGGTCAGTGAGTGTAGGTCAGTGTATGTATTTTAGGCAGGTCAGTGTATGTAGGTCAGTGTATGTAGGTCAGTGTAGGTCAGTGAATGTAGGTCAGGCAGGTCAGTATATGTATGTAGGCCCGGTAGGTCAGTGTATGTATGTAGGTCAGGCAAGTCAGTGTATGTATGTAGGTCAGGCAGGTCAGTGTATGTATGTAGGTCAGGCAGGTCAGTGTATGTATGTAGGATGTAGGTCAGGCAGGTCAGTGTATGTATGTAGGATGTAGGTCAGGCAGGTCAGTGTATGTATGTAGGATGTAGGTCAGGCAGGTCAGTGTATGTATGTAGGATGTAGGTCAGGCAGGTCAGTGTATGTATGTAGGATGTAGGTCAGGCAGGTCAGTGTATGTATGTAGGTCAGTGTATGTATGTAGGTCAGTGTATGTATGTAGGTCAGGCAGGTCAGTGTATGTATGTAGGTCAGGCAGGTCAGTGTATGTATGTAGGCCAGGCAGGTCAGTGTATGTATGTAGGATGTAGGTCAGGCAGGTCAGTGTATGTATGTAGGTCAGTGTATGTATGTAGGTCAGGCAGGTCAGTGTATGTATGTAGGTCAGGCAGGTCAGTGTATGTATGTAGGTCAGGCAGGTCAGTGTATGTATGTAGGCCAGGCAGGTCAGTGTATGTATGTAGGCCAGGCAGGTCAGTGTATGTATGTAGGATGTAGGTCAGGCAGGTCAGTGTATGTATGTAGGTCAGTGTATGTATGTAGGTCAGGCAGGTCAGTGTATGTATGTAGGTCAGTGTATGTAGGTCAGTGTGTCAGGCAGGCGAGTTTAGTGGTCAGCATTGATGGGCACTGGTAAGCCAAACAACCCCAGCCCAAAAAAAAGCCTGCGCCACATATACCACCCCGGCCTTTTTGCCACCTAGCAACGCCCCTGGGGATAGGGATGACATCAGTGGCAATGATGGGGGGAATAGGATGATATCAGTGGCGGTGGTGACTGGGGGATAGGGATGACATCATTGGAGGTGGTGGTGATGGGGGATAGGGATGACATCAGTGGTGGTGGTGATGGGGGATAGGGATGACAACAGTGGCAGAAAGATGGTGGTGGGGGGGGGGGGGACATCAGTGGTGGTGGTGATATCAGTGGTGGTGGTGGTGAAGGGGAGATAGGGATGACATCATTGGTGGTACAAACCTGATCTATTTAAATGCTCCAACCGAAAGTGATGCAACAAAAAGAGCTTGGCTTGATTGGCTGACCAACATATATAGCAATTAAACACACCAGATAAAATCATTGAATCACAAAGTGTGTAAAAACTAGACTTGAAAAGACTAGCATAATGAAGATAGAACAAAGAGTACAATGTGAGGAAAAATGTACATAAACACCCTGGTGGAGAGCACCATAACAGAGAAGGGAGGTTTCCCCCCACGCTATTACGGGCACTGTAGCAACATTAGTATTCTTAGAGCCTGTGCTGTATGAGAGGCCTCCCTCTACATGTCAGGCTCTGACACAAGGTATGTGACAGCCACATACACAAGTGAGATTATCCATCAGCACGTCTACAGGAACAGGACTGCCACCTTCAGGAGGGGCTCTGGGGGGTAGCAAGCTCATGAGACTCCATAGGGACTGCACTACCAGACAGGTGCTTCTGCAACCAGGGACCCCAAGATAAAGGAAAGAGACCACCCAGGCTGCCCAGCAGAGAGAGAGATAGAGAGATCCCAGGGGAGGACTCACCACAGGCTGCCATATGCTACCAGAAGTCAGCAACATGTCTCTGCCACTGTGTACCACTCAGGACGGGACCACTCCCACATCCTCTGACCCTTAGAAGCCCAGGGAAGGCCGCTGCTGTGGGTTACAAGAAAATGGTGACTCAAGACCACCCCAAGCCATCTCTCTCAACCCATACTGGCACTTGGTCTTAGGGAAAATAGGCACTGAGCATGGCAAATGCAGGATGTCTCCAAAAGTGAAGGTAAAATGGTGGCTGTGGCTCCAGGAAAATCGCTGCTGGCCAAAAATAGCCACATGGCAGCCATATGAACCTATGCTGGAGCCAGAGATCCTCCTCTCCACTGAAGTGGGGGGTTGTCGGCCAGCGGTAACACTGACATAGACTATAGGTGCCCAGTCATATGTGTCCACATGAGACATTTAACTCACTGGCCACCCCAGTCCAGGATGGGGCATAGTCGCTGTGGACTAAGAGCAGAGCTAGCATTCTGTGTGCTCTCGCTGGTCAAACTGGGGTGAACTGACTGTTGATAGAAGATCTCCACATGAAAAAATCCCAGGAAAAGAAAAGGAAAAAAAATAAGAAAGCTATAAGACCACAAGTCCCAGCATAAAACAATACATCCATACTCCTGACACTAGGCACAATGACTAGGGGCCTATAGTAGAGAAGGGGTTTTAAGTCCAGGGAAGACTGTCCAGTGTTCTACTCCTGTAGGCGTTGCTATAAAACCCTGTTTGGTCATGGATAAAGAAGAGGCTGTGTCCGTCAATGAACATAAGAGAAATCTTCCATAATCTTCATAGAATGCAAGAAGGTAAACAATATCTTCAGCCTTTAGAACCACTTTAAGTGATATTACAGATGAGAACTAGGAATTTACATCTTTGTATGTTTCTGACATCCAAATCTCCTTCTATCATTCAGGAACAAATCATCACGATTCCCAGTCCTGTGATCACTAGGAAATCTCTGACATGGTGATCATATAGTATTATTCACAAACACATCTGTTGGGTTATGATGTCACAGTGCCTCACACAGATAGAGAAGCATTTTGACATCTGAAGTTGGCAGGCTACAGTTTTTAAAATGGCAACACAGAAGTCCATTGGTGAGAACACGTTTTATAGATCCATTTCCTGCAATGAGCTTCTGGACGTGGAATAAAATGGAATACAATTTAGTGTTCAAGAACTATGAACCTGGTAACAGAAGACAGACCCCAGATCCAGTATAATCTGTGTACATAGATCATCATTATAATTTCTAAAGATTCAGATCTGGAAGCCCTCAGTGGAGTAGATGGTCCAAATGAAGTGTAATTATTCCAACACCATCTCCGCACTTTACACAAAGTGATTCCTGCGATAGATACACTACGGGTTTTATTTACCTTTCAGCTCCGGAGTCAGGGAATGTCCGAGTTCATCCAGCAGAATCTGATCCGGGAGACCCCCACCTATAGAGAGGAATATAAGATGATTGATCTGAGTCATGTATGATTGAAGCTGACCTTTCACATACACCAAACTACACATTACAATTATGTCCAAGCAGCAGAATATAACAAATCCTATGTTATGTAGCGCCCCCCCCCCCAATGTTTGGGGGCGCTAGGTGAAATTTAAGGGCAGTCTGAGCCAGTAATTGGGCTCAGACCAATTGTGTTCAAGTTGTTGTTCTGCTCGAGGTGTGATACTGCCCGGCAGTGTTATTCTCCTTTGCCTGCAGGTGGCGCTGTCACTGCCGGCACGGGCTGGATTACGGGGGTATCACAGCACCTTGGGTGTCCTCTCTCGGCAGCCGTGCAGTGGGCATGGTCTACCCACTGTGCATGCTGGGAGAGGGTACAAAAGGGGCAGACGCCTTTTGGCGTGAGGCGATTCCAGGGGGACCCCAGGGCTTACAGGGGGACCTCTGGTCCAGTGAGTGTGCCTCGTGGCCCGCATGGCACGAGGTGCACTAGAGTGCTTAGGCCTTGGGCACCTTCAGCCCGAGGCCCTGTTGCTGCATTGTAGGCCCAGCTCCGCTGACTAGGGCCTACGCTTCAGAGAAGATTCCCAGGCTGCCCGTTTGTAGGGGGCCCATCTTTAGGAAAGGAGTTCCAGGGGAAGAACAGTCCCCGCGGAGATAGCGACGGTACTGCTGTCTCAGGGAGAGGTCTGGAGGCCTACCTAAAGGGGAATTCAATTCATCATCTCTGACGTCCGTGCTCCATCCCGGCTGCTAGGACTGCTCTCATAGGGACTATGCGGGTGAGCAATACCCACTCAGGCTTGAGTGGCGACGAGTGTAGATATTGGGCTTAAGTGTTGCGTGCCTGAACCTTTCCCCACATCCTTCAACTCTTCTACTCTTGCTTTTCTTCAAGTTTACCTCAAAGTGCAGAAAAAGAATAAAGCCTTGCTGATTAGGTTTTACTCAAGTGTGGACATTGGCCTTATTCCAAGGAGTCGTTGGTGTGCCTAGACAACGGAGCTAAAAGATCCACTCGTGGGAGGTATTTTGCTGCAGACCCAATGTAACGAAACCAGTAGATCCCATTAACAAATCGGGGTCTGCGGGTGTGTGGCATACCGGGGGAGTAGGGAGCTACAGTTACATTTACATGTCAGAGTAAATTTCTCCATATTCTGACCATATATAAATATACAGAAGTGGTCTGATTAAGATTGTCTTCTAAATAAGTGTATGGAATAGAGTTGTAGTGTGATATTGGAGTAGAGAGAGATAGAAAAGTGTGAGTGTAGTGCGACGGCACCAGAGACACGGGACAGCACCAGAGACACGGGAGGTCGGTTTCGGAGCGGCTCGGTCACGCAGGCGCCTGAGGAAGGGGACGAGGGGCCGTGTTCGGGCGCTGGAAGGAGCTCAGGCAGATGCTGGGAAGGAACTGGCCCAAGTGATGTAAGGAAGCACTAATTCACTTTCCTGGCACCAAAGTCCTAAAATATTGTCAAGCTACGCCTGTGGACAAGCAAACTTCTTGCTTTGAATTCCTAACATAGTCTAACAAAGATGTCTCGAAAACACAGTAATAAGGCCTGACATTTGGATAGTGATTACTTCACGAGTGCCAACAAGTGAATGTTAATTTATCTGCTCTTTACGTCTAACTTCTGGTAAGCGTTCATTTATCCTACACGTGTGGTGGTGTCGGTGGAAGTTTTATCATCTATTACTTTCGGATACTGCACTTTGGATCATCTTGGACTGTTTACCAGTATATTATGGACTTTATCACATATGCACTTTTAGTAACTATTATTGTATATGTATATATTGGACGATTTTTATATTGAACTGACATAATCATTTTATAATTTTTTTATAATTTATCTACACCTTAAGGGTGGTTTTACTAGTGCTGCCTACATATTGCATGTGTGTGTATTTTTTTGATCTACATATTTACATAGTTAGTCAGGTTGAAAAAAGACACAAGTCCATCCAGTTCAACCCAAAAAAAAACAACATATAATCCCATATACACAATCCTACACTGAAGCCTCGTACACACGACCGAGTTTCTCGTCGTAAAAAACACGTCGTTTTTTTCGACGAGATTCTTGTTAAGCTTGTCGATTTTCTTGTCAAGCTTTCCATGCGTATACACTGACATTTCCCAATTTCCTCGTTGTTCTCCGCGGTCACGTCCATCACGTACGACGGCACTATAAAGGGGAAGATCTTTTTTCTTGGCGCCACCCCTTGGGCTGCTTTTGCTGATCTCGTGTTACCGCGTGTGAAGTAAAAGTTTGGGAAGAGACGATTCGCGCTTTTCAGTCTTCGTACTTTTCAGATCGTTTTCTGCGGTTCAGTTTGTGCTTGTGGGTTCGTATCTTGACTTTCAGGGCGTCTAGGCAGGTCGTATCTGTTTTACAGTGCGTTCTTGCCTGTTCGTTTCTGATTTTCAGTTCGTTATTCATAGGCCTTGCTGTTCTAAAGTGCGTTCTGTTCTGTACGTTCTGATAAGACGACCGTTTCCTAGCCATGTCGCCTGGACGTTCTCGTCGTTCGAGTTCGTGCTGTGCGTGCGCTTGGTGTTGGCCTGCTTGTTTTGGACCAAGACCAGTCCATGAATGGTGTGAGGAGGAGTTCATGGACCAAGAATTGGTTGCTCCAGCGGGACCAATTCTGCCACATGCCTCTGCTGCGGGAGATCGTCGAGAATAATCCTGAGGACTACAGGAATTTTCTCAGGATGTCTGACCCCGTTTTTCAGGAACTGTTGGCTTTGGTGTCCCCCTATATTACCAGGAAGGACACCGTTATGCGGGAAGCCATCAGTGCTGAGCAGAGGCTCATCGCCACGTTGCGTTACCTGGCGACAGGGAGAAGTCTTCAGGACTTGAAGTTCACGACAGGCATCTCCCCCCAGGCTCTGGGCCTAATAATCCCAGACACCTGTTCTGCCATTATACAAGTCCTGCAGGAGGACTATATTAGGGTAAGTTTTCTCCATTAACATCACATTTTATGTATTACATGTATGCTAATGTATTGTATTTCTTTCATCCTTCCCTAATTACCATGATTGTAATATGCTGAGAATGTCCCCTTTGTCCCCATGCATGTTGGAAGTTTTTAAATGCCCCTTTTTTCTCCTCCATGCATATTTTCCTTCACTAACCTTTCCAGCAGGGGCGCCTGTTGCTCCAAATGTTTGGGGGTTCAAACTCCAATTTAGGAAATAAACTTCCTCCTTTTTTGCTCTGGTGCCTATTAAACGCCCCCATTTGTTCCCTCTAATGCAGCCATTTTGTTCCCTCCAATGCAGCCAGTTCCCCCCCAGCCCTGCACTTACCTTCTTGTGGTCAGCGCCATCCTTCTTCTGTCCTTGATGTCTTCTCCTTCCCTTGATGTTGCATCAGCCAATCATGTTACCATTAAACAGACTTGGTGAACATGATTGGCAGAGCAGCCTGTCAGTGTTTACCCAAGGAATGCCCCCCCCCCCCCCCCCTGCGTCCCCTATTTAACTTTTCTGAAGACAATTACATCCCTCAGGCTGTAATGTGCAAGACAATTTTCCTTACTGTTTGTGATATGCAATTTTAAGCCCATAAATGCCGCAGTTCTTCATATGTCGGTCGCTTAACAGGGGGCCATCCACCTGAATAGTGGGCGGCATAGACAATACATAGGTTAATGCAAGGCATGAACCTATGTAGTGTTCTGAGTGACGGGCACAGGAGAGAGGGGGCAGTGCTCCAGCGCCCACTCTGGACGCACCGCCACTGCAATGCTATCCTGTGGCCAAACACATCTCCCCCCCCCCTCCCCATTAGAATTTATTAATGGACCATCATAGGGGGTGATGAATATGATACATGAGCCTTCCATTATACTTATTTAAAACACCTTAATAAACGTAGACTTTGCTTGATGTTGGCCTCTAATGTATTTTCGTAGAATATACTTGTAATGTTTGATTTGTGTATTTTAATATTTTTTCATCTTGTTTGACTCCACAGCTTCCTTCCACGCCACAGGAATGGCAGACTGTGGCATCGGAGTTTGCCACGCGGTGGGACTTCCCCAACTGCGGTGGTGCTATAGACGGGAAGCACGTCCGCATCGTGCCGCCACCCCGTTCTGGGTCCTACTACTACAATTACAAGGGGTTTCATAGCATTGTGCTGATAGCGGTGGTGTCAGCACGGTATGAATTCCTCTATGTTGATGTAGGGAAGAATGGCCGGATGTCCGATGGGGGATCCTTCATCCAGACGGAGTTTGCCCTCCGTCTCCAGAGTGACGACCTTGCATTGCCACCGGATGCAGGGAATATTGAAGGACTCCCCTTTGTTTTTTTGGCTGATGAAGCCTTCGGGCTCGGACCACATCTTATGAGGCCATTTCCTCAGAGGACCCTGACCCCAGAGAAGAGGGTGTTCAATTACCGGCTGGCCAGGGGCCGAAGAGTCGTTGAAAATGCCTTTGGCATAATGGCCAGCCGGTTCCGCTTTTTTATGACTTCCATCCACTTGGCGGACTACAAAATAAACTATGTAGTGTTATGCTGCTGTGTGCTACACAATTTTCTTGGCCGCAAATCCAATTCATATATGGCCTCAGTTTTGCCAGAGGCTGGACTTTCCCCTGATAATCCCCTGCCGGGCCTGGAATCTGCCCGTGCTGGCTTGCCCCCCCCAAAATGCCCATGAGGTTCGGGACAAATATATGGACTATTTCACGGGTAGGGGGGCAATTCCTATGCCAGGCTATGTCTAAAGATTGCTATCTAACGATCCAAATAAAAATCTTGTTTAAACTTCTAACTTTTGTTGGTTTCCTGTCTCATAGTTTGTCTTAGTGCATTTGTAGTGCCAAGTGTATTTTCCTTTAGTAAATACCAACCATTTCACTATGTAACCTTAAAAAACTTACCAAATAAGGTTAGAGCATATTAGAAAAAGAAGCTACACGTTGTTTGTGTTCAAATCTTTTACTATGTGCGAATTCACACACCTTTTTTATTTTTTTTATTTTACATTTTTTGTTTGCCTGGCCACAAACCGGCAATTGTTTTCTTATGAAAATACAAAAACAACAGTTGCATTCCAAAAATTACAAAATTGGATACCTCGGAGCAATCTGAGACATTCACGACGTGTTCGAATTTTGACGCATGCGTGGTGTGTATATAGCAAACACACATGTGACTATAGTACGTTCGGTGTGCGGAGAGAGGTGTTCAAGTGACGGACGTGCGAACAAAGGTATGTGATTTTGTGACTTGTACAAATTGTTGGCCTATACTGTCTTGAGAATGTTGTAGGATATATATGGTGACTACGATGTTAAGGAGGTTAGACTGTTTGCCTCACATTAGTTATATATTATTTCTTAAACTTGCATATACAATATGAATGTCTTTATTAGCGACAAAGAGTTCCTGGCGGAATTTATTGACCGGGTAAGGGAGCTGCCCGCTCTGTGGGAGACGAAAAACCCCATCCATAAAAAAAGAGGGGTGAGAAAAGCAGCGCTGGAGAAGCTGCTCCCATTTGTGCATACCAAGGTGCCCACAGCCACAGCAAAACAAGTGGACACTAAAATTGGGAGCTTGAGAGGTACCTACAGGACTGAACGCTCTAAGGTGCTGGCTTCTCAGAGGTCAGGAGCAGCAGCAGGTGATGTGTATGTCCCGATTTTGTGGTACTACAACAGGATGTCCTTCCTGGATGACCACATTGAGGCAAGGCCATCACTCTCCACTCTTCCCCCCAGACTTCCCTGCAGCCAACCTGAGCCTTCTCTGGAGCAAGAGGAGGCAGCCATCCTGGATGATCCTGATTTGGCCATCTGGAGCCAGGTATAGTATTAACTGAAAATGTATTGGGATAAAATTAATGTTTGACAAATATGTCAAGATGACAAACATAAAATATTTTGGGTTCCACAAGTGAAATCAAGATCTGGAGACATTTGTCTGCACTTAATTGGGTGCTAAATAGTCAATCTGATGTAGGTGTAAATTATAAAAAAATGATTTCTGGATTTACATTCTAATTGCTTCAATCATGTTTCTAGTTTGATGCAAAGATTAAAACAACATATTAAACTATGTCCCTTTTTCATACACAGGATGAAATCAGCCAGGAGGAGGGTCTGGAAACTGTCAGGCAGGAGGAGGAAGGGCCCAGTGGCAGCCAGGAGGTGGCAGGGCCCAGTGGCAGCCAGGAGGTGGCAGGGCCCAGTGGCAGCCAGGAGGTGGCAGGGCCCAGTGGCAGCCAGGAGGTGGCAGGGCCCAGTGGCAGGCAGGAGGTGGCAGGGCAAAGGAGAAGCACCAGATCCCAGGTGCCTCCCATCCGGCTTCCCAAAAGAGGCAGGAGGGACAGGACCACCAGTGAGGCAGCAATGGCCCTTATTAAAGAGGCCCATGCCACCCTCAAAGAGCCCACATCCCCTGAAGAGGCCATTGGCGGCCTAGTGGAGGCAAAGTTCAAGGTGATGAGCATGGAGCAACGCCTCCTATGCGAGCCCCTGCTCATCACCTTGCTCAACAAGGGGGTGATGGGAAAAATTACCCCTAATACCGCCATTTGTGAGGTGGCCCAACTGACCCAACCTCAACCTCCTCCTCCACCTCCACATTCTTCTTCTGCCCCACCCCCTTCTCCTCCACCTCCACCTTGTTCTTCCGCCCCACCCCCTTCTCCTCCACCTCCACCTTGTTCTTCCACCCCACCCCCTTCTCCTCCACCTCCACCTTGTTCTTCTGCGGCACCCCCTTCTCCTCCACCTCCTCCTCCTCCTCCTGACAGGAGTACCCCTCCAGTGGCCCAGCCTCCAGCCAAATGAAGAAGGAAGGCTGCAGGGAAGGCTTCAGGAAAGGCTGCAGGGAAGGTTGCCAGGAAGACGAGGAAGTGATGGCCTTGCTTCATTGTGGTCGGACAGAAGGCAGCCTGTTGTAGTACCACACACTTGGGACATATATCTCACCTGCTGCTTTTCCTGACCTCTGGGAGGCCAGCATCAGATTGTGCTCAGAAATGTTGGCCTTCTCAAGCTCCCAATTTTAGTGTCCACTCAGGGTTGCTGTGTGCTCTGGGGTCCCTGGGATGCACAAATGGCAGCAGATTCTCCAGCGCTGCCTTCTCTTTATTTTATTTGAAACATGAATAAATGTTATTTTTGTTTAAGTTCATACTTGACTATGTGTATTTGTAAAAATGTAAAATCTAGCTTTGGAGTAAGCAGATAGATTTGACTGACCAAAAAAGGGACAAATAACAACCCCCCCAAAAAATAACTAAATCGTGTTTCCCAAAAAAGTGTGTAAATTTAAATCATATATATTAAAATATTCAATGGGAGATCACTACCAAAACATTGCGAAATTACAATTAACATCAGTTAGAAAAAGAACTAATTTTTAAATATTCCTAAAAACTTGCACGATATAATACACATAAATCTTCTTAAGAGCAGCATGAAAAAGGATAAAAAAAGATAGTCATAACTCGGTGTGAATATCAGCAGCAAAAGAAGTTCATTCGTTTGGATTAATGTCACATTTTAACGAAGATTTGAATGCACAACATTTAAACGATGCAAATATTTATGAGCGTGACGAATGTGCTATCTCCATTACGAAGGCTTGTTTTACCAGAAGATGCGCTCCCGTCTCATACTTGATTCTGAGCATGCGCGCTTTTGGAAGAGTCGTAAAAGCATACACACGAACCATTTTCTCGCCACAAAACAGGCCGACGAGAAACACGACGAGGAAATCTGGAATCCTGACGAGAAAATAGAGAGCAGGTTCTCTATTTTCTCGTCGAGATTCACGGCAGTTTTCTCGTCGTAAAACCATACACACAAACGGTTTTCTCAACAAAAAAGCTCTCGCGGCACTTTTCTTGCCGGTTTTGGACGAGAAACTCGGTCGTGTGTACGAGGCTTCACAGTTGATGCAGAGAAAGGCAAAAAAAACAGCAAAGCATGATTCAATTTGCTCCAGCAGGGGAAAAAAATCCTTCCTGATCCCTTGAGAGGCAATCAAATTTTCCCCGGATCAACTTTACCTATAAATGCCAGTAACCAGTTATATTATGTACATTTAGGAAAGTATCCAGACCTTTTTTAAAGCAATCTACTGAGCTGGCCAGAACCACCTCTGGAGGGAGTCTATTCTACATTTTCACAGCTCTAAAGCCTCGTACACACGGCCGAAAATCTCGTCAAGAAAAAACACGTCGTTTTTCTTGACGAGATTCTTGTACAAGAAACTTGTCCCGGCCGAGTGTACACACGCTCGATTCAAAGAACCTGCAGTTCTTTGAATGGAGCGAACGCGGTGACGTCATCGACACATTCGATGCCGTCGCCGCCATCTTGCTACACCCTATCTATGCCTAGGAAGCTACCGCGCATGCGTCAAAGTCATTTCGAGCATGCGCGGGCTTCCCGGAGGACAGGTAAGTGTACACACACACAATTTTCTCGTCGAGAAACAGGCTGACGAGAATCTCGACGAGAAAATAGAGAGCAGGTTCTCTATATTTCTCATCGAGATTCTTGTCGGTTTTCTTGACGAGAAACCATACACACGAACGATTTTCTCGGCAAGAAAGCTATCTCGGCAGTTTTCTTGTCCTTTCTTGCCGAGAAACTCGTTCGTGTGTACGAGGCTTTACTGTGAAGAAACCTTTCCCTATTTTGAGATTAAATCCTTTTTCCTCTAGATTAAAAGAGTGCCCCCTTGTCCTCTGTGCTGACCTTAAAGTGAATAACTCACCACCAAGTTTACTATATGGACCACTTATGTATTTATATATGTTGTTCATTTGCCACTTAATCTCCTCTTCTCAAGAGTGAATAAATTCAGTTCCTCTAATCTTTCCTCATAGCTGAGCTCCTCCATGCCTCTTATCAGTTTGGTTGCCCTTCTCTGCACTTTCTCCAGTTCCATGATATCCTTTTTTGAGTACTGGTGCCCAAAACTGAACTGCATATTCCAGATGAGGTCTTACTAATGTAGCGATACCCCCAGTTAAGAGGTCTGCATTGATTGTTTTGGGCCCTGTAGCAGAGGTGGGGGACTTGAGTCACATGACTTGACTTAAGTCAGACTTGAGTCACCTGTTTGAGGACTTGCGACTTGCTTGACAGAATTCAATAAATGACTCGACTTGACTTTGACTTGTCACTAATGACTTGCGACTTGACTTTGACTTGGGCTATATGACTTGCAATGACTTGACACCACTAACACTAACCGCAAGCCGCCGTCTGCCTACCTGATAAGCGTGTCATGCAGACAGACGGCGACCATTGCAGTGTTCAAAAGCCGCGCCTCCTTGTCTGTGATAGGCGGAACACTCAATTTCACAGCAGGCAGTGTTCAGCCTATAACGGACATCCTCTTATCCTCGTCTGTGTTATGAGGATGAGCGGATGTCCGTGATAGGCGGAACACTGAATGCTGGGAAATTGAGTGTTCCGCCTATCACAGACGAGGAGGAGGCGCGGCTTTTGAATACTGGAATGGCCGCCGGGATGCCGCCGATCAGGTACACGGCTGACGGGCACAGTGAAGCATGGGCACAGTGAGACACGGGCACAGTGAGGCATTGGGCACAATGAGGCATTGGGCACAGTGAGGCATTGGGCACAGTGAGGCATTGGGCACAGTGAGGCATGGGCACATAACCAATATTATTTATTGTTATCCCTGCTATTATTTTTATACAGTATGGGGTAGATCAGTATTTTGACTTGATTTGTGACTTGACCAAAATAAATGACTTGACTTGACTTGCTTGACTTCTAGCAGGGACTCGACTTGACTTCCTTGCTTTTCGTCACAGTAACTTGTGACTTGCTTGAGACTTGAAGGTTAAGACTTGAGACTTGCTTGTGACTTGCTGATGTGTGACTTACTCCCATGTCTGCTGTAGTGCACCGCTGTCAACCCCTGGCAATTGGCTCTAACCTCTCGTGGCACAGTTAGTAAAGGGGATGGTAGAATCGCAATCACTCTATGATTCTCTATGACACAATCCCACAGTAAGGCACACAATAATAGTATAGTGCAGTAAATGACACTGACAACCAATATACTTAGTGTTAGTGGTGTCATAGACTATTTTCTGAAAAAGGGGAACTTAGTCTGCTTCAGAGAAAGGGGGGGGGGGGGTAATGTGGTCACATGGTTTACAGTCCACAAAAAAAAAGACATTAGTAGAAAAGACACATTCCAAACTGACAGGGAGGATTTGTATGGTAATGTATACAAGAGCAAATCAAGAGAAAAAGAGAGAGCAATATTAGTGGTGAGGAGTGCTGTATATATATATATATATATACAGTATGTACGGTGTTTATCACTGATAATGAAGTTACACTTGGGATAATTGGTGCCAATCATTATTTTATCACATTGTTGTCTGAAAACACAAAGTCCTGTTACCTGTCTCTGTGATCTCACCCAGAACCACCAATAAATTAGGATGAGGATGATCTTTCTGTAGCTCATAGAGACATTCCCAGAGTCCAATCACAGCTTCTCTTCCCCGTTCCTGAATATCTTGTAACAAGGTGTGAGAGAAGGCAGACTGATCTTTTTCCATTGACTCGTATTTCTGGAAAAATATATATTATTAACAATAGTTCCATATCTGCAGGTAAAATGTAACTTCAATTTTTTTTAGTTAACCACTTAAAGCGGAGGTGCAGCCATTTTTTTTTTTTTTTTAAAAGTCAGCAGCTACTAACAGTGTAGCTGCTAACTTTTAATAAGGACACTTACCTGTCCTACCCGCCTGCGATGTCGATCGATCGCTGCTGGCAGGTCCCGGCTCCTCCATCCTGACTAAGAGAAACAGGCAGTGAAGCCTTACGGCTTCACTGCCTGTTTCCTACTGCGCATGCGCCACTCGCACGGCGCTTTGTGAATGGGGCGGCTTGCCTCCTGAGATACACACAGTTCCCAGAAGGCAGCGCGCCCCATTCACAAGAAGAGGAAGCGGAAAGAGAACCACCCCGGAAAAGAAGAGGCACATTAGAGGCACATTAGGGGACTTTCGCATAGCAACAGGCATTTCAGGTGAGTATAACATTTTTTTTTTTCTATTAATTTTTTTCTTTTTTTTTTAGGATTTTTTATGTAAAAAAAAAATTCTGGGTGGACCTCCGCTTTAAGGACCAGCCACTGTATATATACACACGTCGGCAGAATGGCTCGTACAGGCACAATCACGTACCTGTACGTCCCCTTTATTTGCCCGACGTTGGGGTCGTGCTCGCGACCCCCCTGCCTTCCCCGTGAGTCGGACCGCGGGTCCTGCAGACTCGATCGCCGTGGGCATCCCCGCGATCGTCTCACGGACGGATGGAGTGGGGAGATGTTAGAGTAAACACAACATCTGGCGGGGCGTGGCCTGGATAGCAATGGGATAGGTCGCATGTGATGTGAGCTCCGTCTGCCCATACTCCTAACCTACCATCCTGCCTGCATCCTGCTCGGTTCCTGCCATCCCCTACATCCGAGGACGTGTCCTGCGCTCCCTGTGGTTCCTGAAGCCTGTTAGCCCGCTGGTTTGCCGCCACTGCCGTCGCGGCGCTTCCCGGTCATCTGCTTCAGGAAAGGCCCCGGCTTCGGCCTAGTTCCTGGTTCGGCGGCCATCTTGGCCCTCCCGACGGCGGCCCTGGACACTTCTCCTTGCCTCCCTGGGCGCACTGGGCTCCATCCTCTTCTACATCGGCCCCCGGATTACCTGCTGCAGCTGCTGGGGTGTCTTTGCACTCTGCACCTGCTGTGTGAGCGGACCGCGGTCTCGGCCTGACTCCCGGAACGGCGGCCATCTTGCTCCACCTGGAGACATCTTTGGCAAGTATTACAGGCCTCCCTGACTCCCCTGAGCTCAGATTCCCCTGCATGCAGCCTGTTGCCATTACAGCTGCTTGAGAGTGACCTGCTGCCTACGTTGGGCCGTCCCTGGGCAGCGGTGGGGGGGGAGGTTGTGGAGGACCCGGCCTCCTTAACAGCGGCCATATTGGTGCACCCAGGGATCTTCCCTGTCGCCTTACAGCATGTCTCCGTCTAAAAATAATTCTGAAGCCATCGATAAACTGGCCAGATACCGCCGGCTTGAGGAGGGGGATCGGCAGGTCAGAGACGGCGCTGCTGCTTTCCTGGATGCGGATCACTCTGTGGTGGCTACTAACAAATTACTGGATGCCATCGCCATGTGCCAGAGCACGCTTACCACCAAGATCGAGGAGGTAAAAATTGATGTGTCCCTTATCAGGCAGGATCTCTCTACCCTCAGGGACCGCGTGACGGAGACGGAGACCCGTATTAGCAGAGCAGAGGATATCTTACACCCTTTACAACATACCACCGATGAGGTGCGCCGCCAGTTACAACAGATTAGCGCAAAACAGGATGACATGGAAAATCGCCTTCGGAGATGTAACCTCCGCTTCATCGGTCTTCCTGAGTCTGCTGAGGGCACCGATCCGGAGAGCTTCCTTGAAAACCTCCTAACCTCAACCTTCGGCAGAGACGCATTTTCGGTAATGTTTGCAGTGGAGAGAGCTCATCGAATCCCTGGCCGCCCTCCTCCCCAAGGAGCTCCACCGCGTACCCTGATAGCGAAGTTCCTTAATTTCAGGGATCGCGACAAGATCCTCCGCCTAACCAGAGAGAAGGGGAATATCTCCCATACCAACGCTCGTGTTGCCGTCTTCCCGGACTTCTCCAATGAGGTGCAACGGCAGCGGTCCAGGTTCCAGGATGTTAAGAAGCGCCTCCGCACTCTACACCTCAAATACGCCATGCTGTACCCTGCAAAGCTTCGTGTGGAGTGCGACGGTCGGACCCACTTTTTCGAGGACCCGGAGTCGGCATCCACTTGGATTGACCGGAGAGATCGGCGAGATTGAGCATACCGCGATGTCTGGGAGCTGTGAGTACTTTTCTTTTCTCTCCCCTGCTGCCCCCTGTGCCGGTGGCACTCCCTGTTCGTGCCCTGGTGATTCGCCTCACGGTTGCTCTGTTGCTGGTGGGTGCCCTCCGCCGGGACGGGGGAGACAGACCTAAAAGCCTTTTTCGCCCCTCCTCGGATCTCACAGCATGCTCGCCACCTTCGGGTGACCTAACTGTTACTTCCCCGTTCTCCCCACGCATGGGAGATGCTTGTAGAGGGCAGCTTACCGAACGTTGCTGGAACTTCCTATCTTACTTTACGTACCACCCTGATGGCAGGCGGGGCTCCCTTCTGCACAGCTGCAATGGTGTTGTGCTTTTGTGGCCCCTACACCCCATGCACTTCTCAGAGAAGAAGTCGCCCCCCTAGGTTCTCTATGGACTTTTTTCACTCCCCCCGTTTACCTGATTGTTTTTTCCTCCTTTTTTGTTTTCTGTTCATCACAGGTATCTATGTCCCTTTGAAATTAAGTCCCTCGCCTCCAATGCTTTTTTCACGTTGGATGTCCTGTTGTGTTGATACCTGGTTTTGGGATACTATGTTCATGCCGAGTTGGGGTGGCACTGGACTGGGAGGGAGGGGAAATGTTTTGGCTGTTTTTTATTTGCCACTATGTTCACAATTGTTTATTTCTGCTAAAGGTACTATGTCATTGTCATACATGCACTATCAATATTGGTTGCTGATGTGTTCTGTACTGTCTGATGTGTCCTTATCTGCTCTGCTGGTCCTGGTCTGGCTGCGGTCTATTATACACACCATATACCCACCATGAGTTCCCTGAAGTTCCTCACGTGGAATGTTAGAGGCTTACGCAATAAGATCAAACGCACAGCGGTCCTGACATTTCTCAAATCTCAGAGAGCTGACATTATCACACTGGTCGAGACCCATGTCACGGGCCACTTGCAATCCTCCCTTAAAAAACCTTGGGTGGGGTGGGCTTATCATGCCACTCACACCTCATATTCCAGAGGAGTATTGGTCCTGGTTGCCAAACGGGTACCTTTTGAGCTTATACTGCTCCGCACGGATCAGCAGGGCAGATATGTGTTTATGCACGCCACCATTAATGGGTCTCCTATCCTGCTACTTGCCTGCTATATTCCCCCCCCGTACAACTCAGCTGTAATTCAGGAAGGCCTTGCCTTTATGACACAATACCCCTCCGTACCGGCAGTGTGGATGGGGGACTTCAATATGACCCTGATCCCCGCTCTGGACCGTCTGGGCACACTGGATCCCCCCCTTAACCCACCGACCCATACCAGACTGCACCGCATAATGACCGACTTTGCTCTTGTCGACACTTGGCGCCACAGACACCCGCACACTAAAGTCTTCTCATGCTTTTCAGCCAGTCATAACACAATGTCACGAATTGATTTTGTTTTTATCTCAATGTCCCTGCTGCCTAAGCTAGGAGATGTGGGCTTTGCTCCGAGAGTACTCTCGGATCACGCCCCCTACTGGGTCACGATCCAGCTCCTGAAGGCTTCCCCTGCTCCTTCTTGGCGGCTAACCCCGTTCTGGCTGACTGCCCTGCGGGACCAGGATGACATCCCCACAGAATTGCAATACTATTTTACGGCCAACAGGGACACTGCCACGCATGATGTGGTGTGGGAAATGTTTAAACTTCACGCTCGTTCCCTACTTTCCACACGTATTAACAGGCTTAAACGGTCATCAACATTTATTGTCCAGCAGGCTGCGGAGCACCTGCAGGCGCTGGAGGAGGCGTTCCACCGGGACCCCTCGCCCAGCGCGGCCAACAATCTAAAGATTCAGGCGCGCCAGGTCTCCCAATTGCACATAGAGAAGGCTAAACAACGTATCTTCTTCTGTAGACAGAGGGTGTTTGAGTATGGAGAGAGATCGGGCAAACTGCTCGCATATCTCGCCCACTTGGATATGCGTCCCCCTGTGGTGGTGTCCTTGACCGACCCGCAGGGGAACGACATCACCGATCCGCAACTGGTGGCGGAGGAATTTGGGAGATTCTACCGTGCACTCTACACTTCCAGGGTCACCCACACTCCCCAAGACACCAGGGACTACCTAGCGGGAGTTCAATTCCCTAAACTGACAGACGACCAGCTTGAAATTCTGGAAGCCCCTATTACTGAGGAGGACATCTCCGAGGCCATTTCCTGTCTGGCCTCATCCAAGGCCCCAGGATTGGATGGCCTACCTCTTGAATTCTCTGCCACCTACTCTGAAATCCTAATCCCTGAACTTAAGTACCTGTATAAATCTATATTTGACTCAGGAGTTCTACCCCCATCTATGCGAGAAGCCCAAATAGTCGTAATTCCCAAACCCGGAAAGGACCCTAAATACCCGGAGTCGTATAGGCCCATTTCCCTGTTACAGGTAGACATTAAAATATTAGCTAAGATTCTAGCCTCCCGCCTCAACCAGGTTATTCTGTCATTGATACACCCTGACCAAACCGGCTTTATGCCAGGGAAGAACACGGCCATGAATATTCGCCGCCTATTTATGAATATTCAGGGGTCCCATGATGAAATTGGCTCGAGGGTCATGGTGGCGCTGGATGCCGCCAAGGCCTTCGACTCCGTGGAGTGGAACTACCTGTGGGAGTGTCTCTCAAGATTTGGATTTGGCCCCAGCTTTATTCGCTGGGTCCAACTCCTCTATCAATCCCCGAGGGCCAGAGTGTTTGTGAATGGTTGGCTTTCTGACCAGTTCCCGCTGGAGAGGGGGACCCGGCAGGGCTGCCCCCTTTCCCCCATGCTTTACGCATTGGCTGTGGAGCCGTTGGCCATAATGGTCCGTGCGGACACTTGCATCCGAGGTCTCAGGATGGGGAACCTGGAAGAAAAGATTGGGATGTATGCCGACGACACACTTTTGTATCTGGCGGACTCCGGTCCTTCTCTTATAGCAGCCCTCCAGTCCATAGAACGTATGGGTGGCCATTCGGGTCTGAGTATTAATTGAGCTAAGTCCCAGATCCTTCCGATTGACCATTTCCCCTCCTCGTTCGCGTCCCCTCCTCTGGCTCTCCCAAGGGTCTCCCAGATTAAATACCTTGGCGTACAGGTCACTAGATCGCTCTCAGATTATAAACTACTGAACATTGAACCCCTGTTTGCTCTGATCAAGAACAAGACGCAGACTTGGGCCAGACTACCCCTGGGTGTTATGGGTCGCGTCAGCTTGGTTAAGATGATACTCCTTCCCAAGATACTCTATTTGGTCTGGCATGCTCCCCTCTATATACCACAAATTTTTTTCAGGACAATTGAATCCATCCTGAATTCATTTATTTGGGGTCATGGCAGACACAAATTATCCTGGAGAATCCTGAAGAACCCTGTGACGTTGGGAGGAGCTGCTCTCCCTGACTTTCAGGATTATTATTTTGCCTCCCAGCTGTCCCACTTCTATTATTTTGATAAACATGAACTAACGAGATACCAGACACTACTCTGTGAGCACCCAGATGACTCGGCCCACACCCCACTTCAATCGGTCCTAAGAGCCCCATTGACAAGACGCCCCCCCAACGCACAGCAGACATGTTGACTCACCACCGGAGGGTATGGCGGGCGGCACTGCAGAGAACTGGGACCCCAAGGGTACACTCTCATACCCCTCTCTGGTACAATACATGCTTGCCAGAATTAGTGTCCATTCCGGACCCCGCGGCGTGGATACGCCATGGGATCTTATACATACACCAGATCATGACCGATTCAGGCCTTAGGTCATTCCAAATGCTGAAGGACGAATTTTCCCTCCCCAATTGCCTTTTCTTCAGGTATTTGCAACTCCGTCACGCCATACAGGTCCAGTTTTCTGGCTCTTACCCGTCCCTGGCAGTCCCCTCCATAGTGAACACAGTCACGGGTAATGTGCCTGCTAAGCTCATCTCCACTTTGTACTCCGCCATTCGTCTCCCTAGCACCACAGCATTGGCCTATACTGCTAAGACTAGATGGGAGGCGGATGTTGGACTTATAGAGGATGAGGACTGGGGCGAGATTTTGGAGGACGTGAAAAAGGTTTCCCCCAAGCTGTCGGACCGCCTCACACAGCTGTACATTATACATAGAGCATATCTGACCCCTCAGAGAGTGGCACGTTTCAGGCCCACGTACAATCCAGGATGCTGCCTCTGTGACCATACCCCGGGCTCCTTTTACCACCTCATATGGTTCTGCCCTACCATTCAGGCATATTGGACACAGGTGATACGCTTCCTACACGATCAGATGGGCTCCCCTGCTACCCTTGACCCAAAGATGTGCCTACTTGGCCTGTTGCCAGACTTGGATGCCGACAAACCCCTCCGTACCTTTTTACATGAGACGCTATTCTTGGCAAGAAAAGTAGTGGCCCGTAATTGGATGCAGGCCCTGCCCCCTACAGTTCAGTGCTGGAAAAAGGCGGTTAACGATGCTCTCCCATATAAAAAACTGATTTATGTACATAGAGGGTGTCCGCTAAAGTATGAGAAGGTCTGGGACAGATGGATGGCGGATGGTGAAACGTGTACCTGACATGTTGATTTTTTGTTTTTGTTGTATACCGGCTCTACTTTCACTGCTGTTATTATCTTTGTGACACACAGATGCTTCACTGTGTTCATGTATGTACTATTATATTGGCCATACTGGCTTATGTTGATTTATGTACCATGCATACTTTTCAATAAAGTTGGTTTCCAATTAAAAAAAAAAAAAAAACACAACATCTCCCCGCTCCCCTACTGACAATGTCAGCGATCTCCGCTCTGTGTAAACAGAGAAGAGATCGGTGATGTCTCACTCGTAGCCATGCCCCCACACAGTAGTAATCACTCCCCTAGGACACACTTAACCCCTTCAGCGCCCCTAGTGGTTAACCCCTTCACTGCCAGTGTCATTTTCACAGTAATCAGTGCATTTTTATAGCACTGATCGCTGTGAAAATGACAATGGTCCCAAAAATGTGTCAAAAGTGTCCGATGTGTCCGCCATAATGTCGCAGTTACAAAAAAAAAAAATCGCTGATCGCCGCCATTACTAGTAAAAAAAAAAAAAAATTATAAAAATGCCATAAAACTACCCCCTATTTTGTAAACGCTATAACTTTTGCGCAAACCAATCAATAAACGGCAATTGCGATTTTTTTTTTTTTTTTTACAAAAATATGTAGAAGAATACGTATCGGCCTAAACCGAGGAAAAAAATAATGTTTTTTTATATATTTTTGGGGATATTTTTTATAGCAAAAAGTAAAAAATATAGATTTTTTTTCAAAATTGTCACTCTATTTTTGTTTATAGCGCAAAAAATATAAACTGCAAAGGTGATCAAATACCACCAAAAGAAAGCTCTATTTGTGGGAAAAAAAGGACGTCAATTTTGTTTGGGATCCACGTCGCGTGACCGCGCAATTGTCAGTTAAAGCGGCGCAGTGCCGAATCGCAAAAAGGGGCCTGGTCTTTATGCTGCGTATTGGTCCGGGGCTTAAGTGGTTAAATACATAAAAATCATTCTGGTTGCTGAACACTCCATTCAGAAAATAAAACATTGTCACCAGGAAGTTATACTGAGTGCTGCTGACACATGCCTGAACTCTGCCTGACTTTTGTGTGCTTTTGCTTTTAGTAATAGGACACAACCAGAGCTGCAGGCAAGAGAAAGACAGTAGTAAGAAGAGCCGGCAAGCCTGTAATCCTTGAAGTGTCGTTTATTGGTACATCAGAGTGACAATAAAACAAACTGACGCGTTTCGGCAATAGGACGGGAACCCCGTCAGGGAAAAAAACGACGGTTTTCCTGATGAGATTCCTGGCAAGCTTTCCTTGCTCGCCGAGTGTACACACGGGCCATTCAAAAGAACCGCCGTTTATTTGAAGGGCAAGAACGCGGTGACGTCATCGACTACGACGAGCATGCGCTCGTCACATTCGATGCCGTCGCCGCCATCTTGCTACACCCTACACTGCCCTTGTATGCTACCGCGCATGCTTCAAAGTCTCATCGAGCATGCGCGGGTTTACCTGGAGACAGGTAAGCATATACACGCTCGGTTTTCTCGGCAGGAAAACACTGCAGAGAATCCCGACGAGGAAAATTAGAGAGCAGGTTCTCTATTTTTCTCGTCGAGATTCCCGGCAGTTTTCCCGACGAGAAACCATACACACGCACGGTTTTCTCTGCAAAAAGCTCTCCCAGCAGTTTTCTTGCCGAGAAAACCGGTCGTGTGTACGCGGCTTCATGCCGCGTACACACGACCGCTTTTCTCGACGAGAAAAACTGAATTTTTTTTTCGCCGAGAAAAACGATCGTCTGTGGGCTTTATGTCGTTTTTGTCGTCTAGAAAAACGGCATAAAAAAACGACGAGAAAATTTAGAACATGTTCTAAATTTTCTCATCGTTTTTTCCAGCATTTTTTTCCGCGGCAGTTTTCCCATAGGGAAACACTGCCGCGGAGCCCACAGACGGTCGTTTTTCTCGTCAAGAGAAAAAAATGACGGGAAAAACGACCGTGTGTAGGGAACCAAGCGGTTCCCTCGTTTTTCCTGTCATTATTCACGGCGTTTTTTTAACCGCCGTGAATAATGATCGTGTGTACGCGGCATCAGTCGTAGTCTTGTAGTCAAGAAAGACAACAGATCTGATTTGTACTATTAACCATGGCTTCGATGTTTACAACTTTGGCATCCAGTGCAGACACTCCCACTGTCAGCCTGATCTGAAATATCAGTTGGTGTGCAGTAGGGTTGTCCCGATACCGATACTAGTATCGGTATCGGGACCGATACCAAGCATTTGCGCGAGTACTTGTACTCGCGCAAATGCTCCCGATGCCCAGTCCGATACTTTTTTTTTTTTCTCAGAGCGGGGGGTGGAGAGCAGGGCGGAGACCAGGGCGGAGAGTGTGCGGCGGGGGGCGGAGAGTGTGCGGCGCGGGACGGAGAGCAGGGCGGAGAGCGTGGCGGGGGCGGAGACCAGGGCGGGGGGCGGAGACCAAGACGGAGAGCGTGGCAGAGACCAGAGCGGAGAGCAGAGCGGGTCTTCAGGCGGGTAAGTAAAATTAATCTGATCCAATTGCCTTGCCTGTCTGCTGCTCAAATGCTACCTGTTCCCCCTTCACCTCCATGCCGCTGTGCCCCCTTCACTTCCATGCCGCTGTTCCCCCTTCACCTCCATGCCGCCGTCCCCCTCCGTGCTCCTCCTCCACCCCCTTGGTATCTCAGGATGGAGAGCGGAGGTAGGAGCCGGTAAATCCGGCTCCTTACTTGTCGGAATGGACAGAGTCATCACTGACTCTGTCCATTCACATAACTGAAACATCGTAAACTGTGTTTACAATGTTTCAGTTTATGAATGGAGAGGAGCCGCTGTCTTCTCTCCATTCATTTTCAGCGCAGCAGAGGCTGCTGAGAAAGGGACTGGGGAATATGTGTCCCTAGTCCCTTTCTCTGTCTCAAAGGGGAGATGTCAGAGGTCTGTTAAGACCCCTGATATCTCACCAAAGCCCCCCAACAGGGCTGATAAAAAAAAAAAGAATAAAATAAAAATGAATTGTAAAAAAAAGAAAAGAAAAGAAAACACACACACTGACACTGTCCACCCCCCCCCCCCCCCTCCTTAAAAAAATAAAGCATTGTAAAAAATAAATAAATTAAATAGTAAAAAAAAAAAAAAAAATACTGACACGTGAGATTAAAAAAAAGTATCGGTATTCGGTATCGGCGAGTACTTGAAAAAAAGTATCGGTACTTGTACTCGGTCTTAAAAAAGTGGTATCGGGACAACCCTAGTGTGCAGGGAATGATAGGAATTTAGAATAAAAGATTTATGTGTAATTTCACACAAGACATTTTAAAAACAAAAAAAAACGTTGTTTTTCAACAAGTGGTCTAATGAGAACTTTTACTGTATATCTGTCTAGTGCTCTTCTTGAAGAATATTACTCTGAAGTACAGACTATGAAGCACATGATTAATTTCCTCCAGTGGTTCTTCAGATGTCTAATTTTTTCACTTTTATACTGCAGCTCTAAATTTATGTTACTGCTGTAGCGGGGTCTTCAAATTTAGGGGAATGTTTGAGTGGTAGTTGTACTCAAACACCTTAATTGATAGCGCTTTGCTAACTACTTTATACCGCAGGTAGGATATTAGTGTATAGTTCCCTGTGGCCTGAGGATGGCGCTGCCATCAGAGGCTAGGGTTGAACCGCTGGTATATTGCTGTGCCTTGGATGTCCCCTCTCGGCAGTGGTATGGTGGGCGTGGTCGGTCTGCTGTGCATGCCGGGAAAGGATATAAAAGGGGCAGACACTGCCTGCTCGGGGTCTGTGCTGGTTCTTCTTCTCGCCCGGGGGGTCCTACCCCCGGGGAGTGTGTTGCTGTTCTGCATATCAGTCCCAGGCACCTTTAGCCCTCGGGCTGCAAATGAAGGCCTGGGGTCCAGCACCTTTGGCTGGGGCCCACGGAGGGAGGTAGAATCCCAGGGTGCTGCCTTGCGAGGAGACCCGTTTCTAAGATGAGGAGGCCGGGGGAGGACCGTTCCGAGGGACTGGTGAGGAATCACAGTGAAGGAAGCGGCCCGGTAACTCTCTGGAGGGATGTCATCTCCCCCAAAGAGGCCTAATACCACAAGCAAAGGTCACCAGGTCTGTGGCAGAGACCCAAAGTCACCAGGTCTGTGGCAGAGACCCAAAGTCACCAGGTCTGTGGCAGAGACCCAAAGTCACCAGGTCTGTGGCAGAGACCCAAAGTCACCAGGTCTGTGGCAGAGACCCAAAGTCACCAGGTCTGTGGCAGAGACCCAAAGTCACCAGGTCTGTGGCAGAGACCCAAAGTCACCAGGTCTGTGGCAGAGACCCAAAGTCACCAGGTCTGTGGCAGAGTTTGAGCAGAGACTGTGTGTAATCTAGTTCGAGCATCATTCCGGCTGCTAGGATCCACTCTAATGGGAGACTATCCGGGTGAGCTAAGCCTACTTGAGAGTTAAGTAGTGAGCCATACACTTCGTTTGTGCCTGGACCTCCTCCAACACCTTTTGCTGTCCTGTTCTCCATCCACCCTTTCTATCTAATGACTGTGTCTATGAGAAAATAAACTACTTTGGAGTTGCAACTGGTGTGGACCTTGGAGTTATTGGGGGAAATAGAGACTTGTCTTTATTGCATGTAGAGATGAGAATCATCCTCTGGAGAACCTAGCTGTGGAGACCCGGGTACATTACACCGCTCAACCTCTTCACACAAGAGGGTACGGGCATGTAGCAACTGGTGTGTCCTTTCCTGCCAGGGAGCCAAAAGCAGGGATAGGATTAGCGTGTGCTACACTGCTGCTCACTTCTCTGAGACCCCCCTGTAAATCAGAACTATACCTCTCCTATCTGTAGGGAGGATGAGCTTTGTTGACTGGAGAGTTATAGATATGACTCAGCATAGGCTATGCCTGACCTCTACAGACATACCACTGCTTCCACACAGATTGCAGGGGTACTTGTCTGCAGACAAATGTGCAAAGAAAGGTTGTTAAAGAGGGGCTACATCTGCAGTATAAACAAATATGAACAGTAAGGCTGTGCATACTGATTTTATTTACAGCATTTAATAGGATGGTCCACCTCACAATGATCACTTAAAGCGGTTGTATACCCGCACAAAAAAAACCTGTAAGGCAAAGGCATAATGAAATACTTATCTTAGAACGAGGTATCGGCAGCTGACCCCGGTCACCGCGAGGTTGCTGACATTTCCCCCTCGGTGTGACTTCAGGGTTCGCGGCTCCGGCGCTGTAAATGCCCGGAGCCGCAATGTCATCACTCCCGCACATGCGCGCGGGAGACTTCTTTCTGGCAAGGTATTGCAGCGTTCGCCGTACCAGCGCATGCGCCGCTGACGTCAGCGGCTGCATGCAAAGTGAATATCTCCTAAACCGTACAGGTTTTAGGAGATATTATTATTTTATTTATTTTTAACAATCAAAGGTGCTTTTTTTTGTCATATCGGGTAAACAAAACATACAGATTGACATAAAACAAAACAGATTGTTGATCATAGACAGTAGCAGGAAAAACAAAAGGGTATTTCCAGTAGCATATATAACATTCAGAATGCACTGTACCAAAAATTGAACATATGACTTGGACATGTAAAGGGAAATTGCAGACAAAAAGGATAGTGCAAGCATGCTGTATGTGGCTTAGGTAGAGGTCCATGGGGCCCATACCTTGTCATATTTCCACTGACACCCTCTATTTACCATATATACTCGAGTATAAGCCGAGGTACCTAATTTTACCACAAAAAAATGGGAAAACTTATTGACTCGAGTATAAGCCTTGGATGTCCATCTGCATGCCTCACTGTGCCTCACTTTGCCTCACTGTGCCCATGACTCACTGTGCCCATGACTAGACTGACGTTTAACATTGCAGTCTATGGAAGGGGTGCCCGGCTGAAAAATTGGTGCTCCCCGGACGTAAGTCCCCCAGACAAAAAACTTTGCACACTTATAGAGGAGAAATGGTGCTACATGTGTGGCAAGTTGGGGGTCCAGGGGACCTACGGCCGGTCCCCAAAGTCACCGGAGAAATGACCGTTTAACATGGGAGTCTAAGGAAGGGGAGCCCGGCTTTGAAAAATCGGTGCTCCCCGGCAGTAGGTGCCCAGGACAACAAACTTTGCACACTTGTAGAAGAAGAGTGGGGCTATATGTGTGCCATGCTTGGGGTCCAGGGGACCTACGGCCGGCCGGTACCGGGTCCCCAAAGTCCGGGAGATCAGGCGCAAAAAGGTGACTCGAGTATAAGCCGAGGGGGGCATTTTCAGCACACAAAAAAATGTGCTGAAAAACTCGGCTTATACTCGAGTATATACAGTATATATGTAATTCTGTACATAGGCAAGGCGGTGTCAATCAGTGCTTCCCAGGAGGAGAGGGATAGGAGAGCTCCATTTTAGGAGAATATTTATTTTGGCGTAGAATAGGAGGTAGCAGATCAGTAGCTTTTGATGATGAGACCGATGCGTGTCATCGTGCACCCCCCAGCAGTGCCAATTCCGGGACCACCGGAAGGGACAGCTGTAACCTAAGTTTAATAAGATGATATAACTGGGCAATCCCAAAACATATGGAGAAAAGTCCCCACCCGTGTGTTACATCTAGGGCAGTTGGATCCCAGTCTGGAAAAATGTGGTGCAATCTCAGGGGTGTGTAATAGATTCTGTGGAGGAATTTTACCTGCTTTTTATGAGGAGGCAAGTAAAACCTTGGACAGAGGGGTGGCTGTGGATTTTTCAAAGGCTCATGTGTAAGGTAAAGTCTACAGGATTGGAAATATCAGTTTGTAAATGGATAGAAAACTGGCTAAAAGACAGAATTCAGAGAGTCGTGGTTAATGATTCTTACTCTGAATGGTCTGAGGTTATCAGTGGTGTACCCCAAGGTTCAGTGTTGGGACCCTTACTTTTTAATATCTTTATAAATGATATTGGGTCTGAGATCAAAAGTAACATTTCTGTCTTTGCAGATGACACTAAGCTATGCAGTGGAATAACATCCTTACAGGATGTCTCCAATTTACAAGCCGACCTCAATGCTCTGTCTAATTGGGCGACTATGTGGCAGATGAGGTTTAATGTTGATAAATGTAAAGTTCTGCACTTGGGGGCTAATAATATGCATGCATCATACATACTAGGGGGAGTACAACTGGGGGGAACCGTAGTGGAGAAGGATCTGGGGGGATCCGTAGTGGAGAAGGATCTGGGGATTTTGGTAGATCATAAGCTCAATAATGGCATGCAATGCCAAGCAGCGGTTTCCAAAGCCAGCAAAGTCCTTTCTTGTATTAAGAGAGGTATGGACTCCAGAGAGAGAGATATCATTTTGCCCCCCTGTACAAATCATTAGTAAGACCTCATCTGGAATATGCAGTTCCGTTTTGGGCCCCAGTTCTCAAAAAGGATATTGGGTAACTGGAGAAAGTGCAGAGAAGGGCAACCAAACTGATAAGAGGCATGGAGGAACTCAGCTATGAGGAGAGATTAGAGGAACTGAATTTATTCTCTCTTGAGAAGAGGAGAATAAGGGGGGATATGATCAACATGTACAAATATATAAGGGGTCCATATTGTGAACTTGGTCTTGAGTTATTCACTTTACGGTCAACACAAAAGACAAGGGGGTACTCTTTACATCTAGAGGAAAAGAGATTTCACCTCCAAATACGGAAAGGTTTCTTCACAGTAAGAGCTGTGAAAATGTGGAATAGACTCCCTGCAGAGGTGGTTCTGGCCAGCTCAGTAGATTGCTTTAAAGTGGTTGTAAACCCTCCTTTGTAAGTTACACCTACAGGTAAGCCTAGATTAATGCTGCGTACACACGATCGTGATTCACGGCGGTGAAAACACAGCCGTGAATCACGCCAGGAAAAACAAGGGAACGGCTTGTTCCCCCACACACGGCCGTTTTTCCCGTCATTTTTCTCTTGGTCGAGAAAAACGACCATGTGTGGGCTCCGCGGCAGTGTTTCCCTATGGGAAAACTGCCGCGGGAAAAAATTACAGGAATCACAACGAGAAAAATTAGAGCATGTTCTAATTTTTCTCGTCGTGATTAATGAAGTTTTTCCCGTCGGGAAAAATGACAAAATGCCCACAGACGATCGTTTTTCTCGTCCAAAGGAAAAAATGTAATTTTTCCCGATAGGAAAAATGATCGTGTGTACGCGGCATTAGGCTTACCTTTAGGTGTTTGCAATATCTCCTAAATCGACACGGTTTAGGAGATATTTGCCAAAGGACTTACACCGTTGTGTACGGTGCATGCGCGCCACAGGCAACAGCGCAGGCGCACTGTAAATCCCATTCCCAAATCCGGCCTTGCCAGATTTGATGGCTCCCGCGCGCATGCGCGGAGTGACGTCTTTGCCGCTCCAGCCAATCACAGCGCTGGAGCGGCGATACCCGGAAGTAACCTTCCGGCGAGATGACTGCGGCCGGAGGGGGAGACGTGGATGGTTTCAGGCGCTTCGATCTAAGGTAAGTAATGCATAATGAGTTAGTATGCTAGTCATACTAGCTCATTATGGCTTTGTCTTGCAGGTTTTTTTTTCAGGGTTTACATCCACTTCAAAAAAGGCCTGGAATCTCAACTGTGGGTGAAGGATTGTGTATATGGGATTGTTTTATTTTTTTATTTTTTTTGGTTGAACTAGATGGACTTGTATCTTTTTTCATCCTGACTAACTATGTAAACATTGTATTAGCCACCTCTAATGACATTTACACGTACATATAAATTAGCCATACAAGGAACAGGCACACTTTAACAAGCAGCAAGTAGTCTCTGATTTCCTTATCATAAGATTCACCTACCTCTTTGATATACAATTAGTAACATTTATAACTTTGTGTATAGTTACATTCTGATGGGAGTAGTTGTGTAAATGGTTTTAATAGATTCATGGGATGTAATGAAGTTTTGATATGGCCACTTTTATTTGGAGTTATTATATGTTCATCTGTTTATGATCAGTATGGAGTGATATGGTGTACAATTATAAAGGACTGGGGTAATCCATGTTTACAACTACAACATGTATTTACTCTGGGGTCCCTTTACATATATTGCTGTAGGTAATTTAGAAATATATTTTCTTACCTCTGTGTTTAAGACATTGCAAGATTTTAGTTGTACCAGGACAGCATGAGGGTTCATGTTCTCCAGGATGTAGATCAGATCATCTTTATAATACTCATATATCCTCCTCAGTGATGGATCATCATATGATGACAGCTGGTGGTGGAACCTCCCAATATCCTCTAGAAAAAAAACCCACAAAGAAATACATTTTCTGGGATTATCTCTTCATTGAATTGTTCCATTGTTTTCCAGCTTGGGGTCGTTAGGTCAGGCATGTACACCCCTCTCCTTTTCTCCCCCCCTCCTTCCATCTTTTATTGTGCTTTTGTCTTCTATTTTTATTTTTATCTTTATTTTTTTCTGATATGAATCTTGGAGATCCTTATAAGAAACATATTCTTATGATATTCCTAGGGTCTTTACAACATTTTTTGATTGATAGGTTATAGTGTGGATGACCCTTCATCCTGTTTCATTGGTTTTATCTCTTGATTTGTAAGGGTTAGAGGGCTTTATTAAGAGCCCATTCAAATACACGTGGGATCCCCTCTTCTGGCACAGCATGATCCCTATAGGGGTGCCATGGAGGGGCGTGGATCTCGATTAATTCATTTTTTCTTTTTATTCTGGTTTAGCTAAAGTAAATCTATATAAAAAAAATTAGGCTTTCTGGCCTTTATTAGATAAATCTTCTATTGAAAGTAAAGATACGTATTGCTCTTTTATTTATTTATTTTTATTACATTTTTTGAATATGGAAATTATTTGTGCTGTCTATATTATTATTCTCCTGTATGAATTATTCATATGTTATACTGTATATTATTTGTTTTATTTTATGATTTATTTTATGATTATTGAAAAATAAAATATTTTGAAAGAAAGAAATACATTTTCTGTTTTATAAATGTTGTGACTTGAGTTCAGAATGGACTTGTTACCCTGAGGCTGGGTTCACACTCATTCGACACGACAGTCATACGACTTTCATCCTACTTTGCTCTGCGACATCAGTCCTACATCCATCCGACTTGAATGAACAGGATACTACTTTGATCCAACTTTGTGTTGGTCTGACTTGTCCTTTGACCAATCAAAACAATCCCAGTGTGAGATAAATTCCTTTTAGGCTGGGTTCACACTGGTCCGACAAACGCTCCGACATTGGGAGCTCATGTCGCATGACGTGTGAAAACCAATGTTTCCCTATGGGAGCCGTCTTAACTGGTCCGACACAAGTCGGTCCGACTTTAAAAATGCTCCCCGCACTACTTTGATCCGACTTTGATCCGACTTCAGCCCATTGAATATCATTGAAGTCGGATCAAAGTAGGATCCTTGTCCTTACCATCCGACTTTTGACATCCAACATGGTGATTACAGCAGCAGTAAAAGAAATTTATCTCACCCTGGGATTGTTTTGATTGGTCAAAGGACAAGTCAGACTAGCACAAAGTTGGATCAAAGAAGTATCCTGTTCATGAAAGTCGGATGGATGTCGGACCAATGTAGGACCAATGTCGCAGAGCAAAGTAGGATGAAAGTCGTATGACTGTCGTGTCCTATCAGTGTGAACCCAGCCTGAGAGCCGGTTTACACTACCGCGACTTGGGATCCGACTTGTGATGCCCCAAGTCGCGCGACATGTCAAATTACATTCAAGTGAATGAGAGCCGTCTTAATGTACACTACTGAAGTCGCTCCGACTTCAGAAAAGGTTCCTGTACTACTTCAAGGCGACTTCTAGGCAACTTGTAGGCAACTTGTACCCATTGATTCCAAAGTGGGATCACTGTCTTAACTGAAGCAACTTTCCAGGAAGAGAAAATAGTTTTCTCAGGCAAACCCCTCCCTCCCACAGAGCTGATTATTCTTTGATTGGCCACTGGCAAAGTCCCCTGTCCTGGAGGCGACTTCAAGTTGCGTTGTAAGTCGCCCCAAGTCGCGCTGTGGTTCCTGCTCAAGTCGTGTTCAAGTCGCGCACAAAGTCGTGTTGCCCCTGTGTGAACCGGCTCTGAATCAATCCTCTGCAATTGGGGAAAGGAGCACCGGAGGTTAGAATCCCTATAAAAATCAATACAATAATACCCCTGTGATTGGGGATTTCTATTTGCGCATACAAGCTAACTTGCTTTAAAGCCTCACTGAGAACAAGCCTAACTACGGATTAATAAGCAAAGGGAAAACAAAGTTAAAATGTCCAAAGTTAACCGCTTCAGCCCCAGAAGATTTTACCCCCCTCCTGACCAGAGCACTTTTCACAATTTGGCACTGCGTCGCTTTAACTCACAATTTCGCGGTTATGCAATGCTGTACCCAAACAAAATTTATGTCCTTTTTTCCCCCACAAATAGAGCTTTCTTTTGGTGGTATTTGATCACCTCTGCGGTTTTCATTTTTTGCGCTATAAACAAAAAAAGAGCGACAATTTAAAAAATAAATTAAAAAAAAATTATTTTTTACTTTTTGCTATAATAAATATCCCCAAAATTTTTTTTAACCACTTTAAGACCGGGCCTAGTTTTCAAACTTGTTGTTTACAAGTTAAAATATTTTTTTTTTTGCTCAAAAATTACTTAGAACCCCCAAATATTTTTTTCCTAACAATCTAGAGAATAAAATGGTGGTCATTTCAATACTTTGTCACACCGTATTTGCGTAGCGGTTTTACAAGCGCACTTTTTTTGAAAAAATACACTTTCTTGAATGAAAAAATAAGACAACAGTTGGCCCAATTTTTTTTTTATATTGTGAAAGATGATGTTACGCCGAGTAAATTGATACCCAACATGTCACGCTTCAAAGTTGCGCCCGCTCATGGAATGACGACAAACTTTTACACTTCAGATCCACGCTAGAGCCGAATGATGGCTACAGCGCAGACCTACTTTGCCGGGAGGGCGCCAATAGACATCCTCCCGTGCTCAAGCGGCCCGTGAGCGGCGTGCTCTGTGATTAGCAAGTCTATGAGACTCGCTGATCAGAGTAAGGGGTCGATTCCGACCCCTTACCAAGTGATCAGCTGACCATGTGATGTAAACAGAGCCAGTAATCCGCTATTTTTTCTCCTCACGTTGATAGCGTGAGGAGGAAAAAAAAGCTGATCACTGGTGGCTGTCAGAGGGACATTGGTCCTGATCAAGGAGAGCAGCCACCAGCTCATCTATGCCCACCTGTGCCTACTGCCAGTGCACAACAGTGCCGCCTACCAGTGCCCACCAGCGCCACCTACCAGTGCCACCGGCGCCACCTATTAATGTCACCAATAAATGCCTCATCAACAGTGCTGCCCATCAGTGTCAACTACCAGTGCCCATCAGTGTCACCTACCAGTGCCCATCAGTGCCATCCATCAGTGGTACCTATCAGTGCCCTTCAGTGCCCATCAGTGCCACCTTATCAGTGCATATCAATGAAGAAGAAAAATTACCTGTTTGCTAAATTTTATAACAAACTATGAAACATGATCTTTTTTTTTTTCAAAATTTTTATCCTTTTTTATTTCTTTAGCAAAAAATAAAAACCGCAGAGGTGATTAAATACCACCAAAAGAAATCTCTATTTGTGTGAAAAAAAATGATAAAAATTTAATTTGGGTACAGTGTTGCATGACTGCGCAATTGTCATTCAAAGAGTGACAGCGCTAAAATCTGAAAATTGGTCTGGGCGGGAGGGGGGGTTTAAGTGCCCAGTAAGCAAGTGGTTAAAAATCTCTATATGCAACGTTTAAATTATTCTACAGGTTGCATGTTTTGAGTTACAGAAGAGGTCTAGTGCTAGAATTATTGCTCTCGCTCAAATGATCGCAGCGATACCTCACATGTGTGGTTTGGACAACGTTTTATTTTTATTTTCTTATTTATTTTACCTTTTTATTTTTTATTTTTACACTGTTCTTTTAAAAAAAATGTCTCACTTTTATTCCTATTACAAGGAATGTAAACATCCCTTGTAATAGAAAAAAAGCATGACAGGTCCTCTTAAATATGAGATATGGGGTCAAAAAGACTTCAGATCTCATATTTACACTAAAATCCAATAAAAAAATGTTGTTTGAAAAAAAAATTTTTTTGATTTAATAGCTATGGGCGGAAGTGACGTTTTGACATCGCATCCTGCATTGGTATGGAGTCGGGTGGGGGCCATCTTCCCCTCACTCAGCTCCATACCACAGAGGACACAGGATCCAATCGTCTCCGTCGCTGGCGGCGGCTCCGGAGCTTGGCGGGAGTAGGGGGGCCTCTCCTGCCAACGATAAAAAAGATAGGCGGCACTGGTGGGCACAGATAGGCGGCGTGGATAGGCAGCACTGATGGGCATTGATGGGTGGCATTGATTGGCAGCAGTAATGAGCATTGATGGGCAGCAGTGATGGGCATTGATGGGCAGCACTGATTGGCATCACTTTTGGCCACTGACTGCTGGCACTTGTGGGCACTGAAAGCTGGCAGGGGTGGGCAATCATTGCTGGCACTGGTTGGCACTTCATTGTAATCAGGGCACTGATGATCAGTGCCCCGATTACACACCTAGCTGTCCCCTGTGAGGAGATGCGGCTGATCGGCTCTCCTCTCCTCACACTCTGACAGTGTGAGGCGAGGAGCAGCGATTACCGGCATCTCCGTGTTTACATGTGACCGGCTGTGATTGGACACAGCCGATCACATGGTTAAAGAGCCACAGCCGCGGCTCTTTACACAGATCAGGGTCGCCCTGTGTCCTAGCAACATGGCGCGGCCACGATCACCACGCTGCGTGCCCCAGAACGAGTGCCGCCCAGCCGTCATTTGACAGTGGGCAGGCGGCAAGTGGTTAAAGAGCTGAAGTAGTTAAAGTTGGAGGTCATTTATGAATAATACTGACTGGGAGGGGTTTAGAAGGGAGAATTGATAAAGCACAGTATCATCAAGGACTGTGATAAATACATTTTATTAGACATATAGGGATTTGGGAGTAATTACATTGGTATGGTATGGTAAATGTCACATTGTATGGATAGTTACGTTAATGTAAGCCTTGGTGACCAATCATATTGTATCCTATGTATTACTATTATTCAATGTGTTATAAAGAAGTGTCTGCGAGCTTCTATTATTTGAACTCACCTACTGTGATTGTCCTGCCTAGATTAATAAATCTGCATATTCCAAAGACAGCCTGGCTTCAAATCTTTCACTAAGTTATAGATTGGTGGTGGGATACCATTCATGGAGATTGATCAAGTTCTTTTTGGCATCATCCCAAATAGAAATATAGAACAGGCCAAACACAAGAGTACCAGGACTTTAAATATACCTTTGAGAACTAAACCAACACTAGAATTTTATATTAAAAAAATTGCTAAATTTTAATACTTTAAGTATTTACTGTAAAAAACACTTCATTAGGTATACCATACAGTATAGAATTACAAGGGTAAAATTGGTACAGAGCTGGAGTTCAGTTGATCAGCAATTGCATAGCAAGTTCATCTGGTCTATGTGTTTCACGGGAGCTCTGCTTCTTCAGGACCATGTAACATGAATTACATATACAGTTGAACCTCGGATTACGAGCATAATCCCTTCCAGGAGTATGCTCGTAATCCAAAGTACTCGCATATCAAAGCGAGTTTTCCCATTGAAGTCAATGGAAACGAAAATAATTTGTTCCGAATTGACTTCAATATGATGCAATACCGAATGCGGCCAGAGGTGGGGGGGGCGCCAGAGAGCACTGAAAACATCCGAAAAGGCCCGAGGACACTTTGGCTCGGTTCCTGCGTCCCCGTACCTCAGGCTAAATGAGGTACTGCAGGCAAATGTTCGGCTTTTCTCGGCTCCTGCGCCCCCGTACCTCAGGCCAAATGAAGTACTGCAGACCTATTTTAGTCTCTCCTCGGCTTCTGCGCCCCCGTACCTCAGGCCCAATGAGGTACTGTAGGCCTATTTAGCTTGAATTCTGCTCGTCTTGCGAGTCAACACTCGCAAATCGAGTCAGAATTAAAAAAATAAGTTGCTTGCAAATCAAAACGCTCTTTTTTTTCTGGGGGATCTACGGCCGGGGAGCACCGATTTTTCAAAGCCGGGCACCCCTTCCATAGACTCCCATGTTAAACGTCAGTCTAGTCATGGGCACAGTGGGGCATGGGCACAGTGAGGCATGGACACAGTGAGGCATGCAGATGGACACCCTAGGCTTATACTCGAGTCAATGCGTTTTCCCAGTTTTTTTGTGGTAAAATTAGGTGCCTCGGCTTATATTCGGGTCGGCTTATACTCGAGTTTATATGGTATATCATGAACAAACAGATCTGATGATCTCCCATTGTGCGTTTTTGTGCACATATGGATGTATCCATGTATAGGTATGCGCACTTATTGCAGGCCGATATCAGCATTTTCAAGAAAATCAGTATCGGTTGCAAACTAGACCGATTTTACCAATATTGGCTTCTCCACGGGCCATGGCCATCTTTTTGGGGTCCAGAAGCCTGCAGACCCAGTGTGCAGGGGCATGAAAGTTAATGCACACAACGTCATTACGCCTGCGCACACTGGGCCTATTGAGTCTGACTGGCCTCCCTCGCCTCAACACTCGGACGGACAGACATGTCAGCCGGCCAGCAGCCAGCCACCCACCCACAGTAAGGTGCCAGGTCACTGAGGCCAGCCAGCCAGCAGCCACCCACCCACAACAAGGTGCCAGGCCAGCCAGCAGCCACCCACCAACCCACAGCAAGGTACCAGCCAGGCCAGCATCCACCCACCCACAGCAAGGTGTCAGCCAGGCTAGCCAGCAGCCACCCACCCACAGCAAGTTGCCAGCCAGGCCGGCAGCCACCCACAGCAAGATGACAGCCAGGCCAGCCAGCAACCACCCACAGCAAGGTGCCAGCCAGGCCATCAGCCACCCACCCACAGCAAGGTTCCAGCCAGGCCAGCAGCCAGCCACCCACAGCAAGGTGCCAGCCAGGCCACCAGCCACCCACCCACAGCAAGGTTCCAGCCAGGCCAGCAGCCACCCACCCACAGCAAGATGACAGCCAGGCCAGCCAGCAGCCACCCACAGCAAGGTGCCAGCCAGGCCACCAGCCACCCACCCACAGCAAGGTGCCAGCCAGGCCAGCAGCCACCCACCCACAGCAAGATGACAGCCAGGCCAGCCAGCAGCCACCCACCCACAGCAAGGTGCCACAGCCAGGCCATCAGCCACCCACCCACAGCAAGGTGCCAGCCAGGCCAGCAGCCACCCACCCACAGCAAGATGACAGCCAGGCCAGCCAGCAGCCACCCACCCACAGCAAGGTGCCACAGCCAGGCCATCAGCCACCCACCCACAGCAAGGTGCCAGCCAGGCCAGCAGCCACCCACCCACAGCAAGATGACAGCCAGGCCAGCCAGCAGCCACCCACAGCAATGCGCCAGCCAGGCCAGCCAGCAGCCACCCACAGCAAGGTGCCAGCCAGGCCAGCAGCCACCCACCCACAGCAAGGTGCCAGCCAGGCCACCAGCCACCCACCCACAGCAAGGTGCCAGCCAGGCCACCAGCCATCCACCCACAGCAAGGTGCCAGCCAGGCCAGCCAGTAGCCACCCATCACACCATGGTGCACTGCAGACAGAGAATGTCTGTTTTAAAATCTGTGTTTTACTGTTTTTCTCCCATCAGTTTTCATGCAGGTATGGTGTAAAGAACGAGCCCTTAATGTTACATTTTTAATAAACATTAACACGTTCAGTTTATTCCAGATTTGTGCATAAAATTTGTGTTATTTTTGAAAAGTTTAAATGTACAAAATATCGGCAAATAATATCGGCTATTGGCAGGAGAGGTGGCTGAAATATCAGTATTGTATCGGCACCGAAAAAACGATATCGGCCGATCCCTAGTTACATGGTCCTGAAGAAGCAGAGCTCTGGTGAAACATGTAGACCAAATAAACTTACTATGCAATTGCTGATCAGCTGAACTCCAGCTCTGTACCAATGTTATCCTTGTAATTCTATACTGTATGTATGGTATGCCTAATGAAGTATTTATGTATTTTAAATATTTAATGTAATAAAATGTTGCATATTTTTTTATACAAGTTCTAGTGTCGGTTTAGTTCTCAAAGGCATATTTATTTATTTATTTTTTTAAACTTCATTGCACCCCTGTAGATACAATCTATGTAAACTATAAAATATATATAGCAATAGAAAAAACTGAAAATTTATTATCAAATACTTACTGTAATTTTCCTTTCCTGATAGGCTCCATAGCAGCATACGTGTGGGTTGGCCCCGCCTCCATAACTACCCAAAAGGACCTCCTCCCTATAAATTTTGGCTCTGGGCTCTCAGCCGTGTCCGGTAACTAGCCTACTCCAAGCATTGGGAGGGACTCCTGCTGCCATGGAGCCTATCAGGAAAGGAAAATTACGGTAAGTATTTGATAATAAATTTTCCGTTTTCCTGACATGCTCCATGGCAGCATACGTGTGGGAAATAACTCGCTAAACACACCCGGGCGGGCAAAATGCTGAGGCAAGAAATACATTTATTTAACACTGTCAACTGACAGAACTTGTAAACCAAAATTCAGTGATGATAAGGCAGCTGGTTCGACACAATAGTGGGAAACAAAAGTATTAATAGACGACCAAGAGGCCGCTCTGCATATAACGTCAGGTGCGACATGACGAGAGGCTGCCCAAGAAGTTGAGATGCTCCGGGTTGAGTGCGCAGTTACTGCCTCCGGAGGAGCCAAACCTTTTGCTTTGTAAGCTCTTTGGATGGTCTGAACTATCCATGCCGCAATAGATCTGATTGAGGCCCTTTTTCCTCTGTTCTTTCCATGAAGAAGAATGAAAAGAAAATCTGTTTGTCTGAAAGACTCTGTCATTTCCAGGTATTGACTTAATGTGTGGCCCACATCAAGGGGATGAACATCTTGACCTTCAGAAGTTCCAAAAGTGGGTAATACAATTTCCTGATTTTCATGAAAGATCGATGTAACTTTCGGGTTTGAACCCAGCATGGGAATTAATACTGCTCTATCTGGGAAAAAGGTCAGGAAAGGCTCTTTTGAACCCAAGTTTCTGATATCAGACACTCTTTTGGCTGAAGTGATCGCTACTAGGAAGACGGTTTTGAGAGTAAGATCTTTTACCGAAAGAGGTTTTTCAGGATCTGTGCTGAGTGTGGTAAGATAGTCCAGTACAAGAGGCAGGTCCCATTTGGGGAACCTCGGTTTTCTCTGTGGTCTAAGTCTGACTGCACCCTTAAAGAACTGGTGAATCAGGGGATGATTGGCCCAAGAGATTCCAGTGAATGCTGAAATGGCTGAGATCTGAACTCGAAGAGAGCTTACTGATAAAGGCAAATCCAAACCTGTTTGTAAGAAACTAAGTACATCCTGGACTTCTGGAGAATTACAGGAATTAGCTCTGGAAGACATATGGTCTGTAAATTTTGACCAGATACGCTCATAAACTCTGTTGGTGCTATTTCTTCTAGCGTTAAGGAGAGTCGACATGGCTTCTTCTGGACATCCTAAGGCTTCCAGCCTTCCCCTCTCAAGAACCATACCCTGAGGTGCAGATGAGCTGGGCATGGGTGCAACGTTGTGCCCTGAGACAGGAGATCCGGTCTGAGGGGTAGAGGGATTGAGTCCCGATAACTGAGAGACGTCAAGAGGGAAAACCATGGCCTGTTGGGCCAAAACGGAATTACTGCTATGATTTCTACTCTCTCCACTCTGAGTCTGTGAAGGAATTGAAGTATCACAGGAACTGGAGGAAAGGCATAAGCCTGGCTGAATCTCCACCGATCTGTGAGAGCATCTATCCCGTAGGCTTGGGGATCCCGAGACCTCGAGTAATACTTGGTCAACTTGTGGTTGCATGGGGACGCAAACAGATCCACTTCTGGAGACACTCCCAGAGTTAGAAGCCAATTGAATACCTCTATGTGTAGAGACCATTCGTTGTTGTTCATTTGAGTTCGTGACAGAAAGTCCACTTGAACGTTCTGGACCCCTGGAATGTACACTGCAGAGATGTTGCATAGGTACTTCTGGGCCCAGGTCATGATTGGTTCTACTTCCCGGAGTAAGGACCAGCTGCGGGTACCACCCTGCTTCCTTATGTAAGCAACTACGGTTGTGTTGTCCATCCTGAGCATCACAGAAGTGTCTGTCAACAGATGATGGAAGGACATGAGCGCCTGGAAGGCAGCCCGCAACTCCAGTATGTTGGACACAATTCTTTGGGACGGTGTGTTCCACCTGCCCAGGGCTATTTCCGTTAGGCAATGAGCGCACCACCCCTGATTGCTGGCATCCGAAGTTACAGTAATCCAAGCGATGGGACGGATTGTGTGACAGTTGCGGAGATTCTTCCCCTGAAGCCACCAAAGAAGAGATTCTCTCATGGATGAAGTGAGTCTGATGCGTTGACTCTTGCTGGGGGAGTCCCATTGCTGGAGGAACCCCTTCTGGAATGGGCGAGTGTGCCACTGAGCCCACCTTACCATAGGGATGGTGGCTGTAATAGTGCCGATTACCTTCAGGCATTGCAGAGCAGACAGGTGAGAGGAAGCAAGTGTTGCGCGGATCCTGTCCCGGATTGTTGCAATCTTTTCCTCGGGCAATGAAATGGTGCCGTCTATTGTGTTGAAGAGGGCAGCTAGAAACACAAGGGACTGTGTTGGAATGAGATGACTCTTCTCCAAATTCAGGAGCCACCCGAATTCTTGGAGAGTGGCTATTACTAGATTCTTGTGTTCCAAGAGTTGACATCTGTCTTGAGCTAGAAGTAAGAGGTCGTCTAGGTAGTGATGAAGACGAACTCCTTTCACTCGGAGCAGAGCCACAATGGCTAACAGAACCTTGGAGAACACCCGAGGTGATGTCGTGAGACCAAAAGGTAGGCAGGTGAACTGTAAGCGTTGATCGCCTACAGCAAAGCGGAGGTACTTTTGATAGTCTGCAGCTACTGGGACGTGAAAATATGCGTCCTTCAGATCTATTGACACTAACCAATCTCCTGGATGGACTGACTGCTGGATTGTCAATAGTGACTCCATTTTGAATCTTTCCTTCCGAATAAATCGGTTGAGATGCGTTAGGTCTATTACTGGTCTCCAGGTACCGTTCTTTTTCTGTACCATGAACAACGGGGAGTACATGCCTTCTCCTCATTCGCCCTCTGGAACAGTAATGGCTGCACCTTGAGTTAATAAAGAGCTTACGTAATTTAGTAAGACTTGTTTCTTTTCTTCTGCACTTGGAAGACTTGTGGGTATGTATCTGAGCCTGGGGGTGCTGTTGAAGACCCACGTGTGGCCTGAAGAGACCGTCTTGATGGTCCAAAAATCTTGAATTGAGGCCGCCCAAACATGCTGAAAGTGGAGGGGACGTGCCCCCACCTGACATGTTTGAACGGGCCCAATTTCAAAAAGACTTCGTAGACTCCCGACTACCGGACGGAGTACTTTTAGTTGGTTTCCTGAAAGAGGACTGTCTGGATTTCCAGGGCCTCAAAAATTCACGACCGGGTCTGTAGCTGCGTGCTTCTCTTGCACGATCTGTATTCTGTACCCTTGAAAAGGTGCGTTTCTGGTTTTGCAAACGCCTGTCTTGAGGGAGGAACCCCGACTTACCACCCGTGGCCCGGGAAATGGCATTATCAAGTTTATTGCCAAAGAGCGAGGAGCCCTCAAAGGGAATGCGGCACCAAGCTGGATCCGCCGACCAGGGACGGAGCCATAAAGCACGGTGTGCGGTAACCGCTGACAACATTACTCGTGCCACTAGGCGAATAACATCAATAGAGGCCTCCCCCAAAAAGGCAGATACTAGCCTGATTTCCTGATTAGGAGAGCTTTTCGCCATTTCTTCAGAGATGCTTCTGAGGGAATCATCCACATTGTCTGACCATGCTTCTAGAGCTTTTGAGATAGCTGCTAAAGCCAAAATTGGTTTACAGACTGAACCTGCTGTCAGATTCGCTTCAGGTCTGAGTCAATCCATCTCTCTAGAGGATCTTTGAATGAGACCGTATCTTCCAGAGGAAGGGTTACATATCTAACCAAACGCATTAAAGCTGCATCAACCATGGGAGCTGAATCAAGGTGTTTTACCTCTTCTTCCTTAAAAGGATATAATTTTGCAATTTTTGACTGCATAGAACTTTTCTTGTCCATTTTACACCATTCTTCTGAGATAATGGCACCCACTTCCGTGACAAACGGGAAATAATGTCGCTCTTTACTGAGCTGTTTAAAAAGTTTCCTTTGTTTGGGAGGAGATATAACTGGATCTTCCCAATTCAGAACTTCTCTAACTGCTTTCACTAAAGCAGGAACTAAGGCATAATCAAAGCCCATCCCAGGATCATCCACTTCCGAACCACTTTCTGAGGGAGGAGTTGAGGGATGGCTGGGTTGAGAGATTTCCAGAGTCTCATGCACCTGTCCCTGTTCTAACGAGGGAATCAGTGGGTCTGGAGGAGAATCATGCTGCATTCTAGCATCTTTCTCTTGTAGCGACTCGTTTACGACCCGCTTAACCAATGCTTCCAGGTGTTTATCTGCACCTTCTCTCTCATTGGCTGCTTTTGTAAAACAATGGTCACAAAGGGACTTGCTGGCAGGAACTGGAGCCCTGCACCCCCAACATGGTCTCTCTGACCTCTTGCTGTGAGATGAGGGGGGGTGAGGAGTGTCTCTACTGGGACGTCCGGATCTGGAAGAATCATGGTGTCTAGAGCCAGAAGAGGAGTGCCGGTGGTGTGATTTAGAGGACCCGCTGCGTCTGCGGGAACTACTCTGTTGTTCAGACCTAGAAGGGCTGAAACAGGGAAAGACAAGCATAGAGAGAGAGAGAGAAAGACACAAAGTCACAATAATGCCCTACACTCCACTCTCTTCCATCCCCCTCAGCAGGCAGAATAAAAGGAAAAAATTTCCAATCTTACCTGCTGCAAGAGGGTTGGCCACCGGGAGGCAGTGAAGAGTCCATGATACTTCAGGGAAACACTGCAGGTGGCAACAGCAAACAATCAGATTTCAGCAAAAAGGAACAAGTGAAAAATTCAGACCCTTCTGAATGAGCACTTACCCAGGAAGGCTTCTGCAGGTGCTCAGGGAAGTCGCCGCTATGCCCACGATCATTCCCAGCGTTCTGCAGGCTTCACCAGGCTTTAAATTTGGCGCCGCGTGATGTCACGGCTGCGCCAGGCCCGCGATTCTTGCGCGCATGCGCGAACCAGGCCTCGTTTTCGCTCCGGGTCGCGCATGCGCAGACCGCGGATGAACCAGGAAGAGGGAGCAGCGGCTGGAACGCACAGGGAACCAGCCGCTATCAGGCATGAAATGACACTGGGAGAAATAACAAAGGCATATGCATAGACAAAACGACACACATAAACACTGCTGCCATGAAGGCGATACAGGCTTACCACCACCATCTACGATCGATTCAGCCAGGGACACCGCATCCATACACACACCGGGCTTGCAGCAGATAATGGCCACCTGCACACTGCTAGGTAATCAGGCCTGTGCGCGCTCATCTCTCCAATGGAAGATATCATCCAGCTCTTCAGCGCTACTCTGCCATACACTCCATACCCTGCTTCACAGTCAAGGCTTATCGGAGGGATGAGACACCATATCGTCGGCCGATCTTGATCGTAGGAACAATCGTCTTCAGGTAGGAGAACTAAACATATAGTCCTTCGGAGGAGGACAAAAAAGGAACACGGCTGAGAGCCCAGAGACAAAATTTATAGGGAGGGGGTCCTATTGGGTAGTTATGGAGGCGGGGCCAACCCACACGTATGCTGCCATGGAGCATGTCAGGAAATATAGATTACCTTGCAGGAAATATATTACAAGTTCATAAATGGATGAATAGATGTATTCAGTATTCCATATGTTCCATAAAACTGATCATATAAATAAAAGACAAACAGTGACTGATCTCTGATTACCATAAATGATGGGTATCTCCGCCATCTTTTTTTCTCTGTGTGAGTTCTTCTACAGCTGAATCCCAGTCATGTCACGGAACACCTAGACACAGAGATACATTTAATAATGAGAACCATGTATTTAAAATTGTATACATTTAATGAGAATAACGTTAAAAACAGAGCTGGTTTATTCAAAGGTGTTCAGTATTTCATCACGACGGTGGTCATAAGGCAAGTGTCCAGCTTAAAGAGAGGTTTCATATTCATATATTATCCCGACATGTTTCACCTTATAGCTTCATCAGGGGATATACGAATCAGTCACAAAGTGCGTAAGACATGCCAAGCTAACCGGAAGTGACCACTGCCGAGAATGGGGCCAGCCGACCCAAGAGAAAGAGAGCCCTGCGCGGCCACAGAGGACACACAGTGACCAGGTTAAAATAAATATATTCAGAACAAACGGTGGAGGGCGCCTGGGATATAGAGTAAATTGTATTGAGTAGGGATACAGTGAACAACTCTTTAGCAAGAGGAGATATTGCAACAGTCGCAATCCGTCTCACTATTTGGGATGAGGTGCCAATCTTTTGGGTGTTCTACCCCTAGCCGGACATACCTAGTATAAATAACAGAGGTACATTGTGACTAATGGTTACTATGTTGCCCAGATCTTCCACATGTAAGATGTCTGAGGATTCATTTCCAGCTGTGAACTGAAATCTTTGTGGAACTTTATTTTTTATAACAATATTTCCAAAACTAAGACCTAGAGCCAAAGATAAGGTTATACACCAAGGCTGGATTAACAGGTTGCCAACATCCGTGTGTAGCTAGAACAAAAAAGGTTGTCCCCCTAACTAGGGGCTGGGACTTTAACGGCAACAGAGTATTGCAAAACACAGTAGTATAATATAAAGTAATTTAATATAATTGGTTTAAGAGGCCAACTTGGTGGCAAGATAGAAATAACTGTAGAATATGGAAATTCATGTACAGTAGATTACATATAAAAACAAAGAGTACAAATTGTTCTCCACACGTGGTTGAGCCCGACGCGTTTCAGGGAGGGTTCCCATTCTTCAGAGGCGTGTCCTTATCGGAGATTGAAAGTACATCTATAAAATATATACAAAAACATGGTCGGTGAACATAACAAACAGGGGGGAGGGTTTGCAATACTCTGTTGCCGTTAAAGTCCCAGCCCCTAGTTAGGGGGACAACCTTTTTTGTTCAAGACCTAGAGCCAGATAGGCAGCTTTTATCTATTTCCATACATATATAATTGATGCAAATTATTGCAACTGTTTCAAAATTAATACATTATTAAATTTATTTTTATAAAAGCAGTGCAAGTACCTGAATATGCTCTGGTATTATCTTCCAGCAATCTGTTAAAGGATAAGTTCACCTTTTGGGAACATGTTACATGTTCCACCCATTTACCACCCTACTAGTTCCCCATACACGCTGTCACTTTTTGAAATCAGCTTGGCTCCACCCACACAGGCTCATCATTCATTGAAAAAAAAAATAGATGGTGCCCAGGTGAATGTGACAAAGAATCCAAAGTGACAGCCTGAGTGGTGATGATGCTGAAAAACAACGGACTGGATACAAGATGGCCATGGATAGAAGGCATGTCAGGGCTGGGCTCAGCCCTTCCTTCTCAGAGCTCTGTGCTCAGCTGTTAGTTAATTGCCAAAGTCTCTTCCTTCCACAGTGACCCACTGTAATATTCTTATCTCTCCACCGGGGCTCGGAGATCTCAACCAACTCCGTCGCAGTCCGATGACATCACAGCGACATCACCCGGCTCCTCCTCTTCTCCCTACTTAAACAGCCGACACCCTTTGCTTGGTGTTCGTGCTAGGAACCTGACACCAAGCAAATAGCTTCAGCAGCTGACTGCCATCTTCACTCACTATTGGGCCGGACAGAGCCCCGACTACCATCTCTCTTTTGGGCCGGATAGAGCCCCAACTGCCATCTCACTTTTGGACCGGATAGAGCCCCTCCAAACTCCAGAAGTCCACTCACAGCAAGTATCCCTTCATTTGCTATAAACTGTATTCCTGTGTACTGCTACTACACTTACGTTACCTCTGATGCTCCCCGTTATGACTGTATATTACAACACTAAATAAATCCCCTTGTATTTACAAATTATCTGAGTCTTCCTACCTGATATCTGTCAAATTAAAGTTAACTGTTATGAATATCATATTCATAGACTTCCGAAGCTGTGATCCACACCAACGATTATAGTACACTGCCTGAAGGGTTACACCCACCTGGTTTTCATTTCCTGCTCGTCAGCTAGAGCTGCTGGTTATATAAACTCCTTGGATCAGATTTTCTGTGCCTTTGCCAACATATCCGGACTCTCTCTGCTGTGTTTTCCTGTGAAAGACTTTTGCTTTGCTGACTTTCCATTTGGTTCCTGATCCTGTTTGCTGCACCAGACTACGCTGATCTCTGGACTCCTATTTCTCTGGCTTGTTCTGAATACCCGTCATGGTTACCGAACTCTGGCTATGTTTGACTACATTCTGTTTTTACCCTTTTACCATTATAAATAGTGCGATTTTTACTGAACTTTTGTCTCAGTCTGATTCATAGTTCCTGACAAGGCAGCTCCCAGGAGATGAAGTTATCTCTATGCAGCATAAAAACAGAAACAGAAATAAAAGAGCGCCACTCTAAGTCTAGTATGCAAAAAAAAAACGAGTCTATTTAGACAAATGGCAACTTACATGAGGATGAAAAATAAATCGCATGTCAGACCCGCCAGGGGTCAGTGGAGCTGTGATACTGAAGGACCATGTGGAGCCAGCTTGAACCACACCAGGAGGCGAGTGGGGCAGGGAGCGTCATGCCAGTGTGGACGCTGAAGCCTAGAACTCCACAAGGCAGCGAACACAGACAGCCGAGTCTCGGCTGAGCACGACCTCGGTGATGGGGGCAGGAATGCTGGGCACGGCTAACGTGTTTCAGAGCTGCCCACGGCTCCTTTCTCAAAGCTGACTGGCCACAGCTGTGACACCTGCATATGTAGTGACAGGGAGAGGAGCTAAAAATCGGGAATGAGTTTGGGAAGGGGCGGGGGACTAGGTTTACAAACAGAGCTCTATACAAATAGAGATCATAAACTGTTGTAATGGCATCGAATGAGCACGGTCCTTGTCTGCAGCAATATACAGCAGTGACATTTACACAAAATAGCAAAAACAAAAAGGTAATGAGATACAACTAAGATACCACCCATGGAACTAAATATTGCATGACTGGCGGGATGCTCCTTGCCCCACTCACCTCCTGATGCGGATCAATCTGGCTCCACACAGGCTTTCAGGGCACTTTCACACTGAGGCGATGGGGCCTCGGCGGTAAAGCGGCGCTTCACTGTCATTTTAGCGGCGCTTTTAACCCCCGCTAGCAGTCGAAAAAGAGTTAAAAGCACCGGCGCAGCAGCGCTTTGGAGGCACTGCCCATTGATTTCAATGGGTAGGGACGCTTTAGGAGAGGTGTATACACCACTCCTAAAGCGCCTCAAAGATGCTGCTAGCAGGACTTTTTTTAGCGTCCTGCCAGCGCATCGCTCCAGTGTGAAAGCCCTTGGGCTTTCACACTGGAATGACAGGAGAGGCTCTTTACAGGTGCTTTGCAGACGCCATTTTTAGCGCTATAGCGCCTGTAAAGCGACTCAGTGTGAAGGTAGCCTCAGTGTCACAGCTCCACCGACCCCTGGCGGGTCTGACATGCGCTTTATTGTTCACCCTTTATGTAAGTTGCCATTTGTCTAAATAGACTTGTTTTTATACATACTGTACTTAGAGTGGCGCTCCTTTGTTTCTCTATTTATACATCATTCATTTACACAGCTGTGTGTGAATGAACTACAAGCCCCAACATCCTTTGCGGTTATCAGCTTGTAGTTCTTAATGAACATTCTCAATGTAGTTCTCACTGTGGAGAGCCATGGTGGTTCATTGATTCTTTCTGTCATTGTATCTGCTTATAGGTATGGGATGTACGGCCACACAGATACACTGACAGATCTGCCGGAGACCTGCATGGCACAAGCGATCTACTGATGCTTTACAGGCTCCAAAAAAATGCACGTTTTTTTACCTGCAATTTATTTATTTTTTATTAACTTATCCTTTAACCACATGCTACCCAGGCCAATTCTGACATTTCTCTCCTACATGTACAAATTTTTTTTTTGCTCGAAAATTAAAAAATTTAAACATCCCTTGTAATAGGAATAGTGCTTTACAGGTCCTCTTTACAGTGAGATATGGGGTCAATAAGACCCCACATCTCACCTCTAGGCTGGGAAGCCTGAAATAATAATAAAAAAAAATGATCTTGGCTTCCCAGCTTGGGCAGCGCCATTTTTTCGAATGCAGGGGCTGGGCGTGACGTCATAACATCGCGCCTGGCCTCCCAATGATCATAGAGACTCTGTCAACCATCTGGCCCACCGGAAATCTCTATGGTCAGCGTCCGGGGCTGGTCGATTCTTTCTCCGGTTTGCCAATGGCAGGGGCAAGCCCGGAGAAGCACCAGAGGGCAGAAGGAGGGGGGGCATCCCCTCCCGATGCCTGTAAGAATGATCAAGTGGCTGAGCCGCTATGATCATTCTTATGGTGAAGGGAAACGGCAGCGCTAAAAAAATATATCTGAATGATGCCTGTAGCTGCAGGCATCATTCAGATATCACCACTTAAAGTCAATGACGTCATTTGACGTTACGCGGGTGGCAAGCAGTTAATGTGCTGACAAGGAACCTTTACATAACCAACAAGGAACGTGGCTGATTGCGAATGTGAGGAAGTTGTTTGCCTGAGCTCCGTCTGTCCCGCTCCTATCCTGCTGACCTGACTGCCCCATTGAGAATCCGCCAGCCTTCTTACCCTCCTGAGATCACCGGGAACACCTGAGGATGGTGAAATACGGCCCAGCGCTGGAGGATATCGCTGAATTCCCTGTTGCAGCTCTCTCCATGTGACCTGCAACAAAACGTCGCCGGCCAGCCTCATGGAAGGGACCACAACAAGCCCTCCTTTCCATCCAAGGCAGCGCAACGCAAACCAGGGAAGGGTGAGTCACAAAACCCCCCTGCTTCTAGCCCTGATGACCCCCTGCTGCTCTCACAGCCTGAGGACACAGCACCTCTCTCCCCCAGCGCTGACCATGCTGACACAAGTCCTGCAGAACCCACGCTGGCACAAATCATGGAGGCTATTCAGCACAGCCATGCTTCCCTCACCACTCAGATAGACTCTATCAGATCAGATCTGTCCTTCCTGAAGCAAGATTATTATTATACAGGGTTTATATAGCGCTAACAGTTTGCGCAGCGCTTTACAAAATAAAGGCAGACATTACAGTTATATTACAATTTGGTACAAGAGGAATCAGAGGGCCCTGCTCATTAGAGCTTACAATCTTAAAAGGGAGGGTCAATTGATACAAAAGGTAATAGCTGTGGGGGATGAGCTGATGGAGGAAGTACAAGTTAGTTAGAAGCAGGATAGGCTTCTTTAAAGAGTAGAGTTTTCAGGGATCGTCTAAATATGGATAGATTAGGGGATAGTCGGACAGATTGGGGTAGGGAGTTCCAAAGGATGGGAGAAGCTCTGGAGAAATCCTGGAGGCGAGCATGGGAGGAGGTGACAAGGGAGCTAGAAAGCAGGAGGTCTTGGGAGGACCGAAGAGAGCGGCTTGGTTGGTATTTTGGGACTAGGTTAGTGATGTAGCTGGGGGCCAAGTTGTGGGTGGCTTTGTAAATTATTGTTAGTACTTTGAATTTAATTCGTTCGGTGAGTGGAAGCCAGTGGAGGGATTGGCAGAGAGGGGTGGAGGACACTGAATGGTTGGTAGGGTGTATGAGTCTTGCAGCAGCATTCATGATGGACTGAAGGGGTGATAGTCTATGTAAAGGTAATCCAATGAGGAGGGAGTTGCAGTAGTCGAGGCGAGAGATGACCAGGGAGTGAATTAGAAGCTTAGTGGTGTCATTAGTTAAAAAGGGGCGTATTCTGGAAATGTTGCGGAGGCCAAGGCGGCATGATTTGGACAGGGATTGAATGTGGGCCTGAAAGGACAGTTCAGAGTCTAAGATTACCCCTAGCACCCTGGCATGTGGGGACGGACTGATAGATGTGCCATTGATCTTGATAGAGAAGTCAGGGGAAGGGGAACATGTGCAAGATGTGCACAATCTCTGCCATAGAGTGACCAATGCGGAACAACGCATAGGTGACTTAGAGGATGATATTTGTCCTTTGCAGGCCTCTGTTAGAGAATTACGCCAAACCCAAGAGTATAACTCCGATAAGTTAACAGATATGGAGGACCGCCTGAGGCGTAAAAATCTGCACTTTTTGGGCATTCTGGAAGGTTCAGAAGGTATGTCTCCTGAGGCTTTCATGTAACGGTGGTTAACATCTACTTTTGGCGCCTCCACCTTCTCCCCACTATTCGCCATAGAACGGGCACATAGAGTTCCTCTGCACCCCCTTACCTATTGGGGCACCCCCACGTGCTATTCTCATCAAACTGCTGCACTTCAGGGACAGAGAAGCTGTTCTCAGGGCCGCCCCAACAAAGGGCCACATATCCTTCAATAGCAACGGAATTATTATCTTTCCTGACTTTTCAGTGGATACGCAGAAGCAGAGGGCCACCTTTCTAGCCATTAAAAGGAGACTACGAGACCTCCAACTGCCCTATGGTATGCTATACCCTGCACGACTGAGGGTCATCCATAAAGGAAAGCCCTATTTCTTCACGGATCCGAAAGAAGCGGCCCACTGGGTGGACTCTTTGGGTCCTCCTGCTCAACGTCACCAGCAACGAAGATCTCCTCTTCGCTGACCTTCGGATGTTTTTCTTCACAGCTCCCCCTTTTTGAATCCGTAAGATTAGTCACAGAGAAAAATTGTTTTTATTTTTTTATCCATTCTCCAGTGATGCTCTCCAGTGAGGAACGAAGCACGATCTTGCCTGCACCGGAGGCACCCGTCTAATGATGCGCAAGCTGTTTGGCAGTTCTTTTATAACCGTGACGTGTGACCCCGCCCCCTCTGACGCGCCACGGGAAACCCCCGTGACGCGTTAGAGGTGGCAGGGTCACCCCGTCCACGCCCTCGGTTATAAAAGAACTGTCAAATAGCTTGCGCGTCATTAGGCGGGTGCCTCCGGTGCAGGCAGGATCGCGTGTCGTTTCTCGCTGGAGTGGAGAGCATCGCTGGACAATGGATCATCACTGGACATCGAGAATGGATTACAACGCTGGACATGTTTTTTTTTATTTTTTATTTTTTTATTTTTAATAGAGGACTTGTCCCAAGCCGTCTCCTGTAATTTTTTAAATGTTCACATTTTTTCTTTGTGAAATGGTAGGGGTACAATGTACCCCGTTACCAATTCACATAGGGTGGGCGGCATCTGGGGGTCCCCTTTATTAAAGGGGGCTTCCAGATTCCCGATAAGCCCCCCGCCCGCAAAACCCCACAACCACCGGGCAAGGGTTGTGGGGATGAGGCCCATGTTGAGGGCTTGTGTCCTGGTACAGTTCAGGAGGGGGGGCGCTCTCTCATCCCCCCTCTTTTCCTGCGGCCTGCCAGGTTGCGTGCTCGGATAAGGGTCTGGTTTGGATTTTTGGGGGGACCCCCACGCCATTTTTATTTTGGCCCCTTAAAATCCATACCAGACCTGAAGGGCCCCTACGCCATTTTTTTAAAAGAAAATTGCCGCAGGGTTCCCCTTAATATCCATACCAGACCTGAAGGGCCTGGTATGAAATTTAGGGGGACCCCCGCGCATTTATTTTGTTAAATTTTGGTTCGGGGTTCCCCTTAATATTCATACCAGACCCAAAGGGCCTGGTAATGGACGGGGGGAACCCATGCCGGTTTTTTTAATGACTTTTATCTGTATTGCCGGGACCCGACAATTCATTATAGCCGCGAGTAATTTTGAATGACTTTTTTTCCTTTTGAAATGTAATTTTGTGCAGGGACTGTTCTAAACACAGGAAAATGCGCCACTTTACAGGCATACTATAGACGCCCCCAGGTACGAAATTTAAAGGAATATTTCACTTTTATTGTTTCACTTTAAAGCAGAGGTCCACCCAGAAGTTTTTTTAGCACGAAAATTCTTAAAAAAAATTAAAAAAATTTATAGAAAAAAATAATAATTTTATACTCACCCGAAATGCCTGTTGCTATGCGGAAGTCCCCTAATCTGCCTCTTCCTTTGCCTCGGTGAGTCTCCTTCCGCTTTCTCTTCTTGTGAATGGGGTGCGCTGCTTTCTGGGAACTGTGTGTAATCCCAGGAGGCAGCCGCCAATTCACAAAGTGTCTTGCTAGTCGCGCATGCGCAGTAGGAAACGGGCAGTGAAGCCGTAAGTCAGGATGGAGGAGCCGGGACCTGCCAGGACCGATCGATCGCCGTTGGGGGCCCAACATCGCGGGCAAGTAGGACAGGTAAGTGTCCTTATTAAAAGTCAGCAGCTACAGTGTTAGTAGCTGCTGACTTTTAAAAAAAAAAAAATCGCGGGTGGAATCCCGCTTTAAGCATTATTAAAATCGCACTTTAGATTTTTCCCATAGACTTTTAAAGGGTGTTCCGCGGCTTTCGAATTTACCACGAACACCCCAAATTGTTCGCTATTCGGCGATGTTCGACCCGAACATAAAGCTCATCTCTAGTAACCATTTGCCAATGTGAAGCCAGATCAGCTCCAGCATTGCAAATAGGGATGGGCTTTGTGTTCGGGTCGAACATGAGTTCGACTCAAACATTGGCTGTTCGCCCGTTAACCGAATAGCGAACAATTTGGGGTGTTCGCGGCAAATTCGAAAGCCGTGGAACGCCCTTTAAAAGTCTTTGGGAGAAATCAAAAATGCTAATTTTAAAGGTTAATATGCAAGTTATTGTCATAAAAAATGTTTGGGGACCCGGGTCCTGCCCCAGGGGACATGTATCAATGCAAAAAAAAAGTTTTAAAAACGGTCGTTTTTTTCGGGAGCATTGATTTTAATAATGCTTAAAGTGAAACGATAAAAGTTAAATATTCCTTTAAATGTTGTGCCTGGGGGGTGTCTATATAGTATGCCTGTAAAGTAGCGCATGTTTCCCGTGTTTAGAACAAAATGTAGTTTCTGAAGGAAAAAAAGTAATTTAACCACTTAACAACCACCTGCCGACAAATAACGTCGACAAGGTGGTTGCTTAACTCTGGGAGGACGTTATATAACGTCCTCCCAGAATCGCGCTCCCGCGCGCCCCCTGGGGCGCGCACACGGGAAACTCCGTGACCGCCGGGTCCAGAGGACCCGGCGGATCACGAATCGCGGTAAATCGCCGCTGATAGCGGCCGTTTACCACGTGATCGCTCCGTCAAATGACGGAGCAATCACTTGTAAACAGACCGGCGTCATTTGATGACGCCGGTTCCTCCCTCCCCTCTCTGTACCGATCGGTACAGTGTGAGAGGGGAGGGGGAGGGAGCGGATGGCAGCAGCAGCACTGTGGGCTGGATCTGTGACAATTGCAGTCACAGATCCAGCCATCCATCCATCCCTGCTCAGCCATCCCTGTGCTATACCCTGCCAATACTCTGCAATACACCCTGCCAATACTCTGCAAAATACCCTGGTGCAATACTCTGCAATACCCTGGTGCAATACTCTGCAATACCCTGGTGCAATACTCTGCAATACCCTGGTGCAATACTCTGCAATACCCTGCGAAATACTCTGCAATACCCTGGTGCAATACTCTGCAATACCCTGGTGCAATACTCTGCAATACCCTGGTGCAATACTCTGCAATACCCTGGTGCAATACTCTGCAATACCCTGGTGCAATACTCTGCAATACCCTGCACAATACTCTGCAATACCCTGCAAAATACTCTGCAATACCCTGCAAAATACTCTGCAATACCCTGCACAATACTCTGCAATACCCTGCACAATACTCTGCAAAATACTCTGCAATACCCTGCACAATACTCTGCAATACCCGCCACAATACTCTGCAATACCCTGCACAATACTCTGCAATACCCGCCACAATACTCTGCAATACCCTCCACAATACTCTGCAATACCCTCCACAATACTCTGCAATACCCTCCACAATACCCTGTGCAATACCCGTGCAATACCCTGCCATACACCGCAATACCCTGCCATACACCGCAATACCCTGCCATAGTCCGCAATACTCCGCAATGCCCTGCAATACTCCGCAATGCCCGGCAATACTCTGCAATGCCCGGCAATACTCCGCAATGCCCGGCAATACTCTGCAATAACCACTTCCCGCCCTCCGGCCGTCATATGATGTCCTTGACTTTGTGCGGGGATATCTGAATGATGCCTGCAGCTACAGGCATCATTCAGATATTAGCTTTTTCAGCCGGCGATTCCCTACACCATAAGAACAATCATAGCGGCTGTTCCGCCGCTTGATCATTCTTACGGGAGGCGAGAGGGGATGTCCCCCCCCCCCCCCCCCGCCGCCCTCCGGTGCTTCTACCGACTCACCGCTACGATCAAAGCCAGGATTGTTGTTTTTTTTTTTTGTCTTTTTTTCAGGCTTCCCAGCCTAGAGGTGAGATGTGGGGTCTTATTGACACCCCCCCATATCTCACTGTAAAGAGGACCTGTCATGCCATATTCCTATTACAAGGGATGTTTACGTTCCTTGTAATAGGTATAAAAGTGATCAAAAAAATGTTTAGGGCGGAAAAACATGTCAAACTAAAATAAATAAAGTAAAATGAAGAATAAAATTTTTTTTTTTTTAAAGCGCCCCTGTCCCCGTGAGCTCGCATACAGAAGCGAACGCATACGTAAGTCCCGCCCACGTATGAAAACGGTTTTCAAACCACACATGTGAGGTATCTCTGCGAACGTTAGAGCGAGAGCAATCATTTTGGCCCTAGACCTCCTCTGTAACTCAAAACATGTAACCAGTAAAAATATTTAAAGCGTTGCCTATGGGGATTTTTTAAGTAGCGAAGTTTGGCGCCATTCCACGAGTGTGTGCAATTTTTAAGGGCGACATGTTAGGTATCTATTTACTCGGCGTAACTTCATCTTTCACATTATGCAAAAACATTGGGCTAACTTTACTGTTTTTTTTTTTTTTTTTAAGCACAAAACATTTTTTTTCCGTAAAAAACACGTTAAAAAAATTGCTGCGCAAATATCGTGCGAGATAAAAAGTTGCAACAACCACCATTATATTCTCTAAGGTCTTTGCTAAAAAAACATATATAATGTTTTGGGGTTCTATGTAATTTTCTAGCAAATAAATGATGATTTTTACATGTAGGAGAGAAATGTCAGAATTGGCCTTGGTGCTCCAGAACGCCTGAAGGTGCTCCCTGCATGTTGGGCCTCTGTATGTGGCCACGCTGTGTAAAAGTCTCACACATGTGGTATCGCCATACTCGGGAGGAATAGCAGAATGTGTTTTGGGGTGTAATTTGTGGAATGCATATGCTGTGTGTGAGAAATAACCTGCTAATATGACAATTTTGTGAAAAAAAAAAGAGAAAAAAAAAATCTTGATTTTGCAAAGAATTGTGGGAAAAAATGACAACTTCAAAAAACTCACAATGCCTCTTTCTGAATACCTTGGAATGTCTTCTTTCCAAAAAGGGGTCATTTGGGGGGTATTTGTACTTTTCTGGCATGTTAGGGTCTCAAGAAATGAGATAGGCCGTCAGTACTTCAGGTGTGATCAATTTTCAGATATTGGCACCATAGCTTGTGGACTCTATAACTTTCACAAAGACCAAATAATATCCACCAATTTGTACTTATTTTTACCAAAGATATGTAGCAGTATAAATTTTGGCCAAAATTTATGAAGAAAAAATAGTAATTTGCAAAATTTTATAACAGAAACGAAAAAAAAATCATTTTTTTACAAAATTTTCAGTCTTTTTTCTCTTATAGCGCAAAAAATAAAAAACCCAACAGTGATTAAATACCACCAAAAGAAAGCTCTATTTGTGTGAAAAAAAGGACAAAAAATTTCATATGGGTACAGTGTTGTATGACTGAGTAATTGTCATTCAAAATGTGAGAGCACCGAAAGCTGAAAATTGGTCTGGTTATTAAGGGGGTTTAAGTGCCCAGTGGTCAAGTGGTTAAAACTACTCGCGGCTATTAATGAATTGTCGGGTCCCGGCAATACAGATAAAAGTCATTGAAAAAAATGGCATTACCAGGCCCTTTGGGTCTGGTATGAATATTAAGGGGAACCCCGAACCAAAATTTAAAAAAAAAATGCGTGGGGGTCCCCCTAAATCCCATTACCAGGCCCTTCAGGCCTGGTATGGATATTAAATATTAATGGATATTACATTTTTTTTTAATATTGGTTCGGGGTTTCCCTTAATATTCATACCAGACCCGAAGGGCCTGGTAATGGACTGGGGGGGACCCATTCCATTTTTTTCAATGACTTTTATCTGTATTGCCGGGACCCACGAGTAGTTTTAAATTACTTTTTTTCCTTCAGAAATGACATTTTGTGCAGGGACAGTTCTAAACACGGGAAACAAGCCCTAATTTACAGGCATACTATAGACACCCCCCCCCCCCCCCCCCCAGGTACGATATTTAAAGGAATATTTCACTTTTATTGTTTCACTTTAAGCATTATTAAAATCACTGCTCCCAAAAAAACTGACGTTTTTAAAACTTTTTTTTGCATTGATACATGTCCCCTGGGGCAGGACCCGGGTCCCCAAACCCTTTTTATGATAATAACTTGCATATTAGCCTTTAAAATTAGCACTTTAGATTTTTCATGTCCCTGTCCCATAGACTTTAACGGTGTTCGAACACATTTTTTGCCTGTTCGCATGTTCTGGATGCGAACCGAACCGGGGGGTGTTCGGCTCATCCCTAATTGCAAATACCAATTTCGTCTATGGGCATCCCAAATCCCTTTCCCCAACCAATTTCAATCCCCCAAATAAAAAAACAAAAGCAAAAGACTTTTCATTGTCTACGAGTGTGACGTATGGATGTCTGGCAGCAAGGTGAATATGCGTAGATGTTAGTAACTCGTAGCAACACACCGCTACAACATAATGGGGAGTTTATTGACTGTAGAAAAAAACGTCTGAAGCCAAAAACAGCCGCTGTAAAAACGTCCAGTGTGCATGAGGCCTAAACAACCCCGATAGGATAACAGAGGAGAGTTCAGGGGTAGCTGCTTCTAAACGTCCGTTTACCATCAGCAGTGTACATGAACCCTTATGCCCCTTCCACACGAGGCGAACTCTGTCGCTACGGAGTCCGCCAGCTCAGCGGGAGATCAGTCCGTTGATCTCCGCTGAGCCGGCGGATAACAGGTCCCTCTCTGCTCACTGAGCGGGGAGGGGCTTGTCCAGCATCGCTGTCTCCTATGGAGAGATCGGAAGAAAACGGACAACATGTCCGTTTTCATCAGATCTCACCCGATCCGATCCGCCATGGACGGATGGGAACGTATCGCCATCCGTCTGATTTTTAGCGGATCGGATCGGTTCGGATGTCAGCGGACATGTCTCCGCTGACAGCCGATGCTCCATAGAGTAAGGTGACCAGATTTTTAAAATGTAATCCGGGGACATATTTTTTTTTTTTTACTAGTAATGGCGACAATCAGCGACTCTCTGCCCATCGCCGCCACCGCCCGCCTCATAGCCTGTCAAGTCTTAAGGCCCGTACACATGGTCGGACTTTTTGCCAACAAACTTAAAATTTAGCACGTTTTCCAAAAAATCCGACGACCGTGTGTACGCTCCATCGAACAAACTTTTTAGGTTTTCATTGGACAAAAGTTCGCTCTGCAAAGGGACAAACTTTTCGGTAACAAAAGTCTGATGGTGCAAAGTCCTATCGTGTGTACAGAAATCCATCAGACTTTTGTCCGAAGGACAAGTACGCATGCCCAGAACCAATGTTAAAATCAACCAACAATAGCAGAAGTTGACCAAAGGGTGGCGGTAAAGAGCAGAAAAGAGCAGGAAAACCATGTGATGTTGGAAAAGTTTTGAGAAAGTTTGCAGAAAAGTCCTGCCGTGTGTATGCTATGGGTGTGCCCGGCCAACTCCCTTCGGACAAAAATCCACAGAAAAGTTTGTTTGAAGTCCGACCGTGTGTACGAGGCTTTACTCTCCGGACCCCGGCTACTACTGGGTGTGGAGCGGAGGAAGATCACTCCACCAGGGAAGGCAAGGAGATAAGCAGGCGGCTGGCCTGGGACCTGAGCCAAGGCAGAAGAACATGCAAGCGGAGCTAAATGGGCATGCGCCCGAAACTGAAGAATTATTCCCTCCGCTCTGACCAGCACATGATCCTCAGAAAGGGGCACAGCTAATGGAAAAAATACATCCCGCTAAGCTAGTAGGAGCGGCGGAGCGGGGGGAGTAATTCAGAATTTTTATTTTTAATTTTGCACTGACTGTCTTTGAAATTGCCCCAGCCCCTGTTCAAATCCAATCCGGGGACAAAACCGGGCACAGACTTGGTTCGGGGACAGTGTCCTCAATCTGGGGACTGTCCCTGGAAACCGGGGATGTCTGGTCACCCTACCATATAGTTGTATGGAAGGGCCATTCAGGTCCGCCGACAAAACTGACAGGCGGGCCTAAGCGGTCCGTCCGTGTGAAAGGGGCCTTAGGCCTCGCACACTGATGCCGCGTACACACGATCATTTTTCCCGTCGGGAAAAATGTCATTTTTTCCTTTGGACGAGAAAAACGATCGTCTGTGGGCTTTTTGCCGTTTTTTCCGACGGGAAAAACGGCATTAATCACGATGAGAAAAATTAGAACATGTTCTAATTTTTCTCATCGTTTTTTCCATCATTTTTTTCCGCGGCAGTTTTCCCATAGGGAGACACTGCCTCCCACAGACGGTCGTTTTTCTCGACAAAGAAAAAAATGACGGGAAAAACGGTCGTGTGTGGGGGAAAATGCCGTTCCCTCGTTTTTCATTTTATTTCATGTCGTGATTCACGGCGGTGTTTTCACCGCCGTGAATCACGATCGTGTGTACGCGGCATGACTGTAGAATAAAACGTCTGAAGCCAAAAACAGCCGCTGTAAAAACATCCAAAAATGTCCAGTGTGTAGGAGGCCTCAAGGGGAGATTAGATGAGGAATAGACAGTGTAAGGAAAGTATTATTAATGGCAGACATGAAGACAGAGTGACAGATTGTCCTCTATACAATCCTTCATCACAGATCTGCACCCTCCATCCCCCATCCTAACATTCACTATTATCACTCAGTATATTAGATCCGGGTATGTAATATTACCTTACCGGTCTGTGAGATGATCTGGAATCTCTCTACACAAACAAAATGGAGAATTATGGGAGGGGTGAGGGAAAGGAATGTGACTGGGAAAGTTTCACTTTCAGTTTTCACCGAGATCCTCCCATCTACAGATATTGTACCTTGTGAGTGTTTGTGCCGATTCACACTGCTGCGCTTTGAATTTGTTCCGTTTTTTCAGTCCATTCTGAGGTGCGAATTTACCGCGTTTTTACCGCGATTTGAATGCAAATTTCAGGAGTGGGACATAGCTGCGATTAATGTTCTAGCCAATGGAATCATAATGTAAAAAAAAAAAAAGGTGTTAACTTCCTGGTTTTTGTGGAGAATAGTGTGGTGGAATTCGCACATATGTGAACCATCAAATGCGACTCCAGAACGATTTACATTGATGTCTATGGAGAATAAATTCGCAACGCAACGCTCTAAACTCGCACAAGACCCTTTTTTTTCATTGCATCGCATTCGGAGAGGAAACGCAACTTATAGATGTGAACCACCATCATTGAAAACAATTACTTTTTGGATAACATGCGTTTCTAGTTTGTGTTTAACGCATCGCATTCGGTATCAACTCGCACAAGTGTGAACCGGCACTAAGCCTACGTTCACACTGCTGCAATCTCAGAGATTGCATGTGATTCGGACCCGCACTGCAGGTGCCGATCACATGTGATGTCTGAGCAATGCGAGTTCAGCACTACAGTTGTATGGCTGGAATCGCATTGGATTCGCACAGAAAATAGTGCAGGGACTTGTTTTTTCCCCGCACTAGAATCGGATCGCATGGGTGTTCTCACCTATGCGATCCGATTCCTGTGCGAGTTCACAGTTCGCACTGCGACCTGTGAACAAAACCTGGGGGTGTCATTAACTTTGTTAACCACTTCAATACCGGGCATTTTCACCTCCTTCCTGCCCAGGCCAATTTTCAGCTTTCAGCGCTGTCCCGCTTTGAATGACAATTGCGCCGTCATACAACGCTGAACCCAAATGAAATGTTGATCATTTTTTTCCCACAAATAGAGCTTTCTTTTGGTGGTATTTGATCATCTCTGCGTCTTTTATTCTTTGCGCGATAAACAAAAAAATACTGACAAGTTTGAAAAAAACATTATTTTTTACTTTTTGCTATAATAAATATTCCATTTTTTTTGTAGCGGGGTTTTTCAATTTAGTTGGGGTACACCTGGGGGTAGTGTGACCCAGGTGTGTAATTGTGAAAGGTTCTGGACCCCTTTGTAATTCGTGGAGGATTGGGTGGTGTATTATTCTCCTTGGCCTGTGGGTGGCGGGGTACCTACAGGCTCAAGGTAGAATCACTGCCGCAGTGCTACCCTTTTTGTCCCTTTCCGGAGATGGTACGGCTGGGGCGGGGAACCCGCCGTGGTGTTGATGGGAGGAGATAAAAGGGGGAGACGCCCTCGCCACGAGGTCTTCGAGGATCTTCTCTTCACGCACCCAGGCACCTTAGGCCTGGGTGCGGGCGGTTCAAGGTTCCGGCCCAGGCGCCCTAGGCCTGACCGGAACGAAGTTGGGGTCCATCCCAGGCACCTTCAGCCTGGGGTGAGGTACTATATCGTAGGCCTGGGGCCCAGTAACTTCGACTGGGTCCCGCGAGGGCGAAGTGATCCGAGGGTGCCGCCTTGCGAGGGGACCCGCATCTGAGGTGAGGAGGCCCGGGGAGGTCACCCGTCCGGAGATTCCGGAGCAGCATCAACCCGGTGACGGATGGGCCTCCGGTAACTCCCTTAGAGGGACATCTTCCCCTGATAGGGGCCGCAGCGCAGCGAAGGTACTCTCATCTGTGTTCTATGGAGTTGCTGGTAGAGACTCACAAGTTCCATGTTCTGTGCTAAGCAAAGTTGCTATAACCCCTGGTGAAACCACAGGGGTTTAGACTGAAATCAGGATAGTGCCTTGACCTGCTCATCCCACCGTTTGCGCTATGTTATGGGTCGCAACCAGTCGGCTGTGAAAGGACTGTTTGTTGTGGAAATATAATAAACAAGTGTTGGACCCTGCATCGGTGTATGGACTCTGGTTAATGGGAGCAAGGGAGGTTTCAGCAGAGCAGGACTGAGCTTCATAACTAACACACATTGGCCCGAGGAATATACTGATACTGGCCTTCACCTCACCCACAGCTACGGGGAGGACATGGGCCGTAGCGCATCTCACCCTGTCGTGTGACATACCCCTAGCAAAAGGAGATGGGGTGAGGCCGCTACACGTGGGGGCTCGCGAGTCCGGGATAAAATGTGTGTTGACTTTGAAATTTGAAATGGCTGTGTCTGGACTTTGCTGCTCGGAGGAGGTCCGAGCAGGTCGGCCATGTGATTGGCCAAAGTGCGTCCCTGTGCTCAAAGTCGTGGAAATGACCCCAAGACGGGAAAGGCCCATGCAGAAAGAGCGGGAAGAGGGAAAAGCCCAGCCGCGTGACGTACTACATGTGGGGGTGTTTGCTGCACTGCGCCATGAGGCACCCCATGACTGCGCAATTCGTGGGCGGGGACTGTGGGAAGCCTGCGAAAACGTGCAAGTCGTGGGAGGAGTCTGGCCATATGTGGAGATACACGTGGAGACTCCGGCGTGTGGTCAGCGCGTGATGGAGCAGCAGGTGGTCGGGATGGCCTCAAGCTCCCCGTGGATGCCGGTATCATACCCCACGAAGATGACTGCTTTTGCTGCTCCCCTTACAGACACGGGGATAAGACTCAGGCCCCGAGGACAGTTGGCTTTGTACTCATGCAGAGACACAGAGGCCCTCGGTGTGATCTGTCCCGGATGCTCGGGACTGGTGGTCCAGCTAAAGCCATTTGGGCGTTGTGAAGCGTGTAAAGAATTTCTGTTTGAGGTCGAACCATCCACAGTAAGGCCCCGGAGCTCAGGAGGGAGTCTAGTCCTCCGACTGACTTTCCACATTCCACAACATCACCTGCTTTGGTTGTGGGGATGCAGCGCGCGTCATTGCGTGCGCCAAAGGCAAAGCCACCCGAGGTAGTGAAGGTACCTCGGCACCCGGAGGCCATCGTGCAGCCGGGAGAAGCTCAAAGTGCCTCAGGCCCGGCAATACTTGTCCTGTTCGGCGCCTGTGTCCAAGAAATTCAAGGACTGCAGAGCGGATTGGAAGTTGGGGCGCCATATTCATGCTGATAAAGTGCTTATCTGCAGAAAGGAAGGAGAGGATGTTGAATATTCAGTCGAAGTGTTTGATAAGCATCTGAAGCCGTTGTTCTTACCTGATTCGAGGTATTACTTGTGAGGAGAGACTCATGAGTATGTTTTCAGCTACAAATTTTCCTGGAAGAGCCTTTGCTAGAACGTCTGAACAATACCCTGTTTTTTTATTTGGTTTTTTTTTTCTTCCCACTCTCTTTTTCTATGGATCAAGGACAGACTTTGGGGTAGAATTAGTGTAGGGACGCATGAAGAATGAAGGAGCACCAAGTGTCATTACCGCGGCGCTGTCACCAGGTGGCAGTGTTGTGCAACGTTTGTTTTTCTGCACACTTTTACACCACACTCATTGGAGCAAATGGGTCCCTCGGCTGATGGACCCATTCATTCCAAATTTTCACATAATGTTAGGATGTGGTCTGTTTTTTTTGTTTCCCTTCTGCAGGAGATTCGTCGGTCAAGACTACTGAGTATGAGGTGGTTCTTAGACAGTGACGGGAGGGATTGTATATGTGTACATGATAGATGTTTTATACAAAAGTTTTATTGTTTTATAGTTCCCTTTCCCCTTGAGCAGGTCTTGGCACACACGGGATTCAAAATTTTTAGGGATAGCCTCTGAGGCTCGCTTCATGTCACCACTCCTTGGGAGACATGGGGTTGCACCAGACGCTGGGGACCAGCGTAAAATCACAGGGGGAGTATGTAGCGGGGTCTTTAAATTTAATTGGGGTACACCTGGGGGTAGTGTGACCCAGGTGTGTAATTGTGAAAGGTTCTGGACCCCTTTGTAATTCGTGGAGGATTGGGTGGTGTATTATTCTCCTTGGCCTGTGGGTGGCGGGTTACCTACAGGCTCAAGGTAGAATCACTGCCGCAGTGCTACCCTTTTTGTCCCTTTCCGGAGATGGTACGGCTGGGGCAGGGAACCCGCTGTGGTGTTGATGGGAGGAGATAAAAGGGGGAGACGCCCTCGCCAAGAGGTCTTCGAGGATCTTCTCTTCACGCACCCAGGCACCTTAGGCCTGGGTGCGGGCGGTTCAAGGTTCCGGCCCAGGCGCCCTAGGCCTGACCGGAACGAAGTTGGGGTCCATCCCAGGCACCTTCAGCCTGGGGTGAGGTACTATATCGTAGGCCTGGGGCCCAGTAACTTCGACTGGGTCCCGCGAGGGCGAAGTGATCCGAGGGTGCCGCCTTGCGAGGGGACCCGCATCTGAGGTGAGGAGGCCGGGGAGGTCACCCGTCCGGAGATTCCGGAGCAGCATCAACCCGATGACGGATGGGCCTCCGGTAACTCCCTTAGAGGGACATCTTCCCCTGATAGGGGCCGCAGCGCAGCGAAGGTACTCCCATCTATGTTCTATGGAGTTGCTGGCAGAGACTCACAAGTTCCATGTTCTGTGCTAAGCAAAGTTGCTATAACCCCTGGTGAAACCACAGGGGTTTAGACTGAAATCAGGATAGTGCCTCGACCTGCTCATCCCACCGTTTGCGTTAGGTTATGGGTCGCAACCAGTCGGCTGTGAAAGGACTGTTTGTTGTGGAAATATAATAAACAAGTGTTGGACCCTGCATCGGTGTATGGACTCTGGTTAATGGGAGCAAGGGAGGTTTCAGCAGAGCAGGACTGAGCTTCATAACTAACACACATTGGCCCGAGGAATATACTGATACTGGCCTTCACCTCACCCACAGCTACGGGGAGGACATGGGCCGTAGCGCATCTCACCCTGTCGTGTGACATACCCCTAGCAAAAGGAGATGGGGTGAGGCCGCTACACGTGGGGGCTCGCGAGTCCGGGATAAAATGTGTGTTGACTTTGAAATTTGAAATGGCTGTGTCTGGACTTTGCTGCCCGGAGGAGGTCCGAGCAGGTCGGCCATGTGATGGGCCAAAGTGCGTCCCTGTGCTCGAAGTCGTGGAAATGACCCCAAGACGGGAAAGGCCCATGCAGAAAGAGCGGGAAGAGGGAAAAGCCCAGCCGTGTGACGTACTACATGTGGGGGTGTTTGCTGCACTGCGCCATGAGGCACCCCATGACTGCGCAATTCGTGGGCGGGGACTGTGGGAAGCCCGCGAAAACGTGCAAGTCGTGGGAGGAGTCTGGCCATATGTGGAGATACACGTGGAGACTCCGGCGTGTGGTCAGCGCGTGATGGAGCAGCAGGTGGTCGGGATGGCCTCAAGCTCCCCGTGGATGCCGGTATCATACCCCACGAAGATGACTGCTTTTGCTGCTCCCCTTACAGACACGGGGATAAGACTCAGGCCCCGAGGACAGTTGGCTTTGTACTCATGCAGAGACACGGAGGCCCTCGGTGTGATCTGTCCCGGATGCTCGGGACTGGTGGTCCAGCTAAAGCCATTTGGGCGTTGTGAAGCGTGTAAAGAATTTCTGTTTGAGGTCGAACCATCCACAGTAAGGCCCCGGAGCTCAGGAGGGAGTCTAGTCCTCCGACTGACTTTCCACATTCCACAACATCACCTGCTTTGGTTGTGGGGATGCAGCGCGCGTCATTGCGTGCGCCAAAGGCAAAGCCACCCGAGGTAGTGAAGGTACCTCGGCACCCGGAGGCCATCGTGCAGCCGGGAGAAGCTCAAAGTGCCTCAGGCCCGGCAATACTTGTCCTGTTCGGCGCCTGTGTCCAAGAAATTCAAGGACTGCAGAGCGGATTGGAAGTTGGGGCGCCATATTCATGCTGATAAAGTGCTTATCTGCAGAAAGGAAGGAGAGGATGTTGAATATTCAGTCGAAGTGTTTGATAAGCATCTGAAGCCGTTGTTCTTACCTGATTCGAGGTATTACTTGTGAGGAGAGACTCATGAGTATGTTTTCAGCTACAAATTTTCCTGGAAGAGCCTTTGCTAGAACGTCTGAACAATACCGTTTTTTTATTTGTTTTTTTTTTTCTTCCCACTCTCTTTTTCTATGGATCAAGGACAGACTTTGGGGTAGAATTAGTGTAGGGACGCATGAAGAATGAAGGAGCACCAAGTGTCATTACCGCGGCGCTGTCACCAGGTGGCAGTGTTGTGCAACGTTTGTTTTTCTGCACACTTTTACACCACACTCATTGGAGCAAATGGGTCCCTCGGTTGATGGACCCATTCATTCCAAATTTTCACATAATGTTAGGATGTGGTCTGTTTTTTTTGTTTCCCTTCTGCAGGAGATTCGTCGGTCAAGACTACTGAGTATGAGGTGGTTCTTAGACAGTGACGGGAGGGATTGTATATGTGTACATGATAGATGTTTTATACAAAAGTTTTATTGTTTTATAGTTACCTTTCCCCTTGAGCAGGTCTTGGCACACACGGGATTCAAAATTTTTAGGGATAGCCTCTGAGGCTCGCTTCATGTCACCACTCCTTGGGAGACATGGGGTTGCACCAGACGCTGGGGACCAGCGTCAAATCACAGGGGGGAGTATGTAGCGGGGTCTTTAAATTTAATTGGGGTACACCTGGGGGTAGTGTGACCCAGGTGTGTAATTGTGAAAGGTTCTGGACCCCTTTGTAATTCGTGGAGGATTGGGTGGTGTATTATTCTCCTTGGCCTGTGGGTGGCGGGGTACCTACAGGCTCAAGGTAGAATCACTGCCGCAGTGCTACCCTTTTTGTCCCTTTCCGGAGATGGTACGGCCGGGGCAGGGAACCCGCTGTGGTGTTGATGGGAGGAGATAAAAGGGGGAGACGCCCTTGCCATGAGGTCTTCGAGGATTTTCTCTTCACGCACCCAGGCACCTTAGGCCTGGGTGCGGGCGGTTCAAGGTTCCGGCCCAGGCGCCCTAGGCCTGACCGGAACGAAGTTGGGGTCCATCCCAGGCACCTTCAGCCTGGGGTGAGGTACTATATCGTAGGCCTGGGGCCCAGTAACTTTGACTGGGTCCCGCGAGGGCGAAGTGATCCGAGGGTGCCGCCTTGCGAGGGGACCCGCATCTGAGGTGAGGAGGCCGGGGAGGTCACCCGTCCGGAGATTCCGGAGCAGCATCAACCCGGTGACGGATGGGCCTCCGGTAACTCCCTTAGAGGGACATCGTCCCCTGATAGGGGCCGCAGAGCAGCGAAGGTACTCCCATCTATGTTCTATGGAGTTGCTGGTAGAGACTCACAAGTTCCATGTTCTGTGCTAAGCAAAGTTGCTATAACCCCTGGTGAAACCACAGGGGTTTAGACTGAAATCAGGATAGTGCCTTGACCTGCTCATCCCACCGTTTGCGCTATGTTATGGGTCGCAACCAGTCGGCTGTGAAAGGACTGTTTGTTGTGGAAATATAATAAACAAGTGTTGGACCCTGCATCGGTGTATGGACTCTGGTTAATGGGAGCAAGGGAGGTTTCAGCAGAGCAGGACTGAGCTTCATAACTAACACACATTGGCCCGAGGAATATACTGATACTGGCCTTCACCTCACCCACAGCTACGGGGAGGACATGGGCCGTAGCGCATCTCACCCTGTCGTGTGACATACCCCTAGCAAAAGGAGATGGGGTGAGGCCGCTACATTTTTTAACAATTTTTTTTCTCAGTTTAGGCCGATATGTATTCTTCTACATATTTTTGGTAAAATAAGCATATATTGATTGGTTTGCGCAAAAGTTATAGCGCCTACAAAATAGGGGATAGAGTTATGACATTTTTATTATTATTATTTTTTTTACTAGTAATGGCGGTTATCTGCAATTTTTGTCAGGACTGCGATATTGCGGCGGACAGATCGGGCACTTTTGACACTATTTTGGGACCATTCACATTTATACAGCGATCAGTGCTATAAATATGCACTGATTACTGTATAAACATGACAGGCAGAGAAGGGGTTAACACTAGGGGGCAATCAAGGGGTTAAATGTGTGTCCTAGGTTTCTAACTGTGGGGGGAGGGGACTGACTGGGGGAGGTGACCGATCGGTGTCCCTATGTACAAGGAAGACACCATCGGTCTCCTCTCTCCCTGACAGGACGTAGATCTCTGTGTTTACACACAGTATGTGCAAAAGTGTACCCAATAAAGAATATATCATTCAAAAAAATTCAGTGGAAAAATATCTGTACTGTATATTTAAAAAAAGTCCAAATGTGAGTAGTGGAGTATTCAGCTTCCAAAAATCACACAGGATCTTCAATCAATGAGATGTAGGGATGAGCTTCGAGTTCGAGTCTAACCCATGTCTGTTTGGCCGTTCACCGAATTTTGAACATTATGGGCCAGTATTTGCTTTAGTGTCCTTTGCACAGCGTGCACATAAAGCTTACCTGAATACAATTGCTGGTGTTCTGATGAAAATACAGGCAGGGAGCTGCAGTATTTTGCTTTAGTGTCCTTTGCACAGTGTGCACCAAAAGCTTACCTCAATACAATTGCTGGTGTTCTGATACAAATACAGGCAGGGAGCTGCAGTATTTTGATTTAGTGTCCTTTGCACAGTGTGCACATAAAGCTTACCTGAATTAAATTGCTGGTATTCTGATACAAATACAGGCAGGGAGCTGCAGTATTTTGCTTTAGTGTCCTTTGCACAGTGTGCACCAAAAGCTTACCTGAATACAATTGCTGGTGTTCTGATACAAATACAGGCAGGGAGCTGCAGTATTTTGCTCTAGTGTCCTTTGCACAGTGTGCACCTAAAGCTTACCTGAATACAATTGCTGGTGTTCTGATACAAATACAGGCAGGGTGCGGCAGGGTGGCTTTGGCCAATTATGTCTCAGGGGGTTTAGTACACGCCCCACACTATATAAGGCCGCCTCTGTGGCAGCCTTGTGTAGTGGTGTTGCGGTGGTTAACCACTTGTCCCCCGCCCACTGTCAATAGACGGCGGGCGGAGGATACTCTCGTTCTGGGAGGACGTCATATGATGTCCTCCCTTTAAAACGAGCTAGGAGGCGCGCGCGCCGCGTTCACAAGGCCCCGGTGCGCATGCCCGGCGGCCGCGATTGCCGCCGGGCACCCGCGATTGCCCGGGAAACGAGCAGGAAAGTGGATCTCTGTGTGTAAACACAGAGATCCACGTCCTGTGAGGGAGAGGGGACCGATGCTGTGTCCCTTGTACATAGGGACAACCATCGGTCACCTCCCCCAGTCAGTCCCCTCCCCCCACAGTAAGAACACTTTGAGGGAACATATTTAACCCCTTCCCGCCCCCCTAGTGGTTAACCCCTTCCCTGCCAATCACATTTATACAGTAATCAATGCATTTTTATAGCAGGGATCGCTGTTTAAATGTGAATGGTCCCAAAAATGTGTCAAAAGTGTCCGATGTGTCCGCCACAATATCGCAGTCACAATAAAAAATCGCAGATCGCCGCCATTACTAATAAAAAATAAAATAACAAAAAAATGCTATAAATCTATCCCCTATTTTGTAGACGCTATAACTTTTGGGCAAACCAATCAATACGCGCTTATTGCGATTTTTTTTTTTTTTACCAAAAGTATGTAGAAGAATACGTATCGGCCTAAACTGAGGAAAATTTTATTTAAAAAAAAAAAAATGGGTATTTATTATAGCAAAAAGTAAAAAATAGTGTTTTTTTTCCAAACTGGACGCTCTTCTTTTGTTTATAGCGCAAAAAATAAAAACCGCAGAGGTGATCAAATACCACCAAAAGAAAGCTCTATTTGTGGGAAAAAAAGGACGCAAATTTCGTTTGGGAGCCACGTCGCACGACCGCGCAATTGTCATTCAAAGTGTGACAGCGCTGAAAGCTGAAAAATGGCTTGGGCAGGAAGGGGGTTTTCGTGCCCAGTAGAGAAGTGGTTAAAGAGAGAGCTTACAGAGAGAGGGAGAGACAGTGTCATTTATATTGAGTTAGATATAGTGATGAGCCGAACACCCCCGGGTTCGGTTCGCACCAGAACCCGCGAACGGACCGAAAGTTCGTACGAACATTAGAACCCTATTAAATACAATGGATGCGAACGTTCGAATTCTAAAGTGCTAATTATAACAACTATTATGCATGTTATTGTCCTAAAAAGGGTTTGGGAACCCGGGTTCTGCACCAGGGGACATGTATCAATGCAAAAAGAAGTTTTAAAAACGGTCGTTTTTCGGGAGCAGTCATTTTAATGATGCATAAAGTGAAAAAAAAAAAGTCAAATATTCCTTTAAATATCGTACCTGGGGGGTGTCTAAAGTATGCCTGTGAAGTGCCACGTGTTTCCCGTGTTTAGAACTGTCCCTGCACAAAATGACACTTCTAAAGGAAAAAAAAGCCATTTAAAACTGCTTGCGGCTTTAATGTAATGTCTGGTCCCGGTAATATGGATGAAAATCTTTAAGAAAAATGGCATAGCTACCCCATGACCCCCCCCCCCCTACCCCAGCCCATTACCAGCCCCTTTGGGTCTTGTATGGATATTAAGGGGAACCCCGCACATAAAATAAAAAAGGCCCTATATACTCTGAACAGCCGTATACAGGCGGTGCATACAAGACAGGGACTGTAAGTTTGTTCTTATGTAGAATCTGTTTGTAATTTTGAACAGGTACATTGTTTAAGTGTAGCTCCAGCCCAAAAATCTATTTTTAAACTTTTTGGAAAACATAGGTAAGGGTTATCACCCCTGTAACATTTGTTTTGCTGTCTGTGCCCCTGTTCAGAACATTTCACCTCACTTTCCGTCCCAATGACAACTGTTTTTGAAATGTGGTGTTTTTCTTGAAACAAGGATTGCTGATAAAGCATCAGTACAGAGGAGACACCTTTCTCCCATATTAATTCTTACAGGAGAGAATTTTCCTTCCTAGGGGTAGATTTCCTCTCACTTCCTGTTGTCTTCTTGCGTTTGCAAGTAGGAGTCGTTTGTAAGTTGGATGTTTGAAAGTAGGGACCTGCCGTATATACTCTGCAGAAATAGGCCCCTTAGTTGTTGGTGTTGGCACAACACTGTAAGCACTCACAGTTACTCTTGGTTGGTGCTGGAACGCCCTGCTGTCAACTATTATATCAGGAATTGTAATTACATATAATTGTTGAACAGTGGTAGTAAAAATTGGGCCTTTGATGGTGGTGCTGGTGCCACAACACTGTAAGCCCTGACAGTTACTCTTGGTGGGTGCAGCAATGGGCCCTGCTGTGAATTATTAGATCAAGAATTGTAATTGCATGCCCCTGTTGAACAGGGGCTGAAAAATTGGGCCTTTGGTGGTGGTGGTGGTGTTGACACAACACTGTAAGCCCTCAGAGTTACTCTTGGTGGGTGCAGGAATGGGCCCTGCTGTGAATTATTAGATCAAGAATTGTAATTACATGCCCCTGTTGAACAGGGGCTGAAAAATTGGGCCTTAGGCACTGGTGGCACAACACTACAACCCCTCACAGATACTGTACTTGGAGCACAGCAATGAGCCCTGTTGCAAAGTATTGCTTCAAAAATTGTAATGACACGCCCCTGTTAAACAGGGGCTGAAAAATTGGGCCTTAGGCACTGGTGCCACAACACTCCAACCCCTCACAGATACTGTACTTGGAGCACAGCAATGAGCCCTATGGCAAATTATTGCTAAAAAAATTGTAATTACACGCCCCTGTAAAACAGGGGCTGAAAAATTGGGCCTTAGCCACTGGTGGCGGCACCCATAAACAAAAATGATCTTCCAAGCTATCATCATCAATCGTATCATTGAGGACTCGGAGGAGGAGGATAGCCAGTCAACATAACAGCACAGACACTCAGCATCAGCATCAGTCTTGAAGGGATGTGACATGTTAAAATCAATTAGTCTGTTATATCAGCATCAGGTGTGTGGTAGCTGGTGGTGATCCAAGACTGGTTCATCTTGATGAAAGTCAGTCGATCAACCGAGTCGGTGGACAGGCGCACCCTGTGATCCGTGACAAATCCTCCAGCAGCACTGAATGTGCGTTCCGAAAGAACGCTGGATGCAGGACAGGCCAGTAGCTCAATTGCATACTGTGCAAGCTCTGGCCAGTGATCCATCCTCAAGACCCAGTAAGCCAGAGGATTTTCGGTGGGGAAGGTGTCCAAGTCTGACCTTGCCCCTAGATATTCCTGCACCATGTTTATCAGACGCTGGCGATGGTTGCTGGAACCAATCATACTTTGGGGCTGCGGACTAAAGAATTGTCTGAACGCATCGGTCAGACGGCCACCTTCCCCACCGCTCCTTCTTTGACTGGCCGAAGCCTCAGCAACTCGTTGTCCTGGACCAGGAGTTTGTAACCTCCCAGTCTCTGGGAACGCGTTGCACAGACCTTTCTGCAAGGCCTCCCGGAGTTGTCTCATCCTCTGCTCCCTCTGCGACGGTAACATAAGGTCCGCAACCTTACCCTTGTACCGTGGATCAAGGAGATTGGCCAGCCAGTAATGGTCCCTCTCCTTGATCCGAAGAATACGAGGATCCTTCCGCAGACTTTGCAGGATCAGGGAGGCCATGCAGCGTAGGTTTGCTGAGGCATTCGCTCCGGAGTCCTCTGGGTCACTAAGGACGACATGATCCGCAGTCACCTCCTCCCAGCCACGTACAAGTCCACTGGTTTCTTGGGACTGTAAATCATCCCTAAAAGACTGCTGCTGATGATGCTGAGTGCCAGCCTCCACCTCCATGCTGACACAATCCTCCTCCTCCTCCTCCTCCTCTTCCTCTTCCTGTGCGATGGGTGGGACAGAAGGAACACTGTCTGGGTAAAGGGGGCCTTGAGAGGCAAGGAAGTCCTCCTCTTCCTGCCTCTGTTCTGCCTCAAGTGCCCTGTCCATTATTCCACGCAGCGTGTGCTCCAACAGGTGGACAAGAGGTACAGTGTCACTGATGCATGCACTGTCACTGCTCACCATCCTCGTGGCCTCCTCAAATGGTGCCAGGACAGTGCATGCATCCCTGATCATGCCCCACTGGCGTGGAGAAAAAAAACCAAGCTCCCCTGACCCTGTCCTGGTGCCGTAGTCGCACAGGTACTCATTGATGGCCCTCTGCTGCGTGTGCAGCCGCTGCAGCATGGCCAACGTTGAGTTCCACCTGGTGGGCATGTCACATATAAGGCGGTTCTTGGGCAGGTTCAACTCCTTTTGCAGCTCAGCCAGGCGAGCACTGGCATTATAAGATCTGCGGAAATGCACACAGACTTTCCTGGCCTGCCTCAGGACATCCTGTAAGCCCGGGTACCTGCCCAAGAACCGCTGCACCACCAGGTTAAGGACGTGAGCCACACAGGGCACATGGGTCAGTTGTCCCTGTCGGAGGGCGGAGAGGAGGTTGGTGCCATTGTCGCAAACCACCATTCCTGGCTTAAGCTGGCGTGGCGTCAACCACCTCTCGGCCTGGCCCTGCAGAGCAGACAGGACCTCTGCCCCAGTGTGGCTTCTGTAACATGCGTTTCTAGTTTGTGTTTAACGCATCGCATTCGGTATCAACTCGCACAAGTGTGAACCGGCACTAAGCCTACGTTCACACTGCTGCAATCTCAGAGATTGCATGTGATTCGGACCCGCACTGCAGGTGCCGATCACATGTGATGTCTGAGCAATGCGAGTTCAGCACTACAGTTGTATGGCTGGAATCGCATTGGATTCGCACAGAAAATAGTGCAGGGACTTGTTTTTTCCCCGCACTAGAATCGGATCGCATGGGTGTTCTCACCTATGCGATCCGATTCCTGTGCGAGTTCACAGTTCGCACTGCGACCTGTGAACAAAACCTGGGGGTGTCATTAACTTTGTTAACCACTTCAATACCGGGCATTTTCACCTCCTTCCTGCCCAGGCCAATTTTCAGCTTTCAGCGCTGTCCCGCTTTGAATGACAATTGCGCCGTCATACAACGCTGAACCCAAATGAAATGTTGATCATTTTTTTCCCACAAATAGAGCTTTCTTTTGGTGGTATTTGATCATCTCTGCGTCTTTTATTCTTTGCGCGATAAACAAAAAAATACTGACAAGTTTGAAAAAAACAATATTTTTTACTTTTTGCTATAATAAATATTCCATTTTTTTTGTAGCGGGGTTTTTCAATTTAGTTGGGGTACACCTGGGGGTAGTGTGACCCAGGTGTGTAATTGTGAAAGGTTCTGGACCCCTTTGTAATTCGTGGAGGATTGGGTGGTGTATTATTCTCCTTGGCCTGTGGGTGGCGGGGTACCTACAGGCTCAAGGTAGAATCACTGCCGCAGTGCTACCCTTTTTGTCCCTTTCCGGAGATGGTACGGCTGGGGCGGGGAACCCGCCGTGGTGTTGATGGGAGGAGATAAAAGGGGGAGACGCCCTCGCCACGAGGTCTTCGAGGATCTTCTCTTCACGCACCCAGGCACCTTAGGCCTGGGTGCGGGCGGTTCAAGGTTCCGGCCCAGGCGCCCTAGGCCTGACCGGAACGAAGTTGGGGTCCATCCCAGGCACCTTCAGCCTGGGGTGAGGTACTATATCGTAGGCCTGGGGCCCAGTAACTTCGACTGGGTCCCGCGAGGGCGAAGTGATCCGAGGGTGCCGCCTTGCGAGGGGACCCGCATCTGAGGTGAGGAGGCCCGGGGAGGTCACCCGTCCGGAGATTCCGGAGCAGCATCAACCCGGTGACGGATGGGCCTCCGGTAACTCCCTTAGAGGGACATCTTCCCCTGATAGGGGCCGCAGCGCAGCGAAGGTACTCTCATCTGTGTTCTATGGAGTTGCTGGTAGAGACTCACAAGTTCCATGTTCTGTGCTAAGCAAAGTTGCTATAACCCCTGGTGAAACCACAGGGGTTTAGACTGAAATCAGGATAGTGCCTTGACCTGCTCATCCCACCGTTTGCGCTATGTTATGGGTCGCAACCAGTCGGCTGTGAAAGGACTGTTTGTTGTGGAAATATAATAAACAAGTGTTGGACCCTGCATCGGTGTATGGACTCTGGTTAATGGGAGCAAGGGAGGTTTCAGCAGAGCAGGACTGAGCTTCATAACTAACACACATTGGCCCGAGGAATATACTGATACTGGCCTTCACCTCACCCACAGCTACGGGGAGGACATGGGCCGTAGCGCATCTCACCCTGTCGTGTGACATACCCCTAGCAAAAGGAGATGGGGTGAGGCCGCTACACGTGGGGGCTCGCGAGTCCGGGATAAAATGTGTGTTGACTTTGAAATTTGAAATGGCTGTGTCTGGACTTTGCTGCTCGGAGGAGGTCCGAGCAGGTCGGCCATGTGATTGGCCAAAGTGCGTCCCTGTGCTCAAAGTCGTGGAAATGACCCCAAGACGGGAAAGGCCCATGCAGAAAGAGCGGGAAGAGGGAAAAGCCCAGCCGCGTGACGTACTACATGTGGGGGTGTTTGCTGCACTGCGCCATGAGGCACCCCATGACTGCGCAATTCGTGGGCGGGGACTGTGGGAAGCCTGCGAAAACGTGCAAGTCGTGGGAGGAGTCTGGCCATATGTGGAGATACACGTGGAGACTCCGGCGTGTGGTCAGCGCGTGATGGAGCAGCAGGTGGTCGGGATGGCCTCAAGCTCCCCGTGGATGCCGGTATCATACCCCACGAAGATGACTGCTTTTGCTGCTCCCCTTACAGACACGGGGATAAGACTCAGGCCCCGAGGACAGTTGGCTTTGTACTCATGCAGAGACACAGAGGCCCTCAGTGTGATCTGTCCCGGATGCTCGGGACTGGTGGTCCAGCTAAAGCCATTTGGGCGTTGTGAAGCGTGTAAAGAATTTCTGTTTGAGGTCGAACCATCCACAGTAAGGCCCCGGAGCTCAGGAGGGAGTCTAGTCCTCCGACTGACTTTCCACATTCCACAACATCACCTGCTTTGGTTGTGGGGATGCAGCGCGCGTCATTGCGTGCGCCAAAGGCAAAGCCACCCGAGGTAGTGAAGGTACCTCGGCACCCGGAGGCCATCGTGCAGCCGGGAGAAGCTCAAAGTGCCTCAGGCCCGGCAATACTTTTCCTGTTCGGCGCCTGTGTCCAAGAAATTCAAGGACTGCAGAGCGGATTGGAAGTTGGGGCGCCATATTCATGCTGATAAAGTGCTTATCTGCAGAAAGGAAGGAGAGGATGTTGAATATTCAGTCGAAGTGTTTGATAAGCATCTGAAGCCGTTGTTCTTACCTGATTCGAGGTATTACTTGTGAGGAGAGACTCATGAGTATGTTTTCAGCTACAAATTTTCCTGGAAGAGCCTTTGCTAGAACGTCTGAACAATACCCTGTTTTTTTATTTGTTTTTTTTTTTCTTCCCACTCTCTTTTTCTATGGATCAAGGACAGACTTTGGGGTAGAATTAGTGTAGGGACGCATGAAGAATGAAGGAGCACCAAGTGTCATTACCGCGGCGCTGTCACCAGGTGGCAGTGTTGTGCAACGTTTGTTTTTCTGCACACTTTTACACCACACTCATTGGAGCAAATGGGTCCCTCGGCTGATGGACCCATTCATTCCAAATTTTCACATAATGTTAGGATGTGGTCTGTTTTTTTTGTTTCCCTTCTGCAGGAGATTCGTCGGTCAAGACTACTGAGTATGAGGTGGTTCTTAGACAGTGACGGGAGGGATTGTATATGTGTACATGATAGATGTTTTATACAAAAGTTTTATTGTTTTATAGTTCCCTTTCCCCTTGAGCAGGTCTTGGCACACACGGGATTCAAAATTTTTAGGGATAGCCTCTGAGGCTCGCTTCATGTCACCACTCCTTGGGAGACATGGGGTTGCACCAGACGCTGGGGACCAGCGTAAAATCACAGGGGGGAGTATGTAGCGGGGTCTTTAAATTTAATTGGGGTACACCTGGGGGTAGTGTGACCCAGGTGTGTAATTGTGAAAGGTTCTGGACCCCTTTGTAATTCGTGGAGGATTGGGTGGTGTATTATTCTCCTTGGCCTGTGGGTGGCGGGTTACCTACAGGCTCAAGGTAGAATCACTGCCGCAGTGCTACCCTTTTTGTCCCTTTCCGGAGATGGTACGGCTGGGGCAGGGAACCCGCTGTGGTGTTGATGGGAGGAGATAAAAGGGGGAGACGCCCTCGCCAAGAGGTCTTCGAGGATCTTCTCTTCACGCACCCAGGCACCTTAGGCCTGGGTGCGGGCGGTTCAAGGTTCCGGCCCAGGCGCCCTAGGCCTGACCGGAACGAAGTTGGGGTCCATCCCAGGCACTTTCAGCCTGGGGTGAGGTACTATATCGTAGGCCTGGGGCCCAGTAACTTCGACTGGGTCCCGCGAGGGCGAAGTGATCCGAGGGTGCCGCCTTGCGAGGGGACCCGCATCTGAGGTGAGGAGGCCGGGGAGGTCACCCGTCCGGAGATTCCGGAGCAGCATCAACCCGGTGACGGATGGGCCTCCGGTAACTCCCTTAGAGGGACATCTTCCCCTGATAGGGGCCGCAGCGCAGCGAAGGTACTCCCATCTATGTTCTATGGAGTTGCTGGCAGAGACTCACAAGTTCCATGTTCTGTGCTAAGCAAAGTTGCTATAACCCCTGGTGAAACCACAGGGGTTTAGACTGAAATCAGGATAGTGCCTCGACCTGCTCATCCCACCGTTTGCGTTAGGTTATGGGTCGCAACCAGTCGGCTGTGAAAGGACTGTTTGTTGTGGAAATATAATAAACAAGTGTTGGACCCTGCATCGGTGTATGGACTCTGGTTAATGGGAGCAAGGGAGGTTTCAGCAGAGCAGGACTGAGCTTCATAACTAACACACATTGGCCCGAGGAATATACTGATACTGGCCTTCACCTCACCCACAGCTACGGGGAGGACATGGGCCGTAGCGCATCTCACCCTGTCGTGTGACATACCCCTAGCAAAAGGAGATGGGGTGAGGCCGCTACACGTGGGGGCTCGCGAGTCCGGGATAAAATGTGTGTTGACTTTGAAATTTGAAATGGCTGTGTCTGGACTTTGCTGCCCGGAGGAGGTCCGAGCAGGTCGGCCATGTGATGGGCCAAAGTGCGTCCCTGTGCTCGAAGTCGTGGAAATGACCCCAAGACGGGAAAGGCCCATGCAGAAAGAGCGGGAAGAGGGAAAAGCCCAGCCGTGTGACGTACTACATGTGGGGGTGTTTGCTGCACTGCGCCATGAGGCACCCCATGACTGCGCAATTCGTGGGCGGGGACTGTGGGAAGCCCGCGAAAACGTGCAAGTCGTGGGAGGAGTCTGGCCATATGTGGAGATACACGTGGAGACTCCGGCGTGTGGTCAGCGCGTGATGGAGCAGCAGGTGGTCGGGATGGCCTCAAGCTCCCCGTGGATGCCGGTATCATACCCCACGAAGATGACTGCTTTTGCTGCTCCCCTTACAGACACGGGGATAAGACTCATGCCCCGAGGACAGTTGGCTTTGTACTCATGCAGAGACACGGAGGCCCTCGGTGTGATCTGTCCCGGATGCTCGGGACTGGTGGTCCAGCTAAAGCCATTTGGGCGTTGTGAAGCGTGTAAAGAATTTCTGTTTGAGGTCGAACCATCCACAGTAAGGCCCCGGAGCTCAGGAGGGAGTCTAGTCCTCCGACTGACTTTCCACATTCCACAACATCACCTGCTTTGGTTGTGGGGATGCAGCGCGCGTCATTGCGTGCGCCAAAGGCAAAGCCACCCGAGGTAGTGAAGGTACCTCGGCACCCGGAGGCCATCGTGCAGCCGGGAGAAGCTCAAAGTGCCTCAGGCCCGGCAATACTTGTCCTGTTCGGCGCCTGTGTCCAAGAAATTCAAGGACTGCAGAGCGGATTGGAAGTTGGGGCGCCATATTCATGCTGATAAAGTGCTTATCTGCAGAAAGGAAGGAGAGGATGTTGAATATTCAGTCGAAGTGTTTGATAAGCATCTGAAGCCGTTGTTCTTACCTGATTCGAGGTATTACTTGTGAGGAGAGACTCATGAGTATGTTTTCAGCTACAAATTGTCCTGGAAGAGCCTTTGCTAGAACGTCTGAACAATACCGTTTTTTTATTTGGTTTTTTTTTTCTTCCCACTCTCTTTTTCTATGGATCAAGGACAGACTTTGGGGTAGAATTAGTGTAGGGACGCATGAAGAATGAAGGAGCACCAAGTGTCATTACCGCGGCGCTGTCACCAGGTGGCAGTGTTGTGCAACGTTTGTTTTTCTGCACACTTTTACACCACACTCATTGGAGCAAATGGGTCCCTCGGCTGATGGACCCATTCATTCCAAATTTTCACATAATGTTAGGATGTGGTCTGTTTTTTTTGTTTCCCTTCTGCAGGAGATTCGTCGGTCAAGACTACTGAGTATGAGGTGGTTCTTAGACAGTGACGGGAGGGATTGTATATGTGTACATGATAGATGTTTTATACAAAAGTTTTATTGTTTTATAGTTCCCTTTCCCCTTGAGCAGGTCTTGGCACACACGGGATTCAAAATTTTTAGGGATAGCCTCTGAGGCTCGCTTCATGTCACCACTCCTTGGGAGACATGGGGTTGCACCAGACGCTGGGGACCAGCGTCAAATCACAGGGGGGAGTATGTAGCGGGGTCTTTAAATTTAATTGGGGTACACCTGGGGGTAGTGTGACCCAGGTGTGTAATTGTGAAAGGTTCTGGACCCCTTTGTAATTCGTGGAGGATTGGGTGGTGTATTATTCTCCTTGGCCTGTGGGTGGCGGGGTACCTACAGGCTCAAGGTAGAATCACTGCCGCAGTGCTACCCTTTTTGTCCCTTTCCGGAGATGGTACGGCCGGGGCAGGGAACCCGCTGTGGTGTTGATGGGAGGAGATAAAAGGGGGAGACGCCCTTGCCATGAGGTCTTCGAGGATTTTCTCTTCACGCACCCAGGCACCTTAGGCCTGGGTGCGGGCGGTTCAAGGTTCCGGCCCAGGCGCCCTAGGCCTGACCGGAACGAAGTTGGGGTCCATCCCAGGCACCTTCAGCCTGGGGTGAGGTACTATATCGTAGGCCTGGGGCCCAGTAACTTTGACTGGGTCCCGCGAGGGCGAAGTGATCCGAGGGTGCCGCCTTGCGAGGGGACCCGCATCTGAGGTGAGGAGGCCGGGGAGGTCACCCATCCGGAGATTCCGGAGCAGCATCAACCCGGTGACGGATGGGCCTCCGGTAACTCCCTTAGAGGGACATCGTCCCCTGATAGGGGCCGCAGAGCAGCGAAGGTACTCCCATCTATGTTCTATGGAGTTGCTGGTAGAGACTCACAAGTTCCATGTTCTGTGCTAAGCAAAGTTGCTATAACCCCTGGTGAAACCACAGGGGTTTAGACTGAAATCAGGATAGTGCCTTGACCTGCTCATCCCACCGTTTGCGCTATGTTATGGGTCGCAACCAGTCGGCTGTGAAAGGACTGTTTGTTGTGGAAATATAATAAACAAGTGTTGGACCCTGCATCGGTGTATGGACTCTGGTTAATGGGAGCAAGGGAGGTTTCAGCAGAGCAGGACTGAGCTTCATAACTAACACACATTGGCCCGAGGAATATACTGATACTGGCCTTCACCTCACCCACAGCTACGGGGAGGACATGGGCCGTAGCGCATCTCACCCTGTCGTGTGACATACCCCTAGCAAAAGGAGATGGGGTGAGGCCGCTACATTTTTTAACAATTTTTTTTCTCAGTTTAGGCCGATATGTATTCTTCTACATATTTTTGGTAAAATAAGCATATATTGATTGGTTTGCGCAAAAGTTATAGCGCCTACAAAATAGGGGATAGAGTTATGACATTTTTATTATTATTATTTTTTTTACTAGTAATGGCGGTTATCTGCAATTTTTGTCAGGACTGCGATATTGCGGCGGACAGATCGGGCACTTTTGACACTATTTTGGGACCATTCACATTTATACAGCGATCAGTGCTATAAATATGCACTGATTACTGTATAAACATGACAGGCAGAGAAGGGGTTAACACTAGGGGGCAATCAAGGGGTTAAATGTGTGTCCTAGGTTTCTAACTGTGGGGGGAGGGGACTGACTGGGGGAGGTGACCGATCGGTGTCCCTATGTACAAGGAAGACACCATCGGTCTCCTCTCTCCCTGACAGGACGTAGATCTCTGTGTTTACACACAGTATGTGCAAAAGTGTACCCAATAAAGAATATATCATTCAAAAAAATTCAGTGGAAAAATATCTGTACTGTATATTTAAAAAAAGTCCAAATGTGAGTAGTGGAGTATTCAGCTTCCAAAAATCACACAGGATCTTCAATCAATGAGATGTAGGGATGAGCTTCGAGTTCGAGTCTAACCCATGTCTGTTTGGCCGTTCACCGAATTTTGAACATTATGGGCCAGTATTTGCTTTAGTGTCCTTTGCACAGCGTGCACATAAAGCTTACCTGAATACAATTGCTGGTGTTCTGATGAAAATACAGGCAGGGAGCTGCAGTATTTTGCTTTAGTGTCCTTTGCACAGTGTGCACCAAAAGCTTACCTCAATACAATTGCTGGTGTTCTGATACAAATACAGGCAGGGAGCTGCAGTATTTTGATTTAGTGTCCTTTGCACAGTGTGCACATAAAGCTTACCTGAATTAAATTGCTGGTATTCTGATACAAATACAGGCAGGGAGCTGCAGTATTTTGCTTTAGTGTCCTTTGCACAGTGTGCACCAAAAGCTTACCTGAATACAATTGCTGGTGTTCTGATACAAATACAGGCAGGGAGCTGCAGTATTTTGCTCTAGTGTCCTTTGCACAGTGTGCACCTAAAGCTTACCTGAATACAATTGCTGGTGTTCTGATACAAATACAGGCAGGGTGCGGCAGGGTGGCTTTGGCCAATTATGTCTCAGGGGGTTTAGTACACGCCCCACACTATATAAGGCCGCCTCTGTGGCAGCCTTGTGTAGTGGTGTTGCGGTGGTTAACCACTTGTCCCCCGCCCACTGTCAATAGACGGCGGGCGGAGGATACTCTCGTTCTGGGAGGACGTCATATGATGTCCTCCCTTTAAAACGAGCTAGGAGGCGCGCGCGCCGCGTTCACAAGGCCCCGGTGCGCATGCCCGGCGGCCGCGATTGCCGCCGGGCACCCGCGATTGCCCGGGAAACGAGCAGGAAAGTGGATCTCTGTGTGTAAACACAGAGATCCACGTCCTGTGAGGGAGAGGGGACCGATGCTGTGTCCCTTGTACATAGGGACAACCATCGGTCACCTCCCCCAGTCAGTCCCCTCCCCCCACAGTAAGAACACTTTGAGGGAACATATTTAACCCCTTCCCGCCCCCCTAGTGGTTAACCCCTTCCCTGCCAATCACATTTATACAGTAATCAATGCATTTTTATAGCAGGGATCGCTGTTTAAATGTGAATGGTCCCAAAAATGTGTCAAAAGTGTCCGATGTGTCCGCCACAATATCGCAGTCACAATAAAAAATCGCAGATCGCCGCCATTACTAATAAAAAATAAAATAACAAAAAAATGCTATAAATCTATCCCCTATTTTGTAGACGCTATAACTTTTGGGCAAACCAATCAATACGCGCTTATTGCGATTTTTTTTTTTTTTACCAAAAGTATGTAGAAGAATACGTATCGGCCTAAACTGAGGAAAATTTTATTTAAAAAAAAAAAAAATGGGTATTTATTATAGCAAAAAGTAAAAAATAGTGTTTTTTTTCCAAACTGGACGCTCTTCTTTTGTTTATAGCGCAAAAAATAAAAACCGCAGAGGTGATCAAATACCACCAAAAGAAAGCTCTATTTGTGGGAAAAAAAGGACGCAAATTTCGTTTGGGAGCCACGTCGCACGACCGCGCAATTGTCATTCAAAGTGTGACAGCGCTGAAAGCTGAAAAATGGCTTGGGCAGGAAGGGGGTTTTCGTGCCCAGTAGAGAAGTGGTTAAAGAGAGAGCTTACAGAGAGAGGGAGAGACAGTGTCATTTATATTGAGTTAGATATAGTGATGAGCCGAACACCCCCGGGTTCGGTTCGCACCAGAACCCGCGAACGGACCGAAAGTTCGTACGAACATTAGAACCCTATTAAATACAATGGATGCGAACGTTCGAATTCTAAAGTGCTAATTATAACAACTATTATGCATGTTATTGTCCTAAAAAGGGTTTGGGAACCCGGGTTCTGCACCAGGGGACATGTATCAATGCAAAAAGAAGTTTTAAAAACGGTCGTTTTTCGGGAGCAGTCATTTTAATGATGCATAAAGTGAAAAAAAAAAAGTCAAATATTCCTTTAAATATCGTACCTGGGGGGTGTCTAAAGTATGCCTGTGAAGTGCCACGTGTTTCCCGTGTTTAGAACTGTCCCTGCACAAAATGACACTTCTAAAGGAAAAAAAAGCCATTTAAAACTGCTTGCGGCTTTAATGTAATGTCTGGTCCCGGTAATATGGATGAAAATCTTTAAGAAAAATGGCATAGCTACCCCATGACCCCCCCCCCCTACCCCAGCCCATTACCAGCCCCTTTGGGTCTTGTATGGATATTAAGGGGAACCCCGCACATAAAATAAAAAAGGCCCTATATACTCTGAACAGCCGTATACAGGCGGTGCATACAAGACAGGGACTGTAGGTTTGTTCTTATGTAGAATCTGTTTGTAATTTTGAACAGGTACATTGTTTAAGTGTAGCTCCAGCCCAAAAATCTATTTTTAAACATTTTGGAAAACATAGGTAAGGGTTATCACCCCTGTAACATTTGTTTTGCTGTCTGTGCCCCTGTTCAGAACATTTCACCTCACTTTCCGTCCCAATGACAACTGTTTTTGAAATGTGGTGTTTTTCTTGAAACAAGGATTGCTGATAAAGCATCAGTACAGAGGAGACACCTTTCTCCCATATTTATTCTTACAGGAGAGAATTTTCCTTCCTAGGGGTAGATTTCCTCTCACTTCCTGTTGTCTTCTTGCGTTTGCAAGTAGGAGTCGTTTGTAAGTTGGATGTTTGAAAGTAGGGACCTGCTGTATATACTCTGCAGAAATAGGCCCCTTAGTTGTTGGTGTTGGCACAACACTGTAAGCACTCACAGTTACTCTTGGTTGGTGCTGGAACGCCCTGCTGTCAACTATTATATCAGGAATTGTAATTACATATAATTGTTGAACAGTGGTAGTAAAAATTGGGCCTTTGATGGTGGTGCTGGTGCCACAACACTGTAAGCCCTGACAGTTACTCTTGGTGGGTGCAGCAATGGGCCCTGCTGTGAATTATTAGATCAAGAATTGTAATTGCATGCCCCTGTTGAACAGGGGCTGAAAAATTGGGCCTTTGGTGGTGGTGGTGGTGTTGACACAACACTGTAAGCCCTCAGAGTTACTCTTGGTGGGTGCAGGAATGGGCCCTGCTGTGAATTATTAGATCAAGAATTGTAATTACATGCCCCTGTTGAACAGGGGCTGAAAAATTGGGCCTTAGGCACTGGTGGCACAACACTACAACCCCTCACAGATACTGTACTTGGAGCACAGCAATGAGCCCTGTTGCAAAGTATTGCTTCAAAAATTGTAATGACACGCCCCTGTTAAACAGGGGCTGAAAAATTGGGCCTTAGGCACTGGTGCCACAACACTCCAACCCCTCACAGATACTGTACTTGGAGCACAGCAATGAGCCCTATGGCAAATTATTGCTAAAAAAATTGTAATTACACGCCCCTGTAAAACAGGGGCTGAAAAATTGGGCCTTAGCCACTGGTGGCGGCACCCATAAACAAAAATGATCTTCCAAGCTATCATCATCAATCGTATCATTGAGGACTCGGAGGAGGAGGATAGCCAGTCAACATAACAGCACAGACACTCAGCATCAGCATCAGTCTTGAAGGGATGTGACATGTTAAAATCAATTAGTCTGTTATATCAGCATCAGGTGTGTGGTAGCTGGTGGTGATCCAAGACTGGTTCATCTTGATGAAAGTCAGTCAATCAACCGAGTCGGTGGACAGGCGCACCCTGTGATCCGTGACAAATCCTCCAGCAGCACTGAATGTGCGTTCCGAAAGAACGCTGGATGCAGGACAGGCCAGTAGCTCAATTGCATACTGTGCAAGCTCTGGCCAGTGATCCATCCTCAAGACCCAGTAAGCCAGAGGATTTTCGGTGGGGAAGGTGTCCAAGTCTGACCTTGCCCCTAGATATTCCTGCACCATGTTTATCAGACGCTGGCGATGGTTGCTGGAACCAATCATACTTTGGGGCTGCGGACTAAAGAATTGTCTGAACGCATCGGTCAGACGGCCACCTTCCCCACCGCTCCTTCTTTGACTGGCCGAAGCCTCAGCAACTCGTTGTCCTGGACCAGGAGTTTGTAACCTCCCAGTCTCTGGGAACGCGTTGCACAGACCTTTCTGCAAGGCCTCCCGGAGTTGTCTCATCCTCTGCTCCCTCTACGACGGTAACATAAGGTCCGCAACCTTACCCTTGTACCGTGGATCAAGGAGAGTGGCCAGCCAGTAATGGTCCCTCTCCTTGATCCGAAGAATACGAGGATCCTTCCGCAGACTTTGCAGGATCAGGGAGGCCATGCAGCGTAGGTTTGCTGAGGCATTCGCTCCGGAGTCCTCTGGGTCACTAAGGACGACATGATCCGCAGTCACCTCCTCCCAGCCACGTACAAGTCCACTGGTTTCTTGGGACTGTAAATCATCCCTAAAAGACTGCTGCTGATGATGCTGAGTGCCAGCCTCCACCTCCATGCTGACACAATCCTCCTCCTCCTCCTCCTCCTCCTCTTCCTCTTCCTGTGCGATGGGTGGGACAGAAGGAACACTGTCTGGGTAAAGGGGGCCTTGAGAGGCAAGGAAGTCCTCCTCTTCCTGCCTCTGTTCTGCCTCAAGTGCCCTGTCCATTATTCCACGCAGCGTGTGCTCCAACAGGTGGACAAGAGGTACAGTGTCACTGATGCATGCACTGTCACTGCTCACCATCCTCGTGGCCTCCTCAAATGGTGCCAGGACAGTGCATGCATCCCTGATCATGCCCCACTGGCGTGGAGAAAAAAAACCAAGCTCCCCTGACCCTGTCCTGGTGCCGTAGTCGCACAGGTACTCATTGATGGCCCTCTGCTGCGTGTGCAGCCGCTGCAGCATGGCCAACGTTGAGTTCCACCTGGTGGGCATGTCACATATAAGGCGGTTCTTGGGCAGGTTCAACTCCTTTTGCAGCTCAGCCAGGCGAGCACTGGCATTATAAGATCTGCGGAAATGCACACAGACTTTCCTGGCCTGCCTCAGGACATCGTGTAAGCCCGGGTACCTGCCCAAGAACCGCTGCACCACCAGGTTAAGGACGTGAGCCACACAGGGCACATGGGTCAGTTGTCCCTGTCGGAGGGCGGAGAGGAGGTTGGTGCCATTGTCGCAAACCACCATTCCTGGCTTAAGCTGGCGTGGCGTCAACCACCTCTCGGCCTGGCCCTGCAGAGCAGACAGGACCTCTGCCCCAGTGTGGCTTCTGTCCCCCAAACACACCAGCGCAAGCACGGCATGGCATCTTTTTGCCTGCGTACTTGCGTAGCCCCGTGAACGGCTACGGAGCACCGCTGGTTCATAGGACAAACCACAGGAAGAGGCCATGGAGGAAGAAGAAGAGGAGGGGGTGGAGGAGAGAGGTGTGTCACAACCAGTAGTAGCATTTTGGAGGCGTGGCGGTGGGACAACCTCCAACACTACTGCACCTTGTCCTGCATCCTTCCCAGCTGCCAAAAGAGTGACCCAATGGGCCGTGAAAGAAAGGTAACGTCCCTGTCCATGCCTGCTGGACCATGAGTCAGCGGTAATATGCACCTTACCGCTGACCGCCCTGTCCAGCGAGGCCAAGACATTGCCTTCCACATGCCGGTAGAGAGCCGGAATAGCCTTCCGTGAGAAAAAGTGGCGTTTGGGAACCTGCCACTGAGGAACCGCTCATTGCACAAACTCACGGAAGGGGGCCGAGTCTACCAACTGAAAAGGCAGCAGTTGAAGCGCTAGCAATTTAGCCAAGCTAGCATTCAACCGCTGGGCATGTGGATGGCTGGGAGTGAACTTCTTTCGACGGTCCAGCAGCTGGGGCAGGGAAATTTGCCTGCTAGAATCGGACGTCGGTGTACTGCTAGCAGAGTGGCCGCAAGTACTTGGCTGTGACACACCTAATTCTACACCTTCATTCCTCTCAGTGCATGTTTCAGAGAGGACTGAAGTTATAGTGGGGTTGGAAATCCCAGCTGATGCGGTGCAAGGAGAGGTCCGCTTTGTTCTTTGGTGTGGGTCTTTGAGGTAGGCTTGCCAACGAGCTGCATGGCAGGTCAACATATGTCTGGTCAGGCATGTGGTACCCAAGCGGCTGATGTTTTGGCCACGCGATATACGCTTGAGACATATGTTGCAAACAGCAGCTGTGCGATCTGATGCACTAGCCTCAAAAAAGGCCCACACCAAGGAACTTTTTGAATGACGGGCAGAGGCAGCGCCCTGCACAGGCGGAGCTCTGCGGTGTGATTCCGTCGGTGTACTGCCCTTACGCTGGCCACCAAAGGGCATCCTGTCTCGTTGGAGATGTGCCTCCTCCTCATCCTCCTCCTCCTCTCTCCTATTAGGCACCCACGTGGAGTCAGTGACCTCATCATCCCCTCCCTCCTCATCACTGGAGCCAATCTGGCAGTATGCTGCAGCTGCTGGAACATGACTGCCAGATTGGTGTCCTTCTTGAGCATCCCCTCTGTCTGCTCTCACCCTACTGCCTTCCTGTAGCTGGGTTTCATCATCAGACCCTTCGAAACGCTGGGCATCCTCCTGGAGCATGTATCCAACACTGTGCTCAAACAGTTCGGGGGACTCCTCAGGAGGAGGACATGGTGGGTCTAGGGAAGGAGTGACTGATGATGAGTCTGACATTGATACCAGGGAAGAGGACGCTTTGGCAGCTGCTTTGCCAGTACCCTGAGCCTGGGTGAGAGAGGATGAGGAGGAGGAGGAGGGCTTGGTCATCCACTCTACCAAGTCTTCGGCATGATGTGGCTCAACATGTCCAGCTGCGGAAAAGAAGGACAAGCGTGTCCCATGGCCATGTGCTGATGACAATGCACCGCGTCCACGACCAGCACTGTTGCCCCCAGACACAGAGCCTGCTTGCCCTCTTTTATTGCCTCCTGACTGTCTGCCTCTCCTTGTTTGCCTTCCAGACATTCTAATAGATGGCCTGCAGGGAGATGGGAAAAAAGCAATAAGGGCTACCTTCAGGTGTCCTTCTCTGTCCCTTGAAACAAGGACTTGCACAGTGAAAGAAACTGACACTCTCCCTACCTACAGTTTTCTGTCCCTAGAAAAAATGTTTTTTTTAAGCACAATATAGCACAAGGAGAATTCACTCACTGTCCTTCCAGGTCCCTAGAAACAAGGACTTGCACAGTGAAAGAAACTGACACTCTCCCTACCTACAGTTTTCTGTCCCTAGAAAAAATGTTTTTTTTAAGCACAATATAGCACAAGGAGAATTCACTCACTGTCCTTCCAGGTCCCTAGAAACAAGGACTTGCACAGTGAAAGAAACTGACACTCTCCCTACCTACAGTTTTCTGTCCCTAGAAAAAATGTTTTTTTTAAGCACAATATAGCACAAGGAGAATTCACTCACTGTCCTTCCAGGTCCCTAGAAACAAGGACTTGCACAGTGAAAGAAACTGACACTCTCCCTACCTACAGTTTTCTGTCCCTAGAAAAAATGTTTTTTTTAAGCACAATATAGCACAAGGAGAATTCACTCACTGTCCTTCCAGGTCCCTAGAAACAAGGACTTGCACAGTGAAAGAAACTGACACTCTCCCTACCTACACTTTTCTGTCCCTAGAAATTTTTTTTTTTTTAAGCACAATATAGCACAAGGAGAATTCACTCACTGTCCTTCCAGGTCCCTAGAAACAAGGACTTGCACAGTGAAAGAAACTGACACTCTCCCTACCTACAGTTTTCTGTCCCTAGAAAAAATGTTTTTTTTAAGCACAATATAGCACAAGGAGAATTCACTCACTGTCCTTCCAGGTCCCTAGAAACAAGGACTTACACAGTGAAAGAAACTGACACTCTCCCTACCTACAGTTTTCTGTCCCTAGAAAAAATGTTTTTTTTAAGCACAATATAGCACAAGGAGAATTCACTCACTGTCCTTCCAGGTCCCTAGAAACAAGGACTTGCACAGTGAAAGAAACTGACACTCTCCCTACCTACAGTTTTCTGTCCCTAGAAAAAATTTTTTTTTTAAGCACAATATAGCACAAGGAGAATTCACTCACTGTCCTTCCAGGTCCCTAGAAACAAGGACTTGCACAGTGAAAGAAACTGACACTCTCCCTACCTACAGTTTTCTGTCCCTAGAAAAAATGTTTTTTTTAAGCACAATATAGCACAAGGAGAATTCACTCACTGTCCTTCCAGGTCCCTAGAAACAAGGACTTACACAGTGAAAGAAACTGACACTCTCCCTACCTACAGTTTTCTGTCCCTAGAAAAAATGTTTTTTTTAAGCACAATATAGCACAAGGAGAATTCACTCACTGTCCTTCCAGGTCCCTGGAAACAAGGACTTGCACAGTGAAAGAAACTGACACTCTCCCTACCTACAGTTTTCTGTCCCTAGAAAAAATGTTTTTTTTAAGCACAATATAGCACAAGGAGAATTCACTCACTGTCCTTCCAGGTCCCTAGAAACAAGGACTTGCACAGTGAAAGAAACTGACACTCTCCCTACCTACAGTTTTCTGTCCCTAGAAAAAATGTTTTTTTTAAGCACAATATAGCACAAGGAGAATTCACTCACTGTCCTTCCAGGTCCCTAGAAACAAGGACTTGCACAGTGAAAGAAACTGACACTCTCCCTACCTACAGTTTTCTGTCCCTAGAAAAAATGTTTTTTTTAAGCACACTATAGCACAAGGAGAATTCACTCACTGTCCTTCCCAGTCCCTAGAAACAAGGACTTGCACAGTGAAAGAAACTGACACTCTCCCTACCTACAGTCTTCTGTCCCTAGAAAAAATGTTTTTTTTAAGCACAATATAGCACAAGGAGAATTCACTCACTGTCCTTCCAGGTCCCTAGAAACAAGGACTTACACAGTGAAAGAAACTGACACTCTCCCTACCTACAGTTTTCTGTCCCTAGAAAAAATGTTTTTTTTTAAGCACAATATAGCACAAGGAGAATTCACTCACTGTCCTTCCAGGTCCCTAGAAACAAGGACTTGCACAGTGAAAGAAACTGACACTCTCCCTACCTACAGTTTTCTGTCCCTAGAAAAAATGTTTTTTTTAAGCACAATATAGCACAAGGAGAATTCACTCACTGTCCTTCCAGGTCCCTAGAAACAAGGACTTGCACAGTGAAAGAAACTGACACTCTCCCTACCTACAGTTTTCTGTCCCTAGAAAAAATGTTTTTTTTAAGCACACTATAGCACAAGGAGAATTCACTCACTGTCCTTCCCAGTCCCTAGAAACAAGGACTTGCACAGTGAAAGAAACTGACACTCTCCCTACCTACAGTTTTCTGTCCCTAGAAAAAATGTTTTTTTTAAGCACAATATAGCACAAGGAGAATTCACTCACTGTCCTTCCAGGTCCCTGGAAACAAGGACTTGCACAGTGAAAGAAACTGACACTCTCCCTACCTACAGTTTTCTGTCCCTAGAAAAAATGTTTTTTTTAAGCACAATATAGCACAAGGAGAATTCACTCACTGTCCTTCCAGGTCCCTAGAAACAAGGACTTACACAGTGAAAGAAACTGACACTCTCCCTACCTACAGTTTTCTGTCCCTAGAAAAAATGTTTTTTTTAAGCACAATATAGCACAAGGAGAATTCACTCACTGTCCTTCCAGGTCCCTGGAAACAAGGACTTGCACAGTGAAAGAAACTGACACTCTCCCTACCTACAGTTTTCTGTCCCTAGAAAAAATGTTTTTTTTAAGCACAATATAGCACAAGGAGAATTCACTCACTGTCCTTCCAGGTCCCTAGAAACAAGGACTTGCACAGTGAAAGAAACTGACACTCTCCCTACCTACAGTTTTCTGTCCCTAGAAAAAATGTTTTTTTTTAAGCACAATATAGCACAAGGAGAATTCACTCACTGTCCTTCCAGGTCCCTAGAAACAAGGACTTGCACAGTGAAAGAAACTGACACTCTCCCTACCTACAGTTTTCTGTCCCTAGAAAAAATGTTTTTTTTAAGCACAATATAGCACAAGGAGAATTCACTCACTGTCCTTCCAGGTCCCTAGAAACAAGGACTTGCACAGTGAAAGAAACTGACACTCTCCCTACCTACAGTTTTCTGTCCCTAGAAAAAATGTTTTTTTTAAGCACAATATAGCACAAGGAGAATTCACTCACTGTCCTTCCAGGTCCCTAGAAACAAGGACTTGCACAGTGAAAGAAACTGACACTCTCCCTACCTACAGTTTTCTGTCCCTAGAAAAAATGTTTTTTTTAAGCACAATATAGCACAAGGAGAATTCACTCACTGTCCTTCCAGGTCCCTAGAAACAAGGACTTGCACAGTGAAAGAAACTGACACTCTCCCTACCTACAGTTTTCTGTCCCTAGAAAAAATGTTTTTTTTAAGCACACTATAGCACAAGGAGAATTCACTCACTGTCCTTCCCAGTCCCTAGAAACAAGGACTTGCACAGTGAAAGAAACTGACACTCTCCCTACCTACAGTTTTCTGTCCCTAGAAAAAATGTTTTTTTTAAGCACAATATAGCACAAGGAGAATTCACTCACTGTCCTTCCAGGTCCCTAGAAACAAGGACTTACACAGTGAAAGAAACTGACACTCTCCCTACCTACAGTTTTCTGTCCCTAGAAAAAATGTTTTTTTTTAAGCACAATATAGCACAAGGAGAATTCACTCACTGTCCTTCCAGGTCCCTAGAAACAAGGACTTGCACAGTGAAAGAAACTGACACTCTCCCTACCTACAGTTTTCTGTCCCTAGAAAAAATGTTTTTTTTAAGCACAATATAGCACAAGGAGAATTCACTCACTGTCCTTCCAGGTCCCTAGAAACAAGGACTTGCACAGTGAAAGAAACTGACACTCTCCCTACCTACAGTTTTCTGTCCCTAGAAAAAATGTTTTTTTTAAGCACACTATAGCACAAGGAGAATTCACTCACTGTCCTTCCCAGTCCCTAGAAACAAGGACTTGCACAGTGAAAGAAACTGACACTCTCCCTACCTACAGTTTTCTGTCCCTAGAAAAAATGTTTTTTTTAAGCACAATATAGCACAAGGAGAATTCACTCACTGTCCTTCCAGGTCCCTAGAAACAAGGACTTACACAGTGAAAGAAACTGACACTCTCCCTACCTACAGTTTTCTGTCCCTAGAAAAAATGTTTTTTTTAAGCACAATATAGCACAAGGAGAATTCACTCACTGTCCTTCCAGGTCCCTGGAAACAAGGACTTGCACAGTGAAAGAAACTGACACTCTCCCTACCTACAGTTTTCTGTCCCTAGAAAAAATGTTTTTTTTAAGCACAATAAAGCACAAGGAGAATTCACTCACTGTCCTTCCAGGTCCCTAGAAACAAGGACTTACACAGTGAAAGAAACTGACACTCTCCCTACCTACAGTTTTCTGTCCCTAGAAAAAATGTTTTTTTTAAGCACAATATAGCACAAGGAGAATTCACTCACTGTCCTTCCAGGTCCCTAGAAACAAGGACTTACACAGTGAAAGAAACTGACACTCTCCCTACCTACAGTTTTCTGTCCCTAGAAAAAATGTTTTTTTTAAGCACAATATAGCACAAGGAGAATTCACTCACTGTCCTTCCAGGTCCCTGGAAACAAGGACTTGCACAGTGAAAGAAACTGACAATCTCCCTACCTACAGTTTTCTGTCCCTAGAAAAAATGTTTTTTTTAAGCACAATAAAGCACAAGGAGAATTCACTCACTGTCCTTCCAGGTCCCTAGAAACAAGGACTTACACAGTGAAAGAAACTGACACTCTCCCTACCTACAGTTTTCTGTCCCTAGAAAAAATGTTTTTTTTAAGCACAATATAGCACAAGGAGAATTCACTCACTGTCCTTCCAGGTCCCTAGAAACAAGGACTTACACAGTGAAAGAAACTGTCACTCTCCCTACCTACAGTTTTCTGTCCCTAGAAAAAATGTTTTTTTTAAGCACAATATAGCACAAGGAGAATTCACTCACTGTCCTTCCAGGTCCCTAGAAACAAGGACTTGCACAGTGAAAGAAACTGACACTCTCCCTACCTACAGTTTTCTGTCCCTATAAAAAATGTTTTTTTTAAGCACAATATAGCACAAGGAGAATTCACTCACTGTCCTTCCAGGTCCCTAGAAACAAGGACTTACACAGTGAAAGAAACTGACACTCTCCCTACCTACAGTTTTCTGTCCCTAGAAAAAATGTTTTTTTTAAGCACACTATAGCACAAGGAGAATTCACTCACTGTCCTTCCCAGTCCCTAGAAACAAGGACTTGCACAGTGAAAGAAACTGACACTCTCCCTACCTACAGTTTTCTGTCCCTAGAAAAAATGTTTTTTTTAAGCACAATATAGCACAAGGAGAATTCACTCACTGTCCTTCCAGGTCCCTGGAAACAAGGACTTGCACAGTGAAAGAAACTGACACTCTCCCTACCTACAGTTTTCTGTCCCTAGAAAAAATGTTTTTTTTAAGCACAATATAGCACAAGGAGAATTCACTCACTGTCCTTCCAGGTCCCTAGAAACAAGGACTTACACAGTGAAAGAAACTGACACTCTCCCTACCTACAGTTTTCTGTCCCTAGAAAAAATGTTTTTTTTAAGCACAATATAGCACAAGGAGAATTCACTCACTGTCCTTCCAGGTCCCTGGAAACAAGGACTTGCACAGTGAAAGAAACTGACACTCTCCCTACCTACAGTTTTCTGTCCCTAGAAAAAATGTTTTTTTTTAAGCACAATAAAGCACAAGGAGAATTCACTCACTGTCCTTCCAGGTCCCTAGAAACAAGGACTTACACAGTGAAAGAAACTGACACTCTCCCTACCTAAAGTTTTCTGTCCCTAGAAAAAATGTTTTTTTTAAGCACAATATAGCACAAGGAGAATTCACTCACTGTCCTTCCAGGTCCCTAGAAACAAGGACTTACACAGTGAAAGAAACTGACACTCTCCCTACCTACAGTTTTCTGTCCCTAGAAAAAATGTTTTTTTTAAGCACAATATAGCACAAGGAGAATTCACTCACTGTCCTTCCAGGTCCCTGGAAACAAGGACTTGCACAGTGAAAGAAACTGACACTCTCCCTACCTACAGTTTTCTGTCCCTAGAAAAAATGTTTTTTTTTAAGCACAATATAGCACAAGGAGAATTACCTCACTGTCCTTCCAGGTCCCTAGAAACAAGGACTTACACAGTGAAAGAAACTGACACTCTCCCTACCTACAGTTTTCTGTCCCTAGAAAAAATGTTTTTTTTAAGCACACTATAGCACAAGCACAAAACACACTGACACTCTCCCTACCTATCCTTCTCTTTCCCTAAACTAAAGGAATCCAGGTTAAGCAAGAAAGAAATAAAAGTCACTGTCCCTGCCTATGCTGCTCTATCCCTGCTCCGGAACACACTACACTAGGCCGCCGTGCTGGTGGCCTTTTATAGTGTGGGGCGTGTACTAAACACCCTCAGCAATAATTGGCCACAGGCATCCTGCCTGTGGCCAATCATTGCTCTCCTCGCTGCCGGCGCTGTGATTGGCCAAGCATGCGGGGTCACAGTGCATGCTTGGCCAATCACAGCGCCTGGATGACACTGCGATGGCGTAGTGCATTGTGGGCCGTTCGCGTCACTCGAATTTGGCGCGAACGGCCCAAATCGTTCGATCTTCGTCGAACGATCGAACAGCCGATGTTCGAGTCGAACGTATGTTCGATTCGAACACGAAGCTCATCCCTAGTTAGATAGAGCAGGCAGGCGAGTCAGTTAGTTGCAGTTACAGTGTGTATTTATGCATCCTAGGTGTTGTATATATATGTATACACTGTATTCAATTTAGCTAGATCCGTTCCTGTTTTTCTCTATACTGGCAGGCAGGCAGGTGATTTTGCTAGCTGCAGTGTTTCACTTAGTGTACTGTGTCCTTTGCACAGTGTGCACCTAAAAATACCTGGTGTTCTGATCATATTAATACCACAGGTAGGCAGCTTCAGTACAAAAATATTGCTTTTTTGACAAGCAGAAGTACAACTTCAAAATATAAAAAACAAAAACAAAAAAAAAACTGTAAACTCTGTTGGCTGTAATGCCATTGCACATATTACCTGAATAAATTACCGTACTAACATTAAATATTAAGGACAAAATAAGAAAAGCCGTTTTCTGTTTTGTTTTTTTCTTTCAGCAGCTTGAATGCTTTCAATTTGAATCTTTGATTCTTGGAAGGACTGATTTGGTTTTCCTTTTGTTGTGTGTGTGGTTTCACCCCTAACTTGATCTTCATGGCCAATCAGCACCTACCCAGTATGTCCTGAGGAAGCAATTCGATGCGAAACACGTTGACAAGCAAGCACGGAGGAGTTCTTGGACTTTACCCTTTTGAATATTATATATACTCCTTTTGTTTATACTTTTGATGGACTGCACTACCACATAAGAATACGTAGGGGGGGTCATCGACTTCTGCCCCCTACATATTCTTATGTGGTAGTCCAGTGTTAATTTTTGACGTCACATTTCAATTTAGTTTTAGTCATAGTCTTTTGACTGAAATGCCATTTTAGTTTTATAAGACAGGAGGACCCCCACCATGCCGACATCCAATGATTGGAGAAGAAGGATTGAGAGAGTGACTCTCTCAAAAAAAACGAATGGACTTTGTGGGCACAACACGAGGCGGTAATAATAAAAATGTATATCTTTATTACAAAAAGGTTAAAACCACATATAGATATAAAACAAACACAACACCCTCTACTAGACAAAGGTCAACAGATACCCAATAAACAGACATGGAGGTATGGAACCTATTGTTTGGTTGATGAGAGGTCCATTAAACTTATAAACAAAATGAGTATACCGTATATACTTGAGTATAAGCCGAGTTTTCAGCACATTTTTTTGTGCTGAAAATGCCCCCCCTCGGCTTATACTTGAGTCTGTGTCGGACTTCAAATTTGTGCGCCTAATCACGACCAGCCGTAGGTCCCCTGGACCCTATACTTGGCACACATGTAGCCCCACTCTTCCTCTAAAAGTGTGCAAAGTTTGGTGTCCGGGGGACCTACGGACCGGGGGCACCGATTTTACAAAGCCGGGCACCCCTTCCATAGACTCCCATGTTAAACGGTAATTTCTCCGGTGATTTTGGGTACCCAGTACCGGCCGGCCCTAGATCCCCTGGACCCCAAACTTGCCACACATGTAGCCCTTCTCTAAAAGTGTGCAAAGTTTGTTGTCCAGGGGACCTATGGCCGGGGAGCACCAATTTTTCAAAGCCAGGCACCCCTTCCATAGACTCCCATGTTAAAAGTCAGTCTAGTCACACAGCGCCGGAGATCAGGTAAGGAGATTGGGCACAGTGAGGCATGGGCACAGTGACAGTGAGGCATGGGCACAGTGAGGCATGGGCACAGTGAGGCATGGGCACAGTGAGGCAAAGTAAGGCACAGTGAGGCATGCAGATGGACACCATAGGCTTATACTCGAGTCAATACGTTTTCCCAGTTTTTTGTGGTAAAATGAGGTACCTCGGCTTATATTCAGGTCGGCTTATACTCGAGTATATACGGTATATAATATTCAAAAAGGTAAAAGTCCAAGAACTCCTCCATGCTTGCTTGTCAACGTGTTTCGCATCTAATTGTTTCCTCAGGACATACTGGGTAGTTGCTGATTGACCATGAAGATCAAGTAAGGGGTAAAAACCACACACATCAAAGGAAAACCAAATCGGTCCTTCCTAAAATCAAAGATTCAAATTGAAAGCATTCAACACCCACGTAGGACACCTGGACCGCCAAAAAGGTCCGCCCACCGGGGTGACCAAAAGTAACTGGCAGCTCTATCAAAGGCAAGGTAGTGTGAGTCAGTTGGAGCTCAATACGAGGTATAGATAAATCAAACAGAAGAATCCAAATGTAAGCATCATATATAGTATCAACGCCACTCAAAAGTGGAACTGTCTCCTTACACAATCTTGAATAGAGCTTGCCCGCCGCCAGGTAAGGATAAAGAAGCCTTCAACTTGTATGTCAGGTATCCCCCCACTTGGGAGCTCAATATTGGAGCTAAACCAAAAACACCCAATAGGGTTGGGGCGCCTTGGAAATCCAGATGACACGGGTATCCCCGCCAGCTCACCTTCTGTTTATTGGGTATCTGTTGACCTTTGTCTAGTAGAGGGTGTTGTATTTGTTATATCTATATGGGGTTTAAACCTTTTTGTACTACAGATATGAATTTTTATAATTACCGCCCATTTTAGTTTTAGTCGCATTTTAGCCATCTGAATTGTTTAAGTTTTAGTTGTATTTTAGTCGACTAAAATCGTGTTAAAGTGGTTGTAAACCCACTTTTTCAACTTGCACCTACAGGTAAGCCTATATTAAGGCTTACCTGTAGGTGCAAGAAATATCTCCTAAACCTACACGGTTTAGGAGATATTTACTAAAATGACAAGCGCCGCTGTCTACGGCGCATGCGCGCCGTAGACAACGGCACATTCATGGGGTTAATCCCATTCACAAACTCGGCTACTTCCCAGCAATCGCTGGGCGTAGCCGAGTGGGATGCCTCCCGCGCGCATGCGCAGAGTGACGTCTCCGCCGCTCCGGCCAATCACAGCGCCGGAGCGGCGCTGTGATTGGCTGGTGCGGCGATACCCGGAAGTAACATTCCGGCTATCACCGCAGTGATGTCTGCGGCTGAACAGAGGGAAGAGGACGGCTTCGGGGGCCCCGATCTAAGGTAAGTGGAACATAATGAGCTATTATGCTAGTCATAATAGCTCATTATGCCTTTCTTTTACAGGTTGTAAAAAAAAAAAAAAAGTGGGTTTACAACCACTTTAATGTAGTCGATGAAAATATTTTAATCTACGTAATTAACACTGTTGGTCACTAGATGGAGCTCATGATACAGGAATTGAATCTCTTAGAAAAATGACGGGGACATGTTTTTAGCTTGCAGAATGCTTCTAACATTTATATACCGTATTTTTCGCACCATAAGACGCACCTATGTTTTAGAGGAGGAAAACAAGAAAAAAAATATTCTGAACCAAATGGTGTAGTCAAAATTTTTCCAGTGCCCATGAAACGCAGAGTGACCATTGCCATAGTAAACGCAGAGTGACCATTGCCATAGTAAACGCAGAGTGACCATTTCCATAGTAAATGCAGAGTGACCATGAGTGACCATGCCATAGAAATGCAGAGTGACCATGAGTGACCATGCCATAGTAAATGCAGAGTGACCATGCCATAGAAATGCAGAGTGACCATGAGTGGCCCATGCCATAGTAAATGCAGAGTGACCATGAGTGACCCATGCCATAGTAATGCAGAGTGACCATGAGTGACCATGCCATAGAAATGCAGAGTGACCCATGCCATAGAAATGCAGAGTGACCATGAGTGACCATGCCATAGTAAATGCAGAGTGACCATTTCCATAGTAAATGCAGAGTGACCATGAGTGACCATGCCATAGAAATGCAGAGTGACCCATGCCATAGAAATGCAGAGTGACCATGAGTGACCATGCCATAGTAAATGCAGAGTGACCATGCCATAGAAATGCAGAGTGACCATGAGTGGCCCATGCCATAGTAAATGCAGAGTGACCATGAGTGACCCATGCCATAGTAATGCAGAGTGACCATGAGTGACCATGCCATAGAAATGCAGAGTGACCCATGCCATAGAAATGCAGAGTGACCATGAGTGACCATGCCATAGTAAATGCAGAGTGACCATGAGTGACCCATGCCATAGTAAATGCAGAGTGACCATGAGTGAACCATGCCATAGTAAATGCAGAGTGACCATGAGTGACCCATGCCATAGAAATGCAGAGTGACCATGAGTGACCCATGCCATAGTAAATGTAGAGTGACCATGAGTAACCATGCCATAGTAAATGCAGAGTGACCATGAGTGACCCATGCCATAGTAATGCAGAGTGACCATGAGTGACCATGCCATAGAAATGCAGAGTGACCATGCCATAGAAATGCAGAGTGACCATGAGTGACCATGCCATAGAAATGCAGAGTGACCATGCCATAGAAATGCAGAGTGACCATGAGTGACCATGCCATAGTAAATGCAGAGTGACCATGAGTGACCCATGCCATAGTAATGCAGAGTGACCATGAGTGACCGTGCCATAGAAATGCAGAGTGACCCATGCCATAGAAATGCAGAGTGACCATGAGTGACCATGCCATAGTAAATGCAGAGTGACCATGCCATAGAAATGCAGAGTGACCATGAGTGACCATGCCATAGAAATGCAGAGTGACCATGAGTGACCCATGCCATAGTAAATGCAGAGTGACCATGAGTGACCCATGCCATAGTAATGCAGAGTGACCATGAGTGACCGTGCCATAGAAATGCAGAGTGACCCATGCCATAGAAATGCAGAGTGACCATGAGTGACCATGCCATAGTAAATGCAGAGTGACCATGAGTGACCCATGCCATAGTAAATGCAGAGTGACCATGAGTGACCCATGCCATAGTAAATGCAGAGTGACCATGAGTGACCCATGCCATAGAAATGCAGAGTGACCATGAGTGACCCATGCCATAGTAAATGTAGAGTGACCATGAGTAACCATGCCATAGTAAATGCAGAGTGACCATGAGTGACCCATGCCATAGTAATGCAGAGTGACCATGAGTGACCCATGCCATAGTAAATGCAGAGTGACCATGAGTGACCCATGTCATAGTAAATGCAGAGTGACCATGAGTGACCCATGCCATAGTAAATGCAGAGTGACCATGAGTGACCATGCCATAGAAATGCAGCGTGACCATGCCATAGAAATGCAGAGTGACCATGAGTGACCATGCCATAGAAATGCAGAGTGACCATGCCATAGAAATGCAGAGTGACCATGAGTGACCATGCCATAGAAATGCAGAGTGACCATGCCATAGTAAATGCAGAGTGACCATGAGTGACCCATGCCATAGTAATGCAGAGTGACCATGAGTGACCATGCCATAGAAATGCAGAGTGACCATGAGTGACCCATGCCATAGTAAATGCAGAGTGACCATGAGGGACCCATGCCATAGTAAATGCAGAGTGACCATGAGTGACCATGTCATAGAAATGCAGAGTGACCATGAGTGACCATGTCATAGAAATGCAGAGTGACCATGAGTGACCCATGCCATAGTAAATGCAGAGTGACCATGAGGGACCCATGCCATAGTAAATGCAGAGTGACCATGAGTGACCATGTCATAGAAATGCAGTGAACGTTGCCACAAATGCAGCCTTATCTCTTCATCCTAACAGAAGACAGAGCAGCCAGAGTGGCCGAATGCTATGTGAGGAAACAGCCGGATGATCTGGGGTTTGGAAGTCTGTCCCCCGCTCTCCTGCCTCTCTTCCGGTGGTGGCATCGGGGGGCGATGCGAGCGGTGGCAGGGGCAGCGGGGGGTGGCGCCAGCGGCGGCGGGGGGGGCGGTGCCAGCGGCGTCATGGAGCGTTGGCAGGGGGGCGGTGTCAGCGGCAGGCGGTTCCAGCAGCGGCGGTGCGAGCGGTGGCAGGGGCGGCGGGGGCAGTGCTAGTGGCGGCGGGGGGCGGTTCCAGCGGCGGCATGGAACGGTGGCAAGGGCGGTGGCAGGGGGCGGTGCCAGCGGCAGCGGGGGCGGTTCCAGCAGCGGCGATGCGAGCGGTGGCAGGGGCGGTGGGGGCGGTGCTAGTGGGGGCGGGGGGCGGTTCCAGCGGTGGCATGGAGCGGTGGCAAGGGCGGTGGCAGGGGGCGGTGCCAGCGGCAGCGGATGGCAGTTCCAGCAGCGGCAGGGGGCGGGGCCTGTCATATATTCGCACTATAAGACGCAGGTACATTTTCCCCCCATATTTCCCCCCATATTTTATAATTATACCCCATAGAGTGCATATGAGATTTTCAGTGCCAAGTCCAATCATTAGTGCAAAATAAACAGTGATGTATCCTCTATAAAGTGCAACTTCACACAACGTGAGATGAAGAAATCTTCAATCCCTTTCACTTCCTCCTAGATCCACTCTGTGACCCCGACACCAAAAACTCTCCACCCCCTTTTGGGGGGTGACTCACCAGATGTTATTAAATCACTAAGTCGGTCTGACCATGATTATTTATGGGATATATCAACATATAAGAGATCCTCTCTCCACTCCTTTCTCCTGATCTATCAATACCAGCAATGTACAGCTGTCATCACAAAAAGGCTGCAGTCTGCAGGACGCCTCCCATGGAGGCGGAGTTTTTCTGTTTTTTTCTTTCTCGGGACTGTCAGGCGCTGTGATTGAAGATGGATGGACATCGCAGGAAGCTTTTTTTTTTTTTATAATAAAGAAATTGTCCAAAACTGTCTGCTGTCATTTTTACTTTTTTGACACATTTTTGGGTGAATGTGTAGGGGTACAATGTACCCGATACTCATTCACATAGGGGGGAGCTGGGATCTGGGGACCCCCTTGTTAAAGGGGGATTCCAGATTCCGATAAGCCCCCCCCCCCGCCCACAGACCCCCACAACCACCGGGCAAGGGTTGTCCCCATCAACATGTTTTGTGGGGGACCCCAAAGCACCCTCCCCATGTTGAGGGCATGTGGCCCGGTATGTATTTTAGGGGGGACCCTCACGCCATTTTTTTTTACAGTTTGGTGCAATATTCATGCCAGACCTGAAGGGCTTGGTAATGGACTGAGGGGGGAACTCACACCATTTTTTTCAATGATTTTTATCTTTATTACTGGGATCTGCCAATACATTAGAGCATTACGAAAGCAATTTTAAATGACAGTTTTTCCTTTTTGCTTCTCTCATTCATAATACTATATACGGCCGCTATGTAAGCAGCCTTGCCTAGTGTGGGGCGTGTACTTAGCCCCCTGAGCCATGATTGGCCAAAGGCACCCTGCCTTTGGCCAATCATGGCTTTCACAGCAGAGTGCGCTGTGATTGGCCAAAGCATGCAGGTCAGGTGCATGCTTTGGCCAATCAGCAGCCGTCAATGCACTGCGATCTCGCAGTGCATTGACGATCTTGCAGTGCATTATGGGGCGTTCCGCGGGCGCTCGAATTTCCCGCGAACGCCCCATAATGTTCTAAATCCGGCGAACGCCTGAACACCCGATGTTCGAGTCGAACTTACATTCGACTCGAACATCGGGCTCATCCCTAGTGTGCTGCAATGCATTAATGTTGAAGTGGTGTTGTCTAAAGCCTCGTACACACGGTCGGACTTCCATCTGACTTTTCCGTGGATTTTTGTCCGAACGGAGTTGGCCGGGAACACCCATAGCATACACACCGCAGGACTTTTCTGCAAACATTCCCAAAACTTTTTGCAACATCACGTGGTTTTTCTGCTCTTTACCGCCACCCTTTGGTCAACCTCTGCTATTGTTGGTTGATTTTAACATTAGTTGTTTTGTCCATCGGACAAAAGTCCGATGGTTTTCTGTACACACGGTCAGACTTTGCTCCATCGGTCTTTTGTTGGGCAAAAGTTTGTCCGTTTGCAGACCCAACTTTTGTCTGATGAAAACAAGAAAAAAGCAAAAAAATTTTGTCCGATGGAGCGTACACACGGTCGGATTGTTGGTCCAACTTGCTCAAAATGAAGTTTGTTGAGCAAAAGTCCAACCGCGTGTACGGGGCTTTAGTATGTTGGGCGGTACAACACGCTAACACATGTATTGTGGGGTGACATGCGAGCCAACACGCACCGCAGAGAAAAAGCGTGAACTTGGACCGCTCTTTTACACAGGAGTTGAATTTTAAAGCAGCCTTTGAATTTCGTTTTTTTGCATTGGAAGGAATTGTATGAAATGAGCTCAGTGCTGCTCCCTAGTGGTGGAGTCTGGCACTGCGCTGTGACTAATCCTCCAATGAAAGAGTTAAAGGAATGGGGACACACCTCTCCCTCACTAGCTCAGCCACTATCAGCCTTCAGAGTGGAAGGTGAGCTCGGGGAGAGCGCCTGGCGTTGCTCTGGTGGGAAGGTAAGTCAACTTTTGTGTTATCGCATGCGTGGTGTTTGTGCAATTCGATGATAAAATCTGGCAGCTCCTGCAACCCGTAAGCGTTCAGATCTGCGCTCTACTGTGAGAAAAGAACATTGTAGAATTTAAAAAAAAAAAATCCCCATTTAACACAATTGGCTGGTCTGTCTGTTTTTGGGGGCTACGCCGCACCCGTGTCTGCACCAACCCACATCGGGCCCCCGAGGTGCTTTCCGGTTTGTTTCTATTGGATAATAAAAAATATTTTTAGCGGGTGTTTGCTAGAGGATGAATGGTCAAAGTCACGTTTTTTTTTCTTTCCTATGTCGGCATATCGCACACATTAAAATCTATCAATCTCTTAAAGATTTAGCAACAGTTTTGTAGTGCGAGAGACTTCCTGATTGGATACAAATTTACCATTAAAGGCTTTGTTTCCACTGGTGCGACTTGTCATGCGACTTTGGACACATAGAGTCCCATGACAGGTCACAGCCCATCAATTTCAATGGCACTCATTCAAATCAGTGCGACTTTGAATAGGTGCCGGCACAACTTTGATGCGACTTTGATCCAGAGAGTGTAAACTTGCATTTTAAATTGTGCGACTTTACAGATTTGCATAAGTGGAAACAGAGCCTAATGTCGGCCAGTCCTCACCTTACATGGCCACCTTACAATCTGTATCTGTCCATACAATCAACCTTAGATTCACTAAAACTACACTATATTGTCAAAAGTATTGGGACACCTGCCTTTACACACACACATGATCTTTAATGGCATCCCAGTTTTAGTCCGGAGGGTTCAATATTGAGTTGGCCCCACCCTTTTCAGCTATAACAGCTTCAACCCTTCTGGGAAGGCCATCCACAAGGTTTAGGAGTGTGTCTATGGGAATGTTTGACCATTCTTCCAGAAACGCATTTGTGAGGTCAGGAACCTGAATGGCCTGCACAGAGTCCTGACTTCAACCCGTTAGAACAGCTTTGAGAGGAATTAGATTGGGTTGAGGTCAGGACTCTGTGCAGGCCAGTCAAATTCCTCCACCCCAAACTCGCTCATCCATGTCTTTATGGACCTTGCTTTGTGCTCTGGTCCTAATCATTTGGTGGAGGGGGGATTATGGTGGGGGGGGGTTGTTATTCAGGGGTTGGGCTTGGCCCCTTAGTTCCAGTGAAGGGAACTATTAAGGCATCAGCATACCAAGACATTTTGGACAATTTCATTCTCCCAACTTTGTGGGAACAGTTTGGGGATGGCCCCTTCCTGTTCCAACATGACTGCCCACCAGTGCACAAAGCAAGGTCCATAAAGGGGCCCTTTCCAACAAGGATTTGCCCTCAGGGGGGGCAGAGCGCATTGTCGTCATTCTGGTGGAACTTGTCCTCGTTGTCTCTTCTTACTCTCTAGAGCTGGGGTAGGCAACTGGTAGCCCTCCAGCTGTTGTGAAACTACATTTCCCATGAGGCATTCCAAGGCTGGCAGTTACCATTACTCTCCTAGTGGCATGATGGGACTTGTAGTTCCAGGTTGCCCTCCAGCTGTTGGAAAGAAATAGTTTGTGCAGATACGAGGAGAGCACCAACTGCCATCAGGACCCCCCTCACCTTGCCCTGCTTTGCGCTGGTGGCGGTCACGCAGTGCCCTTAACCCGCAGCCAATCACAGGGCTCTTATCCTAGAAAGTGCACCGCAGTGGTGACAACGGGGCCAAAAAACTAGAGTAACAAATGTGTAAGAATGTGTCACGACCCTTCTCAAAACTGACCCATGGAAAGGAGGGAGTCGTCCCCATTTCCCATCCCGATGGTGAGCTTCATCCCGAAATCAGGCAAAGTTTGACGTTTAGAAAAGTCGATACCAAGAGCTAACGCTCAGAACCAGTGGCGGTGCGTCCATAAAGGGAGCACGGGCGCCACCCCCTCTCTCCTGCCACCTCTCTATCACCATAGATAGATTTATACATTGCATGAATCTATCTATGGTCGCCGCTGCCGCCCCCTATTCATGTGCCTGACCCCTTTTTGGGCACCGGGCACCTGAATTACAGCGGCGGGGTGTTTTTTGGAAGCACCTGATTAGAGCCATAGGCTCTAATAGGCGTCCAAAAAGGTGAACAGCGGGCGCCATGCTGGACACTCGCTGTTCACTCAGCGTTGTGTTAGAAAAGCGAATAAATATTCGCTTTTCTAACACTGAACCGCCTCTCAGCCAATCAGGTGTTCAGGTCTGTTACCTGTCACCTGATTGGCTAAAACGACAGGCACTGTGATTGGACGCCTATCAGGCATCCAATCATAGCAGAGGATGTGTAGAGAGGATGGGAGAAGACATCGAGGAGCGTGGAGGACATTGCCGCCGTGACCCGCTGCCCCACCGAGACAGGTAAGTGCCGGGCGGGCGCGGGGGATGCACATTGGCAGCATTTGATATGCACAGTGATGGCAATTGATGGGCAAAGTAGCGGCAATTGATGGGCACACTGGCAGCAATTGATGGGCACACTGGCAGCAATTGATGGGCTAACTGGCAGCAATTGATGGGCACACTGGCAGCAATTGATGGGCACACTGGCAACAATTGATGCGTACAGTAACTGCGTTTGATGGCACAGTGGCAGCAATTTATGGGTACAGTGGCTGCGTTTGATGGGCACACTGGCAACAATTGATGGGTACAGTAACTGCGTTTGATGGCACAGTGGCAACAATTTATGGGTACAGTGGCTGCGTTTGATGGGCACAGTGGTTGCAATTGATGGGCACAGTAGCTGCAATTGATGGGCACAGTGGCTGCAATTGATGGGCACAGTGGCTGCAATTGATGGGCACAGTGGCTGCGTTTGATGGGTTGTTTTTTTCAGTCTGTTTGCGCCGCCACTGCTCAGAACCCTGAATGCTCACCGCCCTCTGAAAAGAGATCATGGTGGATCACTTTTCAGAGGGCAGTATACCAGTGGATGGCAGGCATTCAGGAAGGCTATTTTGTATTAAGGTCCCTTTCACACTTTTGCGACTTGTCCTGCGACTTGGGACTGCAAAGTCGCATGACAAGTCATACCCCATGATCCTGATTGGCCGGGAGGAGAAACAGGAAGACATTAGCAAATATTATTTCACTGATGTCACCCAACTAGGTGGGCGCCCCGGGCGCAGTGCTCTGCGCCCTAAGCCCACCCTTTTTGAAGCCAATTAGATCCTCAGGCTGTAATCATGTGCTTCGCAAAAAAAAAAAAAATAGCATTGGAATCCATGCGTCCGGCGCCCTGCATGTAGATTAGGGGCCGGGTACTTAGATTAGGGGGGCGGCACCCCTGCGCCCTGCAAGGGCGGCCGCAACTGTACAGTACCATCATTTGTAGATGCCATAACTTTTACCAAATTCACTCCAACCAATCAATATACACTTATTGTTGTTTTTTTTTTGTGCCAAAGACATGTAGAAGAATACATTTTGGCCAAATACATTTTTGGACCTGCAATCCGATTCCAGTGCGGACCAAAAAAAGGGTCCTGCACCTTTTTGGTGTAGTGATGCGGTGCGAATCTCATGCAATGACTGGCATCGCATATGTGTGAACCCAGACTATTCATTGAGGAAAAACCTGGCAGTCTGATTGCACACAAGTCAATCAACTTGCTGTATGTACAACCAGGGTGCCCATATAGGGATCAAAATTCAGCCGGTTCCTGCTGGGGGGGGTGCATAAAGGTCAATAACCAATCATCTTCTACTACCCCCCAGCCCCAGCTCTGTCCTCTCTTCATGTGACAGTGTTGATGGTGAAGTCTCTGGTGAAGGTGCGAATGGTGTCACAGATTCCTGACCTAACCAGTTACAGGAGATATTTTGCCCCCTGGGGTGTCTTTGTACTTGGCTGGTGGGGGTGCGTTGACAGCGAGGTTGTCACCTCTCTGGAAGAACAGGACCTTCAGGTTCTGTTTGTGTTTTGCTGTAGAAGTGACAGACAATCAGCAGACCCTGAAGCGGTGGAGCCAGCGATAGCTAACACAAACCTGGTTGCTCCGTCCAGAAATTGTTGCCGCTCTTCAAAAGGTCATAAAATACTTAGAAAAATATATATTTTTTATGCTATACATGCTGAGTTCCCGGGTCTGTACACCCGCTGTGCCCATTATGAGGGGTTCCCATCATCAGTGTGCTGAGTTCCCGGGTCTGTACACCTGCTGTGCCCATTATGAAGGGTTCCCACCATCCCTGTGCTGAGTTCCCGGGTCTGTACACCCGCTGTGCCCATTATGAGGGGTTCCCACCATCCCTGTGCTGAGTTCCCGGGTCTGTACACCTGCTGTGCCCATTATGAGGGGTTCCCACCATCACTGTGCTGAGTTCCCGGGTCTGTACACCTGCTGTGCCCATTATGAGGGGTTCTCACCATCCCTGTGCTGAGTTCCCGGGTCTGTACACCCACTGTGCCCATTATGAGGGGTTCCCACCATCCCTGTGCTGAGTTCCTGTGTCTGTACACCCGCTGTGCCCATTATGAGGGGTTCCCATCATCAGTGTGCTGAGTTCCCGGGTCTGTACACCTGCTGTGCCCATTATGAGGGGTTCCTACCATCCCTGTGCTGAGTTCCCGGGTCTGTACACCCGCTGTGCCCATTATGAGGGGCTCCCACCATCCCTGTGCTGAGTTCCCGGGTCTGTACACCCGCTGTGCCCATTATGAGGGGTTCCCACCATCCCTGTGCTGAGTTCCCGGGTCTGTACACCCGCTGTGCCCATTATGAGGGGTTCCCACTGTCCCTGTGCTGAGTTCCCGGGTCTGTACACCCGCTGTGCCCATTATGAGGGGTTCCCACCATCCCTGTACTGAGTTCCCGGGTCTGTACACCCTCTGTGCCCATTATGAGGGGTTCCCACTGTCCCTGTGCTGAGTTCCTGGGTCTGTACACCCCCTGTGCTCATTATGAGGGGTTCCCACCATCCCTGTGCTGAGTTCCCGGGTCTGTACACCCTCTGTGCCCATTATGAGGGGTTCCCACCATCCCTGTGCTGAGTTCCCAGGTCTGTACACCCGCTGTGCCCATTATGAGGGGTTCCCACCATCCCTGTGCTGAGTTCCCAGGTCTGTACACCCAGGGCCAGCCCAAGACATTGTGCTGCCTGGGCCCAGGATCAAAATGCTGCCCCCCTCCTCCCTACCGCCCCCCCCAAAAAAAAATAGTAATAATCACGCCCACCAAAAGGCCCCCACATTTATTATTTTATATTATGACAATAAAAAACAAAATTACATTTATTAGGAAGTCAGATTTCCACGTAATAGTGGTGGTGGGGTTCAGACAGAGGCAGCGGCGGTTGTGGTGAGGGGGGAGGGGAGGTTAGACACAGGCAGGGGTGGTAGAGGAGATTAGACACAGGCAGGGGGGGTAGGGGAGGTTAGGCACAGGTAGGGGTGGTAGGGGGTTTAGACACAAGCAGGGGTGGTAGGGGAGGTTAGACACAGGCAGGGGTGGTAGGGAGATTAGACACAGGCAGGGGTGGTAGGGAGGTTAGGCACAGGCAGGGGTGGTAAGGGGTTAGACACAGGCAGAGGTGATAGGGGAGGTTAGACACAGGCAGAGGTGGTAGGGATGGTTAGACACAGGCAGGGGTGGTAGGGAGGTTAGACACAGGCAGGGGTGGTAGAGGGATTAGACACAGGCAGGGGTGGTAGGGGGATTAGACACAGGCAGGGGTGGTAGGGGGGATTAGACACAGGCAGGGGTGGTAGGGAGGTTAGACACAGGCAGGGGTGGTTCGGGGGATTAGACACAGGCAGGGGTGGTAGGGAGGTTAGACACAGGCAGGGGTGGTAGGCGGGATTAGACACAGGCAGGGGTGGTAGGGGGATTAGACACAGGCAGGGGTGGTAGGGAGGTTAGACACAGGCAGGGGTGGTAGGGGGATTAGACACAGGCAGGGGTGGTAGGGGGGTTAGACACAGGCAGGGGTGGTAGGGAGGTTAGACACAGGCAGGGGTGGTAGGGGGATTAGACACAGGCAGGGGTGGTAGGGGGATTAGACACAGGCAGGGGTGGTAGGGGGATTAGACACAGGCAGGGGTGGTAGGGGGGTTAGACACAGGCAGGGGTGGTAGGGGGGTTAGACACAGGCAGGGGTGGTAGGGGGATTAGACACAGGCAGGGGTGGTAGGGGGATTAGACACAGGCAGGGGTGGTAGGGAGGTTAGACACAGGCAGGGGTGGTAGGGGGATTAGACACAGGCAGGGGTGGTAGGGGGGATTAGACACAGGCAGGGGTGGTAGGGGAGGTTAGAAACAGGCAGGGGTGGTGGAGATGGGATTAGTGACACTTACTTTCTCTCAGTGTCAGCCGCGCCTATAGCAATCCCTCTTCCATCATGGGGTCTCTGCTCAGCCGAAAGCTCCTCCCCCTTTACGCTGTTGTTCGTCAGCTGACTTTCTCGTCAGCAGCATGGGGGGGGGGAGCCGTGGAGAGGATGGGCGGGCGGCCAGCTGTGCGGTTATGGCAGTGAATGGTCTGCCAATACTTCTAATAGCAGCGGCGCTGGGCCATCCACATAGTGGGATGAAGAGCGGAGCGGGTGGGCGTAGCGGAGCCCGATTGGGCGGGATTACTGTATTTATGGGCGTCAATGTGCCGCCCCTCAGAACCTGCCGCCTGGGACAATGAGGGGTTCCCACCATCCCTGTGCTGAGTTCCCGGGTCTGTAAACCCGCTGTGCCCATTATGAGGGGTTCCCACTATCCCTGTGCTGAGTTCCCGGGTCTGTAACCTGCTGTGCCCATTATGAGGGGTTCCCACCATCCCTGTGCTGAGTTCCTGGGTCTGTACACCTGCTGTGCCCATTATGAGGGGTTCCCACCATCCCCGTGCTGAGTTCCGGGATCTGTACACCTGCTGTGTTTTTCGAAAATCTTACAAACAACAACTTATATACAATAAAACCATAATAAATAAATAAAACATATTTACAAAATAATTTAATAGGACTATACAAAACAGAAAAAACAAGAACAAAATAAACGGTGCAAACCAAATTGTGCACAACATAATCCCTAGGAGAGAGCCAGACTAAGGAACATCACCGTCACCATGCATGTAGCCTTTTATCAAAAATATATTTGATCTGAAAATCTAGGGGAGTGAAACAAGAATATAAAGAAAAGCTGCACACCCCCCCCCCCCCCCCCCCCCCAGATCAACAGGCAGCAGCTACAGAGTCCTGATATTCCTCCACTCCCTTATCCAGGCCTCCTGCTGCCACCTGTCTTTCTTAAGACCCCAAATCTTCCCAACCTCACCCAGAATGTCCTGCACCACCACTTTGACAGGGAGGATTTTACTCCGTAAGGATACCTGACACCGTGCACTCCACATGAAATAACGGACTACTAGACTAACTAAAAAAAGTGTTTCCAAATCGTAATCCTGACTAGTCTGGAATGCCCCATACACCGACTCTGCATAACTCATATGGGGGAGGAAGGGTATACTCAGAGCCCTTCCCACCCTCTTGTACACCTCTATATTAAAAGGGCACTGAAGTAGAAAGTGATCCATGGACTCCACCACTCCTCCACATTCCACTCTGCCCATTATGAGGGGTTCCCACCATCCCTGTGCTTAGTTCCTAGGTCTGTACACCCGCTGTGCCCATATGAGGGGTTCCCACCATCCCTGTGCTGAGTTCCCGGAGCTAACAATCCAATAGAGACCACAGAAGTCAAATTTCCCATTTTACACATTGTAGAGAGCTGGTGTTATGATGCCTCCTATATATTTCATCAATACCACCACACAACTGACACGGGTCACTACTGTCTTCCTTTTTAGGTTCCGTACTACAGACCAAGATGGCACAACCTTCCTTCACCACCCATAATCCTCGGAGCAGCCCAGCGGTTCCCTAAGGATGGCCACTCCGCTGACACCGGAGGAATCCTGATAATGAATGATGTGAGGTGAGACTCTTCATCACCTTCTTTGGGATGCCGGGATAAATATTAGAGGGCCACAAGAGACCAGAATTGTTTTTTACTCCGCCAATAGCCAAAGTTTATTTTAGTGGACATCATTAGAAATGTATTGTTGAGCTAATTACACCAAGAGCAAATTGTAAAGGGTAACCGGAAAGGGTTAAGTCAAAGCTGCACTTTCCGGATAAACTCACCTGGGTGGAAAATCTAAAGAAAATAAATCCTGCGTCTTCGTAGAATACATACTGTGACAATTACACCCTCCAGACTCGCCTTGTGCACAGATTTTCCACCTTGTGGGGCAACAATCTAAACACCAGTAGACGGATTGTCACTAGGACAGGTTAAGCCTTTCACACACATGGTAGCCGTTACCACGTGTTTTAACTGAAACACACGATTACTGCATCCCCGGCTACAATTCTGTCTTTTAAAGAAAATATCTACATTACTCTCTGCAACACCCAGACAGGAATGTATTAATGTTGAACCTAGGCTGCTAAGGGTCAGTATTAAGCATAGATTAGGTTGAACGCACAGAGTGCAGGGGGTCAGGGATTAGGTTGCGCTCACAGAGTGCAGGGGGGCCGGGGATTAGGGTGAGCGTACAGAGTGCACGGGGGCCGGGGATTAGGGTGAGCGCACAGAGTGCACAGGGGCCGGGGATTATGTTGCGCGCACAGAGTGCAGGGGGCCCGGGGACTGGGTGAGCGCACAGAGTGCAGGGGGGCCCGGGGACTGGGTGAGCGCACAGAGTGCAGGGGGGCCAGGGACTAGGTGAGCGCACAGAGTGCAAGGGGCCGAGGATTAGGTTGCACGCACAGAGTTCAGGGGGGCCGGGGACTGGGTGAGTGTACAGAGTGCAGGGGGGCCGGGGATTAGGTTGCACGCACAGAGTGCAGGGGGGGCCGGGGATTAGGTTGCGCGCACAGAGTGCAGGGGGGCCGGGACTGGGTGAGCGTACAGAGTGCAGGGGGGCCGGGACTGGGTGAGCGTACAGAGTGCAGGGGGGCCGGGATTAGGTTGCACGTACAGAGTGCAGGGGGGCCGGGGATTAGGTTGAGCGCACAGAGTGCAGGGGGGCCGGGGATTAGGTTGCGTGCACAGAGTGGAGGGGGGCCGGGGACTGAGTGAGCGTACAGAGTGCAGGGGGGCTGGGGATTAGGTTGCGTGCACAGAGTGGAGGGGGGCCGGGGACTGAGTGAGCGTACAGAGTGCAGGGGGGCTGGGGATTAGGTTGCGTGCACAGAGTGGAGGGGGGCCGGGGACTGAGTGAGCGTACAGAGTGCAGGGGGGCTGGGGATTAGGTTGCGCGCAGAGTGCAGGGGGGCCGGGGACTGGGTGAGCGTACAGAGTGCAGGGGGGCCGGGGACCGGGTGAACGCACAGAGTGCAGGGGGGCCGGGGATTAGGTTGCGCGCACAGAGTGCAGGGGGGCCGGGACTGGGTGAGCGTACAGAGTGCAGGGGGGCTGGGACTGGGTGAGCGTACAGAGTGCAGGGGGGCCGGGATTAGGTTGCACGTACAGAGTGCAGGGGGGCCGGGGATTAGGTTGAGCGCACAGAGTGCAGGGGGGCCGGGGATTAGGTTGCGTGCACAGAGTGGAGGGGGGCCGGGGACTGAGTGAGCGTACAGAGTGCAGGGGGGCTGGGGATTAGGTTGCGCGCAGAGTGCAGGGGGGCCGGGGACTGGGTGAGCGTACAGAGTGCAGGGGGGCCGGGGACCGGGTGAACGCACAGAGTGCAGGGGGGCCGGGGACCGGGTGAACGCACAGAGTGCAGGGGGGCCGGGGACCGGGTGAGCGCACAGAGTGCAGGGGGACCGGGTGAGCAAACAGAGTGCAGGGGGACCGGGTGAGCACACAGAGTGCAGGGGGGCCGGGGACCAGGTGAGCGCACAGATTGCAGGGGGGCTGGGGACCGGGTGAGCGCACAGAGTGCAGGGGGGCCGGGGATTAGGGTGAGCGTACAGAGTGCAGGGGGCCAGGGATTAGGGTGAGCATACAGAGTGCAGGGGGCCAGGGATTAGGGTGAGCATACAGAGTGCAGGGGGGCCGGGGATTATGGTGAGCATACAGAGTGCAGAGGGCCAGGGGGCAGGGGGCAGGGGGCCGGGGCCAGGGAGCTGGGTGAGCGCCCGAGGGTCGGAGACTGTCTGTCACCCTGCCCAGCCCCGCATTCACTCTCAGGTACTCCAAGACATAAACCAGTCAGTAAACTTTTTTTGGTTTGTTTTTATTTAGGGGTATAACTTGGATGGGAGATATGGGATGCCTAGTGTGGATCAATAGAAACAGCAATTCGTTTTGGAACTACTATGTACACTCCCTGTACAATATATACTCCTTCAGCTTCCTCCTGCACATCACTTGCTTGACGCTCATCATTCCTCCAGCACATCACTTGCTACAGACTGTCACTTCTAGTCACCTCCAGCACATCACTTGGTTCCCCCAGGCACAACTAGCACTATTTGTTAGTTAAGCCTGACACTGACTCAGCCAGGCCTCAGCAAATGCCCTTTGCAGGCTGGGACCACGGGCCCCAATGGTGTAGCAGAAAAGTCCTTATGCTAGCTGCCCTAACTATGGCTACTGATCCCAGTTAGCCCTCTTCAGGCCCTGGCAGTCCTCCTGGATGCAGCTGCCTCTTTCCACTGCCCCTTCCACCACAGTCCACACTTCTGGTTCTGCACCATCTCAGACTGCAAGCTCCCAGCACCCCAGTCCTCCTGACTGTGCCTCACTCACCAGCCCTCCTGGCTCAGAGCAGTTGTCCTCCCTGGAGTCTCTTGGCAGAGCTCTCTCCCGCTGTTCTCTCCTTTCTCTCTTGTGCCTCCGGGCCAGGACCTCTTCATGTATTCCTTAAAGTGGTCCAGACTGCACACCCCCCTTGACTGGGGAGCTCCCTCAAAGGCCCCGACAGCTTCCACACCCTCTTACTCCAGCTCCTCCACCCGACAACCTCCAGCAGCTGGGCTGACCCTGGGTATTTAAGGAGGCCTGCCCCCTGCCAATCCAGATTGGGGATTGGTCAGGGCTCTCTAAACACCCCTGATTGCTCCACCTCCCACCTCTCTTTCCAGAAAGCACCAGAAGCCTCTGAAAAGAAATGGGAGGTCCTGATGACACCAACTGTGAGTCACCCAGCCCTACCCTGAGCCACTCCCAGCCCAGAATGAAAACAAACAGGCCTAGCAACCAGTCAGACCTGCTTAAATTTTCCTATCCTTTCTAGCACACTACTAGAGGGTGTTACATTAGTATAGTGACAGTGTATAGTATGCCCACTGATCACTTGGGTACAATCAGCCTGCCCATACATGGTTCGAATCTCTGCTGGTCCCTGCTGAACCAGCCGAGATTCAAACCAACTATGGCTAGCTTAAGATCAGACTTCCCATCACTTTAGAGATAATCCTTCACTTCCTGTTGTGTCTCAGAGACAGGAAGCAAAGGAATATCTCCCCAATGGGACGAAGACTGCAAAATAACCCCAAAGATTTTGGAAAAACTTGACATGTGTTTTAATCCTTTAGCACTCTATCCAAAAGAAAAAGTTATGATTTTAGATATATTTTTGAGGAAGTGAAAATGCTAGTTACCTGGCGCTGTCATTTCCATTGTCCTGGGGTAGAACTCAGCCCTGCCATACTCTCTGCAGACAATTTAATTGCATGCTTAGTGAATCTTTGTGCCATATTTTGGGAAAATTAAAAAATGCTTGTAGGATAGATCTCCCAATCCAGAGTTTATGGGGTTGAATTTTTCGTTTGGGGCATCCAGATAACTATTTGTGTTGTTACCTTTCAGAAAAGGAAGATGTCGAATGACTAGATATGTCCCAGGTCACTGGGTGGTTGACGGCCCTCATGGTCTTGATTGGAACTTTGACACGCTGCCAGGCGGATTGTAATATCAGCACAGATGGAAAAAGGGTCACCTGCAAAGGGCAGAATCTCAAGCAAGTCCCTCAAAACCTTTCAGAGAGCCTGGAGTACCTGGATCTATCGTATAACGAAATTTTAGAGATGAGAGACACTGACTTTATGCAATACCCCAATCTACAAACATTAAACCTGAGATACAATAATATTTCATACCTTGAGAACAGGACATTTCAGTATAATTTACTTTTGTCGAACTTGAGTTTGTTTCATAACCTTCTGTCGGAGATTCCCAATTCTCCCTTAATCGATCTGAAAAACTTGCAGATCCTTGACTTGTCGAACAACCTCTACAAGCGCGTCATTCTTGGGGACGTCTTCAGCACTCTGGTGAATCTGACAGATTTGTCCATAGGAGGTCCTCTGGTCTCCGGCATCTTCAAACATGACTTTGCTTCTATTGAAAATATCAGTCTTGATAGGTTTTCTTTGACATCCAAATCTAGCTTGGGCTATTATGAACCTGGAGCCTTCTCCGTTCTGAACACTCAGAATTTGTGGCTTGACATCGCTGTGGACACAAATGCTATACTGCTGAGCGATATGTTGAAGGATTTGACAAATAAATCTCTCACGAGCCTCAATTTTATAAACTTGTTTGAGTTTTCCTATTATGTGGGCAACAAAGATATATTTTCTTATCTACCTTCTATTGATCTACGAGACCTGGCCTTCTACAGAGGGAAATTTAATGAGAATCTACTGTATCTGCTCTTGATGAATGTCCAGATATCTTCTGTAAAGAACCTTTACCTGTTTTCTCTTGATTTTGCCCGTTCGCCAAATCTCAATATATCAGATGTCGTTTTTGACCACCTACATTTGGAAAACCTTGTGATCCAAGACGTCATCAACCCAGATATACTTGGATTTGACTTGGCATTCCCCTGGTTCAGCAAAGTTGCCAACCTCAGTGTCATTAACATGAACTTCGACCAAATGCCTTGCAATGTTTGGGCCCAGTTGACCAATTTGGTCATGCTCAATATATCGGGCAACCGTCTCTTGGCTACCTACCTGTACAACCTGTTGTGCAAGACCACTGTGTTACCAAATATTGAAATATTCAATGCTAGCTACAATGCAATGCGCAGTCTGAAGACCATCTCTTTGTTGACAGCTCAGTGGCCAAAACTCACCTATCTTGACTTTACATCCAATAAATTTGGGACACTCAACGAATTTTGTGTGTGGACATCCAACATCAAAGTGCTTATTTTGAGGGGCAATGTGCTCCAGTACGAGGTGTTCCAGTGTCTACCTACAACTTTGGAATATTTAGACCTGTCCAATTCTCAGCTCGAGCAACTGAATATGAGTTACTTTAAACTGGCTACGAATTTGACGGAACTAAATCTTAGCAACAACAAAATAAAATCCATACCATACAACTGGCGCAGTCCCAGCATTCAAGTGTTGGCACTGAAAGGCAACTCTTTTGGAATTATCGATAAGGGTTCCTTTCAAAACCTGCCCCAGCTGAAAAACTTGATGGCGGGTAACAATCCTTACTACTGTATGTGTGACCTTTATGACTTCTTTACAGACGTTTTAGAGGATGGATCCTTGGTTCTTACTGACTGGCCCGATGATTATTACTGCTATCACCCACAAAATTTAATGGGAACTAGAATTGATCATTTCCGCCCTGGGAAACTGGATTGTAATGTTGGCTTGGTGGTGGCCATATCTGCATCGGTGACCGCTTTCGTCATCATTGTCTGCATGATTTTTGGTTGGAGATTTAATGCACCGTGGTACATTAAAGCAACTTGTAAAATAATCAAAAGTAGATATCGGTCACGGAAGGCTGACCAGACCAGAAACTATGACTACCACGCATTCATATCTTATAGCTGTTTTGATGCCGATTGGGTAAGAGGGGTCCTTCTGCCTCAACTGGAGAACTCCAACCCAGCCTACAAAGTATGCATCCATGAGAGGGACTTTCAACCAGGGAAATGGATTATCGATAACATAATAGAGAACATTGAGAAGAGCCGAAAGATTATCTTCATACTGTCCCACAACTTCATCAACAGCGAGTGGTGCAACTACGAGCTGTACTTCGCCCACCAAAGGGCCATTGGGCATGCGTTTGCAGATGTCATCCTGGTGGTCAAGGACAGCGTTGGAATGGAGGACTTGCCGAAAAGATTCCATAGGCTACGGAAATTGCTTAGGACCAAAACCTACTTGGAGTGGCCCGAAGAGGACAGCAGACAACCCTTCTTTTGGGTCCAGCTCAAGAACATCTTAGGAAGGGACAGTTTAAGCATTATGGGGCAAGATAACTTGACTTATCTTTAGTAAATGTAACTGCTATTGTAGGGCAGGCAATGGCAACCATCAAAGTGAATGTACATGAAAAAAAACTGACTAAGAATTCCTGTTCTTAGATTTTAGGAGTCTTCATTTTCTTTAATGATGTCTATAATGTAAATATTACTCCATGGAGGCAAGCTTGCCCCCTTACACTTACTGTGAAAGCTCTTTTAGACACATTAAATCACCCAGATCAGTGGTCTTCAAACTGCGACACTTGGGGCATTATTTTATCCACGGATGCCAACAATGGGGCAAAATTCCCCTCACTGACACCAATGAAGGGGCACAATTTCTACCAATGACTGGGACACAATTCCTCCCAATGACACCAACAATGCGGCCCAATGACTACAACGAGACACCATTCCTCCCAATGACGCCAACAATGGGGCCCAAATACAACAACAATACCAACGATGGGACACAATTCCTCCCAATCACACCAACGATGGGACACAATTTCTCCCAATGACACCAATGATGGGGCATAATGACACCAATAATGGGACACAATTCATCCCACTGATGCCAATAATGGGGCAGATTTCCTCCCACTGATGCCAATGATGAGGTACATTTCCTCCCACTGACGCCAATGTTGGGACACAATTCCTCCCACTGACGCCAATGATCGGACACAATTCCTCCCAATGACACCAACGATGGGACACAATTTCTCCCAATCACACCAATGATGGGCCACAATCACACCAATAATGGGACACAATTCAACCTACTGATGCCAATGATGGGGCAGATTTCCTCCCACTGACGCCAATGATGGGACGCAATTCCTCCTAATGACACCAATAATGGGACACAATTTCTCCCAATGACACCAATGATGGGACACAATTTCTCCCCACTGACACTAAAATTGGGCATCGTTTTCTTCCACTGACATTGGGGCATTTCTTACTCACAATGGCCACAGCCCCCCCACCTTAGCTCTGAAGACAGTAAACTGGCCCTTTGTTTCGAAAGTTTGGAGACCCCTGTCCCAGTCCATGACCAAGACCAGAGTTGAATTCTTTTATATTGTATATAGAATTTGGTTTAGGGTCAAGTGGGTACCTTGGGATGACCGGTCGAATTTCCTGTCCTCTTTCCGATGGCTCGACTTATAGGCAACTTCTATAGAATATGTAATAGAATGTTAAAAAAAAACGCACTCAGCGGTGTCATGAATGTCTCACTGGTTGTCACACTAACTTTTTCTGTAGATATTGTATAGAAGTCTGTCCACAGAGTTCATTTTGTTTGTAAATTTGCTGTTACAGAGTTCGTAAATCTATTTATGTTTTATAAAAAAAAAAAAAAAGCTTATAAAAATATATATTGTGTCCGTGTTTCTCCCATAAGATTGTTTAATCTGCGTATATTTGCCTCCCCCAACTCCCAATTCCTCCCAATGACACCAACAATGGGGCCAAATGACACCAATGATAGAACACAATTCCTGCCACTGACACCAATGAGGGGGGATTGTTTACTCCCACTGACTCTGGGACATTTTGTACTACCGATGGCCACAGTCCAGCCCCCTTAAAGTCTGAAGGGCAATAAACTAGCCGTTTTGGAAAGTTTGGAGACCCCTGAGCTTGATGATGCTGGTCGTCCTCCAGCCAGGAAATGAGGTGGGGCTCTATCAGACTTGCTGCAGCTTCTAATGCTCATGGTGAGAAGCTCATGCTGAAGCTGAAATTCAAACACCTTTTTGCAACATCATTTTTGGGCCCATGCCGATCCACTGGCTATATTTGTATTGTCACAGACACACAAACAATCTCCTGCGCTTGGAAGTTTGGTCTCTTAGTGACACAACCAGAGTGTTCCGTAGGGAAGGAAATGACCAGGGATCTTGCTGCCCTCTTCAGAATAATTGGTATTCTTTAAGACTAAAAAGTAAAAGGAAAAAAAGAGGGCGCACCGACCCAGTGCATAACCAGTGGCTAGGTTTATTAAAAATATATAAAAAGATTACAAATACTCACAAAGCAAGTATGAAAATAGGCACGTATAACATTCCATCAATGGGAATTGCCTCCTGCTGGAACCAGACACCAGAGAGTCCAGATGACAGGTGTAACAGCTACGGCTGACGCGTTGCGAAGGCGAACCCTCTTCCTCAGAGCCAAAAAGTGATGGATGAACCCAAAATTGCCCCAATTTTATTCTTTTGACGATCCCATGGGATGGGTGACCAGGGGAATTAAATTGCTCAAAGACATCACAATGGATGGGGAATTGCTAACTTTTGATCAGCTCAAGGCCAGACGTGACTTAACTAATTCATAATACTTTAGATATCTGCAATTGCGCCGTGCCTTCCCATCACAATTTAAAAATAGGACCATTTAATCCTTTCCCTCGACTTTAGAGATTTTACTTATGACGGAAGAGCTTCCTAAAACGTGATCAGTTACTTATAAGGAATTGTTCAAAGCTAGGCCTAAAGCAGTGATCATGTGCAGAGAGCGGTGGGAGGCTGAAGTCCCGGACATTCGGGGGGAGGACTGGGATCATATGTGGGACCACCCGTTTCATCATTTGGTAGCAGCAAGGGACAGGCAGATTCACTTTAAGTTCCTGCATAGAATCTATTACACACCAGCTAGATTGGCAACTATCTATCCATCCGTGCAGGCTAGGGTGGCCACATTTCTGAACTGCCATTCAGGGCCCCCCCGTGCACGCCCTCGCCCCCCCACGCAAGCCCTCTCGCCAGCCCAAAAAAAGAAAAAGAAAAGCAAACAGTGGTCACCAGTTTGCCCCCCCCACTTGTCAGCTTCATTTTTTATTGCCCCCCAGGGCAGGGCCCCACTTTGTCAGCCTCATTTATTACTGTACTGTCCTCAGCCCCAGTGCCCCGACTTGTCACCTTACCTGCTCCAATCAGGTTCCATTTGCTCACCTTCTAATCTGGACTGGTCTGGTGTGGTGGGCGGTTGAGCGCCAGTTTTTGTTCCCTGGTCCAAGCTGGGGGGCCCCCCTCAGGCAGTCGGGCAAGGAGGAGAAGTCAGGCAATGCGATGTGGGAGTCGGGACAGGCAGTCGAGCCGTGGATCTAAGCCAGCCAGCACTGCAAAATGCCACCGCCAGCCGGGAGGTCACTTGAAGCCTGGAGCAGTCAGGAGGTGCTGCTGCCGCAGTCGGAGAAGGAAAGGAGGTAGGTGGACTCAGAGCACAGGGCAGCACTGGGTAAAGGCCTTGCTCCTCTCGGCCTCGCTCTGAGACTCTGCGAATGTGACGTCATTGGTTGCTGGACGGCAGGCGGGGCGGCCCTAGCAACCAGTTTGGCAATTGTCTATTAGGGTGTCTGTGTGTTCTCATTTCATTCCGGGACACTGTATTGTCCCAGAATGAAGGTTCCCGGGACACGGGACACAAATGCGAATTGCGGGACAGTCCCGGGCAATCCGGGACACATGGGCACCCTAGTGCAGGCAAAGTGCTGGAGATGTTCCTTTGCTCCGGCAGCTGCTGAGCACATATTTTGGAGTTGCCCTCAGATCCAGCAATTTTGGTCTGAGATTACCTTTTGTATATCGGAGGTTCTGATGGTTCCGCTCTCGGTGAAGGTTAGAGTGTGTCTCTTGGGATTGGTGGAGGAGGTGGTGGTCCCGTCTCGAGCTCATAGAACCTTATTTAATATCCTTTTATTCTATGGGAGGAAGGCCATTCTGCGACGATGGCGCAAAACTGGGAGCACCAGATTTGCGCTTTTGGAAGGGGCTGGTTAATTCTGAGGCTGCGGGAAGATATTTGAGAAGGTTTGGCAGGCATGGTACAACTCTGATTTGACTGTAGGTTAGCACATACGGGTGGGAGATGGCTGTGATGGTCCTACTTGATCTGGAGGAGTGGAACGGTGGGGACTCCGCCTTTCGCCTTTTACTAGGGCGAAAGGGTGGGAGGGGGTGGGGGGGGATCTCTTGATAGTTAGTTAATACTACTGTCAGTAAAACAGGGCAATATTTGTACCTGTGCATTTTGGCCATGTTGGCCTATCGCTGACTCAGTGTTGTGCTGAGCCAGTTTTTATTGTATGTTCTATGTTTTGTCAAAAATCAATAAAAAGAATTTTACAAAAAAAAAAGATCCAATAGCTGAGCTCATGCCTTCCAGCAAGCACCTTGCTTGTGCTAAAATTTGAGATTTCACACAATCTACTTTAACCCACAGTTGCAGAGCACTCAGACCACCTCACAGGGGCGTTTATAGGGTAGTGGATGCTTACAACACTGCAAATCCATTTCAGGAGTACCTTGCATGTTCGCTGGGTGTGTAGGTCCTGTACAGTGTGCTATGTAACCCTCAAGGGGGGAGGGAGCGAGAAAAGAGAGGGAGAGGTGGGAAAGAGAGGAGAGAGAGAAAGAGAGGGGGGGGAGAAAGAGAGGGGGGAAGAAAGAGAGGGGGGAAGAAAGAGAGGGGGGAAGAAAGAGAGAAGGGGAAGAAAGAGAGAAGGGGAAGAAAGAGAGAAGGGGAAGAAAGAGAGAAGGGGAAGAAAGAGAGAAGGGGAAGAAAGAGAGAAGGGGAAGAAAGAGAGAAGGGGAAGAAAGAGAGAAGAGGAAGAAAGAGAGAAGAGAGAAGGGAAGAGAAGAGAGAGAGGGAGAGAGGGGGAGAAAGAGAGGACGAGAGAGAGAGAGAGAGAGAGAGGGGAGAGAGGGGAGAGAGAGAGAGAGAAGGGGGAGAGAGAGGGAAGGGGGAGAGAGAGGAGAGGGAAGGGGGAGAGAGAGGGAAGGGGGAGAGAGAGGGAGGAGAGAGAGGGAGGAGAGAGAGGGAGAGAGGGGAGAGAGGGGGGAGAGAGGGGGTAGAGAGGGAGGGAGAGAGGGAGGGAGAGAGGGAGGGAGAGAGGGAGAGGGGGGAGAGAGAGAGGGGGAGAGAGAGAGGGGGGAGAGAGGGAGAATGAGAGAGAGGGGGGAGAGAGGGAGAATGAGAGAGAGGGGGGAGAGAGGGAGAGAGAGAGAGCGAGAGAGAAAAAGAAAAAGAACAGAGCGATAAGAGAGAAAGTAAAAAGAGAGAAAGTAAAAAAAGAGAGAGGAGGGAGAAACAGAATGTACCCCCCCCCTTCCCCGCCTTTATGGGTCTCTCCTGTCCAATCAGGGAGCCCAGTAATGATGTGAATGTTTTGGTCACATTCACAGAGAAGAGTGTCAAGAATGGAAGTACCCGCCCCTCTTCTGTGATGTCAGAAACCGGAAGCAATGAGGATTTGGTCACTTCTGATTTCATTCTGTAGACGAGCCGTTACCCGCCTGTGAAAGCATCTGATCACATGACTTTGTTTGATCAGATGCTTTGGCGGCCATAGGAGAGATCTGGGGTCTAGGACCTGTCATGGCTCATGCAATCACAAGGCATGTTCGTCCCTTGTGATAGCAATAAAGTTGATTAAAAAAAATAAAGATAGTGTTAACATTTTTTTTTATAAACAAAAATTAAATTGCTCCTGTTCCCTTGCGCTCACATGGAAATGTGAATGTGGATGTCGATCTCGCACTCATATGGAAAGTTTGAAACAGCAATCGCACCACACACGTCAGAGCGAGAGCAATAATTCTAGCACCAGATCTCCTATGTAACTGTATACTGGTAGCCTGTAGGCTTTGAAAGTGTCACCTATGGATAATTATATAAACAAAAAATGTTCGGTATCCATTTACTGGCGTAACACTAGGGGTGCAACGGATCAAAAAACTCACGGATCGGATCGATCCTCGGATCAGAGCCACGGATCGGAACATTTTCGGATCAGCAAAAAAAAAAAAAAAAATTACTAATATCCACAATCTCCCCACTGTAATATCCACAATCTCCCCCACTCACTGTAATATCCACGTCACCTCCCCCCCCCACTGTAATATCCACAATCTCTCCCACTGTAATAGGCATCTCCCCCACTGTAATATCCACAGAGTCAGGCATATCCCCCACTTACTTTAATCTCTCCCACCGGCCAGTTCAGATCCACGAGCAGAGAGGGTGAGGGGTGATGACGTCAGCACGCACAAGGCAGCCGCCGCCGCCGGGTGTACCAAGATGGCCGCGGCTCCGGAGCTAGGCCGAAGCCACGGCCTTTCCTAAGGCCGAGGCCGCGGATCGCGTGGTGATCCGATCAGGGTGACCCGTTCGGATCACGGATCACCACCGATCCGTTGCAGCACTACGTAACACCATCTTTTATATTTTACCAAAAAAATTGGGTATTCTATTGTGTTTTGTGTGCACTAAAATTCATTAAAGTTTATTTTTTCCCCCAAAAAAATTTGTTTCATAAAACCCTGTGCAAATATTGTGTGACATAAAAAATTGCAACACCCACCATTTTATTCTCCAGGGCCTCTGTCTAAAAAATTATATATATATATATATATATATATATATATATATATATATATATATATATATATATAAGGTTTAGGGGTTCCAAGTAATTTTCTAGCAAAATAATGCAGATTCTTACATTTATGAGAGGAATGTCAGAATTGGCCTGGGGGGGGGGGGGAGTGGTTAAGCTGATCACCTTCACAGGTATGTCTAGGAGTGGAGTTGCCCTTTAGGTTGCAGTTGATTTTCGCACGTTGATGTCACAGAGCAAACAGCTGCTGGTGAAAAGAGCGTGTTATGTTTTCCTGCTTCTTATCGGGCCCCCCCCCCCCCCCCCCATTGTTCATCCATGTGACTGCTCCGGGTCCCCTCCAGAGTCGGCTCTTTGTTTTTCCATGTAACCGCACCCACAGCAAACACTCAACTGTCACTTTTTTTTTTTACAGAACATGCCGGAATTAGAATACACCTCGGGGCAAACATTTCTTCTCTCCGGCTTTTTTTTTTCTTTTATTAGACTACCTGTGTTTTGAGCTTCATCTTCCATTAGCCGGTTTCTGGAGGGTGAGCCACCGGATTACAACTTTGTTTGTAAACAATGCTGCTTTCTGACATGAATCTATTTTGATAGGTTTGATTTGTATGTTACGATGCGCTTTACATAAAATGTTTTTACCAACTTGTATCAATGTAAAAGATTTTTGTATAGCTTGGTATGTCCTTCTTGTTTTGTAATACTGTGCCGTGATTGGACTTTACTGTTCTCCCAGAGCCAGCTATAAATAATGACTACCTGGGTTATGCGCCACCTACAGTAGGGTGACCAGATATCCCCGGTTTCCGGTGACAGTCCCCGTCCCCGGATTGAGGACACTGTCCCCCCGGATTTGTCCCCGGATTGCAGTGGCTTGGGGGAGGGCATCTGATGCTCTCGCCCTGGGTGCAACCATTTGGGGGGGGGCACAAAATTATTACTGTGCCCCCCCTAAGCCGTGTGCTGTGTTGCCCCCCCCCCCTGCCCAGGGACTCCTATGCTCCAGCCTGTCCCCCATGATCCCTCTGGTGCGGGGGGGGCCCGTGTGTGTGAGAGTGGCGGAGGGGAGGGGCGGTGCAGAGCGTACGGCGGCTATTGGAGACACTCTTGGCAGGGGATACTGAGGAGCGGCTGGGTGTCAGGAACAGTACCTGGTGCTGGGGAGAGCCCTGCTCTGATGGATTATCATGAAGGCCATGGAGAGTTGAGCAAAATCAACCGATCTACACTGTTCATGTGGGGGGGGTATGAGTAGTGCAGGAATCAGGTAGGTCAGTGTAGTGGTTAGTGTAGGTATCAGGTAGGTTAGTGCAGTGGTCAGGTAGGTCAGTGTAGTGGTTGGTGTAGGTATCAGGTAGGTCGGTGTAGTGGATAGTGTTGGAATCAGGTAGGTCAGTGTAGTGGATAGTGTAGGTATCAGGTAGGTTAGTGCAGTGGTCAGGTAGGTCAGTGTAGTGGTTAGTGTAGGTATCAGGTAGGTCAGTGTAGTGGTTAGTGTAGGAATCAGGTAGGTCAGTGTAAGGGTTAGTGTAGGTATCAGGTAGATCAGTGTAGTGGTCAGTATAGGTATCAGGTAGGTCAGTGTAGTTATCAGGTAGGTCAGTGTAGTGGTTAGTGTAGGTATCAGGTAGGTTAGTGCAGGGGTCAGGTAGGTCAGTGTAGTGGTTAGTGTAGGTATCAGGTAGGTCAGTGTAGTGGTTAGTGTAGGTATCAGGTAGGTCAGTGTAGTGGTTAGTGCAGTGGTCAGGTAGGTCAGTGTAGTGGTTAGTGTAGGTATCAGGTAGGTCAGTGTAGTGGTTAGTGTAGGTATCAGGTAGGTCAGTGTAGTGGTTAGTGTAGGTATCAGGTAGGTCAGTGTAGTGGTTAGTGTAGGTATCAGGTAGGTCAGTGTAGTGGTTAGTGTAGGTATCAGGTAGGTCAGTGTAGTGGTTAGTGCAGTGGTCAGGTAGGTTAGTGTAGTGGTTAGTGTAGGTATCAGGTAGGTCAGTGTAGTGGTTAGTGCAGTGGTCAGGTAGGTCAGTGTAGTGGTTAGTGTAGGTATCAGGTAGGTCAGTGTAGTGGTTAGTGTAGGTATCAGGTAGGTCAGTGTAGTGGTTAGTGCAGTGGTCAGGTAGGTTAGTGTAGTGGTTAGTGTAGGTATCAGGTAGGTCAGTGTAGTGGATAGCGTAGGTATCAGGTAGGTCAGTGTAGTGGTTAGTGTAGGTATCAGGTAGGTCAGTGTAGTGGTTAGTGTAGGTATCAGGTAGGTGAGTGTAGTGGTTAGTGCAGTAGTCAGGTAGGTCAGTGTAGTGGTTAGTGTAGGTATCAGGTAGGTCAGTGTAGTGGTTAGTGTAGGTATCAGGTAGGTGAGTGTAGTGGTTAGTGCAGTAGTCAGGTAGGTCAGTGTAGTGGTTAGTGTAGGTATCAGGTAGGTCAGTGTAGTGGTTAGTGCAGTAGTCAGGTAGGTCAGTGTAGTGGTTAGTGTATGTATCAGGTAGGTCAGTGTAGTGGTTAGTGTAGGTATCAGGTAGGTCAGTGTAGTGGATAGTGTAGGTATCAGGTAGGTCAGTGTAGTGGTTAGTGTAGGTATCAGGTAGGTCAGTGTAGTGGTTAGTGTAGGTATCAGGTAGGTGAGTGTAGTGGTTAGTGCAGTAGTCAGGTAGGTCAGTGTAGTGGTTAGTGTAGGTATCAGGTAGGTCAGTGTAGTGGTTAGTGTAGGTATCAGGTAGGTGAGTGTAGTGGTTAGTGCAGTAGTCAGGTAGGTCAGTGTAGTGGTTAGTGTAGGTATCAGGTAGGTCAGTGTAGTGGTTAGTGCAGTAGTCAGGTAGGTCAGTGTAGTGGTTAGTGTATGTATCAGGTAGGTCAGTGTAGTGGTTAGTGTAGGTATCAGGTAGGTCAGTGTAGTGGATAGTGTAGGTATCAGGTAGGTCAGTGTAGTGGTTAGTGTAGGTATCAGGTAGGTCAGTGTAGTGGTTAGTGTAGGTATCAAGTATGTCAGTGTAGTGGTTAGTGCAGTGGTCAGGTAGATCAGTGTAGTGGTTAGTGCAGTGGTCAGGTAGGTCAGTGTAGTGGTTAGTGCAGTGGTCAGGTAGGTCAGTGTAGTGGTTAGTGCAGTGGTCAGGTAGGTCAGTGTAGTGGTTAGTGTAGGTATCAGGTAGGTCAGTGTAGTGGATAGCGTAGGTATCAGGTAGGCCAGTGTAATGGTTAGTGTAGGTATCAGGTAGGTCAGTGTAGTGGTTAGTGTAGGTATCAGGTAGGTCAGTGTAGTGGTTAGTGCAGTGGTCAGGTAGGTCAGTGTAGGTATCAGGTAGGTCAGTGTAGTGGATAGCATAGGTATCAGGTAGGTCAGTGTAGTGGTTAGTGTAGGTATCAGGTAGGTCAGTGTAGTGATTAGTGTAGGTATCAGGTAGGTCAGTGTAGTGATTAGTGTAGGTATCAGGTAGGTCAGTGTAGTGGATAGTGTAGGTATCAGGTAGGTCAGTGTAGTGGTTAGTGCAGTGGTCAGGTAGGTCAGTGTAGGTATCAGGTAGGTCAGTGTAGTGGATAGCGTAGGTATCAGGTAGGTCAGTGTAGTGGTTAGTGTAGGTATCAGGTAGGTCAGTGTAGTGGTTAGTGTAGGTATCAGGTAAGTTAGTGTAGTGATTAGTGTAGGTATCAGGTAGGTTAGTGTAGTGATTAGTGTAGGTATCAGGTAGGTCAGTGTCGTGGTTAGTGTAGGTATCAGGTAGGTCAGTGTAGTGGTTTGTGTAGGTATCAGGTAGGTCAGTGTAGTGGTTAGTGCAGTGGTCAAGTAGGTCAGTGTAGGTATCAGGTAGGTCAGTGTAGTGGATAGCGTTGGAATCAGGTAGGTCAGTGTAGTGGTTAGTGTAGGTATAAGGTAGGTTAGTGTAGTGGTTAGTGTAGGTATCAGGTAGGTCAGTGTAGTGATTAGTGTAGGTATCAGGTAGGTCAGTGTAGTGGTTAGTGTAGGTATCAGGTAGGTCAGTGTAGTGATTAGTGTAGGTATCAGGTAGGTCAGTGTAGTGGTTAGTGTAGGTATCAGGTAGGTTAGTGTAGTGATTAGTGTAGGTATCAGGTAGGTCAGTGTAGTGGTTAATGTAGGTATCAGGTAGGTCAGTGTAGTGATTAGTGTAGGTATCAGGTAGGTCAGTGTAGTGGTTAATGTAGGTATCAGGTAGGTTAGTGTAGTGATTAGTGTAGGTATCAGGTAGGTCAGTGTAGTGGCTAGTGTAGGTATCAGGTAGGTTAGTGTAGTGGTTAGTGTAGGTATCAGGTAGGTTAGTGTAGTGGTTAGTGTAGGTATCAGGTCGGTCAGTGTAGTGGTTAGTGTAGGTATCAGGTCGGTCAGTGTAGTGGTTAGTGTAGGTATCAGGTAGGTCAATGTAGTGGTTAGTGTAGGTATCAGGTAGGTCAGTGTAGTGGTTAGTGTAAGTATCAGGTAGGTCAGTGTAGTGGTTAGTGTAGATATCAGGTAGGTTAGTGTAGTGGCTAGTGTAGGTATCAGGTAGGTCAGTGTAGTGGTTAGCGTATGTATCAGGTAGGTGAGTGTAGTGATTAGTGTAGGTATCAGGTAGGTCAGTGTAGTGGCTAGTGTAGGTATCAGGTAGGTCAGTGTAGTGGTTAGTGCAGTGGTCAGGTAGGTCAGTGTAGTGGTTAGTGTAGGTATTAGGTAGGTCAGTGTAGTGGTTAGTGTAGGTATCAGGTAGGTCAGTGTAGTGGTTAGTGTAGGTATCAGGTAGGTCAGTGTAGTGGTTAGTGTAGGTATCAGGTAGGTCAGTGTAGTGGTTAGTGTAGGTATCAGGTAGGTTAGTGTAGTGATTAGTGTAGGTATCAGGTAGGTCAGTGTAGTGGCTAGTGTAGGTATCAGGTAGGTCAGTGTAGGTATCAGGTAGGTCAGTGTAGTGGTTAGTGTAGGTATCAGGTAGGTTAGTGTAGTGATTAGTGTAGGTATCAGGTAGGTCAGTATAGTGGCTAGTGTAGGTATTAGGTAGGTCAGTGCAGGTATCAGGTAGGTCAGTGTAGTGGCTAGTGTAGGTATCAGGTGGGTCAGTGTAGTGGCTAGTGTAGGTATCAGGTAGGTCAGTGTAGTGGTTCGTGTAGGTATCAGGTAGGTCAGTGTAGTGGCTAGTGTAGGTATCAGGTAGGTTAGTGTAGTGATTAGTGTAGGTATCAGGTAGGTCAGTGTAGTAGTTAGTGTAGGTATCAGGTAGGTCAGTGTAGGTATCAGGTAGGTCAGTGTAGTGGTTAGTGTAGGTATCAGGTAGGTCAGTGTAGTGGTTAGTGTAGGTATCAGGTAGGTCAGTGTAGTGATTAGTGTAGGTATCAGGTAGGTCAGTGTAGTGGCTAGTGTAGGTATCAGGTAGGTCAGTGTAGTGGTTAGTGTAGGTATAAGGTAGGTCAGTGTAGTGGTTAGTGTAGGTATCAGGTAGGTCAGTGTAGTGGCTAGTGTAGGTATCAGGTAGGTCAGTGTAGTGGTTAGTGTAGGTATCAGGTAGGTTAGTGTAGTGATTAGTGTAGGTATCAGGTAGGTCAGTGTAGTGATTAGTGTAGGTATCAGGTAGGTCAGTGTAGTGGCTAGTGTAGGTATCAGGTAGGTCAGTGTAGTGGTTAGTGTAGGTATCAGGTAGGTCAGTGTAGTGGTTAGTGTAGGTATCAGGTAGGTCAGTGTAGGTATCAGGTAGGTCAGTGTAGTGGTTAGTGTAGGTATCAGGTAGGTCAGTGTAGTGGTTAGTGTAGGTATCAGGTAGGTTAGTGTAGTGATTAGTGTAGGTATCAGGTAGGTCAGTTTAGTGGTTAGTGTAGGTATCAGGTAGGTCAGTGTAGTGATTAGTGTAGGTATCAGGTAGGTCAGTGTAGTGGTTAGTGTAGGTATCAGGTAGGTCAGTGTAGTGATTAGTGTAGGTATCAGGTAGGTCAGTGTAGTGGAGAGTGTAGGTATCAGGTAGGTCAGTGTAGTGGTTAGTGTAGGTATAAGGTAGGTCAGTGTAGTGGTTAGTGTAGGTATCAGGTAGGTCAGTGTAGTGGCTAGTGTAGGTATCAGGTAGGTCAGTGTAGTGGTTAGTGTAGGTATCAGGTAGGTTAGTGTAGTGATTAGTGTAGGTATCAGGTAGGTCAGTGTAGTGATTAGTGTAGGTATCAGGTAGGTTAGTGTAGTGGTTAGTGCTTGTATCAGGTAGGTCAGTGTAGTTGCTAGTGTAGGTATCAGGTAGATCAGTGTAGTGGCTAGTGTAGGTATCAGGTAGGTCAGTGTAGTGGTTAGTGTAGGTATCAGGTAGGTCAGTGTAGTGGTTAGTGTAGGTATCAGGTAGGTCAGTGTAGTGGTTAGTGTAGGTATCAGGTAGGTCAGTGTCGGTATCAGGTAGGTCAGTGTAGTGGATAGCGTTGGTATCAGGTAGGTCAGTGTAGTGGTTAGTGTAGGTATCAGGTAGGTCAGTGTCGTGGTTAGTGTAGGTATCAGGTAGGTCAGTGTAGGTATCAGGTAGGTCAGTGTAGTGGATAGCGTTGGTATCAGGTAGGTCAGTGTAGTGGTTAGTGTAGGTATCAGGTAGGTCAGTGTCGTGGTTAGTGTAGGTATCAGGTAGGTTAGTGTAGTGATTAGCGTAGGTATCAGGTAGGTCAGTGTAGTGGTTAGTGTAGGTATCAGGTAGGTCAGTGTAGTGGTTAGTGTAGTGATTAGTGTAGGTATCAGGTAGGTCAGTGTAGGTATCAGGTAGGTCAGTGTAGTGGCTAGTGTAGGTATCAGGTAGGTCAGTGTAGTGGTTAGTGTAGGTATCAGGTAGGTCAGTGTAGGTATCAGGTAGGTCAGTGTAGTGGTTAGTGTAGGTATCAGGTAGGTCAGTGTAGTGGTTAGTGCAGTGGTCAGGTAGGTCAGTGTAGGTATCAGGTAGGTCAGTGTAGTGGTTAGTGTAGGTATCAGGTAGGTTAGTGTAGTGATTAGTGTAGGTATCAGGTAGGTTAGTGTAGTGATTAGTGTAGGTATCAGGTAGGTCAGTGTAGTGATTAGTGTAGGTATCAGGTAGGTCAGTGTAGTGGTTAGTGTAGGTATCAGGTAGGTCAGTGTAGTGGCTAGTGTAGGTATCAGGTAGGTCAGTGTAGTGATTAGTGTAGGTATCAGGTAGGTCAGTGTAGTGGTTAGTGTAGGTATCAGGTAGGTCAGTGTAGTGGTTAGTGTAGGTATCAGGTAGGTCAGTGTAGTGGTTAGTGTAGGTATCAGGTAGGTCAGTGTAGTGGTTAGTGTAGGTATCAGGTAGGTCAGTGTAGTGGTTAGTGTAGGTATCAAGTAGGTCAGTGTAGTGGTTAGTGTAGGTATCAGGTAGGTCAGTGTAGTGATTAGTGTAGGTATCAGGTAGGTCAGTGTAGTGGTTAGTGTAGGTATCAGGTAGGTCGGTGTAGTGATTAGTGTAGGTATCAGGTAGGTCAGTGTAGTGGTTAGTGTAGGTATCAGGTAGGTTAGTGTAGTGATTAGTGTAGGTATCAGGTAGGTCAGTGTAGTGGTTAATGTAGGTATCAGTTAGGTCAGTGTAGTGATTAGTGTAGGTATCAGGTAGGTCTGTGTAGTGGTTAGTGTAGGTATCAGGTAGGTTAGTGTAGTGATTAGTGTAGGTATCAGGTAGGTCAGTGTAGTGGTTAATGTAGGTATCAGGTAGGTTAGTGTAGTGATTAGTGTAGGTATCAGGTAGGTCAGTGTAGTGGTTAGTGTAGGTATCAGGTAGGTTAGTGTAGTGATTAGTGTAGGTATCAGGTAGGTTAGTGTAGTGGTTAGTGTAGGTATCAGGTAGGTCAGTGTAGTGGTTAGTGCAGTGGTCAGTGTAGGTATCAGGTAGGTCAGTGTAGTGGTTAGTGTAGGTATCAGGTAGGTCAGTGTAGTGGTTAGTGTAGGTATCAGGTCGGTCAGTGTAGTGGTTAGTGTAGGTATCAGGTAGGTCAATGTAGTGGTTAGTGTAGGTATCAGGTAGGTCAGTGTAGTGGTTAGTGCAGTGGTCAGTGTAGGTATCAGGTAGGTCAGTGTAGTGGATAGCGTAGGTATCAGGTAGGTCAGTGTAGTGGTTAGTGTAAGTATCAGGTAGGTCAGTGTAGTGGTTAGTGTAGATATCAGGTAGGTTAGTGTAGTGGCTAGTGTAGGTATCAGGTAGGTCAGTGTAGTGGTTAGTGTAGGTATCAGGTAGGTCAGTGTAGTGGTTAGCGTAGGTATCAGGTAGGTAAGTGTAGTGATTAGTGTAGGTATCAGGTAGGTCAGTGTAGTGGCTAGTGTAGGTATCAGGTAGGTCAGTGTAGTGGTTAGTGCAGTGGTCAGGTAGGTCAGTGTAGTGGTTAGTGTAGGTATCAGGTAGGTCAGTGTAGTGGTTAGTGTAGGTATCAGGTAGGTCAGTGTAGTGGTTAGTGTAGGTATCAGGTAGGTCAGTGTAGTGGTTAGTGTAGGTATCAGGTAGGTTAGTGTAGTGATTAGTGTAGGTATCAGGTAGGTCAGTGTAGTGGCTAGTGTAGGTATCAGGTAGGTCAGTGTAGGTATCAGGTAGGTCAGTGTAGTGGTTAATGTAGGTATCAGGTAGGTTAGTGTAGTGATTAGTGTAGGTATCAGGTAGGTCAGTATAGTGGCTAGTGTAGGTATTAGGTAGGTCAGTGCAGGTATCAGGTAGGTCAGTGTAGTGGCTAGTGTAGGTATCAGGTGGGTCAGTGTAGTGGCTAGTGTAGGTATCAGGTAGGTCAGTGTAGTGGTTCGTGTAGGTATCAGGTAGGTCAGTGTAGTGGCTAGTGTAGGTATCAGGTAGGTTAGTGTAGTGATTAGTGTAGGTATCAGGTAGGTCAGTGTAGTAGTTAGTGTAGGTATCAGGTAGGTCAGTGTAGGTATCAGGTAGGTCAGTGTAGTGGTTAGTGTAGGTATCAGGTAGGTCAGTGTAGTGATTAGTGTAGGTATCAGGTAGGTCAGTGTAGTGGCTAGTGTAGGTATCAGGTAGGTCAGTGTAGTGGTTAGTGTAGGTATAAGGTAGGTCAGTGTAGTGGTTAGTGTAGGTATCAGGTAGGTCAGTGTAGTGGCTAGTGTAGGTATCAGGTAGGTCAGTGTAGTGGTTAGTGTAGGTATCAGGTAGGTTAGTGTAGTGATTAGTGTAGGTATCAGGTAGGTCAGTGTAGTGGCTAGTGTAGGTATCAGGTAGGTCAGTGTAGTGGTTAGTTTAGGTATCAGGTAGGTTAGTGTAGTGATTAGTGTAGGTATCAGGTAGGTCAGTGTAGTGATTAGTGTAGGTATCAGGTAGGTCAGTGTAGTGGCTAGTGTAGGTATCAGGTAGGTCAGTGTAGTGGTTAGTGTAGGTATCAGGTAGGTCAGTGTAGTGGTTAGTGTAGGTATCAGGTAGGTCAGTGTAGGTATCAGGTAGGTCAGTGTAGTGGTTAGTGTAGGTATCAGGTAGGTCAGTGTAGTGGTTAGTGTAGGTATCAGGTAGGTTAGTGTAGTGATTAGTGTAGGTATCAGGTAGGTCAGTGTAGTGGTTAGTGTAGGTATCAGGTAGGTCAGTGTAGTGATTAGTGTAGGTATCAGGTAGGTCAGTGTAGTGGTTAGTGTAGGTATCAGGTAGGTCAGTGTAGTGATTAGTGTAGGTATCAGGTAGGTCAGTGTAGTGGCTAGTGTAGGTATCAGGTAGGTCAGTGTAGTGGTTAGTGTAGGTATAAGGTAGGTCAGTGTAGTGGTTAGTGTAGGTATCAGGTAGGTCAGTGGAGTGGCTAGTGTAGGTATCAGGTAGGTCAGTGTAGTGGTTAGTGTAGGTATCAGGTAGGTTAGTGTAGTGATTAGTGTAGGTATCAGGTAGGTCAGTGTAGTGATTAGTGTAGGTATCAGGTAGGTCAGTGTAGTTGCTAGTGTAGGTATCAGGTAGGTCAGTGTAGTGGCTAGTGTAGGTATCAGGTAGGTCAGTGTAGTGGTTAGTGTAGGTATCAGGTAGGTCAGTGTAGTGGTTAGTGTAGGTATCAGGTAGGTCAGTGTAGTGGTTAGTGTAGGTATCAGGTAGGTCAGTGTCGGTATCAGGTAGGTCAGTGTAGTGGATAGCGTTGGTATCAGGTAGGTCAGTGTAGTGGTTAGTGTAGGTATCAGGTAGGTCAGTGTCGTGGTTAGTGTAGGTATCAGGTAGGTCAGTGTAGGTATCAGGTAGGTCAGTGTAGTGGATAGCGTTGGTATCAGGTAGGTCAGTGTAGTGGTTAGTGTAGGTATCAGGTAGGTCAGTGTCGTGGTTAGTGTAGGTATCAGGTAGGTTAGTGTAGTGATTAGCGTAGGTATCAGGTAGGTCAGTGTAGTGGTTAGTGTAGGTATCAGGTAGGTCAGTGTAGTGATTAGTGTAGGCATCAGGTAGGTCAGTGTAGTGGTTAGTGTAGGTATCAGGTAGGTCAGTGTAGTGGTTAGTGTAGGTATCAGGTAGGTCAGTGTAGTGGTTAGTGTAGTGATTAGTGTAGGTATCAGGTAGGTCAGTGTAGGTATCAGGTAGGTCAGTGTAGTGGCTAGTGTAGGTATCAGGTAGGTCAGTGTAGTGGTTAGTGTAGGTATCAGGTAGGTCAGTGTAGGTATCAGGTAGGTCAGTGTAGTGGTTAGTGTAGGTATCAGGTAGGTCAGTGTAGTGGTTAGTGCAGTGGTCAGGTAGGTCAGTGTAGGTATCAGGTAGGTCAGTGTAGTGGATAGCGTAGGTATCAGGTAGGTCAGTGTAGTGGTTAGTGTAGGTATCAGGTAGGTCAGTGTAGTGATTAGTGTAGGTATCAGGTAGGTCAGTGTAGTGGTTAGTGTAGGTATCAGGTAGGTCAGTGTAGTGGTTAGTGTAGGTATCAGGTAGGTCAGTGTAGTGGTTAGTGTAGGTATCAGGTAGGTCAGTGTAGTGGTTAGTGTAGGTATCAGGTAGGTCAGTGTAGTGGTTAGTGTAGGTATCAAGTAGGTCAGTGTAGTGGTTAGTGTAGGTATCAGGTAGGTCAGTGTAGTGATTAGTGTAGGTATCAGGTAGGTCAGTGTAGTGGTTAGTGTAGGTATCAGGTAGGTCAGTGTAGTGATTAGTGTAGGTATCAGGTAGGTCAGTGTAGTGGTTAGTGTAGGTATCAGGTAGGTTAGTGTAGTGATTAGTGTAGGTATCAGGTAGGTCAGTGTAGTGGTTAATGTAGGTATCAGTTAGGTCAGTGTAGTGATTAGTGTAGGTATCAGGTAGGTCTGTGTAGTGGTTAGTGTAGGTATCAGGTAGGTTAGTGTAGTGATTAGTGTAGGTATCAGGTAGGTCAGTGTAGTGGTTAATGTAGGTATCAGGTAGGTTAGTGTAGTGATTAGTGTAGGTATCAGGTAGGTCAGTGTAGTGGTTAGTGTAGGTATCAGGTAGGTTAGTGTAGTGATTAGTGTAGGTATCAGGTAGGTTAGTGTAGTGGTTAGTGTAGGTATCAGGTAGGTTAGTGTAGTGGTTAGTGTAGGTATCAGGTCGGTCAGTGTAGTGGTTAGTGTAGGTATCAGGTAGGTCAATGTAGTGGTTAGTGTAGGTATCAGGTAGGTCAGTGTAGTGGTTAGTGCAGTGGTCAGTGTAGGTATCAGGTAGGTCAGTGTAGTGGATAGCGTAGGTATCAGGTAGGTCAGTGTAGTGGTTAGTGTAAGTATCAGGTAGGTCAGTGTAGTGGTTAGTGTAGATATCAGGTAGGTTAGTGTAGTGGCTAGTGTAGGTATCAGGTAGGTCAGTGTAGTGGTTAGTGTAGGTATCAGGTAGGTCAGTGTAGTGGTTAGCGTAGGTATCAGGTAGGTAAGTGTAGTGATTAGTGTAGGTATCAGGTAGGTCAGTGTAGTGGCTAGTGTAGGTATCAGGTAGGTCAGTGTAGTGGTTAGTGCAGTGGTCAGGTAGGTCAGTGTAGTGGTTAGTGTAGGTATCAGGTAGGTCAGTGTAGTGGTTAGTGTAGGTATCAGGTAGGTCAGTGTAGTGGTTAGTGTAGGTATCAGGTAGGTCAGTGTAGTGGTTAGTGTAGGTATCAGGTAGGTTAGTGTAGTGATTAGTGTAGGTATCAGGTAGGTCAGTGTAGTGGCTAGTGTAGGTATCAGGTAGGTCAGTGTAGGTATCAGGTAGGTCAGTGTAGTGGTTAGTGTAGGTATCAGGTAGGTTAGTGTAGTGATTAGTGTAGGTATCAGGTAGGTCAGTATAGTGGCTAGTGTAGGTATTAGGTAGGTCAGTGCAGGTATCAGGTAGGTCAGTGTAGTGGCTAGTGTAGGTATCAGGTGGGTCAGTGTAGTGGCTAGTGTAGGTATCAGGTAGGTCAGTGTAGTGGTTCGTGTAGGTATCAGGTAGGTCAGTGTAGTGGCTAGTGTAGGTATCAGGTAGGTTAGTGTAGTGATTAGTGTAGGTATCAGGTAGGTCAGTGTAGTAGTTAGTGTAGGTATCAGGTAGGTCAGTGTAGGTATCAGGTAGGTCAGTGTAGTGGTTAGTGTAGGTATCAGGTAGGTCAGTGTAGTGGTTAGTGTAGGTATCAGGTAGGTCAGTGTAGTGATTAGTGTAGGTATCAGGTAGGTCAGTGTAGTGGCTAGTGTAGGTATCAGGTAGGTCAGTGTAGTGGTTAGTGTAGGTATAAGGTAGGTCAGTGTAGTGGTTAGTGTAGGTATCAGGTAGGTCAGTGTAGTGGCTAGTGTAGGTATCAGGTAGGTCAGTGTAGTGGTTAGTGTAGGTATCAGGTAGGTTAGTGTAGTGATTAGTGTAGGTATCAGGTAGGTCAGTGTAGTGGCTAGTGTAGGTATCAGGTAGGTCAGTGTAGTGGTTAGTTTAGGTATCAGGTAGGTTAGTGTAGTGATTAGTGTAGGTATCAGGTAGGTCAGTGTAGTGATTAGTGTAGGTATCAGGTAGGTCAGTGTAGTGGCTAGTGTAGGTATCAGGTAGGTCAGTGTAGTGGTTAGTGTAGGTATCAGGTAGGTCAGTGTAGTGGTTAGTGTAGGTATCAGGTAGGTCAGTGTAGGTATCAGGTAGGTCAGTGTAGTGGTTAGTGTAGGTATCAGGTAGGTCAGTGTAGTGGTTAGTGTAGGTATCAGGTAGGTTAGTGTAGAGATTAGTGTAGGTATCAGGTAGGTCAGTGTAGTGGTTAGTGTAGGTATCAGGTAGGTCAGTGTAGTGATTAGTGTAGGTATCAGGTAGGTCAGTGTAGTGGTTAGTGTAGGTATCAGGTAGGTCAGTGTAGTGATTAGTGTAGGTATCAGGTAGGTCAGTGTAGTGGCTAGTGTAGGTATCAGGTAGGTCAGTGTAGTGGTTAGTGTAGGTATAAGGTAGGTCAGTGTAGTGGTTAGTGTAGGTATCAGGTAGGTCAGTGGAGTGGCTAGTGTAGGTATCAGGTAGGTCAGTGTAGTGGTTAGTGTAGGTATCAGGTAGGTTAGTGTAGTGATTAGTGTAGGTATCAGGTAGGTCAGTGTAGTGATTAGTGTAGGTATCAGGTAGGTCAGTGTAGTTGCTAGTGTAGGTATCAGGTAGGTCAGTGTAGTGGCTAGTGTAGGTATCAGGTAGGTCAGTGTAGTGGTTAGTGTAGGTATCAGGTAGGTCAGTGTAGTGGTTAGTGTAGGTATCAGGTAGGTCAGTGTAGTGGTTAGTGTAGGTATCAGGTAGGTCAGTGTCGGTATCAGGTAGGTCAGTGTAGTGGATAGCGTTGGTATCAGGTAGGTCAGTGTAGTGGTTAGTGTAGGTATCAGGTAGGTCAGTGTCGTGGTTAGTGTAGGTATCAGGTAGGTCAGTGTAGGTATCAGGTAGGTCAGTGTAGTGGATAGCGTTGGTATCAGGTAGGTCAGTGTAGTGGTTAGTGTAGGTATCAGGTAGGTCAGTGTCGTGGTTAGTGTAGGTATCAGGTAGGTTAGTGTAGTGATTAGCGTAGGTATCAGGTAGGTCAGTGTAGTGGTTAGTGTAGGTATCAGGTAGGTCAGTGTAGTGATTAGTGTAGGCATCAGGTAGGTCAGTGTAGTGGTTAGTGTAGGTATCAGGTAGGTCAGTGTAGTGGTTAGTGTAGGTATCAGGTAGGTCAGTGTAGTGGTTAGTGTAGTGATTAGTGTAGGTATCAGGTAGGTCAGTGTAGGTATCAGGTAGGTCAGTGTAGTGGCTAGTGTAGGTATCAGGTAGGTCAGTGTAGTGGTTAGTGTAGGTATCAGGTAGGTCAGTGTAGGTATCAGGTAGGTCAGTGTAGTGGTTAGTGTAGGTATCAGGTAGGTCAGTGTAGTGGTTAGTGTAGGTATCAGGTAGGTCAGTGTAGTGATTAGTGTAGGTATCAGGTAGGTCAGTGTAGTGGTTAGTGTAGGTATCAGGTAGGTCAGTGTAGTGATTAGTGTAGGTATCAGGTAGGTCAGTGTAGTGGCTAGTGTAGGTATCAGGTAGGTCAGTGTAGTGGTTAGTGTAGGTATAAGGTAGGTCAGTGTAGTGGTTAGTGTAGGTATCAGGTAGGTCAGTGGAGTGGCTAGTGTAGGTATCAGGTAGGTCAGTGTAGTGGTTAGTGTAGGTATCAGGTAGGTTAGTGTAGTGATTAGTGTAGGTATCAGGTAGGTTAGTGTAGTGATTAGTGTAGGTATCAGGTAGGTCAGTGTAGTTGCTAGTGTAGGTATCAGGTAGGTCAGTGTAGTGGCTAGTGTAGGTATCAGGTAGGTCAGTGTAGTGGTTAGTGTAGGTATCAGGTAGGTCAGTGTAGTGGTTAGTGTAGGTATCAGGTAGGTCAGTGTAGTGGTTAGTGTAGGTATCAGGTAGGTCAGTGTCGGTATCAGGTAGGTCAGTGTAGTGGATAGCGTTGGTATCAGGTAGGTCAGTGTAGTGGTTAGTGTAGGTATCAGGTAGGTCAGTGTCGTGGTTAGTGTAGGTATCAGGTAGGTCAGTGTAGGTATCAGGTAGGTCAGTGTAGTGGATAGCGTTGGTATCAGGTAGGTCAGTGTAGTGGTTAGTGTAGGTATCAGGTAGGTCAGTGTCGTGGTTAGTGTAGGTATCAGGTAGGTTAGTGTAGTGATTAGCGTAGGTATCAGGTAGGTCAGTGTAGTGGTTAGTGTAGGTATCAGGTAGGTCAGTGTAGTGATTAGTGTAGGCATCAGGTAGGTCAGTGTAGTGGTTAGTGTAGGTATCAGGTAGGTCAGTGTAGTGGTTAGTGTAGGTATCAGGTAGGTCAGTGTAGTGGTTAGTGTAGTGATTAGTGTAGGTATCAGGTAGGTCAGTGTAGGTATCAGGTAGGTCAGTGTAGTGGCTAGTGTAGGTATCAGGTAGGTCAGTGTAGTGGTTAGTGTAGGTATCAGGTAGGTCAGTGTAGGTATCAGGTAGGTCAGTGTAGTGGTTAGTGTAGGTATCAGGTAGGTCAGTGTAGTGGTTAGTGCAGTGGTCAGGTAGGTCAGTGTAGGTATCAGGTAGGTCAGTGTAGTGGATAGCGTAGGTATCAGGTAGGTCAGTGTAGTGGTTAGTGTAGGTATCAGGTAGGTCAGTGTAGTGGTTAGTGTAGGTATCAGGTAGGTTAGTGTAGTGATTAGTGTAGGTATCAGGTAGGTCAGTGTAGTGGTTAGTGTAGGTATCAGGTAGGTCAGTGTAGTGGTTAGTGTAGGTATCAGGTAGGTTAGTGTAGTGATTAGTGTAGGTATCAGGTAGGTTAGTGTAGTGATTAGTGTAGGTATCAGGTAGGTTAGTGTAGTGGTTAGTGTAGGTATCAGGTAGGTCAGTGTAGTGATTAGTGTAGGTATCAGGTAGGTCAGTGTAGTGGTTAGTGTAGGTATCAGGTAGGTCAGTGTAGTGGTTAGTGTAGGTATCAGGTAGGTCAGTGTAGTGGTTAGTGTAGGTATCAGGTAGGTCAGTGTAGTGGTTAGTGTAGGTATCAGGTAGGTCAGTGTAGTGGTTAGTGTAGTGGTCAGGTAGGTCAGTGTAGTGGTTAGTGTAGGTATCAGGTAGGTTAGTGTAGTGATTAGTGTAGGTATCAGGTAGGTCAGTGTAGTGGTTAGTGTAGGTATCAGGTAGGTCAGTGTAGTGGTTAGTGTAGGTATCAGGTAGGTCAGTGTAGTGGTTAGTGTAGGTATCAGGTAGGTCAGTGTAGTGGTTAGTGTAGGTATCAGGTAGGTCAGTGTCGGTATCAGGTAGGTCAGTGTAGTGGTTAGTGTAGGTATCAGGTAGGTTAGTGTAGTGATTAGTGTAGGTATCAGGTAGGTCAGTGTAGTGGTTAGTGTAGGTATCAGGTAGGTCAGTGGAGTGGCTAGTGTAGGTATCAGGTAGGTCAGTGTAGTGGTTAGTGTAGGCATCAGGTAGGTCAGTGTAGTGGTTAGTGTAGGTATCAGGTAGGTCAGTGTAGTGGCTAGTGTAGGTATCAGGTAGGTCAGTGTAGTGGTTAGTGTAGGTATCAGGTAGGTTAGTGTAGTGATTAGTGTAGGTATCAGGTAGGTCAGTGTAGTGGTTAGTGTAGGTATCAGGTAGGTCAGTGTAGTGGTTAGTGTAGGTATCAGGTAGGTCAGTGTAGTGGCTATTGTAGGTATCAGGTAGGTCAGTGTAGTGGCTAGTGTAGGTATCAGGTAGGTCAGTGTAGTGGTTAGTGTAGGTATCAGGTAGGTCAGTGTAGTGGTTAGTGTAGGTATCAGGTAGGTCAGTGTAGTGGTTAGTGTAGGTATCAGGTAGGTCAGTGTAGTGGTTAGTGTAGGTATCAGGTAGGTCAGTGTAGTGGCTTGCGTAGGTATCAGGTAGGTCAGTGTAGTGGCTTGCGTAGGTATCAGGTAGGTCAGTGTAGTGGTTAGTGTAGGTATCAGGTAGGTCAGTGTAGTGGTTAGTGTAGGTATCAGGTAGGTCAGTGTAGTGGCTTGCGTAGGTATCAGGTAGGTCAGTGTAGTGGCTTGCGTAGGTATCAGGTAGGTCAGTGTAGTGGTTAGTGTAGGTATCAGGTAGGTTAGTGTAGTGGCTAGTGTAGGTATCAGGTAGGTCAGTGTAGTGGTTAGTGTAGGTATCAGGTAGGTCAGTGTAGTGATTAGTGTAGGTATCAGGTAGGTTAGTGTAGTGGTTAGTGTAGGTATCAGGTAGGTCAGTGTAGTGGATAGCGTAGGTATCAGGTAGGTCAGTGTAGTGGCTAGTGTAGGTATCAGGTAGGTCAGTGTAGTGGTTAGTGTAGGTATCAGGTAGGTCAGTGTAGTGGTTAGTGTAGGTATCAGGTAGGTCAGTGTAGTGGTTAGTGTAGGTATCAGGTAGGTCAGTGTAGTGGCTTGCGTAGGTATCAGGTAGGTCAGTGTAGTGGCTTGCGTAGGTATCAGGTAGGTCAGTGTAGTGGTTAGTGTAGGTATCAGGTAGGTTAGTGTAGTGGCTAGTGTAGGTATCAGGTAGGTCAGTGTAGTGGTTAGTGTAGGTATCAGGTAGGTCAGTGTAGTGATTAGTGTAGGTATCAGGTAGGTTAGTGTAGTGATTACTGTAGGTATCAGGTAGGTCAGTGTAGTGGTTAGTGCAGTGGTCAGGTAGGTCAGTGTAGGTATCAGGTAGGTCAGTGTAGTGGATAGCGTAGGTATCAGGTAGGTTAGTGTAGTGATTAGTGTAGGTATCAGGTAGGTCAGTGTAGTGGATAGCGTAGGTATCAGGTAGGTCAGTGTAGTGGATAGCGTAGGTATCAGGTAGGTTAGTATAGTGGTTAGTGTAGGTATCAGGTAGGTTAGTGTAGTGGTTTGTGTAGGTATCAGGTAGGTCAGTGTAGTGGTTAGTGTAGGTATCAGGTAGGTCAGTGTAGTGGTTAGTGTAGGTATCAGGTAGGTCAGTGTAGTGGTTAGTGTAGGTATCAGGTAGGTTAGTGTAGTGATTAGTGTAGGTATCAGGTAGGTCAGTGTAGTGGTTAGTGTAGGTATCAGGTAGGTCAGTGTAGTGGTTAGTGTAGGTATCAGGTAGGTCAGTGTAGTGATTACTGTAGGTATCAGGTAGGTCAGTGTAGTGGTTAGTGCAGTGGTCAAGTAGGTCAGTGTAGGTATCAGGTAGGTCAGTGTAGTGGTTAGTGTAGGTATCAGGCAGGTCAGTGTAGTGGTTAGTGTAGGTATCAGGTAGGTCAGTGTAGTGGTTAGTGTAGGTATCAGGTAGGTCAGTGTAGTGATTACTGTAGGTATCAGGTAGGTCAGTGTAGTGGTTAGTGCAGTGGTCAAGTAGGTCAGTGTAGGTATCAGGTAGGTCAGTGTAGTGGATAGCGTAGGTATCAGGTAGGTTAGTGTAGTAGTTAGTGTAGGTATCAGTTAGGTTAGTGTAGTGGTTAGTGTAGGTATCAGGTAGGTCAGTGTAGTGGTTAGTGTAGGTATCAGGTAGGTTAGTGTAGTGGTTAGTGCAGTGGTCAGGTAGGTCAGTGTAGTGGTTAGTGTAGGTATCAGGTAGGTTAGTGTAGTGGTTAGTGCAGTGGTCAGGTAGGTCAGTGTAGTGGTTAGTGTAGGTATCAGATAGGTTAGTGTAGTGGTTAGTGTAGGTATCAGGTAGGTTAGTGTAGTGGTTAGTGTAGGTATCAGGTAGGTCAGTGTAGTGGCTAGTGTAGGTATCAGGTAGGTTAGTGTAGTGATTAGTGTAGGTATCAGGTAGGTCAGTGTAGTGGTCAGTGTAGGTATCAGGTAGGTCAGTGTAGTGGTTAGTGTAGGTATCAGGTAGGTTAGTGTAGTGGTTAGTGTAGGTATCAGGTAGGTCAGTGTAGTGGTTAGTGTAGGTATCAGGTAGGTCAGTGTAGTGATTAGTGTAGGTATCAGGTAGGTCAGTGTAGTGATTAGTGTAGGTATCAGGTAGGTCAGTGTAGGTATCAGGTAGGTCAGTGTAGTGGTTAGTGTAGGTATCAGGTAGGTTAGTGTAGTGGTTAGCGTAGGTATCAGGTAGGTCAGTGTAGTGGTTAGTGCAGTGGGCAGGTAGGTCAGTGTAGTGGTTAGTGTAGGTATCAGGTAGGTCAGTGTAGTGGTTAGTGCAGTGGTCAGGTAGGTCAGTGTAGTGGTTAGTGTAGGTATCAGGTAGGTCAGTGTAGTGGTTAGTGTAGGTATCAGGTAGGTCAGTGTAGTGGTTAGTGTAGGTATCAGGTAGGTCAGTGTAGTGGCTAGTGTAGGTATCAGGTAGGTCAGTGTAGTGGTTAGTGTAGGTATCAGGTAGGTCAGTGTAGTGGTTAGTGTAGGTATCAGGTAGGTTAGTGTAGTGATTAGTGTAGGTATCAGGTAGGTCAGTGTAGTGGTAAGTGTAGGTATCAGGTAGGTCAGTGTAGTGACTAGTGTAGGTATCAGGTAGGTCAGTGTAGTGGTTAGTGTAGGTATCAGGTAGGTCAGTGTAGTGGTTAGTGTAGGTATCAGGTAGGTCAGTGTAGTGGCTAGTGTAGGTATCAGGTAGGTCAGTGTAGTGGTTAGTGTAGGTATCAGGTAGGTTAGTGTAGTGATTAGTGTAGGTATCAGGTAGGTCAGTGTAGTGGTTAGTGTAGGTATCAGGTAGGTCAGTGTAGTGGTTAGTGTAGGTATCAGGTAGGTCAGTGTAGTGGTTAGTGTAGGTATCAGGTAGGTCAGTGTAGTGGTTAGTGCAGTGGTCAGGTAGGTCAGTGTAGGTATCAGGTAGGTCAGTGTAGTGGATAGCGTAGGTATCAGGTAGGTTAGTGTAGTGATTAGTGTAGGTATCAGGTAGGTCAGTGTAGTGGATAGCGTAGGTATCAGGTAGGTCAGTGTAGTGGTTAGTGTAGGTATCAGGTAGGTCAGTGTAGTGGTTAGTGTAGGTATCAGGTAGGTCAGTGTAGTGGTTAGTGTAGGTATCAGGTAGGTCAGTGTAGTGGTTAGTGTAGGTATCAGGTAGGTCAGTGTAGTGGTTAGTGTAGGTATCAGGTAGGTCAGTGTAGTGGTTAGTGTAGGTATCAGGTAGGTCAGTGTAGTGGTTAGTGTAGGTATCAGGTAGGTCAGTGTAGGTATCAGGTAGGTCAGTGTAGGTATCAGGTAGGTCAGTGTAGTGGTTAGTGTAGGTATCAGGTAGGTTAGTGTAGTGGTTAGTGTAGGTATCAGGTAGGTCAGTGTAGTGGTTAGTGTAGGTATCAGATAGGTCAGTGTAGTGGTTAGTGTAGGTATCAGGTAGGTCAGTGTAGTGGTTAGTGTAGGTATCAGGTAGGTCAGTGTAGTGATTAGTGTAGGTATCAGGTAGGTCAGTGTAGTGGCTAGTGTAGGTATCAGGTAGGTCAGTGTAGTGGTTAGTGTAGGTATCAGGTAGGTTAGTGTAGTGATTAGTGTAGGTATCAGGTAGGTCAGTGTAGTGGCTAGTGTAGGTATCAGGTAGGTCAGTGTAGTGGTTAGTGTAGGTATCAGGTAGGTTAGTGTAGTGATTAGTGTAGGTATCAGGTAGGTCATTGTAGTGGCTAGTGTAGGTATCAGGTAGGTCAGTGTAGTGGTTAGTGTAGGTATCAGGTAGGTTAGTGTAGTGATTAGTGTAGGTATCAGGTAGGTCAGTGTAGTGGTTAGCGTAGGTATCAGGTAGGTTAGTGTAGTGATTAGTGTAGGTATCAGGTAGGTTAGTGTAGGTATCAGGTAGGTTAGTGTAGTGGTTAGTGCTTTTATCAGGTAGGTCAGTGTAGTGGCTAGTGTAGGTATCAGGTAGGTCAGTGTAGTGGCTAGTGTAGGTATCAGGTAGGTCAGTGTAGTGGTTAGTGTAGGTATCAGGTAGGTCAGTGTAGTGGTTAGTGTAGGTATCAGGTAGGTCAGTGTAGTGGTTAGTGTAGGTATCAGGTAGGTCAGTGTAGTGGTTAGTGTAGGTATCAGGTAGGTCAGTGTAGGTATCAGGTAGGTCAGTGTAGTGGATAGCATTGGTATCAGGTAGGTCAGTGTCGTGGTTAGTGTAGGTATCAGGTAGGTCAGTGTAGGTATCAGGTAGGTCAGTGTAGTGGATAGCGTTGGTATCAGGTAGGTTAGTGTAGTGATTAGCGTAGGTATCAGGTAGGTCAGTGTAGTGGTTAGTGTAGGTATCAGGTAGGTCAGTGTAGTGGTTAGTGTAGGTATCAGGTAGGTCAGTGTAGTGATTAGTGTAGGTATCAGGTAGGTCAGTGTAGTGGTTAGTGTAGGTATCAGGTAGGTCAGTGTAGTGGTTAGTGTAGGTATCAGGTAGGTTAGTGTAGGTATCAGGTAGGTCAGTGTAGTGGTTAGTGTAGGTATCAGGTAGGTCAGTGTAGTGGCTAGTGTAGGTATCAGGTAGGTCAGTGTAGTGGTTAGTGTAGGTATCAGGTAGGTCAGTGTAGTGGTTAGTGTAGGTATCAGGTAGGTCAGTGTAGTGGTTAGTGTAGGTATCAGGTAGGTCAGTGTAGTGGCTAGTGTAGGTATCAGGTAGGTCAGTGTAGTGATTAGTGTAGGTATCAGGTAGGTCAGTGTAGTGGTTAGTGTAGGTATCAGGTAGGTCAGTGTAGTGGTTAGTGTAGGTATCAGGTAGGTCAGTGTAGTGGTTAGTGTAGGTATCAGGTAGGTCAGTGTAGTGGTTAGTGTAGGTATCAGGTAGGTCAGTGTAGTGGTTAGTGTAGGTATCAGGTAGGTCAGTGTAGTGGCTAGTGTAGGTATCAGGTAGGTCAGTGTAGTGGTTAGTGTAGGCATCAGGTAGGTCAGTGTAGTGGTTAGTGTAGGTATCAGGTAGGTCAGTGTAGTGGCTAGTGTAGGTATCAGGTAGGTCAGTGTAGTGGTTAGTGTAGGTATCAGGTAGGTTAGTGTAGTGATTAGTGTAGGTATCAGGTAGGTCAGTGTAGTGGTTAGTGTAGGTATCAGGTAGGTCAGTGTAGTGGTTAGTGTAGGTATCAGGTAGGTCAGTGTAGTGGCTATTGTAGGTATCAGGTAGGTCAGTGTAGTGGCTAGTGTAGGTATCAGGTAGGTCAGTGTAGTGGTTAGTGTAGGTATCAGGTAGGTCAGTGTAGTGGTTAGTGTAGGTATCAGGTAGGTCAGTGTAGTGGTTAGTGTAGGTATCAGGTAGGTCAGTGTAGTGGTTAGTGTAGGTATCAGGTAGGTCAGTGTAGTGGCTTGCGTAGGTATCAGGTAGGTCAGTGTAGTGGCTTGCGTAGGTATCAGGTAGGTCAGTGTAGTGGTTAGTGTAGGTATCAGGTAGGTCAGTGTAGTGGTTAGTGTAGGTATCAGGTAGGTCAGTGTAGTGGCTTGCGTAGGTATCAGGTAGGTCAGTGTAGTGGCTTGCGTAGGTATCAGGTAGGTCAGTGTAGTGGTTAGTGTAGGTATCAGGTAGGTTAGTGTAGTGGCTAGTGTAGGTATCAGGTAGGTCAGTGTAGTGGTTAGTGTAGGTATCAGGTAGGTCAGTGTAGTGATTAGTGTAGGTATCAGGTAGGTTAGTGTAGTGGTTAGTGTAGGTATCAGGTAGGTCAGTGTAGTGGATAGCGTAGGTATCAGGTAGGTCAGTGTAGTGGCTAGTGTAGGTATCAGGTAGGTCAGTGTAGTGGTTAGTGTAGGTATCAGGTAGGTCAGTGTAGTGGTTAGTGTAGGTATCAGGTAGGTCAGTGTAGTGGTTAGTGTAGGTATCAGGTAGGTCAGTGTAGTGGCTTGCGTAGGTATCAGGTAGGTCAGTGTAGTGGCTTGCGTAGGTATCAGGTAGGTCAGTGTAGTGGTTAGTGTAGGTATCAGGTAGGTTAGTGTAGTGGCTAGTGTAGGTATCAGGTAGGTCAGTGTAGTGGTTAGTGTAGGTATCAGGTAGGTCAGTGTAGTGATTAGTGTAGGTATCAGGTAGGTTAGTGTAGTGATTACTGTAGGTATCAGGTAGGTCAGTGTAGTGGTTAGTGCAGTGGTCAGGTAGGTCAGTGTAGGTATCAGGTAGGTCAGTGTAGTGGATAGCGTAGGTATCAGGTAGGTTAGTGTAGTGATTAGTGTAGGTATCAGGTAGGTCAGTGTAGTGGATAGCGTAGGTATCAGGTAGGTCAGTGTAGTGGATAGCGTAGGTATCAGGTAGGTTAGTATAGTGGTTAGTGTAGGTATCAGGTAGGTTAGTGTAGTGGTTTGTGTAGGTATCAGGTAGGTCAGTGTAGTGGTTAGTGTAGGTATCAGGTAGGTCAGTGTAGTGGTTAGTGTAGGTATCAGGTAGGTCAGTGTAGTGGTTAGTGTAGGTATCAGGTAGGTTAGTGTAGTGATTAGTGTAGGTATCAGGTAGGTCAGTGTAGTGGTTAGTGTAGGTATCAGGTAGGTCAGTGTAGTGGTTAGTGTAGGTATCAGGTAGGTCAGTGTAGTGATTACTGTAGGTATCAGGTAGGTCAGTGTAGTGGTTAGTGCAGTGGTCAAGTAGGTCAGTGTAGGTATCAGGTAGGTCAGTGTAGTGGTTAGTGTAGGTATCAGGCAGGTCAGTGTAGTGGTTAGTGTAGGTATCAGGTAGGTCAGTGTAGTGGTTAGTGTAGGTATCAGGTAGGTCAGTGTAGTGATTACTGTAGGTATCAGGTAGGTCAGTGTAGTGGTTAGTGCAGTGGTCAAGTAGGTCAGTGTAGGTATCAGGTAGGTCAGTGTAGTGGATAGCGTAGGTATCAGGTAGGTTAGTGTAGTAGTTAGTGTAGGTATCAGTTAGGTTAGTGTAGTGGTTAGTGTAGGTATCAGGTAGGTCAGTGTAGTGGTTAGTGTAGGTATCAGGTAGGTTAGTGTAGTGGTTAGTGCAGTGGTCAGGTAGGTCAGTGTAGTGGTTAGTGTAGGTATCAGGTAGGTTAGTGTAGTGGTTAGTGCAGTGGTCAGGTAGGTCAGTGTAGTGGTTAGTGTAGGTATCAGATAGGTTAGTGTAGTGGTTAGTGTAGGTATCAGGTAGGTTAGTGTAGTGGTTAGTGTAGGTATCAGGTAGGTCAGTGTAGTGGCTAGTGTAGGTATCAGGTAGGTTAGTGTAGTGATTAGTGTAGGTATCAGGTAGGTCAGTGTAGTGGTCAGTGTAGGTATCAGGTAGGTCAGTGTAGTGGTTAGTGTAGGTATCAGGTAGGTTAGTGTAGTGGTTAGTGTAGGTATCAGGTAGGTCAGTGTAGTGGTTAGTGTAGGTATCAGGTAGGTCAGTGAAGTGATTAGTGTAGGTATCAGGTAGGTCAGTGTAGTGATTAGTGTAGGTATCAGGTAGGTCAGTGTAGTGGTCAGTGTAGGTATCAGGTAGGTCAGTGTAGTGGTTAGTGTAGGTATCAGGTAGGTTAGTGTAGTGGTTAGCGTAGGTATCAGGTAGGTCAGTGTAGTGGTTAGTGCAGTGGGCAGGTAGGTCAGTGTAGTGGTTAGTGTAGGTATCAGGTAGGTCAGTGTAGTGGTTAGTGCAGTGGTCAGGTAGGTCAGTGTAGTGGTTAGTGTAGGTATCAGGTAGGTCAGTGTAGTGGTTAGTGTAGGTATCAGGTAGGTCAGTGTAGTGGTTAGTGTAGGTATCAGGTAGGTCAGTGTAGTGGCTAGTGTAGGTATCAGGAAGGTCAGTGTAGTGATTAGTGTAGGTATCAGGTAGGTCAGTGTAGTGGTTAGTGTAGGTATCAGGTAGGTCAGTGTAGTGGTTAGTGTAGGTATCAGGTAGGTCAGTGTAGTGGTTAGTGTAGTTATCAGGTAAGTCAGTGTAGTGGTTAGTGTAGGTATCAGGTAGGTCAGTGTAGTGGTTAGTTTAGATATCAGGTAGGTCAGTGTAGTGGTTAGTGTAGGTATCAGGTAGGTCAGTGTAGTGGTTAGTGTAGGTATCAGGTAGGTTAGTGTAGGTATCAGGTAGGTTAGTGTAGTGGTTAGTGCTTTTATCAGGTAGGTCAGTGTAGTGGCTAGTGTAGGTATCAGGTAGGTCAGTGTAGTGGCTAGTGTAGGTATCAGGTAGGTCAGTGTAGTGGTTAGTGTAGGTATCAGGTAGGTCAGTGTAGTGGTTAGTGTAGGTATCAGGTAGGTCAGTGTAGTGGTTAGTGTAGGTATCAGGTAGGTCAGTGTAGTGGTTAGTGTAGGTATCAGGTAGGTCAGTGTAGGTATCAGGTAGGTCAGTGTAGTGGATAGCATTGATATCAGGTAGGTCAGTGTCGTGGTTAGTGTAGGTATCAGGTAGGTCAGTGTAGGTATCAGGTAGGTCAGTGTAGTGGATAGCGTTGGTATCAGGTAGGTTAGTGTAGTGATTAGCGTAGGTATCAGGTAGGTCAGTGTAGTGGTTAGTGTAGGTATCAGGTAGGTCAGTGTAGTGGTTAGTGTAGGTATCAGGTAGGTCAGTGTAGTGGTTAGTGTAGGTATCAGGTAGGTCAGTGTCGTGATTAGCGTAGGTATCAGGTAGGTTAGTGTAGTGATTAGCGTAGGTATCAGGTAGGTCAGTGTAGTGGTTAGTGTAGGTATCAGGTAGGTCAGTGTAGTGGTTAGTGTAGGTATCAGGTAGGTCAGTGTAGTGGTTAGTGTAGGTATCAGGTAGGTTAGTGTAGTGATTAGTGTAGGTATCAGGTAGGTCAGTGTAGTGGTTAGTGTAGGTATCAGGTAGGTCAGTGTAGTGGTTAGTGTAGGTATCAGGTAGGTCAGTGTCGTGATTAGCGTAGGTATCAGGTAGGTTAGTGTAGTGATTAGCGTAGGTATCAGGTAGGTCAGTGTAGTGGTTAGTGTAGGTATCAGGTAGGTCAGTGTAGTGGTTAGTGTAGGTATCAGGTAGGTCAGTGTAGTGGTTAGTGTAGGTATCAGGTAGGTTAGTGTAGTGATTAGCGTAGGTATCAGGTAGGTCAGTGTAGTGGTTAGTGTAGGTATCAGGTAGGTCAGTGTAGTGGTTAGTGTAGGTATCAGGTAGGTCAGTGTAGTGGTTAGTGTAGGTATCAGGTAGGTTAGTGTAGTGATTAGTGTAGGTATCAGGTAGGTCAGTGTAGTGGTTAGTGTAGTGTGACAGCAGGAAGGTAAAGTCACCTGGTTGCATCCAGGGGGGTAGATATATTTCGCCCAGATTCAGGCTTTACGCCGACTTATACAACTAGGTGGAGAGTTGTATAAGCCCAGCTGAGGCTAGTGGGCTCATGGATGACTCATACCTCTAGGGAGAGTGTGGGGCGTCGTGCAGACAGGGAGTTGATGAGACCAGCTGAACCTTGTCAGCTCATTTAGGCCTCTATAAGAAATCCCAGCTTCATTAGATGTTAGCTCATGCCTGGAAGCAGACCTGTGTGGACTGTCTAGGGAGAGTGAACCCCTGTGCGGTGAGAGAAAGCCTGTGTGGCTATATTTTGCTTGGACATTTAAAACCAGGGACTAGGACAGCACTAGGCTGATCCCAGTCGTTAGTTAGGAAACCTGTAAGTTTAGTCAGAGGTCAAGTTGACCAGGATTTATTTTGTGTTTGTTTTTTTTGCCTTGCTGTGTTTTTATCACTGTAAATAGAAAATAAACCGCACCTTTTTGATTTTGAAAACCACAACCTCCGTCTGCTGGGCCTGTTTTTGGGTGGGGAGCCCATCCCGGGGGTCACACATACCCGCTGCCGAGCTAGCCCCCTCACAGTAGGTATCAGGTAGGTCAGTGTAGTGGTTAGTGTAGGTATCAGGTAGGTTAGTGTAGGTATCAGGTAGGTCAGTGTAGTGGTTAGTGTAGGTATCAGGTAGGTCAGTGTAGTGGCTAGTGTAGGTATCAGGTAGGTCAGTGTAGTGGTTAGTGTAGGTATCAGGTAGGTCAGTGTAGTGGTTAGTGTAGGTATCAGGTAGGTCAGTGTAGTGGTTAGTGTAGGTATCAGGTAGGTCAGTGTAGTGGTTAGTGTAGGTATCAGGTAGGTCAGTGTAGTGGCTAGTGTAGGTATCAGGTAGGTCAGTGTAGTGATTAGTGTAGGTATCAGGTAGGTCAGTGTAGTGGTTAGTGTAGGTATCAGGTAGGTCAGTGTAGTGGTTAGTGTAGGTATCAGGTAGGTCAGTGTAGTGGTTAGTGTAGGTATCAGGTAGGTCAGTGTAGTGGTTAGTGTAGGTATCAGGTAGGTCAGTGTAGTGGTTAGTGTAGGTATCAGGTAGGTCAGTGTAGTGGCTAGTGTAGGTATCAGGTAGGTCAGTGTAGTGGTTAGTGTAGGCATCAGGTAGGTCAGTGTAGTGGTTAGTGTAGGTATCAGGTAGGTCAGTGTAGTGGCTAGTGTAGGTATCAGGTAGGTCAGTGTAGTGGTTAGTGTAGGTATCAGGTAGGTTAGTGTAGTGATTAGTGTAGGTATCAGGTAGGTCAGTGTAGTGGTTAGTGTAGGTATCAGGTAGGTCAGTGTAGTGGTTAGTGTAGGTATCAGGTAGGTCAGTGTAGTGGCTATTGTAGGTATCAGGTAGGTCAGTGTAGTGGCTAGTGTAGGTATCAGGTAGGTCAGTGTAGTGGTTAGTGTAGGTATCAGGTAGGTCAGTGTAGTGGTTAGTGTAGGTATCAGGTAGGTCAGTGTAGTGGTTAGTGTAGGTATCAGGTAGGTCAGTGTAGTGGTTAGTGTAGGTATCAGGTAGGTCAGTGTAGTGGCTTGCGTAGGTATCAGGTAGGTCAGTGTAGTGGTTAGTGTAGGTATCAGGTAGGTCAGTGTAGTGGTTAGTGTAGGTATCAGGTAGGTCAGTGTAGTGGCTTGCGTAGGTATCAGGTAGGTCAGTGTAGTGGCTTGCGTAGGTATCAGGTAGGTCAGTGTAGTGGTTAGTGTAGGTATCAGGTAGGTTAGTGTAGTGGCTAGTGTAGGTATCAGGTAGGTCAGTGTAGTGGTTAGTGTAGGTATCAGGTAGGTCAGTGTAGTGATTAGTGTAGGTATCAGGTAGGTTAGTGTAGTGGTTAGTGTAGGTATCAGGTAGGTCAGTGTAGTGGATAGCGTAGGTATCAGGTAGGTCAGTGTAGTGGCTAGTGTAGGTATCAGGTAGGTCAGTGTAGTGGTTAGTGTAGGTATCAGGTAGGTCAGTGTAGTGGTTAGTGTAGGTATCAGGTAGGTCAGTGTAGTGGTTAGTGTAGGTATCAGGTAGGTCAGTGTAGTGGCTTGCGTAGGTATCAGGTAGGTCAGTGTAGTGGCTTGCGTAGGTATCAGGTAGGTCAGTGTAGTGGTTAGTGTAGGTATCAGGTAGGTTAGTGTAGTGGCTAGTGTAGGTATCAGGTAGGTCAGTGTAGTGGTTAGTGTAGGTATCAGGTAGGTCAGTGTAGTGATTAGTGTAGGTATCAGGTAGGTTAGTGTAGTGATTACTGTAGGTATCAGGTAGGTCAGTGTAGTGGTTAGTGCAGTGGTCAGGTAGGTCAGTGTAGGTATCAGGTAGGTCAGTGTAGTGGATAGCGTAGGTATCAGGTAGGTTAGTGTAGTGATTAGTGTAGGTATCAGGTAGGTCAGTGTAGTGGATAGCGTAGGTATCAGGTAGGTCAGTGTAGTGGATAGCGTAGGTATCAGGTAGGTTAGTATAGTGGTTAGTGTAGGTATCAGGTAGGTTAGTGTAGTGGTTTGTGTAGGTATCAGGTAGGTCAGTGTAGTGGTTAGTGTAGGTATCAGGTAGGTCAGTGTAGTGGTTAGTGTAGGTATCAGGTAGGTCAGTGTAGTGGTTAGTGTAGGTATCAGGTAGGTTAGTGTAGTGATTAGTGTAGGTATCAGGTAGGTCAGTGTAGTGGTTAGTGTAGGTATCAGGTAGGTCAGTGTAGTGGTTAGTGTAGGTATTAGGTAGGTCAGTGTAGTGGTTAGTGTAGGTATCAGGTAGGTTCGTGTAGTGGTTAGTGTAGGTATCAGGTAGGTTAGTGTAGTGGTTAGTGTAGGTATCAGTTAGGTTAGTGTAGTGATTAGTGTAGGTATCAGGCAGGTCAGTGTAGTGGTTAGTGTAGGTATCAGGTAGGTCAGTGTAGTGGTTAGTGTAGGTATCAGGTAGGTCAGTGTAGTGGTTAGTGCAGTGGTCAAGTAGGTCAGTGTAGGTATCAGGTAGGTCAGTGTAGTGGATAGCGTAGGTATCAGGTAGGTTAGTGTAGTAGTTAGTGTAGGTATCAGTTAGGTTAGTGTAGTGGTTAGTGTAGGTATCAGGTAGGTCAGTGTAGTGGTTAGTGTAGGTATCAGGTAGGTTAGTGTAGTGGTTAGTGCAGTGGTCAGGTAGGTCAGTGTAGTGGTTAGTGTAGGTATCAGGTAGGTTAGTGTAGTGGTTAGTGCAGTGGTCAGGTAGGTCAGTGTAGTGGTTAGTGTAGGTATCAGATAGGTTAGTGTAGTGGTTAGTGTAGGTATCAGGTAGGTTAGTGTAGTGGTTAGTGTAGGTATCAGGTAGGTCAGTGTAGTGGCTAGTGTAGGTATCAGGTAGGTTAGTGTAGTGATTAGTGTAGGTATCAGGTAGGTCAGTGTAGTGGTCAGTGTAGGTATCAGGTAGGTCAGTGTAGTGGTTAGTGTAGGTATCAGGTAGGTCAGTGTAGTGGTTAGTGTAGGTATCAGGTAGGTCAGTGTAGTGGTTAGTGTAGGTATCAGGTAGGTCAGTGTAGTGGTTAGTGTAGGTATCAGGTAGGTCAGTGTAGTGGTTAGTGTAGGTATCAGGTAGGTCAGTGTAGTGGTTAGTGTAGGTATCAGGTAGGTCAGTGTAGTGATTAGTGTAGGTATCAGGTAGGTTAGTGTAGTGATTACTGTAGGTATCAGGTAGGTCAGTGTAGTGGTTAGTGCAGTGGTCAGGTAGGTCAGTGTAGGTATCAGGTAGGTCAGTGTAGTGGATAGCGTAGGTATCAGGTAGGTTAGTGTAGTGATTAGTGTAGGTATCAGGTAGGTCAGTGTAGTGGATAGCGTAGGTATCAGGTAGGTCAGTGTAGTGGATAGCGTAGGTATCAGGTAGGTTAGTATAGTGGTTAGTGTAGGTATCAGGTAGGTTAGTGTAGTGGTTTGTGTAGGTATCAGGTAGGTCAGTGTAGTGGTTAGTGTAGGTATCAGGTAGGTCAGTGTAGTGGTTAGTGTAGGTATCAGGTAGGTCAGTGTAGTGGTTAGTGTAGGTATCAGGTAGGTTAGTGTAGTGATTAGTGTAGGTATCAGGTAGGTCAGTGTAGTGGTTAGTGTAGGTATCAGGTAGGTCAGTGTAGTGATTACTGTAGGTATCAGGTAGGTCAGTGTAGTGGTTAGTGCAGTGGTCAAGTAGGTCAGTGTAGGTATCAGGTAGGTCAGTGTAGTGGTTAGTGTAGGTATCAGGCAGGTCAGTGTAGTGGTTAGTGTAGGTATCAGGTAGGTCAGTGTAGTGGTTAGTGTAGGTATCAGGTAGGTCAGTGTAGTGATTACTGTAGGTATCAGGTAGGTCAGTGTAGTGGTTAGTGCAGTGGTCAAGTAGGTCAGTGTAGGTATCAGGTAGGTCAGTGTAGTGGATAGCGTAGGTATCAGGTAGGTTAGTGTAGTAGTTAGTGTAGGTATCAGTTAGGTTAGTGTAGTGGTTAGTGTAGGTATCAGGTAGGTCAGTGTAGTGGTTAGTGTAGGTATCAGGTAGGTTAGTGTAGTGGTTAGTGCAGTGGTCAGGTAGGTCAGTGTAGTGGTTAGTGTAGGTATCAGGTAGGTTAGTGTAGTGGTTAGTGCAGTGGTCAGGTAGGTCAGTGTAGTGGTTAGTGTAGGTATCAGGTAGGTTAGTGTAGTGGTTAGTGTAGGTATCAGGTAGGTCAGTGTAGTGGCTAGTGTAGGTATCAGGTAGGTTAGTGTAGGTATCAGGTAGGTTAGTGTAGTGATTAGTGTAGGTATCAGGTAGGTCAGTGTAGTGGTCAGTGTAGGTATCAGGTAGGTCAGTGTAGTGGTTAGTGTAGGTATCAGGTAGGTTAGTGTAGTGGTTAGTGTAGGTATCAGGTAGGTCAGTGTAGTGGTTAGTGTAGGTATCAGGTAGGTCAGTGTAGTGATTAGTGTAGGTATCAGGTAGGTCAGTGTAGTGATTAGTGTAGGTATCAGGTAGGTCAGTGTAGTGGTCAGTGTAGGTATCAGGTAGGTCAGTGTAGTGGTTAGTGTAGGTATCAGGTAGGTTAGTGTAGTGGTTAGCGTAGGTATCAGGTAGGTCAGTGTAGTGGTTAGTGCAGTGGGCAGGTAGGTCAGTGTAGTGGTTAGTGTAGGTATCAGGTAGGTCAGTGTAGTGGTTAGTGCAGTGGTCAGGTAGGTCAGTGTAGTGGTTAGTGTAGGTATCAGGTAGGTCAGTGTAGTGGTTAGTGTAGGTATCAGGTAGGTCAGTGTAGTGGTTAGTGTAGGTATCAGGTAGGTCAGTGTAGTGGCTAGTGTAGGTATCAGGTAGGTCAGTGTAGTGGTTAGTGTAGGTATCAGGTAGGTCAGTGTAGTGGTTAGTGTAGGTATCAGGTAGGTTAGTGTAGTGATTAGTGTAGGTATCAGGTAGGTCAGTGTAGTGGTAAGTGTAGGTATCAGGTAGGTCAGTGTAGTGACTAGTGTAGGTATCAGGTAGGTCAGTGTAGTGGTTAGTGTAGGTATCAGGTAGGTCAGTGTAGTGGTTAGTGTAGGTATCAGGTAGGTCAGTGTAGTGGCTAGTGTAGGTATCAGGTAGGTCAGTGTAGTGGTTAGTGTAGTTATCAGGTAGGTTAGTGTAGTGATTAGTGTAGGTATCAGGTAGGTCAGTGTAGTGGTTAGTGTAGGTATCAGGTAGGTCAGTGTAGTGGTTAGTGTAGGTATCAGGTAGGTCAGTGTAGTGGTTAGTGTAGGTATCAGGTAGGTCAGTGTAGTGGTTAGTGCAGTGGTCAGGTAGGTCAGTGTAGGTATCAGGTAGGTCAGTGTAGTGGATAGCGTAGGTATCAGGTAGGTTAGTGTAGTGATTAGTGTAGGTATCAGGTAGGTCAGTGTAGTGGATAGCGTAGGTATCAGGTAGGTCAGTGTAGTGGTTAGTGTAGGTATCAGGTAGGTCAGTGTAGTGGTTAGTGTAGGTATCAGGTAGGTCAGTGTAGTGGTTAGTGTAGGTATCAGGTAGGTCAGTGTAGTGGTTAGTGTAGGTATCAGGTAGGTCAGTGTAGTGGTTAGTGTAGGTATCAGGTAGGTCAGTGTAGTGGTTAGTGTAGGTATCAGGTAGGTCAGTGTAGTGGTTAGTGTAGGTATCAGGTAGGTCAGTGTAGGTATCAGGTAGGTCAGTGTAGGTATCAGGTAGGTCAGTGTAGGTATCAGGTAGGTCAGTGTAGTGGTTAGTGTAGGTATCAGGTAGGTTAGTGTAGTGGTTAGTGTAGGTATCAGGTAGGTCAGTGTAGTGGTTAGTGTAGGTATCAGGTAGGTCAGTGTAGTGGTTAGTGTAGGTATCAGGTAGGTCAGTGTAGTGGTTAGTGTAGGTATCAGGTAGGTCAGTGTAGTGATTAGTGTAGGTATCAGGTAGGTCAGTGTAGTGGCTAGTGTAGGTATCAGGTAGGTCAGTGTAGTGGTTAGTGTAGGTATAAGGTAGGTCAGTGTAGTGGTTAGTGTAGGTATCAGGTAGGTCAGTGTAGTGGCTAGTGTAGGTATCAGGTAGGTCAGTGTAGTGGTTAGTGTAGGTATCAGGTAGGTTAGTGTAGTGATTAGTGTAGGTATCAGGTAGGTCAGTGTAGTGGCTAGTGTAGGTATCAGGTAGGTCAGTGTAGTGGTTAGTGTAGGTATCAGGTAGGTTAGTGTAGTGATTAGTGTAGGTATCAGGTAGGTCATTGTAGTGGCTAGTGTAGGTATCAGGTAGGTCAGTGTAGTGGTTAGTGTAGGTATCAGGTAGGTTAGTGTAGTGATTAGTGTAGGTATCAGGTAGGTCAGTGTAGTGGTTAGCGTAGGTATCAGGTAGGTTAGTGTAGTGATTAGTGTAGGTATCAGGTAGGTCAGTGTAGGTATCAGGTAGGTCAGTGTAGTGGATAGCATTGGTATCAGGTAGGTCAGTGTCGTGGTTAGTGTAGGTATCAGGTAGGTCAGTGTAGGTATCAGGTAGGTCAGTGTAGTGGATAGCGTTGGTATCAGGTAGGTTAGTGTAGTGATTAGCGTAGGTATCAGGTAGGTCAGTGTAGTGGTTAGTGTAGGTATCAGGTAGGTCAGTGTAGTGGTTAGTGTAGGTATCAGGTAGGTCAGTGTAGTGGTTAGTGTAGGTATCAGGTAGGTCAGTGTCGTGATTAGCGTAGGTATCAGGTAGGTTAGTGTAGTGAATAGCGTAGGTATCAGGTAGGTCAGTGTAGTGGTTAGTGTAGGTATCAGGTAGGTCAGTGTAGTGGTTAGTGTAGGTATCAGGTAGGTTAGTGTAGTGATTAGTGTAGGTATCAGGTAGGTCAGTGTAGTGGTTAGTGTAGGTATCAGGTAGGTCAGTGTAGTGGTTAGTGTAGGTATCAGGTAGGTTAGTGTAGGTATCAGGTAGGTCAGTGTAGTGGTTAGTGTAGGTATCAGGTAGGTCAGTGTAGTGGCTAGTGTAGGTATCAGGTAGGTCAGTGTAGTGGTTAGTGTAGGTATCAGGTAGGTCAGTGTAGTGGTTAGTGTAGGTATCAGGTAGGTCAGTGTAGTGGTTAGTGTAGGTATCAGGTAGGTCAGTGTAGTGGCTAGTGTAGGTATCAGGTAGGTCAGTGTAGTGATTAGTGTAGGTATCAGGTAGGTCAGTGTAGTGGTTAGTGTAGGTATCAGGTAGGTCAGTGTAGTGGTTAGTGTAGGTATCAGGTAGGTCAGTGTAGTGGTTAGTGTAGGTATCAGGTAGGTCAGTGTAGTGGTTAGTGTAGGTATCAGGTAGGTCAGTGTAGTGGTTAGTGTAGGTATCAGGTAGGTCAGTGTAGTGGTTAGTGTAGGTATCAGGTAGGTCAGTGTAGTGGCTAGTGTAGGTATCAGGTAGGTCAGTGTAGTGGTTAGTGTAGGTATCAGGTAGGTCAGTGTAGTGGCTAGTGTAGGTATCAGGTAGGTCAGTGTAGTGGTTAGTGTAGGTATCAGGTAGGTTAGTGTAGTGATTAGTGTAGGTATCAGGTAGGTCAGTGTAGTGGTTAGTGTAGGTATCAGGTAGGTCAGTGTAGTGGTTAGTGTAGGTATCAGGTAGGTCAGTGTAGTGGCTATTGTAGGTATCAGGTAGGTCAGTGTAGTGGCTAGTGTAGGTATCAGGTAGGTCAGTGTAGTGGTTAGTGTAGGTATCAGGTAGGTCAGTGTAGTGGTTAGTGTAGGTATCAGGTAGGTCAGTGTAGTGGTTAGTGTAGGTATCAGGTAGGTCAGTGTAGTGGTTAGTGTAGGTATCAGGTAGGTCAGTGTAGTGGCTTGCGTAGGTATCAGGTAGGTCAGTGTAGTGGCTTGCGTAGGTATCAGGTAGGTCAGTGTAGTGGTTAGTGTAGGTATCAGGTAGGTCAGTGTAGTGGTTAGTGTAGGTATCAGGTAGGTCAGTGTAGTGGCTTGCGTAGGTATCAGGTAGGTCAGTGTAGTGGCTTGCGTAGGTATCAGGTAGGTCAGTGTAGTGGTTAGTGTAGGTATCAGGTAGGTTAGTGTAGTGGCTAGTGTAGGTATCAGGTAGGTCAGTGTAGTGGTTAGTGTAGGTATCAGGTAGGTCAGTGTAGTGATTAGTGTAGGTATCAGGTAGGTTAGTGTAGTGATTAGTGTAGGTATCAGGTAGGTCAGTGTAGTGGTTAGTGTAGGTATCAGGTAGGTCAGTGTAGTGGTTAGTGTAGGTATCAGGTAGGTCAGTGTAGTGGTTAGTGTAGGTATCAGGTAGGTCAGTGTAGTGGCTTGCGTAGGTATCAGGTAGGTCAGTGTAGTGGCTTGCGTAGGTATCAGGTAGGTCAGTGTAGTGGTTAGTGTAGGTATCAGGTAGGTTAGTGTAGTGGCTAGTGTAGGTATCAGGTAGGTCAGTGTAGTGGTTAGTGTAGGTATCAGGTAGGTCAGTGTAGTGATTAGTGTAGGTATCAGGTAGGTTAGTGTAGTGATTACTGTAGGTATCAGGTAGGTCAGTGTAGTGGTTAGTGCAGTGGTCAGGTAGGTCAGTGTAGGTATCAGGTAGGTCAGTGTAGTGGATAGCGTAGGTATCAGGTAGGTTAGTGTAGTGATTAGTGTAGGTATCAGGTAGGTCAGTGTAGTGGATAGCGTAGGTATCAGGTAGGTCAGTGTAGTGGATAGCGTAGGTATCAGGTAGGTTAGTATAGTGGTTAGTGTAGGTATCAGGTAGGTTAGTGTAGTGGTTTGTGTAGGTATCAGGTAGGTCAGTGTAGTGGTTAGTGTAGGTATCAGGTAGGTCAGTGTAGTGGTTAGTGTAGGTATCAGGTAGGTCAGTGTAGTGGTTAGTGTAGGTATCAGGTAGGTTAGTGTAGTGATTAGTGTAGGTATCAGGTAGGTCAGTGTAGTGGTTAGTGTAGGTATCAGGTAGGTCAGTGTAGTGGTTAGTGTAGGTATCAGGTAGGTCAGTGTAGTGATTACTGTAGGTATCAGGTAGGTCAGTGTAGTGGTTAGTGCAGTGGTCAAGTAGGTCAGTGTAGGTATCAGGTAGGTCAGTGTAGTGGTTAGTGTAGGTATCAGGCAGGTCAGTGTAGTGGTTAGTGTAGGTATCAGGTAGGTCAGTGTAGTGGTTAGTGTAGGTATCAGGTAGGTCAGTGTAGTGATTACTGTAGGTATCAGGTAGGTCAGTGTAGTGGTTAGTGCAGTGGTCAAGTAGGTCAGTGTAGGTATCAGGTAGGTCAGTGTAGTGGTTAGTGTAGGTATCAGTTAGGTTAGTGTAGTGGTTAGTGTAGGTATCAGGTAGGTCAGTGTAGTGGTTAGTGTAGGTATCAGGTAGGTTAGTGTAGTGGTTAGTGCAGTGGTCAGGTAGGTCAGTGTAGTGGTTAGTGTAGGTATCAGATAGGTTAGTGTAGTGGTTAGTGTAGGTATCAGGTAGGTTAGTGTAGTGGTTAGTGTAGGTATCAGGTAGGTCAGTGTAGTGGCTAGTGTAGGTATCAGGTAGGTTAGTGTAGTGATTAGTGTAGGTATCAGGTAGGTCAGTGTAGTGGTCAGTGTAGGTATCAGGTAGGTCAGTGTAGTGGTTAGTGTAGGTATCAGGTAGGTTAGTGTAGTGGTTAGTGTAGGTATCAGGTAGGTCAGTGTAGTGGTTAGTGTAGGTATCAGGTAGGTCAGTGTAGTGATTAGTGTAGGTATCAGGTAGGTCAGTGTAGTGATTAGTGTAGGTATCAGGTAGGTCAGTGTAGTGGTCAGTGTAGGTATCAGGTAGGTCAGTGTAGTGGTTAGTGTAGGTATCAGGTAGGTTAGTGTAGTGGTTAGCGTAGGTATCAGGTAGGTCAGTGTAGTGGTTAGTGCAGTGGGCAGGTAGGTCAGTGTAGTGGTTAGTGTAGGTATCAGGTAGGTCAGTGTAGTGGTTAGTGCAGTGGTCAGGTAGGTCAGTGTAGTGGTTAGTGTAGGTATCAGGTAGGTCAGTGTAGTGGTTAGTGTAGGTATCAGGTAGGTCAGTGTAGTGGTTAGTGTAGGTATCAGGTAGGTTAGTGTAGTGGCTAGTGTAGGTATCAGGTAGGTCAGTGTAGTGGTTAGTGTAGGTATCAGGTAGGTCAGTGTAGTGGTTAGTGTAGGTATCAGGTAGGTCAGTGTAGTGGCTAGTGTAGGTATCAGGTAGGTCAGTGTAGTGGTTAGTGTAGGTATCAGGTAGGTCAGTGTAGTGGTTAGTGTAGGTATCAGGTAGGTCAGTGTAGTGGTTAGTGTAGGTATCAGGTAGGTCAGTGTAGTGGTTAGTGTAGGTATCAGGTAGGTCAGTGTAGTGGTTAGTGTAGGTATCAGGTAGGTTAGTGTAGGTATCAGGTAGGTTAGTGTAGTGGTTAGTGCTTTTATCAGGTAGGTCAGTGTAGTGGCTAGTGTAGGTATCAGGTAGGTCAGTGTAGTGGCTAGTGTAGGTATCAGGTAGGTCAGTGTAGTGGTTAGTGTAGGTATCAGGTAGGTCAGTGTAGTGGTTAGTGTAGGTATCAGGTAGGTCAGTGTAGTGGTTAGTGTAGGTATCAGGTAGGTCAGTGTAGTGGTTAGTGTAGGTATCAGGTAGGTCAGTGTAGGTATCAGGTAGGTCAGTGTAGTGGATAGCATTGGTATCAGGTAGGTCAGTGTCGTGGTTAGTGTAGGTATCAGGTAGGTCAGTGTAGGTATCAGGTAGGTCAGTGTAGTGGATAGCGTTGGTATCAGGTAGGTTAGTGTAGTGATTAGCGTAGGTATCAGGTAGGTCAGTGTAGTGGTTAGTGTAGGTATCAGGTAGGTCAGTGTAGTGGTTAGTGTAGGTATCAGGTAGGTCAGTGTAGTGGTTAGTGTAGGTATCAGGTAGGTCAGTGTCGTGATTAGCGTAGGTATCAGGTAGGTTAGTGTAGTGAATAGCGTAGGTATCAGGTAGGTCAGTGTAGTGGTTAGTGTAGGTATCAGGTAGGTCAGTGTAGTGGTTAGTGTAGGTATCAGGTAGGTTAGTGTAGTGATTAGTGTAGGTATCAGGTAGGTCAGTGTAGTGGTTAGTGTAGGTATCAGGTAGGTCAGTGTAGTGGTTAGTGTAGGTATCAGGTAGGTTAGTGTAGGTATCAGGTAGGTCAGTGTAGTGGTTAGTGTAGGTATCAGGTAGGTCAGTGTAGTGGCTAGTGTAGGTATCAGGTAGGTCAGTGTAGTGGTTAGTGTAGGTATCAGGTAGGTCAGTGTAGTGGTTAGTGTAGGTATCAGGTAGGTCAGTGTAGTGGCTAGTGTAGGTATCAGGTAGGTCAGTGTAGTGATTAGTGTAGGTATCAGGTAGGTCAGTGTAGTGGTTAGTGTAGGTATCAGGTAGGTCAGTGTAGTGGTTAGTGTAGGTATCAGGTAGGTCAGTGTAGTGGTTAGTGTAGGTATCAGGTAGGTCAGTGTAGTGGTTAGTGTAGGTATCAGGTAGGTCAGTGTAGTGGTTAGTGTAGGTATCAGGTAGGTCAGTGTAGTGGCTAGTGTAGGTATCAGGTAGGTCAGTGTAGTGGTTAGTGTAGGCATCAGGTAGGTCAGTGTAGTGGTTAGTGTAGGTATCAGGTAGGTCAGTGTAGTGGCTAGTGTAGGTATCAGGTAGGTCAGTGTAGTGGTTAGTGTAGGTATCAGGTAGGTTAGTGTAGTGATTAGTGTAGGTATCAGGTAGGTCAGTGTAGTGGTTAGTGTAGGTATCAGGTAGGTCAGTGTAGTGGTTAGTGTAGGTATCAGGTAGGTCAGTGTAGTGGCTATTGTAGGTATCAGGTAGGTCAGTGTAGTGGCTAGTGTAGGTATCAGGTAGGTCAGTGTAGTGGTTAGTGTAGGTATCAGGTAGGTCAGTGTAGTGGTTAGTGTAGGTATCAGGTAGGTCAGTGTAGTGGTTAGTGTAGGTATCAGGTAGGTCAGTGTAGTGGTTAGTGTAGGTATCAGGTAGGTCAGTGTAGTGGCTTGCGTAGGTATCAGGTAGGTCAGTGTAGTGGCTTGCGTAGGTATCAGGTAGGTCAGTGTAGTGGTTAGTGTAGGTATCAGGTAGGTCAGTGTAGTGGTTAGTGTAGGTATCAGGTAGGTCAGTGTAGTGGCTTGCGTAGGTATCAGGTAGGTCAGTGTAGTGGCTTGCGTAGGTATCAGGTAGGTCAGTGTAGTGGTTAGTGTAGGTATCAGGTAGGTTAGTGTAGTGGCTAGTGTAGGTATCAGGTAGGTCAGTGTAGTGGTTAGTGTAGGTATCAGGTAGGTCAGTGTAGTGATTAGTGTAGGTATCAGGTAGGTTAGTGTAGTGGTTAGTGTAGGTATCAGGTAGGTCAGTGTAGTGGATAGCGTAGGTATCAGGTAGGTCAGTGTAGTGGCTAGTGTAGGTATCAGGTAGGTCAGTGTAGTGGTTAGTGTAGGTATCAGGTAGGTCAGTGTAGTGGTTAGTGTAGGTATCAGGTAGGTCAGTGTAGTGGTTAGTGTAGGTATCAGGTAGGTCAGTGTAGTGGCTTGCGTAGGTATCAGGTAGGTCAGTGTAGTGGCTTGCGTAGGTATCAGGTAGGTCAGTGTAGTGGTTAGTGTAGGTATCAGGTAGGTTAGTGTAGTGGCTAGTGTAGGTATCAGGTAGGTCAGTGTAGTGGTTAGTGTAGGTATCAGGTAGGTCAGTGTAGTGATTAGTGTAGGTATCAGGTAGGTTAGTGTAGTGATTACTGTAGGTATCAGGTAGGTCAGTGTAGTGGTTAGTGCAGTGGTCAGGTAGGTCAGTGTAGGTATCAGGTAGGTCAGTGTAGTGGATAGCGTAGGTATCAGGTAGGTTAGTGTAGTGATTAGTGTAGGTATCAGGTAGGTCAGTGTAGTGGATAGCGTAGGTATCAGGTAGGTCAGTGTAGTGGATAGCGTAGGTATCAGGTAGGTAAGTATAGTGGTTAGTGTAGGTATCAGGTAGGTTAGTGTAGTGGTTTGTGTAGGTATCAGGTAGGTCAGTGTAGTGGTTAGTGTAGGTATCAGGTAGGTCAGTGTAGTGGTTAGTGTAGGTATCAGGTAGGTCAGTGTAGTGGTTAGTGTAGGTATCAGGTAGGTTAGTGTAGTGATTAGTGTAGGTATCAGGTAGGTCAGTGTAGTGGTTAGTGTAGGTATCAGGTAGGTCAGTGTAGTGGTTAGTGTAGGTATTAGGTAGGTCAGTGTAGTGGTTAGTGTAGGTATCAGGTAGGTTAGTGTAGTGGTTAGTGTAGGTATCAGTTAGGTTAGTGTAGTGATTAGTGTAGGTATCAGGCAGGTCAGTGTAGTGGTTAGTGTAGGTATCAGGTAGGTCAGTGTAGTGGTTAGTGTAGGTATCAGGTAGGTCAGTGTAGTGATTACTGTAGGTATCAGGTAGGTCAGTGTAGTGGTTAGTGCAGTGGTCAAGTAGGTCAGTGTAGGTATCAGGTAGGTCAGTGTAGTGGATAGCGTAGGTATCAGGTAGGTTAGTGTAGTAGTTAGTGTAGGTATCAGTTAGGTTAGTGTAGTGGTTAGTGTAGGTATCAGGTAGGTCAGTGTAGTGGTTAGTGTAGGTATCAGGTAGGTTAGTGTAGTGGTTAGTGCAGTGGTCAGGTAGGTCAGTGTAGTGGTTAGTGTAGGTATCAGGTAGGTTAGTGTAGTGGTTAGTGCAGTGGTCAGGTAGGTCATTGTAGTGGCTAGTGTAGGTATCAGGTAGGTCAGTGTAGTGGTTAGTGTAGGTATCAGGTAGGTTAGTGTAGTGATTAGTGTAGGTATCAGGTAGGTCAGTGTAGTGGTTAGCGTAGGTATCAGGTAGGTTAGTGTAGTGATTAGTGTAGGTATCAGGTAGGTTAGTGTAGGTATCAGGTAGGTTAGTGTAGTGGTTAGTGCTTTTATCAGGTAGGTCAGTGTAGTGGCTAGTGTAGGTATCAGGTAGGTCAGTGTAGTGGCTAGTGTAGGTATCAGGTAGGTCATTGTAGTGGCTAGTGTAGGTATCAGGTAGGTCAGTGTAGTGATTAGTGTAGGTATCAGGTAGGTCAGTGTAGTGGTTAGTGTAGGTATCAGGTAGGTCAGTGTAGTGGTTAGTGTAGGTATCAGGTAGGTCAGTGTAGTGGTTAGTGTAGGTATCAGGTAGGTCAGTGTAGTGGTTAGTGTAGGTATCAGGTAGGTCAGTGTAGGTATCAGGTAGGTCAGTGTAGTGGATAGCATTGGTATCAGGTAGGTCAGTGTCGTGGTTAGTGTAGGTATCAGGTAGGTCAGTGTAGGTATCAGGTAGGTCAGTGTAGTGGATAGCGTTGGTATCAGGTAGGTCAGTGTAGGTATCAGGTAGGTCAGTGTAGTGGTTAGTGTAGGTATCAGGTAGGTTAGTGTAGTGGTTAGTGTAGGTATCAGGTAGGTCAGTGTAGTGGTTAGTGCAGTGGTCAGGTAGGTCAGTGTAGGTATCAGGTAGGTCAGTGTAGTGGATAGCGTAGGTATCAGGTAGGTTAGTGTAGTGATTAGTGTAGGTATCAGGTAGGTCAGTGTAGTGGATAGCGTAGGTATCAGGTAGGTCAGTGTAGTGGTTAGTGTAGGTATCAGGTAGGTCAGTGTAGTGGCTAGTGTAGGTATCAGGTAGGTCAGTGTAGTGGTTAGTGTAGGTATCAGGTAGGTCAGTGTAGTGGTTAGTGTAGGTATCAGGTAGGTCAGTGTAGTGGTTAGTGTAGGTATCAGGTAGGTCAGTGTAGTGGTTAGTGTAGGTATCAGGTAGGTCAGTGTAGGTATCAGGTAGGTCAGTGTAGTGGTTAGTGTAGGTATCAGGTAGGTCAGTGTAGTGGTTAGTGTAGGTATCAGGTAGGTCAGTGTAGGTATCAGGTAGGTCAGTGTAGTGGTTAGTGTAGGTATCAGGTAGGTTAGTGTAGTGGTTAGTGTAGGTATCAGGTAGGTCAGTGTAGTGGTTAGTGTAGGTATCAGGTAGGTCAGTGTAGTGGTTAGTGTAGGTATCAGGTAGGTCAGTGTAGTGGTTAGTGTAGGTATCAGGTAGGTCAGTGTAGTGATTAGTGTAGGTATCAGGTAGGTCAGTGTAGTGGTTAGTGTAGGTATCAGGTAGGTCAGTGTAGTGGTTAGTGTAGGTATCAGGTAGGTCAGTGTAGTGGTTAGTGTAGGTATCAGGTAGGTCAGTGTAGTGGTTAGTGTAGGTATCAGGTAGGTCAGTGTAGTGGTTAGTGTAGGTATCAGGTAGGTTAGTGTAGGTATCAGGTAGGTCAGTGTAGTGGTTAGTGTAGGTATCAGGTAGGTCAGTGTAGTGGCTAGTGTAGGTATCAGGTAGGTCAGTGTAGTGATTAGTGTAGGTATCAGGTAGGTCAGTGTAGTGGTTAGTGTAGGTATCAGGTAGGTCAGTGTAGTGATTAGTGTAGGTATCAGGTAGGTCAGTGTAGTGGTTAGTGTAGGTATCAGGTAGGTCAGAGTAGTGGTTAGTGTAGGTATCAGGTAGGTCAGTGTAGTGGTCAGTGTAGGTATCAGGTAGGTCAGTGTAGTGGTTAGTGTAGGTATCAGGTAGGTCAGTGTAGTGGTTAGTGTAGGTATCAGGTAGGTTAGTGTAGTGATTAGTGTAGGTATCAGGTAGGTTAGTGTAGTGGTTAGTGTAGGTATCAGGTAGGTTAGTGTAGTGATTAGTGTAGGTATCAGGTAGGTCAGTGTAGTGGTTAGTGTAGGTATCAGGTAGGTCAGTGTAGTGGTTAGTGTAGGTATCAGGTAGGTTAGTGTAGTGGTTAGTGTAGGTATCAGGTAGGTCAGTGTAGTGGTTAGTGCAGTGGTCAGGTAGGTCAGTGTAGGTATCAGGTAGGTCAGTGTAGTGGATAGCGTAGGTATCAGGTAGGTTAGTGTAGTGATTAGTGTAGGTATCAGGTAGGTCAGTGTAGTGGATAGCGTAGGTATCAGGTAGGTCAGTGTAGTGGTTAGTGTAGGTATCAGGTAGGTCAGTGTAGTGGCTAGTGTAGGTATCAGGTAGGTCAGTGTAGTGGTTAGTGTAGGTATCAGGTAGGTCAGTGTAGTGGTTAGTGTAGGTATCAGGTAGGTCAGTGTAGTGGTTAGTGTAGGTATCAGGTAGGTCAGTGTAGTGGTTAGTGTAGGTATCAGGTAGGTCAGTGTAGGTATCAGGTAGGTCAGTGTAGTGGTTAGTGTAGGTATCAGGTAGGTCAGTGTAGTGGTTAGTGTAGGTATCAGGTAGGTCAGTGTAGGTATCAGGTAGGTCAGTGTAGTGGTTAGTGTAGGTATCAGGTAGGTTAGTGTAGTGGTTAGTGTAGGTATCAGGTAGGTCAGTGTAGTGGTTAGTGTAGGTATCAGGTAGGTCAGTGTAGTGGTTAGTGTAGGTATCAGGTAGGTCAGTGTAGTGGTTAGTGTAGGTATCAGGTAGGTCAGTGTAGTGGTTAGTGTAGGTATCAGGTAGGTCAGTGTAGTGGCTAGTGTAGGTATCAGGTAGGTCAGTGTAGTGGTTAGTGTAGGTATAAGGTAGGTCAGTGTAGTGGTTAGTGTAGGTATCAGGTAGGTCAGTGTAGTGGTTAGTGTAGGTATCAGGTAGGTCAGTGTAGTGGCTAGTGTAGGTATCAGGTAGGTCAGTGTAGTGGTTAGTGTAGGTATCAGGTAGGTCAGTGTAGTGGCTATTGTAGGTATCAGGTAGGTCAGTGTAGTGGTTAGTGTAGGTATCAGGTAGGTTAGTGTAGTGATTAGTGTAGGTATCAGGTAGGTCAGTGTAGTGGTTAGTGTAGGTATCAGGTAGGTTAGTGTAGTGATTAGTGTAGGTATCAGGTAGGTCAGTGTAGTGGTTAGCGTAGGTATCAGGTAGGTTAGTGTAGTGATTAGTGTAGGTATCAGGTAGGTTAGTGTAGGTATCAGGTAGGTTAGTGTAGTGGTTAGTGCTTTTATCAGGTAGGTCAGTGTAGTGGCTAGTGTAGGTATCAGGTAGGTCAGTGTAGTGGCTAGTGTAGGTATCAGGTAGGTCAGTGTAGTGGTTAGTGTAGGTATCAGGTAGGTCAGTGTAGTGGTTAGTGTAGGTATCAGGTAGGTCAGTGTAGTGGTTAGTGTAGGTATCAGGTAGGTCAGTGTAGTGGTTAGTGTAGGTATCAGGTAGGTCAGTGTAGGTATCAGGTAGGTCAGTGTAGTGGATAGCATTGGTATCAGGTAGGTCAGTGTCGTAGTTAGTGTAGGTATCAGGTAGGTCAGTGTAGGTATCAGGTAGGTCAGTGTAGTGGATAGCGTTGGTATCAGGTAGGTCAGTGTAGTGGTTAGTGTAGGTATCAGGTAGGTCAGTGTCGTGATTAGCGTAGGTATCAGGTAGGTTAGTGTAGTGATTAGCGTAGGTATCAGGTAGGTCAGTGTAGTGGTTAGTGTAGGTATCAGGTAGGTCAGTGTAGTGGTTAGTGTAGGTATCAGGTAGGTTAGTGTAGTGATTAGTGTAGGTATCAGGTAGGTCAGTGTAGGTATCAGGTAGGTCAGTGTAGTGGCTAGTGTAGGTATCAGGTAGGTCAGTGTAGTGGTTAGTGTAGGTATCAGGTAGGTCAGTGTAGGTATCAGGTAGGTCAGTGTAGTGGTTAGTGTAGGTATCAGGTAGGTCAGTGTAGTGGTTAGTGCAGTGGTCAGGTAGGTCAGTGTAGGTATCAGGTAGGTCAGTGTAGTGGATAGCGTAGGTATCAGGTAGGTCAGTGTAGTGGTTAGTGTAGGTATCAGGTAGGTCAGTGTAGTGGTTAGTGTAGGTATCAGGTAGGTCAGTGTAGTGGTTAGTGTAGGTATCAGGTAGGTCAGTGTAGTGGTTAGTGTAGGTATCAGGTAGGTTAGTGTAGTGGTTAGTGTAGGTATCAGGTAGGTCAGTGTAGTGGTTAGTGTAGGTATCAGGTAGGTCAGTGTAGTGATTAGTGTAGGTATCAGGTAGGTCAGTGTAGTGATTAGTGTAGGTATCAGGTAGGTCAGTGTAGTGGTTAGTGTAGGTATCAGGTAGGTTAGTGTAGTGGTTAGTGTAGGTATCAGGTAGGTCAGTGTAGTGGTTAGTGTAGGTATCAGGTAGGTTAGTGTAGTGATTAGTGTAGGTATCAGGTAGGTCAGTGTAGTGGTTAGTGTAGGTATCAGGTAGGTCAGAGTAGTGGTTAGTGTAGGTATCAGGTAGGCTAGTGTAGTGGTTAGTGTAGATATCAGGTAGGTTAGTGTAGGTATCAGGTAGGTCAGTGTAGTGGTTAGTGTAGGTATCAGGTAGGTTAGTGTAGTGGTTAGTGTAGGTATCAGGTAGGTTAGTGTAGTGGTTAGTGTAGGTATCAGGTAGGTCAGTGTAGTGATTAGTGTAGGTATCAGGTAGGTCAGTGTAGTGGTTAGTGTAGGTATCAGGTAGGTTAGTGTAGTGGTTAGTGTAGGTATCAGGTAGGTTAGTGTAGTGGTTAGCGTAGGTATCAGGTAGGTCAGTGTAGTGGTTAGTGTAGGTATCAGGTAGGTTAGTGTAGTGGTTAGTGTAGGTATCAGGTAGGTTAGTGTAGTGGTTAGCGTAGGTATCAGGTAGGTCAGTGTAGTGGTTAGTGCAGTGGGCAGGTAGGTCAGTGTAGTGGTTAGTGTAGGTATCAGGTAGGTCAGTGTAGTGGTCAGTGTAGGTATCAGGTAGGTCAGTGTAGTGGTTAGTGTAGGTATCAGGTAGGTCAGTGTAGTGGTTAGTGTAGGTATCAGGTAGGTCAGTGTAGTGGTTAGTGTAGGTATCAGGTAGGTTAGTGTAGGTATCAGGTAGGTCAGTGTAGTGGTTAGTGTAGGTATCAGGTAGGTCAGTGTAGTGGCTAGTGTAGGTATCAGGTAGGTCAGTGTAGTGGTTAGTGTAGGTATCAGGTAGGTCAGTGTAGTGGTCAGTGTAGGTATCAGGTAGGTCAGTGTAGTGGTCAGTGTAGGTATCAGGTAGGTCAGTGTAGTGGTTAGTGTAGGTATCAGGTAGGTCAGTGTAGTGGCTAGTGTAGGTATCAGGTAGGTCAGTGTAGTGGTTAGTGTAGGTATCAGGTAGGTTAGTGTAGTGATTAGTGTAGGTATCAGGTAGGTCAGTGTAGTGGCTAGTGTAGGTATCAGGTAGGTCAGTGTAGTGGTTAGTGTAGGTATCAGGTAGGTTAGTGTAGTGATTAGTGTAGGTATCAGGTAGGTCAGTGTAGTGGTTAGCGTAGGTATCAGGTAGGTTAGTGTAGTGATTAGTGTAGGTATCAGGTAGGTTAGTGTAGGTATCAGGTAGGTTAGTGTAGTGGTTAGTGCTTTTATCAGGTAGGTCAGTGTAGTGGCTAGTGTAGGTATCAGGTAGGTCAGTGTAGTGGCTAGTGTAGGTATCAGGTAGGTCAGTGTAGTGGTTAGTGTAGGTATCAGGTAGGTCAGTGTAGTGGTTAGTGTAGGTATCAGGTAGGTCAGTGTAGTGGTTAGTGTAGGTATCAGGTAGGTCAGTGTAGTGGTTAGTGTAGGTATCAGGTAGGTCAGTGTCGTGGTTAGTGTAGGTATCAGGTAGGTCAGTGTAGGTATCAGGTAGGTCAGTGTAGTGGATAGCGTTGGTATCAGGTAGGTCAGTGTAGTGGTTAGTGTAGGTATCAGGTAGGTCAGTGTAGTGGATAGCGTAGGTATCAGGTAGGTTAATGTCGTGATTAGCGTAGGTATCAGGTAGGTTAGTGTAGTGATTAGCGTAGGTATCAGGTAGGTCAGTGTAGTGGTTAGTGTAGGTATCAGGTAGGTCAGTGTAGTGGTTAGTGTAGGTATCAGGTAGGTTAGTGTAGTGATTAGTGTAGGTATCAGGTAGGTCAGTGTAGGTATCAGGTAGGTCAGTGTAGTGGCTAGTGTAGGTATCAGGTAGGTCAGTGTAGTGGTTAGTGTAGGTATCAGGTAGGTCAGTGTAGGTATCAGGTAGGTCAGTGTAGTGGTTAGTGTAGGTATCAGGTAGGTCAGTGTAGTGGTTAGTGCAGTGGTCAGGTAGGTCAGTGTAGGTATCAGGTAGGTCAGTGTAGTGGATAGCGTAGGTATCAGGTAGGTCAGTGTAGTGGTTAGTGTAGGTATCAGGTAGGTCAGTGTAGTGGTTAGTGTAGGTATCAGGTAGGTTAGTGTAGGTATCAGGTAGGTCAGTGTAGTGGTTAGTGTAGGTATCAGGTAGGTCAGTGTAGTGGTTAGTGTAGGTATCAGGTAGGTTAGTGTAGGTATCAGGTAGGTCAGTGTAGTGGTTAGTGTAGGTATCAGGTAGGTCAGTGTAGTGGCTAGTGTAGGTATCAGGTAGGTCAGTGTAGTGGTTAGTGTAGGTATCAGGTAGGTCAGTGTAGTGGTTAGTGTAGGTATCAGGTAGGTCAGTGTAGTGGCTAGTGTAGGTATCAGGTAGGTCAGTGTAGTGATTAGTGTAGGTATCAGGTAGGTCAGTGTAGTGGTTAGTGTAGGTATCAGGTAGGTCAGTGTAGTGGTTAGTGTAGGTATCAGGTAGGTCAGTGTAGTGGTTAGTGTAGGTATCAGGTAGGTCAGTGTAGTGGTTAGTGTAGGTATCAGGTAGGTCAGTGTAGTGGTTAGTGTAGGTATCAGGTAGGTCAGTGTAGTGGCTAGTGTAGGTATCAGGTAGGTCAGTGTAGTGGTTAGTGTAGGTATCAGGTAGGTCAGTGTAGTGGCTAGTGTAGGTATCAGGTAGGTCAGTGTAGTGGTTAGTGTAGGTATCAGGTAGGTTAGTGTAGTGATTAGTGTAGGTATCAGGTAGGTCAGTGTAGTGGCTATTGTAGGTATCAGGTAGGTCAGTGTAGTGGTTAGTGTAGGTATCAGGTAGGTCAGTGTAGTGGTTAGTGTAGGTATCAGGTAGGTCAGTGTAGTGGTTAGTGTAGGTATCAGGTAGGTCAGTGTAGTGGTTAGTGTAGGTATCAGGTAGGTCAGTGTAGTGGTTAGAGCAGTGGTCAGGTAGGTCAGTGTAGGTATCAGGTAGGTCAGTGTAGTGGATAGCGTAGGTATCAGGTAGGTCAGTGTAGTGGTTAGTGTAGGTATCAGGTAGGTCAGTGTAGTGGTTAGTGTAGGTATCAGGTAGGTCAGTGTAGTGGCTTGCGTAGGTATCAGGTAGGTCAGTGTAGTGGCTTGCGTAGGTATCAGGTAGGTCAGTGTAGTGGTTAGTGTAGGTATCAGGTAGGTTAGTGTAGTGGCTAGTGTAGGTATCAGGTAGGTCAGTGTAGTGGTTAGTGTAGGTATCAGGTAGGTCAGTGTAGTGATTAGTGTAGGTATCAGGAAGGTTAGTGTAGTGATTACTGTAGGTATCAGGTAGGTCAGTGTAGTGGTTAGTGCAGTGGTCAGGTAGGTCAGTGTAGGTATCAGGTAGGTCAGTGTAGTGGATAGCGTAGGTATCAGGTAGGTTAGTGTAGTGATTAGTGTAGGTATCAGGAAGGTCAGTGTAGTGGATAGCGTAGGTATCAGGTAGGTCAGTGTAGTGGATAGCGTAGGTATCAGGTAGGTTAGTATAGTGGTTAGTGTAGGTATCAGGTAGGTTAGTGTAGTGGTTTGTGTAGGTATCAGGTAGGTCAGTGTAGTGATTAGTGTAGGTATCAGGTAGGTCAGTGTAGTGATTAGTGTAGGTATCAGGTAGGTCAGTGTAGTGATTAGTGTAGGTATCAGGTAGGTCAGTGTAGTGGTTAGTGTAGGTATCAGGTAGGTCAGTGTAGTGGTTAGTGTAGGTATCAGGTAGGTTAGTGTAGTGATTAGTGTAGGTATCAGGTAGGTCAGTGTAGTGGTTAGTGTAGGTATCAGGTAGGTCAGAGTAGTGGATAGCGTAGGTATCAGGTAGGTCAGTGTAGTGGATAGCGTAGGTATCAGGTAGGTTAGTATAGTGGTTAGTGTAGGTATCAGGTAGGTTAGTGTAGTGGTTTGTGTAGGTATCAGGTAGGTCAGTGTAGTGATTAGTGTAGGTATCAGGTAGGTCCGTGTAGTGGTTAGTGTAGGTATCAGGTAGGTCAGTGTAGTGGTTAGTGTAGGTATCAGGTAGGTATCAGGTAGGTTAGTGTAGTGATTAGTGTAGGTATCAGGTAGGTCAGTGTAGTGGTTAGTGTAGGTATCAGGTAGGTCAGAGTAGTGGTTAGTGTAGGTATCAGGTAGGCTAGTGTAGTGGTTAGTGTAGATATCAGGTAGGTTAGTGTAGGTATCAGGTAGGTCAGTGTAGTGGTTAGTGTAGGTATCAGGTAGGTTAGTGTAGTGGTTAGTGTAGGTATCAGGTAGGTTAGTGTAGTGGTTAGTGTAGGTATCAGGTAGGTCAGTGTAGTGATTAGTGTAGGTATCAGGTAGGTCAGTGTAGTGATTAGTGTAGGTATCAGGTAGGTCAGTGTAGTGGTTAGTGTAGGTATCAGGTAGGTTAGTGTAGTGGTTAGTGTAGGTATCAGGTAGGTTAGTGTAGTGGTTAGCGTAGGTATCAGGTAGGTCAGTGTAGTGGTTAGTGTAGGTATCAGGTAGGTCAGTGTAGTGGTTAGTGTAGGTATCAGGTAGGTCAGTGTAGTGGTTAGTGTAGGTATCAGGTAGGTCAGTGTAGTGGTCAGTGTAGGTATCAGGTAGGTTAGTGTAGTGATTAGTGTAGGTATCAGGTAGGTCAGTGTAGTGGTTAGTGTAGGTATCAGGTAGGTCAGTGTAGTGGTTAGTGTAGGTATCAGGTAGGTCAGTGTAGTGGTCAGTGTAGGTATCAGGTAGGTCAGTGTAGTGGTCAGTGTAGGTATCAGGTAGGTCAGTGTAGTGGTTAGTGTAGGTATCAGGTAGGTCAGTGTAGTGGCTAGTGTAGGTATCAGGTAGGTCAGTGTAGTGGTTAGTGTAGGTATCAGGTAGGTTAGTGTAGTGATTAGTGTAGGTATCAGGTAGGTCAGTGTAGTGGTTAGCGTAGCTATCAGGTAGGTTAGTGTAGTGATTAGTGTAGGTATCAGGTAGGTTAGTGTAGGTATCAGGTAGGTTAGTGTAGTGGTTAGTGCTTTTATCAGGTAGGTCAGTGTAGTGGCTAGTGTAGGTATCAGGTAGGTCAGTGTAGTGGCTAGTGTAGGTATCAGGTAGGTCAGTGTAGTGGTTAGTGTAGGTATCAGGTAGGTCAGTGTAGTGGATAGCGTTGGTATCAGGTAGGTCAGTGTAGTGGTTAGTGTAGGTATCAGGTAGGTCAGTGTAGTGGATAGCGTAGGTATCAGGTAGGTTAGTGTCGTGATTAGCGTAGGTATCAGGTAGGTTAGTGTAGTGATTAGCGTAGGTATCAGGTAGGTCAGTGTAGTGGTTAGTGTAGGTATCAGGTAGGTCAGTGTAGTGGTTAGTGTAGGTATCAGGTAGGTTAGTGTAGTGATTAGTGTAGGTATCAGGTAGGTCAGTGTAGGTATCAGGTAGGTCAGTGTAGTGGCTAGTGTAGGTATCAGGTAGGTCAGTGTAGTGGTTAGTGTAGGTATCAGGTAGGTCAGTGTAGGTATCAGGTAGGTCAGTGTAGTGGTTAGTGTAGGTATCAGGTAGGTCAGTGTAGTGGTTAGTGCAGTGGTCAGGTAGGTCAGTGTAGGTATCAGGTAGGTCAGTGTAGTGGATAGCGTAGGTATCAGGTAGGTCAGTGTAGTGGTTAGTGTAGGTATCAGGTAGGTTAGTGTAGTGATTAGTGTAGGTATCAGGTAGGTCAGTGTAGTGGTTAGTGTAGGTATCAGGTAGGTCAGTGTAGTGGTTAGTGTAGGTATCAGGTAGGTCAGTGTAGTGGCTAGTGTAGGTATCAGGTAGGTCAGTGTAGTGATTAGTGTAGGTATCAGGTAGGTCAGTGTAGTGGTTAGTGTAGGTATCAGGTAGGTCAGTGTAGTGGTTAGTGTAGGTATCAGGTAGGTCAGTGTAGTGGTTAGTGTAGGTATCAGGTAGGTCAGTGTAGTGGCTAGTGTAGGTATCAGGTAGGTCAGTGTAGTGGTTAGTGTAGGTATCAGGTAGGTCAGTGTAGTGGTTAGTGTAGGTATCAGGTAGGTCAGTGTAGTGGTTAGTGTAGGTATCAGGTAGGTCAGTGTAGTGGCTAGTGTAGGTATCAGGTAGGTCAGTGTAGTGATTAGTGTAGGTATCAGGTAGGTCAGTGTAGTGGTTAGTGTAGGTATCAGGTAGGTCAGTGTAGTGGTTAGTGTAGGTATCAGGTAGGTCAGTGTAGTGGTTAGTGTAGGTATCAGGTAGGTCAGTGTAGTGGTTAGTGTAGGTATCAGGTAGGTCAGTGTAGTGGCTAGTGTAGGTATCAGGTAGGTCAGTGTAGTGGTTAGTGTAGGCATCAGGTAGGTCAGTGTAGTGGTTAGTGTAGGTATCAGGTAGGTCAGTGTAGTGGCTAGTGTAGGTATCAGGTAGGTCAGTGTAGTGGTTAGTGTAGGTATCAGGTAGGTTAGTGTAGTGATTAGTGTAGGTATCAGGTAGGTCAGTGTAGTGGCTATTGTAGGTATCAGGTAGGTCAGTGTAGTGGCTAGTGTAGGTATCAGGTAGGTCAGTGTAGTGGTTAGTGTAGGTATCAGGTAGGTCAGTGTAGTGGTTAGTGTAGGTATCAGGTAGGTCAGTGTAGTGGTTAGTGTAGGTATCAGGTAGGTCAGTGTAGTGGTTAGAGCAGTGGTCAGGTAGGTCAGTGTAGGTATCAGGTAGGTCAGTGTAGTGGATAGCGTAGGTATCAGGTAGGTCAGTGTAGTGGTTAGTGTAGGTATCAGGTAGGTTAGTGTAGTGATTAGTGTAGGTATCAGGTAGGTCAGTGTAGTGGTTAGTGTAGGTATCAGGTAGGTCAGTGTAGTGGTTAGTGTAGGTATCAGGTAGGTTAGTGTAGGTATCAGGTAGGTCAGTGTAGTGGTTAGTGTAGGTATCAGGTAGGTCAGTGTAGTGGCTAGTGTAGGTATCAGGTAGGTCAGTGTAGTGGTTAGTGTAGGTATCAGGTAGGTCAGTGTAGTGGTTAGTGTAGGTATCAGGTAGGTTAGTGTAGGTATCAGGTAGGTCAGTGTAGTGGTTAGTGTAGGTATCAGGTAGGTCAGTGTAGTGATTAGTGTAGGTATCAGGTAGGTCAGTGTAGTGGTTAGTGTAGGTATCAGGTAGGTCAGTGTAGTGGCTAGTGTAGGTATCAGGTAGGTCAGTGTAGTGATTAGTGTAGGTATCAGGTAGGTCAGTGTAGTGGTTAGTGTAGGTATCAGGTAGGTCAGTGTAGTGGTTAGTGTAGGTATCAGGTAGGTCAGTGTAGTGGTTAGTGTAGGTATCAGGTAGGTCAGTGTAGGTATCAGGTAGGTCAGTGTAGTGGCTAGTGTAGGTATCAGGTAGGTCAGTGTAGTGGTTAGTGTAGGTATCAGGTAGGTTAGTGTAGTGATTAGTGTAGGTATCAGGTAGGTCAGTGTAGTGGTTAGTGTAGGTATCAGGTAGGTCAGTGTAGTGGTTAGTGTAGGTATCAGGTAGGTTAGTGTAGGTATCAGGTAGGTCAGTGTAGTGATTAGTGTAGGCATCAGGTAGGTCAGTGTAGTGGTTAGTGTAGGTATCAGGTAGGTCAGTGTAGTGGCTAGTGTAGGTATCAGGTAGGTCAGTGTAGTGGTTAGTGTAGGTATCAGGTAGGTTAGTGTAGTGATTAGTGTAGGTATCAGGTAGGTCAGTGTAGTGGCTATTGTAGGTATCAGGTAGGTCAGTGTAGTGGCTAGTGTAGGTATCAGGTAGGTCAGTGTAGTGGTTAGTGTAGGTATCAGGTAGGTCAGTGTAGTGGTTAGTGTAGGTATCAGGTAGGTCAGTGTAGTGGTTAGTGTAGGTATCAGGTAGGTCAGTGTAGTGGTTAGAGCAGTGGTCAGGTAGGTCAGTGTAGGTATCAGGTAGGTCAGTGTAGTGGATAGCGTAGGTATCAGGTAGGTCAGTGTAGTGGTTAGTGTAGGTATCAGGTAGGTCAGTGTAGTGGTTAGTGTAGGTATCAGGTAGGTCAGTGTAGTGGCTTGCGTAGGTATCAGGTAGGTCAGTGTAGTGGCTTGCGTAGGTATCAGGTAGGTCAGTGTAGTGGTTAGTGTAGGTATCAGGTAGGTTAGTGTAGTGGCTAGTGTAGGTATCAGGTAGGTCAGTGTAGTGGTTAGTGTAGGTATCAGGTAGGTCAGTGTAGTGATTAGTGTAGGTATCAGGTAGGTTAGTGTAGTGATTACTGTAGGTATCAGGTAGGTCAGTGTAGTGGTTAGTGCAGTGGTCAGGTAGGTCAGTGTAGGTATCAGGTAGGTCAGTGTAGTGGATAGCGTAGGTATCAGGTAGGTTAGTGTAGTGATTAGTGTAGGTATCAGGTAGGTCAGTGTAGTGGATAGCGTAGGTATCAGGTAGGTCAGTGTAGTGGATAGCGTAGGTATCAGGTAGGTTAGTATAGTGGTTAGTGTAGGTATCAGGTAGGTTAGTGTAGTGGTTTGTGTAGGTATCAGGTAGGTCAGTGTAGTGGTTAGTGTAGGTATCAGGTAGGTCAGTGTAGTGGTTAGTGTAGGTATCAGGTAGGTCAGTGTAGTGGTTAGTGTAGGTATCAGGTAGGTTAGTGTAGTGATTAGTGTAGGTATCAGGTAGGTCAGTGTAGTGATTAGTGTAGGTATCAGGTAGGTCAGTGTAGTGGTTAGTGTAGGTATCAGGTAGGTCAGTGTAGTGGTTAGTGTAGGTATCAGGTAGGTCAGTGTAGTGATTAGTGTAGGTATGAGGTAGGTCAGTGTAGTGATTAGTGTAGGTATCAGGTAGGTCAGTGTAGTGGTTAGTGTAGGTATCAGGTAGGTTAGTGTAGTGGTTAGTGTAGGTATCAGGTAGGTCAGTGTAGTGGTTAGTGTAGGTATCAGGTAGGTTAGTGTAGTGATTAGTGTAGGTCAGTGTTTCTCAACTCCAGTCCTCAAGGCGCCCCAACAGGTCATGTTTTCAGGATTTCCCTCAGATGAAATAGCTGTGGTAATTACTAAGGCAGTGAAACTGATCAAATCACCTGTGCAAAATAATGGAAAGCCTGAAAACATGACCTGTTGGGGCGCCTTGAGGACTGGAGTTGAGAAACCCTGGTGTAGGTATCAGGTAGGTCAGTGTAGTGGTTAGTGTAGGTATCAGGTAGGTCAGAGTAGTGGTTAGTGTAGGTATCAGGTAGGCTAGTGTAGTGGTTAGTGTAGATATCAGGTAGGTCAGTGTAGTGGTTAGTGTAGGTATCAGGTAGGTCAGTGTAGTGGTTAGTGTAGGTATCAGGTAGGTTAGTGTAGTGGTTAGTGTAGGTATCAGGTAGGTTAGTGTAGTGGTTAGTGTAGGTATCAGGTAGGTTAGTGTAGTGGTTAGCGTAGGTATCAGGTAGGTCAGTGTAGTGGTTAGTGCAGTGGGCAGGTAGGTCAGTGTAGTGGTTAGTGTAGGTATCAGGTTGGTCAGTGTAGTGGTTAGTGCAGTGGTCAGGTAGGTCAGTGTAGTGGTCAGTGTAGGTATCAGGTAGGTTAGTGTAGTGATTAGTGTAGGTATCAGGTAGGTCAGTGTAGTGGTCAGTGTAGGTATCAGGTAGGTCAGTGTAGTGGTCAGTGTAGGTATCAGGTAGGTCAGTGTAGTGGTTAGTGTAGGTATCAGGTAGGTCAGTGTAGTGGTCAGTGTAGGTATCAGGTAGGTCAGTGTAGTGGTCAGTGTAGGTATCAGGTAGGTCAGTGTAGTGGTTAGTGTAGGTATCAGGTAGGTCAGTGTAGTGGTTAGTGTAGGTATCAGGTAGGTCAGTGTAGTGGTTAGTGTAGGTATCAGGTAGGTTAGTGTAGTGATTAGTGTAGGTATCAGGTAGGTCAGTGTAGTGGTTAGTGTAGGTATCAGGTAGGTCAGTGTAGTGGTTAGTGTAGGTATCAGGTAGGTCAGTGTAGTGGTTAGTGTAGGTATCAGGTAGGTCAGTGTAGTGATTAGTGTAGGTATGAGGTAGGTCAGTGTAGTGATTAGTGTAGGTATCAGGTAGGTCAGTGTAGTGGTTAGTGTAGGTATCAGGTAGGTTAGTGTAGTGGTTAGTGTAGGTATCAGGTAGGTCAGTGTAGTGGTTAGTGTAGTGGTCAGGTAGGTCAGTGTAGTGATTAGTGTAGGTATCAGGTAGGTCAGTGTAGTGGTTAGTGTAGGTATCAGGTAGGTCAGTGTAGTGATTAGTGTAGGTATCAGGTAGGTCAGTGTAGTGGTTAGTGTAGGTATCAGGTAGGTTAGTGTAGTGGTTAGTGTAGATAGCAGGTAGGTCAGTGTAGTGGTTAGTGTAGGTATCAGGTAGGTCAGTGTAGTGGTCAGTGTAGGTATCAGGTAGGTCAGTGTAGTGGTTAGTGTAGGTATCAGGTAGGTCAGTGTAGTGGTCAGTGTAGGTATCAGGTAGGTCAGTGTAGGTATCAGGTAGGTCAGTGTAGTGGTCAGTGTAGGTATCAGGTAGGTCAGTGTAGGTATCAGGTAGGTCAGTGTAGTGGTCAGTGTAGGTATCAGGTAGGTCAGTGTAGTGGTCAGTGTAGGTATCAGGTAGGTCAGTGTAGTGGTCAGTGTAGGTATCAGGTAGGTCAGTGTAGTGGTCAGTGTAGGTATCAGGTAGGTCAGTGTAGTGGTTAGTGTAGGTATCAGGTAGGTCAGTGTAGTGGTCAGTGTAGGTATCAGGTAGGTCAGTGTAGGTATCAGGTAGGTCAGTGTAGTGGTCAGTGTAGGTATCAGGTAGGTCAGTGTAGGTATCAGGTAGGTCAGTGTAGTGGTCAGTGTAGGTATCAGGTAGGTCAGTGTAGTGGTCAGTGTAGGTATCAGGTAGGTCAGTGTAGGTATCAGGTAGGTCAGTGTAGTGGTCAGTGTAGGTATCAGGTAGGTCAGTGTAGTGGTCAGTGTAGGTATCAGGTAGGTCAGTGTAGGTATCAGGTAGGTCAGTGTAGTGGTCAGTGTAGGTATCAGGTAGGTCAGTGTAGGTATCAGGTAGGTCAGTGTAGTGGTCAGTGTAGGTATCAGGTAGGTCAGTGTAGTGGTCAGTGTAGGTATCAGGTAGGTCAGTGTAGGTATCAGGTAGGTCAGTGTAGGTATCAGGTAGGTCAGTGTAGTGGTCAGTGTAGGTATCAGGTAGGTCAGTGTAGGTATCAGGTAGGTCAGTGTAGTGGTCAGTGTAGGTATCAGGTAGGTCAGTGTAGGTATCAGGTAGGTCAGTGTAGTGGTCAGTGTAGGTATCAGGTAGGTCAGTGTAGTGGTCAGTGTAGGTATCAGGTAGGTCAGTGTAGTGGTCAGTGTAGGTATCAGGTAGGTCAGTGTAGTGGTCAGTGTAGGTATCAGGTAGGTCAGTGTAGTGGTTAGTGTAGGTATCAGGTAGGTCAGTGTAGTGGTCAGTGTAGGTATCAGGTAGGTCAGTGTAGGTATCAGGTAGGTCAGTGTAGTGGTCAGTGTAGGTATCAGGTAGGTCAGTGTAGTGGTTAGTGTAGGTATCAGGTAGGTCAGTGTAGTGGTTAGTGTAGGTATCAGGTAGGTCAGTGTAGTGGTCAGTGTAGGTATCAGGTAGGTCAGTGTAGGTATCAGGTAGGTCAGTGTAGTGGTCAGTGTAGGTATCAGGTAGGTCAGTGTAGTGGTTAGTGTAGGTATCAGGTAGGTCAGTGTAGTGGTTAGTGTAGGTATCAGGTAGGTCAGTGTAGTGGTTAGTGTAGGTATCAGGTAGGTCAGTGTAGTGGTCAGTGTAGGTATCAGGTAGGTCAGTGTAGGTATCAGGTAGGTCAGTGTAGTGGTCAGTGTAGGTATCAGGTAGGTCAGTGTAGTGGTCAGTGTAGGTATCAGGTAGGTCAGTGTAGTGGTCAGTGTAGGTATCAGGTAGGTCAGTGTAGGTATCAGGTAGGTCAGTGTAGTGGTCAGTGTAGGTATCAGGTAGTAGACATGTGCAATTAGTTTAGTTCCGAATTAGTTTTTAACGAATTTTAACAAATTCGTTAATTCCAGAATTTTTACATTTCAGATTCAGAAAATTTTGAAAATTAAAAAATCGAAAATCGTAAATTCGTATAAAATAGTTTACCATTTGCCAATAAAAAAAAAAAAAACATTTCCCCGGATTTCATTTTAAAAATCTGGTCACCTTAACCTACAGGTGATTGGACACTTACAGAAAAAAAAAAACACAAGACGTTCCCCTCTTCTGCCTTTGTCAGTATCAGAAGCAGTGGCGGCCTGCTCTCCTCCGCGGGCATCACCAGCGGCTTTTCCTTCGGCTCGGTGGCTTCCGTCTCCTCCCTCCTCGGGCCCCAATCAGAACGCTTTTCCTTTCAGCCAATTGGGAAACGGGTCATTGGATTGTGATTGACAGCAGCGCGAGCCAATGGCTGCACTGCTTTCAATCAACCAATGAATGAGCTGAGAAAGCCGGCCGAGAAGCTCGGGGGGGCGCTAATCCTCGGATGTTTTTTCACCTTAATGCATAGGATGTATTAAGGTGAAAAAACGTGTACCTTTACAACCCCTTTAAATGCAGTAAAATAGTTCTCTTAGTAACAACCCCTAAGGGGTTAACCACTGCTAGAGGGAGACCGAAGCCTCCATCTCCAGCCCTGATTCACCAGGTAGTTAACGAGCTAAACCTTGCCCTGCCAGGAATCAGGCCATAATGAGAAAGTTTGTTCAGAACAGCAACAAAAAGGTAAGAATTTGCAACAAAATGACAATAATATTCTGCAATGTACACAAACCAAGGGAATTGTAGCCATCATAAACATGCTTCTCCCCCCTTTTTAACCACTTAACGACCGCCCACCGCCGATTTACGTCGGCAGAATGGCACGGACAGGCAGAATCACGTAGATCTACGTGATCGCCTTTGTGCAGTTGGGGGGTCCATCCGGACCCCCCTTCACTGCAGTGAGCGGCCGTTAAGTGTTCGGGAGCGATCAGGCATGAGGGGGCGGCCGCTCGATTCCGCCCCCCCCCCCTCGCGATCGCTCCCGGCCAATGAAAATGCTTCCTCCGCCATGTGATGTAAACACAGGCTGGAGGAAGTGATGTCATCTCCCTCGCCGCGGTCTTTTCGTTCCCGGCGCCGAGGAGAGAAGACAGAGGTTAGTGCTCCAACAGTCCACTGACACGTAGGTACACATAGGCACACAAATCACCCCCCAGTCACCCCCAGATCACCCCCCAGGTCACCCCAAAGCCCCCAATCACAGTGTCACTGATTGCAGTGATCATTTATTTTACTGATCACTGCATTTAGTGTCATCTGTGATTGTAAAAAGTTGCAGGGCAGTTAGGATTAGGCCCCTTTAGGTCCAGGGTAGCCCCCTAACCCCCCCTAATAAAGGTTTAACCCCTTGATCACCCCCCAGGTAACCCTTTCACCCCCTAACTTCAGCGTCACTAAGCGATTGTTTTTCCGATCGCTGTATTCGTGTCGCTGGTGTTTTAGATAGGCAGTTATTTTTTTTTAGGTTCGCCGCAGGTTTTTATTAGTGTCAGGTACCCCCATATATTATTTTAACCCCCTGATTGCCCCTAGAGTTAACCCTTTCACCAGTGATCGCCGTATAAGCGTCACTGGTGTCACTGGTTAGCCAGTAAGTTATTTAGGTTACCCGTCAGGTTTTTATATAGCGTCGGGTACCCCCATATTTAACCTAATAAAGGTTTTAACCCCCTGATTGCCCCTAGTTAACCCTTTCACCAGTGATCACCATATAAAGGTTACGGGTGACGCTGGTTGATTAGTTTGCTTTTTATAGTATCAGGGCACCCGCCGTATATAACCCAATAAAGGTTTAACCCCCCTGATCGCCCGGCGGGTGAGATCAATTAGGTTTTAGCGCCAGAGAGGGTCTGCGTCGCCCCAGGCAGTGTTAGGTTAGTGCCAGTAACGCTAACACCCACGCGCAAAGCATACACCTCCCTTAGTGGTATAGTATCTGATCAGATCTATACTAGCATCCCCAGCGGTTTAGGGTTCCCAAAAACGCAGTGTTAGCGGGATCAGCCCAGATACCTGCTAGCGCCTGCGTTTAGCCCCTCCGCCCAGCCCAGCCCAGCCCACCCAAGTGCAGTATCGATCGATCACTGTCACTTACCAAACACAACACACATAACTGCAGCGTTCGCAGAGACAGGCCTGATCCCTGCGATCGCTAACAGTTTTTTTGTAGCGTTTGATATATTTGCTGACGACAGTCAGGTGCTTTTTTTCCTGTGAATCTTACTAGTGTACCCCTAAATTTAGAGCCCAAAATGGCAAGTCGAAGGTACACTAGTAAAGAGGCCTACGAGATTCAGAGCATGACTGACAGATACGTGACCTCCTCTTCACTATCTGATTCAAGCTCAGAATATCTTCCCGTAGAAGACAGTGACGTCAGCGGCCCCACATCAGATAGCTCTGACGACGAAGGTGAGGTCCCTGCTAAGGTCAGGCGTACCCGATCCCGATCTTCTGAGGTTGTTGAGGAGCAAGAACCGCAGGTCTCTCGTATCATGGAGCAGAGTAGTACTAGCGCCGCTATTCCTTCTGGTGAACTGGCAAGCACCAGCGGCCTAGTACAGCCTGGGCGTACATCCAGCACTGTAGTATCAAGTGGTGACGTGGCGAGTCCCATAAGTGCAGTTCAAGCTGGCGAGGTGGCAAGCACAAGTAGTGTCCCGCTGCCACCAAGAAGACAAAGGCAGGCCCGTCGTGCCCATACTGCCCTTCCTGCAGAATTCGCCTATCCTGATTGGGTCCCCACCACTTCTGCAGAACCCGTACTTCCCCCATTCACTGCCCAACCCGGTATTCAGGTGGAAACAGCTGATTTTATGCCAATTGATTTTTATTCGCTGTTTTTCACGGAAGATCTCTATAGATCTATTGTGGACCAGAGTAATTTATATGCTGGTCAATTTATCGCCGCTAACCCCCAGTTGCCTAAAATTGCCACAAATTGGAAACCAATTACGGTTTCCGAATTTAAGACCTTTCTGGGCCTTTCCCTCAACATGGGCACACATAAATTTCCGTCATTGCGTGCTTATTGGTCCACGCACCCAATTGACCACATGCCCGTGTTCTCTGCCTCCATGTCCAGGGCACGATACGAGCAGATTTTGCGGTTCATGCACTTCAACGACAATGAACTTTGTCGTCCACGTGGGGACCCTGAATACGACCGGCTCTATAAAATTCGGCCCCTCATAAACCACTTCAACGAACGTTTTGCAGCCTTGTTTACTCCCGATCAAGTTGTCTGCGTTGATGAGTCCCTGATTAAATTTTCTGGCTGCTTGTCTTTCAAGCAGTACCTTCCCAGCAAGCGTGCCAGATACGGGGTCAAGCTCTACAAGTTCTGTGACAGGGCAACAGGCTATGTATGGAGCTTTATGGTTTATGAGGGAAAAGATAGTCAGGTTGAGTCGGTCAACTGCCCGGATTACATAGGGAGCGCTGGCAAGATAGTGTGGAACTTGGTGTCACCCTTATTCGGAAAGGGGTACCACTTGTATGTGGACAATTATTACACGAGCGTGCCACTGTTTAGTCACTTGTTTGATCATAAGATTGGAGCATGTGGCACCGTGCGACCTAATCGCCGGGGCTTTCCCCAGCGGCTTGTAGATGCCCGTCTTAGGCTGGGGGAGAGAGCCTGCTTGAAGTGTAATAACTTGCTCGCTATGAAGTGGAGGGACAATAAGAATGTTTTCCTTCTTACCTCCCTTCATGCAGACACGACAGTCCAAATTCGTACGGCGACTGGTGTTGTGGAGAAACCCCTCTGTGTCCACGAATATAACCAAAATATGGGAGGGGTGGACCTCAACGACCAGTTGATGGCGCCGTATCTAATTGACCGTAAGGCGAGACGCTGGTACAAAAAAGTGTCTCTATCATTATTCCAATTGGCTTTGCTGAACGCTCATGTGCTATACAGAGCTTCAGGCGGGACGTTATCTCTTCTAAAATTCCAGAATGAGATAGTCACAGAACTCCTGTATCCAGGCGGTTCTGCACCTCACCATCCCCAACCAAATGCAGTAAGCCGGCTGCATGAGAGGCATTATTCGTATGTCCTCCCGAGTACCCCTACCCAAAGCCACCCCCAAAAAAGATGTCGTGTCTGTAGCAAGCGCGGATTTAGGCGTGACACCCGTAGTTTTTGTCCACTCTGTCCTGACAAGCCTGGTCTTTGCCAAGGTGAATGTTTTGAACGCTACCACTCAAAAGTGAAGTTTTAGCGTAGGGTACAGCATTTCACAGACTAGGACACACTTACACAGGGTCTCCCAAGATGCCATTACATTTTGAGAGACCCGAACCATTACAGTTGTAAAGTTACAAAAAAAAGTGTAAAAAAGAAAAAAAAAAACGTAAAAAACAAAACACAAAAAAAATATAAAATAAAAAAAACAAAAATAGTTGTCGTTTTATTGTTCTCTCTCTCTCTCTATTTTCACTCTATTGTTCTGCTCTTTTTTACTGTATTCTATTCTGCAATGTTTTATCATGCTTGCTTTTCAGGTATGTAATTTTTCGTTTTCAGGTGCGCCATTCAACTGCAGCGCGGAATTATTTATCTTGACAGCAACAGCGTTTGCTCCCACGATACATAAAGCCGTGACTCCAGTGCTGTAGGAGGTGATTTCACCACCACAGTTAAAAAAAAGAGCATATATGCCGAAGCATGGGGGCAGCAGGGGCGGAGGAGCGATTTTGCTCCTAATGCCGCGTACATACGGTCGAAATTCCGACGGAGGCCTGCCCGTGGAAAATTCCGACCGTGTGTACGCGGCATAACTTTTTTGCGGGAGGATGCCCCCATGCTTCGGCATATATATATTTTAGGCACAGGTTGCGTTAAAACATTTTTTTATTTTTTACTAGGTTTTGTTTTGGTATTTGCTTTGCAGGTATGGCATGGTAAGGTCTTCCTGTTGTACTGTAATGTTACTTTGTTTTAATGTTAACCACCATTTGCTTAGCAGGTACGCCATTCAGTTGCAGCGCGGATCTATTTATCTTGACAGCAACAGCGTTTGCTCCCACGATACATAAAGCCGTGACTCCAACGCTGTAGGAGGTGATTTCACCACCACAGTTAAAAAAAAAAGCATATATGCCGAAGCATGGGGGCAGCAGGGGCGGAGGAGCGATTTTGCTCCTAATGCCGCGTACATACGGTCGAAATTCCGACGGAGGCCTGCCCGTGGAAAATTCCGACCGTGTGTACGCGGCATAACTTTTTTGCGGGAGGATGCCCCCATGCTTCGGCATATATATATTTTAGGCACAGGTTGCGTTAAAACATTTTTTTATTTTTTACTAGGTTTTGTTTTGGTATTTGCTTTGCAGGTATGGCATGGTAAGGTCTTCCTGTTGTACTGTAATGTTACTTTGTTTTAATGTTAACCACCATTTGCTTAGCAGGTACGCCATTCAGTTGCAGCGCGGATCTATTTATCTTGACAGCAACAGCGTTTGCTCCCACGATACATAAAGCCGTGACTCCAACGCTGTAGGAGGTGATTTCACCACCACAGTTAAAAAAAAGAGCATATATGCCGAAGCATGGGGGCAGCAGGGGCGGAGGAGCGATTTTGCTCCTAATGCCGCGTAAATACGGTCGAAATTCCAACGGAGGCTTGCCCGTGGAAAAGTCCGACCGTGTGTACGCGGCATAACCTTTTATGCCGCGTACATACGGTCGAAATTCTGACTAAGGCTTGACCGTGTGTACGCGGCATAACTTTTTTGCGGGAGGATGCCCCCATGCTTCGGCATATATGCCCATCATTAGAAGTGGGTGGATGAAGGGAGGTATTCTAATGGTGGGCATACCCACCAATCAATTTCTTTTTTTCGTTCAGCCAATAGGCTGTATGAAAAAAAAGATTACAATACATGTCCAACAAGGACCAGCAACGTACTGGTATGTTGCTGGACTTTGAATGTTTATACCAGAATGATGCCTGCGGGTTTAGGTATCATCTTGGTATCATTCTTTTCAGCCAGCAGCCGGCTTTCATGTAAAAGCAATTCTAGCAGATAATTAGCCTCTAGACTGCTTTTACAAGCAGTGGGAGGGAATGTCCCCCCCCCCCCCGGATATAAAAAGCGCCATTGGGAAATTGGGAAAGCATTTTATCACACCGATCTTGGTGTGGTCAGATGCTTTGAGGGCAGAGGAAAGATCTAGGGTCTAACCCCCCAATTTTTTTCAAAAAAAGAGTACCTGTCACTACTTATTGCTATCATAGGGGATATTTACATTCCCTGAGATAACGATAAAAATGGTAAAAAAATAAAATATGGAAGGCACAGTTTAAAAATAAAATAAAAAAGCCAAATAAATAATAAAAAAAAAAAAAAAAGCACCGCTGTCCCCCCCTGCTCTTGCGCAAAGGCGAACGCAAGCGTCGGTCTAGCGTCATATGTAAACAGCAATTGCATCATGCATGTGAGGTATCACCGCGAAGGTCAGATCGAGGGCAGTCATTTTAGCAGTAGACCTCCTCTGTAAATCTAACGTGGTAACCTGTAAAGGCTTTTAAATGCTTTTAAAAATGAATGTAGTTTGTCGCCGCTGCGCGTTTGTGCACAATTTTAAAGCATGTCGTGTTTGGTATCCATGTACTCGGCCTATGATCATCTTTTTTATTTCATCAAACATTTGGGCAATATAGTGTTTTTTAGTGCATTAAAAATAAAAAAAGTGTGTTTTACCCCCAAAAAATGCGTTTGAAAAATCGCTGCGCAAATACTGTGTGGAAAAAAAAATGCAACACCCACTATTTTAATCTGTAGGGCCTTTGCTTTAAAAAAATATATAATGTTTGGGGGTTCAACATAATTTTCTTGCAAAAAAAAAAATTTTTTGCATGTAAACAAAAAGTGTCAGAAAGGGCTTTGTCTTCAAGTGGTTAGAAGAGTGGATGATGTGTGACATAAGCTTCCTAATGTTGTGCATAAAATGCCAGGACAGCTCAAAACCCCCCCAAATGACCCCATTTTGTAAAGTAGACACCTCAAGCTATTTGCTGAGAGGCATGTTGAGCCCATTGAATATTTTTTTTGTCCCAAGTGATTGAATAATGACCAAAAAAAAATAAAAATGTACAAAAAGTTGACACTAAATTATATATTGCTCAAACATGCCATGGGCATATGTGGAATTACACCCCAAAATACATTCTGTTGCTTCTCCTGAGTATGGGGATACCACATGTGTGGGACTTTTTGGGAGCCTAGTCGCGTACGGGACCCCAAAAACCAATCACCGCCTTCAGGATTTCTATGGGTGTAAATTTTTGATTTCACTCCTCACTGCCTATCACAGTTTCGGAGGCCATGGAATGCCCAGATGGCACAAAACCCCCCCAAATGACCCCATTTTGGAAAGTAGACACCCCAAGCTATTTGCTGAGAGGTATGTTGAGTATTTTGCAGATCTCGCTTTTTGTCACAAAGTTTTGAAAATGTAAAAAAAGAAAAAAAAAAAGAAAAAAAAATGTCTTTCTTAATTTTCAAAAACAAATGAGAGCTGTAAAATACTCACCATGCCTCTCAGCAAATAGCTTGGGGTGTCTACTTTCCAAAATGGGGTCATTTGTGGGGGTTTTGGGCTATTTTGACATTTTATGGCCTTCAAAACTGTGATAGGTAGTGAGGAGTGAAATCAAAAATTTATGCCCTTAGAAACCTTGAAGGCGGTGCTTGGTTTTTGGGGTCCCGTACGCGGCTAGGCTCCCAAAAAGTCCCACACATGTGGTATCCCCATACTCAGGAGAAGCAGCAGAATGTATTTTGGGGTGTAATTTCACATATAACCATGGCATGTGTGAGCAATATATCATTTAGTGACAACTTTTTGTACATTTTTTTTTTTTTTCTTTTTGTCATTATTCAATCATTTGGGACAAAAAAAAAAATATTCAATGGGCTCAACATGCCTCTCAGCAAATAGCTTGGGGTGTCTACTTTCCAAAATGGGGTCATTTGGGGGGGTTTTGTGCCATCTTGGCATTTTATGGCCTTCAAAACTGTGATAGGTAGTGAGGAGTGAAATCAAAAATTTATGCCCTTAGAAACCTTGAAGGCGGTGCTTGGTTTTTGGGGTCCCGTACGCGGCTAGGCTCCCAAAAAGTCCCACACATGTGGTATCCCCGTACTCAGGAGAAGCAGCAGAATGTATTTTGGGGTGTAATTTCACATATGCCCATGGCATGTGTGAGCAATATATCATTTAGTGACAACTTTGTGCAAAAAAAAAAAAAGTTTGTCATATTCCCGCAACTTGTGGCAAAATATAAAATATTCCATGGACTGAACATGCCTCTCAGTAAATAGCTTGGGGTGTCTACTTTCCAAAATGGGGTCATTTGGGGGGGGTTTGTGCTATTTTGGCATTTTATGGCCTTCGAAACTGTGATAGGTAGTGAGGAGTGAAATCAAAAATTTGCGCCCTTAGAAATCCTGAAGGCGGTGCTTGGTTTCCGGGGTCCCGTACGTGGCTAGGCTCCTAAAAAGTCCCACACATGTGGTATCCCCGTACTCAGGAGAAGCAGCAGAATGTATTTTGGGGTGCAATTCCACATATAACCATGGCATGTGTGAGCAATATATCATTTAGTGACAACTTTTTGTAATTTTTAATTTTTTTTTTGTCATTATTCAATCACTTGGGACAAAAAAAAAAATATTCAATGGGCTCAACATGCCTCTCAGCAATTTCCTTGGGGTGTCTACTTTCCAAAATGGGGTCATTTGGGGGGGTTTTGTACTGCCCTGCCATTTTAGCACCTCAAGAAATGAGATAGGCAGTCATAAATTTAAAGCTGTGTAAATTTCAGAAAATGTACCCTAGTTTGTAAACGCTATAACTTTTGCGCAAACCAATAAATATACGCTTATTGACATTTTTTTTACTAAAGACATGTGGCTGAATACATTTTGGCCTAAATGTATGACTAAAATTGAGTTTATTCGATTTTTCTTATAACAAAAAGTAGAAAATATCATTTTTTTTCAAAATTTTCGGTCTTTTTCTGTTTATATCGCAAAAAATAAAAATCGCAGAGGCAATCAAATACCATTAAAAGAAAGCTCTATTTGTGGGAAGAAAAGGACGCAAATTTCATTTGGGTACAACATTGCATGTCCGCACAATTTACAGTTAAAGCAGCGCAGTGCCGAATCCCAAAAACAGGCCTGGTCCTAATGGCCCGAAATGGTCCGGGGCTTAAGTGGTTAAAGCAAACATGAGAAGCCATCAACAGGTTATTGCCATGTGTGAACAGGCAAAGTGTTACTTTGTGTACCTGTTATCAGGGCCGCCATCAGGAATTTTGGGGCTTCAGGCATGGGCCCCTTGGAGCAGAGGAGAACCGGGCGGGGGTAATGCTGCCGCCGCCACGAATTGAGAATAGGAGGGGGGTGCTGTCGCCGTGATGAACAGAAAAAAAAGGGGGGTTGCCTTTCGGGGCCCTGGGGACCCCTGGGCCCCTTACAAAATAAGAAATTAAGAAAATAATAATAATAATTTTATGAAAAAAAAGGGGGGGTTGCCAACCGGGGCCCTGGGGACCTCTGGGCCCCTTACAAAAAAAAGAAAAAGAAAAAAAAGAAAGGGGACAAAAAAAAAATATAAAAAAAATTCATAAAAAAAAAAAAAAAAAAGGGGGGTTGCAATCCGGGGCCCTGGGGACCTCTGGGCCCCTTACAAAAAAAAGAAAAATTAAAAAAAAAGAAAGAAAAAAAGAAATTTTTAATAAAAAATAAATAAAATAAAAAAAGGGGGGTTGCAATCCGGGGCCCTGGGGACATATGGGCCGCTTACAAAAAAAAAAAATTAAAAAAAGAAAGGGGAAAAAAAGAAATTTTTAATAAAAAAAAAGGGGGGTTGCAATCCGTGGCCCTGGGGACCTCTGGGCCCCTTACAAAAAAAAGGGGGGGTTGCCATCTGGGCCCCTTTTACAGGTGTACTGCCTGTACCCCCCTGATGGCGGCCCTGCCTGTTATGCAGAGAACTGCCTGTGGAGGAGCTCCGGCTATACATAGAGGCTGCAGGGAGAAAGGCACAACAATACCCAGCAATGCAGCATTCGTTTGAATACAAAGCATTTTACAAATTTAGCTCACCCAACTTCCGTCATACGACCGGCACAGCACGGTGCGCGTGCATGGGGGAGACTCTGCCAACACCGCTGCCCACTTTATTTGGACCCAGCGGACCCCAGACAAGGCTGTTAGCCATGATAAAAGCCGCCCCGAGGACCAGAAGCGGGGCTCCCTGGATTATGGGTCATTTAGACGAGACACCAGGGACTGCGTCCAGCTTAATCCACACGTATGGATGGACGGCCAGGTAGAGGAGCACACCTACGTCCTGCGCATAGGAGGAAAAAAGAAGAACCCCGAGGCTGTAGGTGGGCTCAAATTTATATAAGTTAAGTCCTGGAGGCATGGGGGGGCGGAGCCTATACCCAGCTGTGCTGACATGGAGCTGTCAGGAAATATTCTATTATAGGAAGTGTTGTGATAAAAAAAATTGGACAAATTACGGTTTAGTCTTTTTGATGTACCTTTCCAAATGTTGTTGTTTATTTTTTTGGCTAATATATGATTTTAAATGGAAATGATACAATGTTTACGTGACAAAGACTGACCTTGCATCCCCACCCACAACCCATCCCTACAACCTAAAGCCCCACCTAACCCTAAACCCCACCCCTGCAGTTCCACCCTAACCCTAACTTCCACCATTGCAACTCCACCCCGCACTACAATGGTCCCTACAGCCCCACCCGCACTACAATGGTTCCTAGAGCCCCACCCCAACTACAGTCGTCCCTACAGCCCCAAGCTAACTACAGTGGTTCCTACAGCCCCACCCTAACTACAGTGGTTCCTAGAGCCCCACCCTAACTACAATGTTTCCTACAGCCCCACCCTAACTACAATGTTTCCTACAGCCCCACCCTAACTACAGTGGTTCCTAGAGCCCCACCCTAACTACAATGTTTCCTACAGCCCCACCCTAACTACAATGTTTCCTACAGCCCCACCCTAACTACAGTGGTTCCTAGAGCCCCACCCTAACTACAATGTTTCCTACAGCCCCACCCTAACTACAATGTTTCCTACAGCCCCACCCTAACTACAGTGGTTCCTAGAGCCCCACCCTAACTACAATGTTTCCTACAGCCCCACCCTAACTACAATGTTTCCTACAGCCCCACCCTAACTACAGTGGTTCCTAGAGCCCCACCCTCACTACAATGGTTCCTAGAGCCCCTACCTAACTACAATGTTCCTACAGCCCCTACCTAAATTACAGTGGCTCCTACAGCCCCACCCCAACTACAGTGGCTCCTACAGCCCGCCCTCACTACAGTGGTTCCTAGAGCCCCACCCTCACTACAATGGTTCCTACAGCCCCTACCTAATTACAGTGGCTCCTACAGCCCCACCCCAACTACAATGGTTCCTACAGCCCCACCCTAACTACAATGGTTCCTAGAGCCCCACCCTAACTACAGTGGTTCCTAGAGCCCCACCCTAACTACAATGGTTCCTACAGCCCCACCCTAACTACAATGGTTCCTACAGCCCCACCCTAACTACAATGGTTCCTACAGCCCCACCCTAACTACAATGGTTCCTACAGCCCCACCCTAACTACAATGGTTCCTACAGCCCCACCCTAACTACAATGGTTCCTACAGCCCCACCCTAACTACAATGGTTCCTACAGCCCCACCCTAACTACAATGGTTCCTACAGCCCCACCCTAACTACAATGGTTCCTACAGCCCCACCCTAACTACAGTGGTTCCTAGAGCCCCACCCTCACTATGGTTCCTACAGCCCCTACCTAATTACAGTGGCTCCTACAGCCCCACCCCAACTACAGTGGCTCCTACAGCCCGCCCTCACTACAGTGGTTCCTACAGCTCCACCCTAACTACAATGGTTCCTACAGCCCCACCCTAACTATGTTTCCTACAGCCCCACCCTAACTACAATGTTTCCTACAGCCCCACCCTAACTACAATGTTTCCTACACCCCACCCTAACTACAATGTTTCTACAGACCACCCTAACTACAATGTTCCTACAGCCCCGCCCTCACTACAATGGTTCCTACAGCCCCACCCTAACTACAATGGTTCCTACAGCTCCACCCTTACTACAATGGTTCCTACAGCCCCACCCTAACTACAATGGTTCCTACAGCCCCACCCTAACTACAATGTTTCCTACACCCCACCCTAGCTACAATGTTTCTACAGCCCACCCTAACTACAATGTTTCTACAGCCCCACCCTAACTACAATGTTTCTACAGCCCACCCTAACTACAATGTTCCTACAGCCCCGCCCTCACTACAATGGTTCCTACAGCCCCGCCCTCACTACAATGGTTCCTACAGCCCCACCCTTACTACAATGGTTCCTACAGCTCCACCCTTACTACAATGGTTCCTACAGCCCCACCCTAACTACAATGGTTCCTACAGCCCCACCCTAACTACAATGTTTCCTACACCCCACCCTAACTACAATGTTTCTACAGCCCACCCTAACTACAATGTTTCTACAGCCCCTACCTAATTACAGTGGCTCCTACAGCCCCACCCCAACTACAGTGGCTCCTACAGCCTGCCCTCACTACAATGTTTCCTACAGCCCCACCCTAACTACAATGTTTCCTACAGCCCCACCCTAACTACAATGTTTCCTACAGCCCCACCCTAACTACAATGTTTCCTACAGCCCCACCCTAACTACAATGTTTCCTACAGCCCCACCCTAACTACAATGTTTCCTACAGCCCACCCTAACTACAATGTTTCCTACAGCCCCACCCCAACTACAGTGGCTCCTACAGCCCCACCCCAACTACAGTGGCTCCTACAGCCCGCCCTCACTACAGTGGCTCCTACAGCCCCACCCTAACTACAGTGGTTCCTACAGCCCCACCCTAACTACAATGGTTCCTACAGCCCCACCCTAACTACAATGTTTCCTACAGCCCCACCCTAACTACAATGTTTCCTACAGCCCCACCCTAACTACAATGTTTCCTACAGCCCCACCCTAACTACAATGTTTCCTACAGCCCCACCCTAACTACAATGTTTCCTACAGCCCCACCCTAACTACAATGTTTCCTACAGCCCCACCCTAACTACAATGTTTCCTACAGCCCACCCTAACTACAATGTTTCCTACAGCCCCACCCTAACTACAGTGGCTCCTACAGCCCCACCCCAACTACAGTGGCTCCTACAGCCCGCCCTCACTACAGTGGCTCCTACAGCCCCACCCTAACTACAGTGGTTCCTACAGCCCCACCCTAACTACAATGGTTCCTACAGCCCCTACCTAACTACAATGTTTCTACAGCCCACCCTAACTACAATGTTTCTACAGCCCACCCTAACTATGTTTCTACAGCCCCACCCTAACTACAATGTTTCTACAGCCCACCCTAACTACAATGTTCCTACAGCCCCACCCTAACTACAATGTTTCTACAGCCCACCCTAACTACAATGTTTCCTACAGCCCACCCTAACTACAATGTTTCTACAGCCCACCCTAACTATGTTTCTACAGCCCCACCCTAACTACAATGTTTCTACAGCCCACCCTAACTACAATGTTCCTACAGCCCCACCCTAACTACAATGTTTCCTACAGCCCACCCTAACTACAATGTTTCCTACAGCCCACCCTAACTACAATGTTTCCTACAGCCCCACCCCAACTACAGTGGCTCCTACAGCCCCACCCCAACTACAGTGGCTCCTACAGCCCGCCCTCACTACAGTGGCTCCTACAGCCCCACCCTAACTACAGTGGTTCCTACAGCCCCACCCTAACTACAATGGTTCCTACAGCCCCTACCTAACTACAATGTTTCTACAGCCCACCCTAACTACAATGTTTCTACAGCCCACCCTAACTATGTTTCTACAGCCCCACCCTAACTACAATGTTTCTACAGCCCACCCTAACTACAATGTTCCTACAGCCCCACCCTAACTACAATGTTTCTACAGCCCACCCTAACTACAATGTTCCTACAGCCCCACCCTAACTACAATGTTTCCTACAGCCCCACCCTAACTACAATGTTTCCTACAGCCCCACCCTAACTACAATGTTTCCTACAGCCCCACCCTAACTACAATGTTTCCTACAGCCCCACCCTAACTACAATGTTTCCTACAGCCCCACCCTAACTACAATGTTTCCTACAGCCCCACCCTAACTACAATGTTTCCTACAGCCCCACCCTAACTACAATGTTTCCTACAGCCCCACCCTAACTACAATGTTTCCTACAGCCCCACCCTAACTACAATGTTTCCTACAGCCCCACCCTAACTACAATGTTTCCTACAGCCCCATCCTAACTACAATGTTTCCTACAGCCCCACCCTAACTACAATGTTTCCTACAGCCCCACCCTAACTACAATGTTTCCTACAGCCCCACCCTAACTACAATGTTTCCTACAGCCCCACCCTAACTACAATGTTTCCTACAGCCCCACCCTAACTACAATGTTTCCTACAGCCCCACCCTAACTACAATGTTTCCTACAGCCCCACCCTAACTACAATGTTTCCTACAGCCCCTACCTAACTACAATGTTCCTACAGCCCCACCCTAACTACAATGTTTCCTACAGCCCCACCCTAACTACAATGTTTCCTACAGCCCCACCCTAACTACAATGTTTCCTACAGCCCCACCCTAACTACAATGTTTCCTACAGCCCCACCCTAACTACAATGTTTCCTACAGCCCCACCCTAACTACAATGTTTCCTACAGCCCCACCCTAACTACAATGTTTCCTACAGCCCCACCCTAACTACAATGTTTCCTACATCCCACCCTAACTACAATGTTTCCTACATCCCACCCTAACTACAATGTTTCCTACATCCCACCCTAACTACAATGTTTCCTCAGCCCACCCTAACTACAATGTTTCTACAGCCCACCCTAACTACAATGTTTCTACAGCCCACCCTAACTACAATGTTCCTACAGCCCCACCCTAACTACAATGTTTCCTACAGCCCCACCCTAACTACAATGTTTCCTACAGCCCCACCCTAACTACAATGTTTCCTACAGCCCCACCCTAACTACAATGTTTCCTACAGCCCCACCCTAACTACAATGGTTCCTAGAGCCCCACCCTAACTATAATGGTTCCTACACCCCACCCTAACTACAATGTTCCTACAGCCCCAACCTAACTACAATGGTTCACTTCCTACACCCCACCCTAACTACAGTGGTTCCTACAGTCCCACCCTAACTACTCCCACAGCTCTGCTCTCTGCACAGGCTATGTACAGCACAGTGATGATGTCACTGCTACTTGAATGTGGTATAGTTTTCCAATTGAGGTATTTCAGAAAACTGTACCACATTTTGACCACTAGATGGAGGTGACATTCATCTTGCGCACCTACTTCTGCCCTTTTGGGCAGTGAGTGTTTTATAAATTGTTTTGCAAGTGCGCATGCATACACTATTTTTATAGGGTAACTAAAGGTTTGGTTTAAAAAAAAATAAAACATGTCATACTTGCCTCCTCTGTGCTGTTGGTTTTGCACAGAGTGGCCCCGATCCTCCTCTTCTGGGGTCCCTCAGCGGTGCTCCTGGCTCCTCCTCTTCTCGAGTGCCCCGTTGGAGAAGCGCTCTATCTCGGGGCAATCATGCGGACGCGCTCCCTGTGTCCTGCTGCTGCATCCATTGACACAGACAACAGGACTCATCCCCGCCCCCCAGGTCCTGTGTCATTGGATTTCATTGACAGCAGCGGGAGCCAATGGCTGCACTGCTATCAATCTATCCAATCAGGACCCGAGACAACGGCTGGAGCGAGTGTGCTTGTCTCCGTTGCGGGAAAGACCGGGTTCAGGTAAGTAAAAGGGGGGGCTCTGGGGGGCTGCTGCATCACAGGAGGTTTTTCACCTTCATGCATAGAATGCAAACCTTGAGGGGTTACAACCCCTTTAACCACTTAAGCCCCGGACCAATACGCAGCATAAGGACCAGGCCCCTTTTTGCGATTCGGCATTGCGTCGCTTAAACTGACAATTGTGCGGTCGTGCGACGTGGCTCCCAAACAAAATTGGCGTACTTTTTTCCCCACAAACAGAGCTTTCTTTTGGTGGTATTTGATCCCCTCTGCGGTTTTTATTTTTTGCGCTATAAACAAAAATAGAGCGACAATTTTGAAAAAAATGCAATATTTTTTACTTTTTGCTATAATAAATATCCCCAAAAGATATATAAAAAAAACATTTTTTTCCTCAGTTTAGGCCGATACGTATTCTTCTACATATTTTTGGTAAAAAAAAATCGAAATCAGCGTTTATTGATTGATTTGCGCAAAAGTTATAGCGTTTACAAAATAGGGGATAGTTTTATGGCATTTTTGTAAATTTTTTCTTTTTTCACTAGTAATGGCGGCGATCAGCGTGTGTTTTTTTTATTTTTTTATTTTTTTGTGACTGCGACATTATGGCGGACACTTTTGACACTATTTTGGGACCATTGTCCTTTTTACAGCGACCAGTGCTATAAAAATGCACTGGTTACTGTAAAAATGACACTGGCAGTGAAGGGGTTAACCAGGAGGGGGCACTGTAGGGGTTAAGTGTGCCCTGATTTTGTGTTTCTTACTGTGGGGGGGCGTGGCTTAGCGCGTGGCGTCACTGATCGTCGTTCCCTATGACAAGGAACAGACGATCAGTGACACTGCTCACTAGGAAGCACGGGGAGAGGTTTGTTTACACTTACCTCTCCCCGTTCTTCCTCTCTGTGACCCGATCGCGGGACACCAGTGGCGATCGGGTCCACTGTTCCCGCGGGGACGGTCACGGAGAAGAGGATCGGGTCGTTCGCGCACCGCCGGCGGCCCACGGCTGGGCTCTTAAAGGAGACATACCAGTACACCCATGTGCCATTCTGCCTACGTACATCAGCGTGCGGCGGTCCTTAAGCAGTTAGACCCCTTTCACACTGAGGCGCTTTGCAGGCGCTATTGCGCTAAAAATAGCGCCTGCAATGCGCCCCAGAAAAGCCGCTCAATTGTATCCAATGTGAAAGCCCTCGGGCTTTCACACTGGAGCATTGCGCTTGCAGGAGGGTCAAAAAACTCCTGCAAGCCGCATCTTTGAGGCGCAATAGGAGCGGTAAAAATACCGCTCCTATAGCGCCCCTGCCCATTGAAATCAATGGGGTAGCTCCTCCAAAACGCCGCAAAGAGGCGTTATTGCGGGCGTTTTTAACTTATTTTCGGCCGCTAGCGGGCGTTAAAGTCCCCCCCGCTAGCGCCCGCAAATCGCGGCAAAAAATACGGTATAGCGGCGCTAAAAATAGCGCCGCTATAAAGCCAGCGCATCCAGCGCCTCAATGTGAAAGTAGCCTTAATGTCAGTAACTGAGGCTGCATCATTTCATGATATTATAAGTGTTCAGGTTTGGGTATATCAAACTTTGTTTGGCAGCAGCCACAAGTGTTATCACAGATTCATTACAATAATTTTATACACCATTTTTTAACTCCCAATTTATTTATTTTTATAAAATAATAAAAACTGGAATTTTCAACTTTAAAACTTTGTCACTGGTGACCTCTTGTGGTAAAACATGTAACTGCAGTTGCACCCTTTTATTATATAAATGTTAACCTTCTCATGTCCGCTCTATAGCTGAATGACGGCTACGGCGCGGACCTTAAAGTGGTTTACAAAAGAGATGGGCGCTGATGTCTATGGCGCGTGCGCAGGCGCACTTTAAAAACCTTTTAGAAATGGCGATCGTGCCATTTCTAAAGGAGATCGTCCGGCGCGCCGGAGCCACGATACCCGGAAGGAAGAGGGAGAAAGATGGACGCTTCGTGGAACAGGGGACAGCGGTGACATCGCAGGCTTCAGTTGCAGGTAAGCGACACATAATGGGCTACTATGTGATGCATTGTGCTTTATCTTTGCATGGAAACAAAGAGGAAGTAAAAGCCATCAAGGTTTACTTCCTCTTTAATTGCCGGGAGGTCACCATCATATGATGTCCTCCTGTGCATGAGCTGTCTGTGCGCCTCCTGCAGGGGGCGCGCGTGGCACGCTCTGTGATCACCGAGTCAATGAGACTCACCTGATCACAGATTGGAGTAAGGGGCCATTTTCCCTCCCCGGTGTCATGTGACTCGTTAGTGTTACAAGGTCTCAGGTGTGAATGGGGAGCAGGTGTGGTAAATTTGGTGATATCGCTCTCACTCTCTCATACTGGTCACTGGAAGTTCAACATGGAACCTCATGGCAAAGAACTCTCTGAGGATCTGAAATAAAGAATTGTTGCTCTACATAAAGATGGCCGAGGCTATAAGAAGATTGCCAAGACCCTGAAACTGATCTGCAGCACGGTGGCCAAGACCATCCAGCGGTATAACAGGACAGGTTCCCCTCAGAACAGGCCTCGCCATGGTCCACCAAAGAAGTTGAGGTCACGTGCTCAGCGTCATATCCAGAGGTTGTCTTTGGGAAATAGACGTATGAGTGCTGCCAGCATTGCTGCAGAGGGTGAAGGGGTGGGGGAGGGGTCAGCCTGTCAGTGCTCAGACCATACGCCGCACACTGCATCAAATTGGTCTGCATGGCTGTCGTCCCAGAAGGAAGCCTCTTCTAAAGATGATGCACAAGAAAACTCGCAAACAGTTTGCTGAAGACAAGCAGACTAAGGACATGGATTACTGGAACCATGTCCTGTGGTCTGATGAGACCAAGATAAACTTATTTGGTGTCAGGCGTGTGTGGCGGCAACCAGGTGAGGAGGACAAAGACAAGTGTGTCTTCCCTACAGTCAGGCATGGTGGTGGGAGTGTCATGGTCTGGGGCTGCATGAGAGCTGCCGGCACTGGGGGGCTACAGATCATTGATGGAAGCATGAATGCCAACATGTACTGTGACATACTGAAGCAGAGCATGATCCCCTCCCTTCAGAGACTGGGCCGCAGGGCAGTATTCCAACATGATAACCACCCCACACACACCTCCGAGACCACCACTGCCTTGCTAAAGAAGCTGAGGGTAAAGGTGATGGACTGGCCAAGCATGTCTCCAGACCTAAACCCTATTGATCATCTGTGGGGGATCCTCAAACGGAAGGTGGAGGAGTGCAAGGTCTCTAACATCCACCAGCTCTGTGATGTCGTCATGGGGGAGGGGAAGAGGACTCCAGTGACAACCTGTGAAGCTCTGGTGACCTCCATGCCCAAGAGGGTTAAGGCAGTGCTGGAAAATAATGGCGGCCACACAAAATATTGACACTTTGGGCCATAGGCATGCATACCTCCCAACTTTTAAAAGTCCCACCGCGGGACATTCAGATCTCCCCTCTCCCCTGCTAACGAAAGTTGTTGCATAAAAAAATTCGTCCCTGTAAAAAAAGTTGTTGAGCGGGGAGGGGGGGGGGGTGTTTGGTGCGGGACATGTAAAATAAATTTTGTCCCCAAAACAAAAAAGTTGATGAGCGGGGGGGGGGGGGGGCACGGATCGCGGGGGGGGTGCATCCGAGCACTGTTTTGACCACCAATCTGGGGGGGGGGGGCTTGCCTGCTGGTTGCTGTTTCCTCCTCTTCATGCTTCCTGCTGTGCGGGAAAAATGACACTCTCGCGGGACTGCGGGAAGGAGGAGCCTATGCGGGTAAAACACGCAGAATCCGTGCCAGTTGGGAGGTATGGGCGTGCGCAGCCTATTGCATTAGGGTGTGCGCCCCAAAACTCAAACACACATGCGTGTGTATAATTATATATATATATATACTGTATACACACACACTCACATATATGTACATAAAACCACCCATTCATGTGCCTGCCTGACCCAAGTGCCTTCGTTCATCACCTTTTTATTAAAAAAATAATAAATGCATAGATTTTATGCCAGGGAATTTATAAATTTTTTTAAACTGGAGACTGCAAAGTATTGGGCCTGCAATCAGCAGAGTGCGGGGGAAGGGTCAGGCTCCTGCAGACACTGCCTACAGTTCTGTTGCCCGTACCTCTGTATGGCTGTCATTGCAGAGCTGTAGGCAGTGTGAATGAACTACAGGTGCGCTGATCAGTGTGCCGGCTGCAGCGTTGGATGGAACTTGTAGTTTATACATTCACAGATTCCTATGACTTAATGATGAGGCTGTGTGGGTGGGGTGCAGAGGAGGACAGGGGGGCAACTAAAACATGGTGAACCTTGTACACGGGTGTAACATGTACTAAAAGATGAACTCATCCTTTTAGACCTGGTTCACACCTATGCAGGTTGCAGTTGATGCATATTTTAGGTGCATTTTGCAATACACGTTTTTGATCCATTGAAGTCTATGGAACCAAAAAACACAACCTGCTGGTCCCTGGCCCATTTCATAAAATGCACAGATGTGAACTACATCCATAGGAAACCATGTTATATGGACTGCACTGCAGTGCGTTTCTGCAAAACTGAAAATGCACTAAAAAAATGCATAGGTGTGAACCAGGCCTAAAGTTGCTATATGTGCACACAGGTTTTTTGTATAGATCACTAGCTGACAGGTACACAAGCGATGCTGGGACATTCGGTTCTGATGGGGGGACTCCCCACTGTCAGATTACACGGATTAGTGCTGTAGCTGATTGGCTGCAAGCCACTAATTGAACAAGGTTCTGTCTAACAGGGTGGGCTACACCCAAACTGAAATTAAAGGGGTTGTAAAGCTTCAAGTTTTTTCACCTTAATGCATCCTACCCCACCACGGGCTGCATTAGCGTTGGGGTGAGTGCTGCGTTAGCGGTGGGGTGCGGTTGGGGTGAGTGCTGTGTTAGCAGTGGGGTGCGGGCTGCGTTAGTGGTGGGGTGCAGGCTGCGTTAGAGGTGGGGTGTGTGTGCGGTGTGATGCGGGCTGCGTTAGCGGTGGGGTGCAGGCTGCGTTAGCGGTGGAGTGTGTGTGCGGTGGGGTGCGGGCTGTGTTAGCGGTGGGGTGCGGGCTGCGTTAGCGGTGGGGTTGGGTGCGGGCAGCGTTAGCGGTGGGGTGTGGGCTGCTTTAGCGGTGGGGTGCGGGGTGCGTTATCGGTGGGGTGGGGTGCAGGCAGCGTTAGCGGTGGGGTGCGGGCTGCGTTAGCGGTGGGGTGCGGGCTGCGTTAGCAGTGGGGTGCGGGCTGCGTTAGCGGTGGGGTTGGGTGCGGGCAGCGTTAGCGGTGGGGTGTGGGCTGCTTTAGCGGTGGGGTGCGGGGTGCGTTATCGGTGGGGTGGGGTGCAGGCAGCGTTAGCGGTGGGGTGCAGGCTGCGTTAGCGGTGGGCTGCAGTGGGGTGCGTGCAGCTTTAGCGGTGGGGTGCGGGCATCGTTAGCGGTGGGGTGCAGGCAGCGTTAGCGGTGGGGTGCGGGCTGCGTTAGCGGTGGGCTGTGGTGGGGTGCGGGCAGCGTTAGCGGTGGGGTGCGGGCAGCGTTAGTGGTGGGGTGTGGGCTGCTTTAGCAGTGGGGTGTGGGCTGCTTTAGCGGTGGGGTGCGGGGTGCGTTATCGGTGGGGTGGGGTGCGGGCTGTGTTAGCGGTGGGGTGCGTGCAGCTTTAGCGGTGGGGTGCGGGCTGCGTTAGCGGTGGGGTTGGGTGCGGGCAGCGTTAGTGGTGGGGTGTGGGCTGCTTTAGCGGTGGGCTGCGGGCTGCGTTAGCGGTGGGGTGCGGGCTGCGTTAGCGGTGGGCTGCGTGCAGCTTTAGTGGTGGGGTGCGGGCTGCGTTAGTGGTGGGGTGCGGGCTGCGTTAGCGGTGGGGTTGGGTGCGGGCAGCGTTAGTGGTGGGGTGTGGGCTGCTTTAGCGGTGGGGTGTGGGGTGCGTTAGCGGTGGGGTTGGGTGCGGGCAACGTTAGTGGTGGGGTGTGGGCTGCTTTAGCGGTGGGGTGTGGGGTGCGGGGTGCGTTATCGGTGGGGTGCGGGCAGCGTTAGCGGTGGGGTGCCGGCTGCGTTAGCGGTGGGGTGCGTGCAGCTTTAGCGGTGGGGTGCGTTAGCGGTGGGGTGCGGGCTGCGTTAGAAGTAAAGTGCTGCTAGTTTTAGCGGCGCTTTACTGCTGTTTAAGCGGCACTTTTCGGACGCTAGCAGGGCAATTTTAACTCCCACTAGCGGCTGAAGAAAGGGTTAAAACCAGCCGTGTTGCGGCGCTGGCGAAGCACTTTGCAGTCGCTTCGCCAGCGCTGCTCATTCATTCCAATGGGCATGTAGTGGTTTAGGAGCGGTGTATAAAGCGCTACCAAACCACCCCAAAGATGCTGCATGTGGGACCTTTTCTAACGTCCTGCAAGCGCACCACCTGAGTGTGAAAGCACTCAGGCTTCCACTCTGAGAAGGCATTTTTAGGGCACTTTACAGGCGCTATTTTTAGCGCTAAAATGCCTGAAAAATACACCAGTGTGAAAGGGGTCTTAAAGCGGGCTTCCACCCCCGATTTTTTTTTTTTTTTTAAAAGTCAGCAGCTACTAACACTGTAGCTGCTGACTTTTAATAAGGACACCTACCTGTCCTACTCGCCTGCGATGTCGGTCCCGCCACGGCGATCGATCGCTGCTGGCAGGTCCCGGCTCCTCCATCCTGACTAAGGGAAACAGGCAGTGAAGCCTTACGGCTTCACTGCCTGTTTCCTACTGCGCATGCGCGACTCGCACGGCGCTTTGTGAATGGGCGGCTGCCTCCTGGGATTACACACAGTTCCCAGAAGGCAGCGCGCCCCATTCACAAGAAGAGGAAGCGGAAGGACATACACCGAGGCAAAGGAAGAGGCAGATTAGGGAACTTCCGCATAGCAACGGGCATTTCGGGTGAGTATAAAAAAATAAAAAAATTCTATACATTTTTTTTTTCTTTTTTTTTTTTTTATAGGAATTTTAGTGTAAAAAAAAAATTCTGGGTGGACCTCCGCTTTAAGTTACTGGCTGTGGTCACACTCCAGCCTCCCCGTCATACCATACAGGGTTAAAATGGTTGCTTACCCGTAGAATAAAGTGGTTGTAAAGGGTTTACAACCACTTTAACCACTTAAGGACCGCCGAACGCACTTATACGTCGACAAAATGGCACGGCTGGGCAGATGGGCGTACAGGTACGTCCCCTTTAAGATTCGGCATGGTGGGCGCGCACGCGCCCGCCGCGAGCTCCGTGAGTATGTATAACCGCTTAAGGACCGCCGCACATAGATTTACGTCGACAGAATGGCACGGCTGGGCAAATTGGCATACAGGTACGTCCCCTTTAATTTGCCGCCGTGTGGTCTCGCGCCGCCGGCGACCCTATAGTGAGCTCCGTGACCGTGCCCGCGGACTCGATGTTCGCCGGTGTCCCGCGATTGTGTCCCGGGGCTGAAGAACGGGGAGATGTCAGTGTAAATACACCAGTGACAGGTCACTGATCGAATGCTCCCTCTCATCGGGAACAGCGATCAGTAACGTGTCACTCGTAGCCACGCCCCCTACAGTTAGAATCACTCCCTAGGACACACTTAACCCCTTTAGCTCCCCCTACAGGTTAACCCCCTTCACTGCCAGTGTCATTTTTACAGTAATCCGTGCATTTTTTATAGCACTGATCGCTGTAAAAATGACAATGGTCCCAAAAATGTGTCCGATGTGTCCTCCATAATGTCGCAGTCACGATAAAAATCGCAGATCGCCGCCATAACTAGTAAAAAAAAAATATATATAGTTTTATGGCATTTTTATTATCCCCTATTTTGTAGACGCTATAACTTTTGCGCAAACCAATCAATAAACGCTTATTGCGATTTTTTTTTTTTTTTTTTTTTTTTTACCAAAAATATGTAGAAGAATACGTATCGGACAAAACTGAGGAAAACTTTTTTTTTTTTTTTTGATGATATTTATTATAGCAAAAAGTAAAAAATATTGCTTTATTTTTTTCAAAATTGTCACTCGTTTTTTTATTTATAGCGCAAAAAATAAAAAGCCGAGGTGATCAAATACCACAATTTTTTAATAAAAAAAATTTGATTTTTTTCCAAAAAAAAGTGCGCTTCTAAGACCGCTGTGCAAATACGGTGTGACAAAAAGTACTGCAAAGACCGCCATTTTATTCTTCAGGGTGTTAGAAAAAAAAATTATAATGTTTAGGGGTTCTAAGTAATTTTCTAGCAAAAAAAAAAAATATATTTTAAATTGTAAACAACAAATCTCAGAAAGAGGCTCGGGGCTTAAAGCGGAGGTCCGCACAAAAATGAAACCTCCGCTGTCCAGATTCCTCCCCCTCTCCGGTGTCACATTTGGCACCTTTTCAAGACAGGTATTTGCACCCACATCCGGGCATAGACCCCCCGCATTATCTGGGAGACACACGGGTCCCAGAAAACAGCCGGAGACCAGTGGGATTGCGGAGCGCCAGTCGCACATGGGCAGTAGGGAACCAGAAAGTGAAGCCCCAAGGCTTCACTTCCTGATTCCCTTACAGAAGATGGCGGCGGCAGCATCCGAGGATCGAGGGAACGGGTCAGCCTCGGGTGTAGGGTTGCCACCTCATCCCTTTAAACCCAAACACACATTAATTACACGGGTTCTGTGGCTGATTAAGGTGGTAATTAAGTTCCCTTGGTGCCTTATCTGCATTAAATTAGCCTTAGAATCTGTGTAATTCATATGTGTTCGGGTTTAAAGGGATAAGGTGGCAACCCTACTCGGGTGCCGACATCGCGGGCGCGCTGGACTAGACATGTGCAATTAGTTTAGTTTCTAATTCATTTTTCACGAATTTAGAGAAATTCGTTAATTCCGAAATTTACAAATTTTTCAATTTCCGAATTTTCGAATTTCCGAAATTCGGATTTTCGAATTTCCGAAATTCGGAATTTCAGAATTTTGGAAATACGGAATTTCGAAGATTCGAAATTGCAAAATTCGAAAATCTAAATTTCGAAAATGGGAATTTGGAAAGTTGAAATTCCGAATTTTTGGAATTTTTTTTGTTTTTTTGCTTTTTTCGGAAATTCGAAAAATTCGTTTTTTCGAGAATTCGGAATCCCGAATTCCGAATTTTCCCGAAAAAAACAAAAAACTAAAAAAAGAATTTTTCCGAATTTCCAGAAAAAGCAAAAAAACAAAAACGAAAAAAAATTCTCGAAATTTCCGAAAAAAGCAATTTTTCGAATTTCCAGAATTTCGGAAAAAAGCAAAAAAAAAATTCGGCAGTGCACATGTCTACGCTGGACAGGTGAGTGTCCTCATTTTAAGAGTCAGCGGCTGCAGTATTTGTAGCTGCTGACTTTTAAAAAAAAAAAAAATTTGGCGGAACTCCACTTTAAGTGGTTAAAGCAATGCACCAGGATGCCAAGGGACAAAGAGGCCCCTCAATGAGCTTCATTTTTTTTTTTTTTTTTTGTGTTGGAGGGAATTGTATGAAACGAGCTCAGTGCTGCTCCCTAGTGGTGGAGACTGGCACTGCGCTGTGACTAATCCTCCGATGAAAGAGTTAAAGGGATGGGGACACACCTCTCCCTCACTCGCTCAGCCACAATCAGCCTTCAGACTGGAAGGTGAGCTCAGGGAGAGCGGAGAGGAGAGCGCCTGGCGTTGCTCTGGTGGGAAGGTAAGCCAAGTTTTGTATTATTACATGTGTGATGTTTGTGCAATTCAGCGATAAAATCTGGCAGCTCTTGCGACCTGTAAGCGTTCAGATCTGCGCTCGGCTGTGAGGAGAAAAAAAAGAAAGTTTTAGCATCTTTAACACTTTCCCCCCCCCCCCCATTTAGGCTCCTTTCACCTGAAAGTTGGCCAATTTTTGCTGCGACTTGAAGATATACCTGTGTAATATTGAGGTCTATGGACCTTGAGTCGCATCAAAGTCAAACCAAAGTAGTGCAGGGACTGCTTTTGAAGTGGCTGCGACATGAACGGTACTCATTGGAAATCATGGGGTGCGATTTGTCATGCGACTTTGCAGCTCCAAATGGCAGGACAAGTCGCAGGAGTGTGAAAGGGGCCTTAGCACAGTTGTGCAGCGTGGGGGATGGCGCCCGTTGTGTCTGATGTGTATGTTTTTTTGGGGGGGGGGGGCTACATTGCACCGGTGTCTGCAGCACCCGACATTGGCCCTCGAGGGGCTTCTCGGTTTGTTTTTATTGAATAAGAAAGATATTTTTAGCGAGTGTTTGCTCGAGAGGAAGCATGGACAAAGTAACACGTTTGTTTTTGTTTTTTGGGCAAATCACACACTGGGTACAATCTATCAATCTCTCTTATAGATTTAGCAACAATTTTATAGTGCGAGAGACTTCCTGATTGGTTCCAAATTAACCACTTAAGCCCAGAGCCACTTTGAAATTTGTTGTTTACAAGTTAAAATCATTTTTTATTTATTTTTTGCTAGAAAATTACGTAGAACCCCCAAACATAAAATATATTAAAAAATAAATTATATTATATATATTTATTAATAAAAAAAAATTATATTTATTAATAAAATAAATGTTATAATGTTATATGCTGAGTTCCTGGGTCTGTACACCCGCTGTGCCCATTATGAGGGGTTCCCACCATCCCTGTGCTGAGTTCCTGGGTCTGTACACCTGCTGTGCCCATTATGAGGGGTTCCCACCATCCCTGTGCTGAGTTCCCGGGTCTGTACACCTGCTGTGCCCATTATGAGGGGTTCCCATCATCCCTGTGCTGAGTTCCTGGGTCTGAACACCCGCTGTGCCCATTATGAGGGGTTCTCACCATCCCTGGGCTGAGTTCCCGGGTCTGTACACCCGCTGTGCCCATTATGAGGGGTTCCCACCATCCCTGTGCTGAGTTCCCGGGTCTGTACACCCGCTGTGCCCATTATGAGGGGTTACCATCATCCCTGTGCTGAGTTCCTGGGTCTGTACACCCGCTGTGCCCATTATGAGGGGTTCCCACCATCCCTGTGCCGAGTTCCCAGGTCTGTACACCCGCTGTGCCTATAATGAGGGGTTCCCACCATCCCTGTGCCGAGTTCCCGGGTCTGTACACCCGCTGTGCCCATTATGAGGGGTTCTCACCATCCCTGTGCTGAGTTCCCAGGTCTGTACACCCGCTGTGCCCATTATGAGGGGTTCCCACCATCCCTGTGCTGAGTTCCCGGGTCTGTACACTCGCTGTGCCCATTATGAGGGGTTCCCACCATCCCTGTGCTGAGTTCCCGGGTCTGTACACCCGTTGTGCCCATTATGAGAGGTCCCTGTGCTGAGTTGCTGGAGCTAACAATCTAACAGAGACCACAGAAGTCAAATTTCCCATTTTACACATTGTAGAGATCTGGTGTTGTCAAGTCTCCTAAATATTTTATCAATACCACCACACAACTGACACGGGTCACAACTTGTCTTCCTTTTTAGGTTCTGTACTGCAGACCAAGATGGCACAACCTTCCTTCACCACCCATAATCCTCGGAGCAGCCCAGCGGTTCCCTAAGGATGACCACATCTCTGACACCGGAGGAATCCTGATAATGAATGATGTGAGGTGAGACTCTTCATCACCTTCTTTGGGATGTCGGGATAAATATTAAAGGGCCACAAGGGACCAGAATTGATTTTTAATCTTTTACACAACCAAAGTTCCTTTTATAGTGTTAGTGGGTCATTTAATTGGACGTTATTATAGCATACGCTATGTTATGTTGCGTTGCTTCTTTAGCAGTCTTCTGGATGAGCGCCGATATAGTCCCGCCACGTCTCAAGGGGCGGTGTGTGAATAATTCCCTTGAGCCTCCTGAGGATATAGAATGTAATTGGAGTGTGGAAAATGTATTATTGAGCTAATTACCCCAAGAGTAAATTGTAGAAACGGGAAAGGGTTACGTCAACGCTGCACTTCCCAGATCAGCTCACCTGAGTGGAAAATCAGTTTACGAAAGAAAATAAATCCTGCATCTTCTTCAAATGCATACTGTGACAATTGCACCCTTTTAGACTCACCTTCAACAGAAGTTTTCCACCTTGTGGGGAAACAATGCAAACGACCAGCAGGTTATCCCTTTTACACACCCGGTGGCCAACGCCACGTGTTTTATCTGTAATGCACAATTACTGCATCCCCTGCTGCGATTCTGTCTTTTAAAGAAAATGTCTACATTACTTGCTGCCACACCCAGACAGGAATGTAACAAAGTTGAACCTATGCAGCTGTGGGTCAAGAGAGAGTGTAAAGCATGGGGTATAGGGGTCATGATTGGGTAACACACAGAGTTCAGGGGCCGGGGATAGGTAACACACAGCAGGTAGTCAGGGTTGGGTAGCGCCCGGAGTGCCGGGGGCCAGGGTTGGGTAGCACCCGGAGTGCCGGGGGCCAGGGTTGGGTAGCGCCCGGAGTGCCGGGGGCCAGGGTTTGGGTAGCGCCCAGAGTGCTGGGGGCCAGGGTTTGGGTAGCGCCCAGAGTGCTGGGGGCCAGGGTTGGGTAGCGCCCGGAGTGCCGGGGTTGGGTAGCGCCCGAAGTGCAGGGGGCCAGGATTGGGTAGCGCCCGGCGTGCATCAGGTCAGAGTTGGGTAGCGCCCAGATATTGGCGACTCGAGGAACAATATATAAGGGGGGCACATAAGATACAGTACCACAGTCCACACTGGGGGGACCCTCATAATTTTCACAGCTAAATCATACCACTGAAAAAAAACAAAATAAGTATATACAATATCTCACAAAAGTGAGTACACCCCTCACATTTGTGTAAACATTTTCTTGTATCTTTTCATGTGACAACACTGAAGAAATGACACTTTGCTACAATGTAAAGTAGTGAGTGTAGAGCTTGTATAACGGTGTAAATTTGCTGTCCCCTCAAAATAACTCAACACACAGCCATTTAATGTCTAAACTGCTGGAAACAAAAGTGAGTACACCCCTAAGTGAAAATGTCCAAATTGGGACCAATTAGCCATTTTCCCTCCCCGGTGTCATGTGACTTGTTAGTGTTACAAGGTCTCAGGTGTGAATGGGGAGCAGGTGTGTTAAATTTGATGTTATCGCTCTCACTCTCCCATACTGGTCACTGGAAGTTCAACATGGCACCTCATGGCAAAGAACTCTCTGAGGATCTGAAATAAAGAATTGTTGCTCTACATAAAGATGGCCGAGGCTATAAGAAGATTGCCAAGACCCAGAAACTGAGCTGCAGCACGGTGGCCAAGACCATACAGCGGTATAACAGGACAGGTTCCACTCAGAACAGGCCTCGCCATGGTCCACCAAAGAAGTTGAGGTCACGTGCTCAGCGTCATATCCAGAGGTTGTCTTTGGGAAATAGACGTATGAGTGCTGCCAGCATTGCTGCAGAGGTTGAAGGGGTGGGTGGGGGAGGGGTCAGCCTGTCAGTGCTCAGACCATACGCCGCACACTGCATCAAATTGGTCTGCATGGCTGTCGTCCCTGAAGGAAGCCTCTTCTAAAGATGATGCACAAGAAATCCTGCAAACAGTTTGCTGAAGACAAGCAGACTAAGGACATGGATTACTGGAACCATGTCCTGTGGTCTGATGAGACCAAGATAAACGTATTTGGTGTCAGATGGTGTCAGGCGTGTGTGGCGGCAACCAGGCGAGGAGGACAAAGACAAGTGTGTCTTCCCTACAGTCAGGCATGGTGGTGGGAGTGTCATGGTCTGGGGCTGCATGAGTGCTGCCGGCACTGGGGGGCTACAGATCATTGAGGGAACCATGAATGCCAACATGTACTGTGACATACTGAAGCACAGCATGATCCCCTCCCTTCAGAGACTGGGCCGCAGGGTAGTATTCCAACATGATAACCACCCCACACACACCTCCGAGACCACCACTGCCTTGCTAAAGAAGCTGAGGGTAAAGGTGATGGACTGGCCAAGCATGTCTCCAGACCTAAACCCTATTGATCATCTGTGGGGGATCCTCAAACGGAAGGTGGAGGAGCGCAAGGTCTCTATCATCCACCAGCTCCGTGATGACGTCCATGGAGGAGGGGAAGAGGACTCCAGTGGCAACTTGTGAAGCTCTGGTGACCTCCATGCCCAAGAGGGTTAAAGTGGTTGTAAACACACAAAAAAACAAACCTGCAAGACAAAGGCATAATGAGCTAATATGCAGGTTTAGGAGATATGCAGGGTAGCTACAGGTAAGCCTTATTATAGGCTTACCTGTAGTAAAAAATGGTCTGTAAGGGTTTACAACCACTTCAAGGCAGTGCTGGAAAATAATGGGGGCCACACAAAATATTGACACTTTGGGCCCAATTTGGACATTTTCACTTAGGGGTGTACTCACTTTTGTTGCCAGCAGTTTAGACATTATTGGATGTGTGTTGAGTTATTTTGAGGGGACCGCAAATTTACACTGTTATACAAGCTGTACACTCACTACTTTACATTGTAGCAAAGTGTCATTTCTTCAGTGTTGTCACATGAAAAGATAGAAGAAAATATTTACAAAAAATGTGAGTGGGGGGTGTACTTACTTTTGTGACATACTGTATATAAATACGCTTAGTGAGGGGTGTACTCACTTTTGTGAGATACTGTGTATATAAATACGCTTACAAAATACAAGAGTAATGCTGGATGCAATGATGGACAAACCCATTGAGAGTGAAAAGGAATGGACTTTATAGGCAAACAGTGGAACCTCGGATTGCGAGTAACGCGGTTAACGAGCGGTTGGCAATACGAGCTGTATTTCTAAGTGTTATCTCGCAAAACGAGCAGGATTCAGGCCAAAGCGGTGTGCAGTAACGCGTTTGGCCTGAGGTAGGGGGGTGCCGGAGTCGAATGGTGCCGTTCGCAGCCGTTCGGAAATGCTCAGAAAGACACGGAAATACTCCAGTTTCCGAGGTCAGCCGAGGTGTCCTCGGGCGTTTCCGCCCGTTTCCGAGGTTCTCCGGCCCCCGCCTTACCCCACCTCTGGCCGCATGCAGTATTGCATGTCATTGAAGTCAATGCGGAACAAATTATTTTCGTTTCCATTGACTTTAATGGGGAAACTCACTTTGATATGTGAGTACTTTGGATTACGAGCATTCTCCTGGAACGGATTATGCTCCTAATCTGAGGTTCCACTGTACTTAAAAAAAAAATTATTAGTGAAAAAAGACATGGACAAATAAAAAAAAAAAAAAAAAGGTGTAAGTGAGTTGGAGGGCCACAGAGAACCCTAGAGGTAACCGTACCCCAATAGGATATCTCATGTAATAACCTGAAAGGGTGTAACCCTAAAATAGTAAAGCAGGGGTAAAAGAAGCCGTTGATACTGTATTTCAAAAATTCAGAAGACTTGCTCGACTAGTTTCGCCCCTTACAGAACGCTTCTTCAGGAGCAGGACAGGTCTAATAAGACTACAAAGGAGAGAGAATAACTGGCTTATATGGTTATTACAACAAAGAACATGATTTTCTTGGTTGTTAGCTACGGTAGTTGAAACGAAACGCACATTATACATGTCATTTTAAAAACTGGACTCTTTCAAAACAAAAAAAAAATATATATATATATATATATATATATATATATATATATATATATATGTATACAGTTGGTATCCCTACAAAAGTAGGTATTCTTCTTCTTTATTTTTAATTTTTTTTATTGTACTAACCAAATATTTAAAACGAGCTTTCAAGAGTTTTCCTTTCTTCCTCAGGTATTGCTTCAGACCTAAGAGAGGAAAACTCAACGTTTTCTTATAGTTTAACCACTTGCTATCCAGGCCAATTCTGACATTTCTCTCCTACATGTAAAAATTCATATATATATATTTTTTTTTTTTGCTAGAAAATTACACAGAACCCCCAAACATTATATTGCAACCTGTTATCTCGCACGGCATTTGCGCAGCAATTTTTCCAACACTTTTTTTTGGGAGGGGAAAAAAACAGTTTAATGCATTAAAAAAAAAAAAAACAGTAAAGTTTGCACAATTTTTTTTTGTATAATAATATAAAAAAAAAAAAAGAATTGCTTACACCTGATGCCAAGAGAAAAAAGACTGATGTGTGCTGATAGGCTGCACCAATAGGCGTCACTGAGGTGGCACTGATGGGCACCAATAGGCGTCACTGAGGTGGCACTGACAGGTAGCACTGGGCACTGACGGGTGGCACTGATGAGCAACACTGACGGGTGGCACTGATGATGCACATCCACAGCGGTGGTAAGGAACAGGCGACAGATCAAACCTGCAGCCCCAGCTGTCAAACTGGGAAGATGATGTCGGAGGTAGGCGGTGAGAGAAATCCACGCTCATTAAAGCACCACCCACCACAGGAGGGTGCTAGGTTCACAGAAAGCCGCGGCCTCAATTTTGGCCAGCCCGACCTGAGTCCACGCACCCACACCATACCTCCCAACTGGCATGGATTGGGCGGGACTTTCCCGCAATGACAACTTCTTCCCGCACAAGATGTTATTTTCCCGCATAATGATGTGAGGAGGAGGAGGTCCGGGGGAGAAGGATGAAGAGCCATGATTTGGTAAGAAGACAGGTCCGGCGACTGCAACCCACCCCCCCGCTCACATATGTAGGTAGACACCTGTTTTTCTTCGTCACCCCCCCCCCCCCCTCCGCTGAAGAACGGAGATGCTTGTTGATGTATTTAAACTTACATGTGGCGTCCCGTGGCAGCACCCCCCCGCTCAACAACTTACATACTTACATGTTCGATGTCCCCCCACGCCAGCTAGCACCCCCCACCCCGCTCAACAATGTATTAAGTGCGTCCCACGGTAGCACGGTAGCACCCCCCCGCTCAACAGCTTACTTACATTTTCAGCGTCCCGCGGTAGCCGCGGTAGCACCCCCCCCCCCCCCGCCTCAACAACTTAAGTGACTGACAGATGTAATTGTCACTTAAGTTGTCCTGCATTGGAGTATTTCAAAGTTGGGAGGTATGCCAACGTTGGAGAAATCCAGACCGCTGGTATTCAGAGGGAGGGTGCCACCATGATGCAATTACATTTACATTAAGTTACTGTGGTGAAGAAGGAAGCTCAGCATTTTATACTTTATTGTAATATTTACATAGTAGAAGGGGGGACTGTCAATCAAAGTCAGTTAGCCAATCGGGGTAGAGAGGGGGCTGGGTCAGGGCTCCATGTCTGAATGGATACACGGAGCTTTGACTCGGCTCGGGTGCCCCCATAGATAGCTGCTGGCTGCGTGGGCACTGAACAGGAGGGAGGGGCCAGGAGAGCAGAAGAGGGACCCAAGAAGAGGAGGCTCGGGGCTGCTCTGTGCAAATCCAACTGCACAGAGGAGGTAAGTATAACATGTTTGTTATTTACAAAAAAAAAACAAGACTTTACAATCACTTTAACTTTTTCTTGGCCAAGAGCTGCAGTGTCAGGAGTGTGAAGCTGGAGAGGAGGTAGAGCACAGCGCACCTCCCTCTTCTCTTTTCCTCTCCTGCCCGGCAGCCTATTTTAGCAGGGGGTGCAGGGTTGGGTGACGCCTGGAGTGCAGGGGGTGCAGGGTTGGGTGACGCCTGGAGTGCAGGGGGTGCAGGGTTGGGTGACGCCTGGAGTGCAGGGGGTGTAGGGTTGGGTGACGCCTGGAGTGCAGGGGGTGTAGGGTTGGGTGACGCCTGGAGTGCAGGGGGTGTAGGGTTGGGTGACGCCTGGAGTGCAGGGGGTGTAGGGTTGGGTGACACCTGGAGTGCAGGGGGTGTAGGGTTGGGTGACACCTGGAGTGCAGGGGGTGCAGGGTTGGGTGACACCCAGAGTGCAGGGGGTCAGGTGACACCCAGGGTGCAGTGGGTCAGGGTCGGGTTGATGCCCGGGGTGCAGGGGGTCAAGTGACGCCCGGGGTCAGGACTAGGGATGAGCCCAAAGTTCGAGTTGAACGTAAGTTTGACTCGAACATCGGGTGTTCGCCTGTTTGCCGGCTAGCGAACAATTTGGGGTGTTCGCGGCAAGTTCGTCTATGGGAGTAATCAAAAGTGCTAGTTTTAAACGTTAATATACAAGTTATTGTCATAAAAAGTGTTTGGGGACCCGGGTCCTGCCCCAGGGGACATGTATCAATGCAAAATAAGTTTTAAAAACGGCCGTTTTTTCAGGAGCAGTGATTTTAATAATGCTTAAAGTGAAACAATAAAAGTGATATATTCCTTTTAAATTTCGTACCTGGGGGGTGTCTATAGTATGCCTGTAAAGTGGCGCATTTTTCCCGTGTTTTAGAACAGTCCCTGCGCAAAATGAAATTTCTAAAGGGAAAAAAAGTCATTTAAAACTACTCGCGGCTATAATGAATTGTCGGATCCCGACAATACAGATAAAAGTCATTAAAAAAAACGTCATGGGTCTGGTATGAATATTAAGGGGAACCCTGCGCCAATTGTTTTTAAAAAAATGGCGCAAGGGTCCCCATCAAAATCCATACCAGACCCTTCAGGTCTGGTATGGATTTTAAGGGGAATCCCATGCCAAAATTTAAAAAAAAATAGCGTGGGGTTCCCCCCAAAAATCCATACCAGACTTCTATCCGAGCACGCAGCCTGGCAGGCCGCAAAAAAAGAGGGTGGACGAGAGAGCGCCCCCCCTTTTGAACCGTACCAGGCCACATGCCCTCAACATGGGGAGGATGCTTTGGGGTCCAAAGCACCATGTCCCCATGTTGATGAGGGGAAAAGGGCCTCATCCCCACAACCCTTGCCCGGTGGTTGTGGGGGTCTGTGGGTGGAGGGCTTACCGAAATCTGAAAGCCCCCTTTAACAAAGGGGATCCCCAGATCCCGCCCCCTATGTGAATTGGTAACGGGGTACATTGTACCCCTACCATTTCACAAAAAAGTGTCAAAAATTGTAAAAAACACAGGAGACAGCTTGGGACAAGTCCTTTATTAAAAAAGAAAAAAAAAATTCCAGCAATGTACATCCATTCCTGAGCGGAGGATACGGAGAAAAAAAAACGCAGACACGATCCATCTCCATAGGTGGTTCCCGTCGAATGACACTACACCCGCCGTGACAGCTCTTAAATAGCTGAAGGTGGGGCCATCCGTCACGTGTGCGGATGACCCCGCCACCTCTGACGCAACGGGGGTTTCCTGTGGTTTCCCCGTGGCGTCATGGGTGACCCCGCCCCCCTCTGACGCCACTGAAAACCCCCGTGGCATCAGAAGGGGGCAGGGTCACCCGAGCAAGTGACGGGTGGCCCCACCCTCAGCTATTTAAGAGCTGTCACGGCGGGTGTAGTGTCATTCGACGGGAACCACCCATAGAGGCGGATCATTTTGGCATTTTGTTTTTTTTCCGTATCCTCTGCTCGAGAATGGATGTACATCACTGGAATTTTTTTTTCTTTTTTAATAAAGGACTTGTCCCAAGCTGTCTCCTGTGTTTCTTACCATTTTTGACACTTTTTTTTTGTGAAATGGTAGGGGTACAATGTACCCTGTTACCAATTCACATAGGGGGGTGGTCGGGATCTGGGGGTCCCCTTTGTTTAAGGGGGCTTCCATATTCCGATAAGCCCTCCGCCTGCAGACCCCCCACAACCACTGGGCAAGGGTTGTGGGGATGAGGCCCTTGTCCCCATCAACATGGGGACATGGTGCTTTGGACCCCAAAGCATCCTCCCCATGTTGAGGGCATGTGACCTGGTATGGTTCAGGAGGGGGCGCTCTCTCATCCCCCCCTCTTTTCCTGCGGCCTGCCAGGTTGCGTGTTTGGATAAGGGTCTGGTATGGATTTTTGGGGGGAACCCCACGCCATTTTTTTTTTTTTTTGCCACAGGGTTCCCTTTAAAATCCATACCAGACATGAAGGGTCTGGAATGGATTTTGAGGGGGGCCCCTACGCCATTTACAAAAACAAATTGGCACAAGGTTCCCCTTAATATCCATACCAGAGCTGAAGGGCATGGTATGGAATTTGGGGGGACCCCCACGCAATTTTTTAGTTTTTTTTTAATTTTGGTTCGGGGTTCCCCTTAATATTCATACCAGACCCAAAGGGCCTGGTAATGGGTTGGGGGGGAACCCATGCCATTTTTTTCTATGACTTTTATCTGCATTGCCGGGACCTGACAATTCATTATAGCCGCGAGTAGTTTTGAATGATTTTTTTTTTCCTTTAGAAATGTCATTTTGTGCAGGGACTGTTCTAAACATGGGGAAAAATGTGCTACTTTACATGCATACTATAGACACCCCCCAGGTACGAAATTTAAAGGAATATTTCACTTTTATTGTTTCACTTTAAGCATTATTAAAATCACTGCCCCCGAAAAAAATACAGTTTTAAAACTTTTTTTTGCATTGATACATGTCCCCTGGGGCAGGACCCGGGGCCCCAAACACTTTTTTGACAATAACTTGCATATTAACCTTTAAAATTAGCACTTTTGATTTTTCGCGTTCGTGTCCCATAGACTTTAAGGGTGTTCAAACAAATTTTTTGCCTGTCCACATGTTCTGCTGCGAACCGAACCGGGGGGTGTTCGGTTCATCCCTAGTCAGGAGACACCCGGAGTGCAGGCGGCCAGGGGTTAAGTAAGGCAGCGTTCTGGGGTTGGTGTCAAGCAACGGGAAGTCACGTAAACGCAAGTGAAACACATATGTATTTTTCAGTAGGGAAATGTCACTTGTGTGGAATGGGTTGAATCCCCTGTTGGGTTTTTATTTCTGTCCCCTCTGGGGAGAGTCTCCCTCTCCTCTGCTCCTGGTGATCATTGTGACCAAGAGAAAGCAGTAGAGAACAGGAATGGACAACCAAGAAGTAAAACAATGCTTGGAGCATAGACCGCCCCACCTAGTGTTTGTGGGGTCAAATTTCGTTTTGGAGCATCCAGATAACTATTTGTATTCTTACCTTTCAGGAAATGAAGATGTCGAATGACTAGATATGTCCCAGGTCACTGGGTGGTTGATGACCCTCATGGTCCTGATTGGAGCTTTGACTCGGTGCCAGGCGTATTGTAATATCAGTACAGATGGAAAAAGGGTCACCTGCAAAGGACAGTATCTTGAACAAATCCCTCAAAACCTCTCAGAGAGCCTGGAGCACCTGGATCTATCGTATAACAGAATTTCGGAGATAAGAGCCGACAACTTTATCCAATACCCCAATCTACAAATGTTAAACCTGAGATTTAATAATCTTTCATACATTGAAAATGGAACATTTCAGTACAACTTGCTTTTGACAAACTTGAGTCTGTCTAATAACCTTCTCTCGGAGATTCCCAATTCTTCCTTGATGGGTTTGAAAAACTTGCAGATCCTTGACTTGTCCAACAACCTCTACCAGTGTGTCGCTCTTGGGGACGTCTTCAGCACTCTGGGGAATCTGACAGATTTGTCTATAGGAGGTCCTCTGGTCTCCGGCATCTTCAAAGGGGACTTTGCTTCTATCAAAAATGCTAGTCTTAATAGATTTGCTTTGAAATCCAAATCTAGCTTGGATTATTATGAACCTGGGGCCTTCTCTGTTCTGAACACTCAGAATTTGTGGCTTGACATCGCTGTGGGCACAAACGCAACACTGCTGAGCGATATGTTGAAGGATTTGACAAATAAATCTCTCACGAGCCTCAATTTTATAAACTTGTTTGAGTTTTCCTATTATGTGGACAACAAAGATATATTTTCTTATCTACCTTCTATTGATCTACGAGACCTGGCCTTCTACAGAGGGAAATTTTAATGAGAATCTACTGTATCTGCTCTTGATGAATGTCCAGATATCTTCTGTAAAGAACCTTTACCTGTTTTCTCTTGATTTTGCCCGTTCTCCAAATCTCAATATATCAGATGTCGTTATTGACAACCTAAATTTGGAAAACCTTGTGATCCAAGACGTCGTCAACCCAGATATACTTGGGTTTGACTTGACGTTCACCTGGTTCATCAAGGTTGCCAACCTCAGTGTCATTAACATGAACTTCAACCATGTCCCTTGCAATGTTTGGGCCCAGTTGACCAATGTGGTCATGCTCAATATATCGTGCAACCGTCTCTTGGCCACCTACCTGTACAACCTGTTGTGCGAGAACACTGTGTTACCCAATATTGAAATATTCAATGCTAGCTACAATGCAATGCACAGTCTGAAGACCATCTCTTTGTTGACGGCTCAGTGGCCGAAACTCGCCTACCTTGACTTTACATCCAACAAATTTGGGACACTCAACGAATTTTGTGTGTGGACATCTAACATCAAAGTGCTTATTTTGAGGGGCAATGTGCTGCAGTACGATGTGTTCCAGTGTCTACCTACAACTGTGGAATATTTAGACCTGTCCAATTTTCAGCTCGAGCAACTGAATATGAGTTACTTTAAACTGGCTACGAATTTGACGGAACTAAATCTTAGCAACAATAAAATAAAATCCATACCATACAACTGGTGCAGTCCCAGCATTCAAGTTTTGGCACTGGAAGGCAACTCTTTTGGAATTATTGATAAGGGTTCCTTTCAAAACCTTCCCCAGCTGAAAAACTTGATGGCGGGTAACAATCCTTACTACTGTATGTGTGACCTTTATGACTTCTTTACAGACGTTTTAGAGGATGGATCCTTGGTTCTTACTGACTGGCCCGATGATTATTACTGCTATCACCCCCAAAATTTAATGGGAACTAGAATTGATCATTTCCGCCCTGGGAAACTGGATTGTAATGTTGGCTTGGTGGTGGCCATATCTGCATCGGTGACCGCTTTTGTCATCATTGTCTGCATGATTTTTGGTTGGAGATTTAATGCACCGTGGTACATTAAAGCAACTTGTCAAATAATCAAAAGTAGATATCGATCACGGAAGGCTGACCAGACCAGAAACTATGACTACCACGCCTTCATATCTTATAGCTGTTTTGATGCCGATTGGGTAAGAAGGATCCTTCTCCCTCAACTGGAGAACTCCAACCCAGCCTACAAAGTATGCATCCATGAGAGGGACTTTCAACCAGGGAAATGGATTATCGATAACATAATAGAGAACATTGAGAAGAGCCGAAAGATTATCTTCATACTGTCCCACAACTTCATCAACAGCGAGTGGTGCAACTACGAGCTGTACTTGGCCCACCAAGGGGCCATTGGGCATGCGTTTGCAGATGTCATCCTAGTGGTCAAGGACAGCGTTGGTATGGAGGACCTGCCGAAAAGATTCCATAGGCTACGGAAATTGCTTAGGACCAAAACCTACTTGGAGTGGCCCGAAGAGGACAGCAGACAACCCTTCTTTTGCGTCCAGCTCAAGAACATCTTAGGAAGGGACAGTTTAAGTGTTATGGGGCAAGATAACTTGACTTTAATTTAGTGAACGTAACTGCTATTGCAAGGCAGGAAATGGCAACCATCAAAGTGAATGTACCTGGAAAATACTGACTTACAAGCCCTATTCTAATATTTTAAGAACCTTTTTATTGTCCTTAATAATGTCTATATTACTTCATGGATGCAAGTCTAAAATAGTCTAGCACCAGCCCTGTACTGCTCAGTGAGGATGTTGCTACTTTGGCCAGAATGTGGTATGTAGTTTTTTCTCATTGAGGTGTTTCAAGAAAACTATACCACATTTTGGCCACTAGATGGCGCTGATGATACAGGCATTTATCTCCTAAAATTAGAAATTAGTGACATTGTGTTCATCTTGCGCCCATGCTTCTGCCTTTTTCTGCAGTGAACATTTTATAAAGTATGCATGCATACGCTATTTATTTATTTTCCACAAGAAAAATGCAGACGCTATTTTTAACGCAAATTATTATTTATTTATTTTTTTCATATAATAAAATATATATATTTCCAATTCAAAAATATTTCACTGATGACCTCTTGTGGTGAGACATGTAACTGCAGTAACAGACTTTATTATATAAATGTCAAATGTTGACAGTGGACAGACACAATGGTTTAACTAAAAACGATAAAAGGTTGTCCATCATGGTGGCAAATCTCTGCACAAAAAAAGGGATTTACTCCCTGGCTGTCAATGGTGAAAGGCTTTGCAGGGCCTTGAACGAAGGTGGGCAAATCAGCCATGATTAAGGCCTGGTGGCCGAAACGCGTTGGCTTACTTTTTGACTGTTGTTCACCTGCAATAATAAAACAATGTTTTAGCTGACTTCCGTGGCTCCAACCTTTCTCTTTTTTTTTTTGCATGGACTATATGGAGGTTTACAGAGACTTGACAGGCTGAGTGTTGTGTTCTTGAGGCTCACCTAGGGTGACCACGTGTCCCGGATTGCCTGGGACAGTCCCGCATTTTGCAGGTCTGTCCCGGGCACCTTCATTCCAGGACAATACAGTGTCCCGGAATGAAAATGACACAGCCACCCCAACGGGCCAATCTGATGCCCCCAAAAAAGGCCGCCACATCACCGCTTTACTCACTGACAGTACTTGTCCTGGCCGGGAATGCCTGGAGGAGCACAATCCCCGCCCCCTGCTTGTGATTGGAGAAATCATAAATCCCGCCTCTTGTGTCCAATCACTGTGCTGTGATTCGTTACAGCACAAGCTGATTTTTGGGAAGGGAGGGTGTCCCTGAATGGTAGTTTGGAAATGTGGTCACCCTAGGCTCGCCAGGCATTGCACAGGAGGTAGAAGCTCGGGTGCACCTGTTCCAAAGTTGGACAAATGTCCTATAGGAAATATTGATACCCTTATTTGCTTTCTGATCACAACACCAGCATTTGCTAAGGGTTAGCTGTCTGCTAGAAGGCTGGTCTATTTAAATTTGTTATAGATGGAATCTGAGATTCTTAAATTGGACCTGTCATGAGATTTATTTTCATGGAGGGTGCAGCATGCTAAGCATGTATCTGTAAATGAGTACCTCCCCCTGGCAATGCCTTCATCTGCTTTTTTTTTTTTTTTTTTTTTTGTCTCCGGAAGAATGGCACCATCTTTGTTTAAGGCATCAGCCACAGTCTCTGCCTGCTTTGTGGACCGAGATGCCAGTTCAGAGATGCCAGTCATGTAAATCATGGCTCCTGTACAGTTTTCTGGTCTGGTACCACTCGCTGGATCTGCAGGTCTGTCCAAGTGACACCAGTGAGGCCCATAACTACACCAAGCTCAAATCTCCCATTCTGCTGACAGAAAAGGCGCACCGACCCAGCGCATTATCCTAAAACCATAATTTTATTGTTATAAAGTGGTAAGTATTATACTTACAAAAATTACCATTGAGTTAGAGCTCATCACATGGTACACCACAGTGGCGGCTGGTGCTCAAAAATTTTTGGGGGGTGCAAACAAACTGAAAAATACTGAAAAAAACCTCATCAATTGCAGCCTCACTGTGCCCATCAATTGAAGCCACACTGTGTGCCCATCAATTGCAGCCACACTGTGTGCCCATCAATTGCAGCCACACTGTGTGCCCATCAATTGCAGCCTCACTGTGCCCATCAATTGCAGCCTCACTGTGCCCATCAATTGCAGCCACACTGTGTGCCCATCAATTGCAGCCTCACTGTGCCCATCAATTGCAGCCTCACTGTGCCCATCAATTGCAGCCTCACTGTGTGCCCATCAATTGCAGCGTCACTGTGTGCCCATCAATTGCAGCCTCGCTGTACCCATTAATTGCAGCCTCACTGTGCACCCATCAATTGCAGCCTCACTGTGCGCCCATCAATTGCAGCCTCACTGTGCGCCCATCAATTGCAGCCTCACTGTGCGCCCATCAATTGCAGCCTCACTGTGTGCCCATCAATTGCAGCCTCACTGTGTGCCCATCAATTTCAGCCTCACTGTGCTCATAAATTGCAGCCTCACTGTGCCCATCAATTGCAGCCTCACTGTGCTCATCAATTGCAGCCACTGTGTCCATCATATGCAGCCACTGTGTCCATCATATGCAGCCACTGTGCCCATCAAATGCTGCCACTTGTGCCCATCAAATGCTGCCACTTGTGCCCATCACATGCTGCCACTTGTGCCCAACAAATTCCACCACTGTGCCCCCTGCCTGCCTGCTGTGTGCCCCGCACTTGCCCCATCTAAGTGGCGGGTCAGGTAGCGGGTGATGAGAGCGAGCTGTGGGACAGCTCCTGTGTCCTCCATGCTTCCCCCTCCTCTGCTGTTCCATTCTGCTAGGCAGCGCCTGTGCCTTCAGCCAATCGGGTAACGGGTATTAGACCCGCGCTACCTGATTGGCAGAGAGGCGGTTCAGTGTTAGAAAAGCAGATGTTCATTTGCTTTTCTAAAACATCTGGGTGGACTGCGAGCGCAATGCTCAGCGCTCGCAGTCCACCTTTTTTGAAGCCTATTAGATAAGGTGACCAGATTTTTTAAATGAAATCCGGGGACAAATTTTTTTTTTTTTACTAGTAATGGCGGCAATCAGTGACTCTCTGCCCGTCTCCGCCGCCGCCCGCCTCACAGCCTGTCAAGTCTCACTCTCTGGGCCCCGGCTACTACTGGGTGGGGAGCTGAGGAAGATCACTCCACCAGGGAAGGCAAGGAGATAAACAGGCAGACGGCTGGCCGGGACTTGAGCCAAGGCAGAAGAACATGCGAGCGGGAGCGTAACGGGCATGCACCTGAAACTGAAGAAATATTCCCTCCGGAATAGCACATGATCATCAGAAAGGGGCACAGATATTGGAAAAAATACACCCCCCTAAGCTAGTAGGAGCGGTGGAGCGGAGAGGGGTTTAATTCAGAATTTGTTTTGTTTTTTTAATTCTGCACTGACTGTCTTTGAAATTGCCCCAGCCCCTGTTCAAATCCAATCCGGGGACAAAACTGGGGACAGACTTGGTCCCGGGACAGTGTCCTCAATCCGGGGACTGTCCCCTGAAACCAGGGATGTCTGGTCACCCTACTATTAGAGCCTATTGCTCTAATCGGGTGCTTAAAAAAAACACCCCCGACGCTGGAATTCAGGTGTCCGGCGTCCGAAAAGGGGTCGGACGCCTGAATAGGCGGTGGCAGCCGCAGCCATGGATAGATTCACGCAATACATGAATCTATCCTCCATTATTTATAGAGGGGGCGAGGCCCATGCTAACTTAATGGATGTACTGCCACTGGTACACTCTTGCTCTGTTGCACCAGTTAATCGCCTCCAGAATCAAATCAGACCCAGCCAAAATAGCTGCCTTCTGCACTGGAGATGCTCCATAGATGAGCATTGCAAAGTGGTCTCCCTAAAGATGGCTGTTGCACTTCTGCATTAATGGATGTTCAGTTTATCCCTGTCCACACTGCAGCAGGGTAATACAGCAGTGGCAAAGGAAAAAAGAAGTTCCCTAGCAGTTATCAGGTTACACCTACATTCTATACCATATAAAATCCAGGTTGGTAGGTTGGGGGAGGAGGGGGGTAAGCGATCTTGCTAACATACAGATTGGGCTGCTGTTAGAAAACATGGGGCCCCGTACAGCTTTCTAACTCTGCCCACCCCCCCCCCCTGGGGTGCAGTGGAACAGTGGCATTGACTTTATTTGCCTACACCCCAAAAATGAAAAGAAGTCTTTCTTCTGTTCTTACCTCCTGGGCCCCTCTGTTGAATTGATGGAGCCCAGGGAAATGTAATTTAAGCCCTGGTAAGCAAGAAGGAGGGCGGGGGGGGGTGGTCAAGTAAAATCAATGTATTAATTTAGGCAAAAATGAACAATAAAGCTGCCTTGGGCCCCCCTGTTTAGCTGATGGGGCCTGGGCCCAGTACAACAGGACTGGTTGTACTGCCTTATCAGCAGCCCTGCATACAGAAGAAACTAGTAGGTTATTTATTTAACTTTCCAGTAGCAAGCACAGTAGAATATTTGTATGGGGTGAATCTTAACCACTTCCGGACCGCGGCACGCCGATATACGTCGGCACTTTGAATCGGTATATCCTCGTCTTTAGGCGGCGGTCCGGTTTACGATAATGGTGTTCTCTGCGGAGGATTCGCCGCAAGATCACCGTTATCGGCGGCGGGAGAGGGCCCCCCTCCCGCCGCTCTCCCGTGCCCTCCACCGCTTACCGGAGGCGATCGGGTCCTCTCTCCTGCTTGGTGAGGGGAAGATGGCCCACCCATCTCCATACCATAGCAGGGCGGAAGCGACGTCAAAAGGCCACTTCCGCCCATAGGGCCTTTTTTTTTTTTTTTTTTTTTTTTTTTAAATGACAAAAAAAAAAAAAAAAAACGTTTTTTATTGCATTTTAGTCCAAATTATGAGATGTGAGGTCTTTTTGACCCCAGATCTCATATTTAAGAGGACCTGTCATGCTTTTTTCTATTACAGGGGATGTTTACATTCCTTGTAATAGGAATAAAAGTGGCCCAATTTTTATTTATTTTTTAAGTGTAAAATAAAGTAAAATAAATAAGATTTTTAATTTATTTTTTTTAAGCGCCCCCGTCCCGACGAGCTCACGCGCAGAAGCGAACGCATATGTGAGCAGCGCCCGCATATGAAAACGGTGTTCAAACCACACATGTGAGGTATCGCCGCGATCGTTAGAGTGAGAGCAATAATTCCAGCCCTAGACCTCCTCTGTAACTCAAAACAATGGAGATTTCTAAGGGTAAAAGTTTGTCGCCTTTCCACAAGCGGGCCCAATTTTGAAGCGTGACATGTTTGGTATCAATTTACTCGGCGTAACATTTTATCTTTCACAATATTAAAAAAAAATTTGGGCCAACTTTATTGATGTCTTATTTTTTCATTCAAAAAAGTTCATTTTTTCATAAAGTGCGCTTGTAAGACCGCTGCGCAAATACGGTGTGACAAAAAGTATTGCAATGACCGCCATTTTATTCTTTAGGGTGTTAGAAAAAAAAAGTATAATGTTTGGGGGTCCTAAGTAATTTTCTAGCAAAAAAAAAAATTGTTTTTAACTTTGTAAACCACACATCTGAAAAAGAGGCCCGGTCCTTAAGTGGTTAAACTCTGAAGAAAAATTCTCCGAGCCCCAAGTACTCAGCAACAGCATCATGAATTGAAACAGTCATGATCTCGCCATTGTTTCAGCCTGTTCTGAACCCAGGTCTTTATTTCCCTCTAAAAGGACAGGTTCTCTTTATGAATAAACAATGTGCCATTGAACAGTTGGGGTAAGCGGGGGGTTTTGATGGACATGGAGTGACAGGCTTTTATTCCATTGGCAGATGCGGTTAGTTTTCTGTTATCTCGCTGCCTCTGAAGGGTCCTTGTCATAGTTTTGCTTCCCTTTTTTTTCCTCCTGTACAGAAAGGCGTTTTTTTGTTTTCTTTGTTTTTATTTTAAGCAGTTGAAGCAACTCCCATCGTGTCGGTGATTGTGAAATACAGGAGTAGAATGTGAACTATTCTGTAGACGTGAAAGATTATTTACGGAACAATGTGCAATTTACGGTTTCAAACATAAATGTTTAGAGTATGTGAGGACTGATGGGATAGGAGGAGGACTGACGGAATAAGAGGAAGATTGACTGGGATAGGAGGAGAACCAACAGGATAAGAGGAGGTCTGATGGGATAGGAGGAGGTCTGACGGGATAGGAGGAGGACTGACGGGATAGGAGGAGGACTGACGGGATAGGAGGAGGACTGACGGGATAGGAGGAGGACTGACGGGATAGGAGGAGGACTGACGGGATAGGAGGAGGACTGACGGGATAGGAGGGGGACTGACGGGATAGGAGGGGGACTGACGGGATAGGAGGGGGACTGACGGGATAGGAGGGGGACTGACGGGATAGGAGGGGGACTGACGGGATAGGAGGAGGACTGACGGAATAGGAGGAGAACCAACGGGATAGGAGGAGGACTGACGGGATAGGAGGAGGAGGAGGAGGTCCGACGGGATAGGAGGAGGTCCGACGGGATAGGAGGAGGTCCGACGGGATCCCGTCCGACGGGATAGGAGGAGGTCCGACGGGATAGGAGGAGGTCCGACGGGATAGGAGGAGGTCCGACGGGATAGGAGGAGGTCCGACGAGATAGGAGTAGGACCGGCGGGATAGGAGTAGGACCGGCGGGATAGGAGTAGGAATGACAGGATAGGAGGACTGATGGGAGAAGAAGGAAGACTGACGGGATAGGAGGAGGACTGACGGGAGAGGAGGAGAACTGACGAGAGAGGAGGAGGACTGACGGGATAAGGTTGGAACTGACGGGATAGGAGACAAGCAGGAAGACTGGTGGGACAGGGAGGAACCCTGACATAAGAGGGAACTCTAATGGGGACCCTTACAGTATGTAAGGGTAAATCTGATGAGGACCCTGATGTTCATATTGTAAGGTGGACTGTGATGAAGACCCTGATGATGTAAGAGGGGACTCCAAAGTAAAGAGACTCTCATGAGTATCCTAATGTTTTCTATTGTAAGGGGGACTGTGATGAGAGCACTGATTTAATGGGATACTTTGATGGGGACTCTGATGTAAGGGGGGACTCTAAATTAAGGGGGGTCTGATGGAGATTCAGATGTAAGGTGGACTCTATTCATTTATGAAAGTTTTTTTTTTTCAGCCCATGAATATTTGTAGAATACATGATGTGGTCTTCGTATCGGAAAGTTTGGACCCCCTTAGTGTTTAAATTCAGCCTAGGGAGCTGCCAAGGCATGCTGGAACTTCTCCAGGAACTAGTTTTAGGACAGACAGAGATCCACCGATCTGTCCCAGTCCTAAAGAGTATGGTAATCGGGATTCTGGAGAATTCCTTCATAAAGTCAGTGTAACGAAACGTCCCACACTCCACTTGAGTGCTTTCGTCATATACCACTTCCTCCCAGTCTGGATATAGATATCAGATATTCCAACTGCTCACAAGCACACGAGACGATACTTGTTTGTCTGCTGAACATGGACTATTTTATTTGAGATGACACACAAATATATACAGCAGGCTTACAATACAAAGTGTAACCAAAAACCTAATTAACATGGGCTAGTTTACTAAATCACTTACCCGGACTAGGTGACTCAGAGCTATGACCTTTTAGCGTAGACTTCACGTCTCCTAGCTCACCGGCTATACAATACACATTATCATAAGTACAAACATAGGACATCTTCACACAATAGCAGGAGCTCCAGTAGGAGTCGGCTCGTCTCCTACATTGTACAGAGGCCAATGTGATCAGCTCTTTCAATTAACATGTTGAGTTCAGAATCAAACAAACCAAGAATAGTCTTTACATCTATCCTGGGAGATATTGTGGATAAATATTACTGTCCCATTTTAAGTACCGTATATACTCGAGTATAAGCCGAGATTTTCAGCCCTTTTTTTGGGCTGAAAGTCCCCCCCTCGGCTTATACTCGAGTCAGCGAAATTTAACATTGTAAATGGTACCTTCAAAAAGTTGAGAGGCTGTGGCGTCCATCGTTTAAATCTCGCGGTCTCTTCCTGGTTCCTTCTGTGATAGGCGATTCTCAGCAGATACTCTCCGCCTATCACGAACGTTCTCTCATCCTCAGTTTCCCAGCAGACGTCTGTGATTGGCGGAACACCGAACACAGTGTCTGCTGGGATGGGTGAGGATGAGAGAACGTTCGTGATAGGCGGAGAGTGTCTGCTGAGAATCACCTATCACGGAAGGGACCAGGAAGAGACCGCGAGATTTAAACGATGGACGCCGCAGCCTCTCAACTTTTTTTCAGGTACTATTTACAATGTTAAATTTAAACATTGAGCTAGGGAACAGTGAGGATGGGCACAGTAAGGATGGGAACAGTGAGGATGGGCACAGTAAGGATGGGAACAGTGAGGCATTGTTGACCCTCGGCTTATACTCGAGTCAGTAAGTTTTCCCAGTTTTTTGTGGTAACATTAGGTACCTCGGCTTATACTCTAGTATATACGGTAATCCAGGACATATTTTCTCAGTCACCCTGTGCCATCCTGGCACAGGGTGACTTAGACATAAGAGGTGCATGGGGAGCTGAAACAAGGATATCCCATACTTTCCGAGGGATTCTGGGTTCCACGGGCCCTCCTGTCACAGTCAGTGAGTTGGAAATTTTCAGTCGTTCCCTGCCAGATCAATAACAACCATTCCTGACCGAGTTGTGGTAATGCAAGGTTTTCGGTGAGTAATGATGAAAGTTTTTGGTTTCCTTGTTCTCGGGGTTCATCATCTGTGGCAGTTTTATTTTCTGTATGAGACTGCCGAGCCGTCATTGTCGGAGGAAAGAGACCGAAAATTATATTTATTACATTGTTACTGAGCGATGTGTCATCAATGTAGAATAATCTGTAGAGGGGAAGGCTGATCGGCAAAGGCGGTATATGTCAGAGCTATATAAATGTATAATAATATTAGTGTGTGACTGTGGGGGGGGGGGGACATTAGAGTGTAAGCTCCTCTGTACAGAGACTGATGTGATGTGGGGGGAGGGGACATTGGAGTGTAAGATCCTCTGGTACAGAGACTGATGTGACTGGGGGGGGAGGGGACATTAGAGTGTAAGCTCCTCTGGTGCAGAGACTGATGTGACTGTGGGGGGGGGACATTAGAGTGTAAGCTCCTCTGGTGCAGAGACTGATGTGACTGTGATGGGGGAGGGACATTAGAGTGTAAGCTCCTCTGGCGAAAGGATTAGTGTTCTCTGTACAGCGCTGCAGTATATGTCAGCGCTATATAAATGTATAATAATAATAATAATAGTGTGTGACTGTGGGGGGAGGGGACATTAGAGTGTAAGCTCCTCTGGTACAGAGACTGATGTGACTGGCTCAGTGGTCTCTGTACAGCGCTGCGGTATATGTCAGAGCTATATAAATGTATAATAGTGTGTGACTGTGGGGTAGGGGACATTAGAGTGTAAGCTCCTTTGGTACAGAGACTAGCTCAATGTTCTCTACACAGCGCTTCGGATTACATTGAAGATTTACAAATATGATAAAAAAAATCTTTTGATCTTCTATTTCACAAATGTGGGCGGGCTTTCACGTCCATTAGAGTGTAAGCTCCTCTGGTACAGAGACTGATGTGACTGGGGGGGGAGGGGAGGGGACATTAGAGTGTAAGCTCCTCTGCTACAGAGACTGATGTGATGTGGGGGGAGGGGACATTAGAGTGTAAGCTCCTCTGCTACAGAGACTGATGTGATGTGGGGGGAGGGGACATTAGAGTGTAAGCTCCTCTGGTACAGAGACTGATGTGACTGTGGGGTAGGGGACATTAGAGTGTAAGCTCTTCTGGTATAGAGACTGATGTGATGTGGAGGAGGGGACATTAGAGTGTAAGCTCCTCTGGTACAGAGACTGATGTGACTGTGGGGGGGAGGGGACATTAGAGTGTAAGCTCCTCTGGTACAGAGACTGATGTGACCATACCTCCCAACTTTGCAAAGTCCCATCGCGGGACATTCCGATGTCCCCTCTCCCCTGCCAACCAGAGGGGGGGGTGCGGGACATTGCCCAAAAAAATCGGGAATTGGCCACAAAAGTTGTTGAGCGGGGGGGGGGGATGGTGATGGTTGCCGGTTGCCGGAGGTCGTGCAAAAACAAAAAAATAGTTGTTGAGCGGGGGGGGGGGGGTCCCGGGGCGGGGGGCCGCCGATCGGGGGGGGCCCATACTAGTCCGCCGGTCGCGGGGGGGGGGGGCTCTTACCTGCTGCTCCCCTTCTTCTTTTCATGTTTCCTGCTGTGCGGGAAACATGATAGTCTCGCGGGAGTGCGGGAAGGAGGCGCCTCTGCGGGTAAAATCCGTGCCAGTTGGGAGGTATGGATGTGACTGGCTCAGTGATCTCTGTACAGCGCTGCGGTATATGTCGGTGCTATATCAATGTATAATATTATAATAGTGTGTGACTGTGGGGGAGGGGACATTAGAGTGTAAGCTCTTCTGGTACAGAGACTGATGTGACTGGCTCAGTGGTCTCTGTACAGCGCTGCGGTATATGTCAGCGCTATATAAATGTATAATAATAATAGTGTGTGACTGTGGGGTAGGGGACATTAGAGTGTAAGCTCCTTTGGTACAGAGACTAGCTCAATGTTCTCTACACAGCGCTTCGGATTACATTGAAGATTTACAAATATGATAAAAAAAATCTTTTGATCTTCTATTTCACAAATGTGGGCGGGCTTTCACGTCCTTTTTTTTTTTTTTTCAATCTCTGTGCCGGAGTGTGCCAGTTCAGCTATTTTCGCTGCATTTGATTTATTCCGACAAAATACAACCATTGCACAAGTCTCCATCGAAGCCGTCAATGTGTTTCCTGCCTCTTAAAGCTTGAAGCAGCACAAAGAACCTTCACGTTGCTTCCTGAAATTGCAAAAGGTCCATTGCTCATCAGCCATCGGGAGTGGGTGACGGGAACAAATCCTTAACAGTCGCATAAAGTTGCTTCCTCTATCTTGCCTTGAGGATCCAATGCTCTGATCGGACGCTATTCATAGGAATTTAATATATATTTTTTGCAACGGGTCAAGGAGGACCTCACGGGCCTGCCATGGCTGATGTAGACCTGGACCACCTCGCCAACATAACCGCTGGTGGCTCTGCAATCACCACCTATAACTATGACGAAGACGAGGTCTTCCTTTGCACCAAAACCGAAAGCAATAATTTTGGAGAGGTCGTCGTCCCCATCTTTTTCTACGTGATCTTCACCATAAGCTTGTTGGGGAATGGTCTGATCTTGTTCCTACTCTTGAAATTTGAGAACATCAAGACGGTGACCAACTTATTCATCCTCAACTTGGTGATCTCAGACTTGCTGTTTACGGTTTCGCTCCCGTTTTGGGGTTATTACCAAACCCACGGCTGGATCTTCGGAGATGGTCTGTGCAAGGTGGCCTCGTCCACCTTTTACATCGGATTTTACAGCAGCATCCTGTTCCTGACCATGATGACCGTTGATCGCTACATGGCCGTTGTCCACGCCATTTCTGCCGCCAGGACCAGAAAACTCATGTATGTCTACTTGGCAAGTGCCATTATCTGGGCGGTAAGCCTGTTGTCGACCATTCCCAAATTTTTCTTGTACGGAACGAGGAGTGACGAGTTATATGGGACTCTCTGTGTGGAGACTGGTTACAACAAGGAAACGATCCAGTGGTGGAAGATGGTTGGGTACGGTCAACAGCTGCTCCTATTTTTCTTGATCCCGTTGCTCGTCATCCTCTACTGCTACACGTTGATCGTCGTCAAGCTGTACCGCACCAAAATGAACAACAAGGACAAAGCTGTCAAGCTGATCCTCATCATCGTGTTAGCCTTCTTCATCTGCTGGACCCCATTCAACGTCGTCCTCTTCATCAAAGCTCAGAACCTATACCAAGAATCGGAGGGTGACAACTGCAACAACACCATTGACTATGTCTACTTTCTCTGCCGAAACATCGCCTATTTCCACTGCTGCGTCAACCCCTTCTTCTACACCTTTGTTGGCACCAAGTTTCGGCACCATTTGGCCTCGCTGTTCGGCGACTGGATTAGGCGCGGACTGAGGTACAGGCACCCAAGCCTGAGCAGCAGGACCAGCGAATATTCCCCGCAGACCATCTATGAATAACTTGGACTTTATGAAGGACAATGGCAGTTGGCAACTGCAGTAACCTTTTTTAGCTTTTTTTTTTTTTTTTATTTTTTTTCTTTTTAGCTTAAGGATACATAACCTTTTTTTTTTAATCTTCCATTTTTTTATTTTTGTTTAGCTTAGTGAAGCTTGTTAAATGTCTGATAAAAACCTTATAAATGCCTGCTAAAAGCTTACTAGAGCCTGCATTCCTCTTTATATCTTGGTAAGTCCCATCAGACTTTAACTTCAGGCTACTTTGGGGGCTTCAGGCTGCTTTGAGGGCTTCAGGCTGCTTTGAGGGCTTCAGGCTGCTTTGAGGACTTCAGGCTGCTTTGGGGGCTTCAGGCTGCTTTGAAGGCTTCAGGTTGCTTTGAAGGCTTCAGGTTGCTTTGAAGGCTTCAGGCTGCTTTGAGGGCTTCAGGCTGCTTTGAGGGCTTCAGGTTGCTTTGAAGGCTTCAGGCTGCTTTGAGGGCTTCAGGCTGCTTTGAGGGCTTCAATCTGCTTTGAGGTCTTCAGGCTACTTTGAGGGCTTCAGGCTGCTTTGAAGGTTTTAGGCTGCTTTGAAGACTTCAGGCTGCTTTGAGGTCTTCAGGCTACTTTGAGGGGTTCAGGCTGCTTTGAAGGTTTCAGGCTGCTTTGAAGGCTTCAGGCTGCTTTGAGGACTTCAGGCTGCTTTTGAGGACTTCAGGTTGCTTTGAAGGCTTCAGGCTACTTTGAGGGCTTTGGGCTGCTTTGAGGGCTTCAGGCTACGTTGAGGGCTTCAGGCTGCTTTGAGGTCTTCAGGCTGCTTTGAAGGTTTCAGGCTGCTTTGAAGGTTTCAGGCTGCTTTGAGGTCTTCAGGCTGCTTTGAGGTCTTCAGGCTACTTTGAGGGCTTCAGGCTGCTTTGAAGGCTTAAGGTTGCTTTGAAGGCTTCAGGCTGCTTCTTTATATGCTTTGTGAATGTTTTCTGAATGTATTCCCCTTTGTACTAGGTTGTATCAGCTTCATTTTAAAGAAACAGGTGCTTGTGGCTTTGATTTACTAAAACTGGAGAGTGCAAAATCTGGTGCAGCTGAAACCAATCAGCTTCCAGGTTTTATTGTCTAAGCTTAATCAAACAAGCTGAAGTCAGAAGCTGATTGGCTCCCATGCACAGCTGCACCAGATTTTCCACTCTCCAGTTTTAGTAAATCAAACTCAGTGCTTTTAGCTCATAGCCACTAGTGATGAGCCGAACACCCCCGGGTTCGGTTCGCACCAGAACCTGCGAACGGACCGAAAGTTCGCACGAACTTTAGAACCCTATTAAATACAATGGATGCGAACGTTCGAAATCTAAAGTGCTAATTATAACGACTATTATGCATGTTATTGTCCTAAAAAGGGTTTGGGAACCCGGGTTCTGCACCAGGGGACATGTATCAATGCAAAAAGAAGTTTTAAAAATGGCCGTTTTTCTGGAGCAGTCATTTTAATGATGCATAAAGTGAAAAAAAAAGTCAAATATTCCTTTAAATATCGTACCTGGGGGGTGTCTAAAGTATGCCTGTGAAGTGCCACGTGTTTCCCGTGTTTAGAACTGTCCCTGCACAAAATGACATTTCTAAAGGAAAAAAAGCCATTTAAAACTGCTTGCGGCTTTAATGTAATGTCTGGTCCCGGTAATATGGATGAAAATCTTTAAGAAAAATGCCATAGCTACCCCATCGCAGCCCCCCCCCCCCCCCCCTACCCCAGCCCATTACCAGCCCCTTTGGGTCTTGTATGGATATTAAGGGGAACCCCACACACAAAATAAAAAAGGCCCTATATACTCTGAACAGCCGTATACAGGCGGTGCATACAAGACAGGGACTGTAGGTTTGTTCTTATGTAGAATCTGTTTGTAATTTTGAACAGGTACATTGTTTGTTTAAGTGTAGCTCCAGCCAAAAAATCTATTTTTAAGCTTTTTGGAAAACATAGGGAAGGGTTATCACCCCTGTAACATTTGTTTTGCTGTCTGTGCCCCTGTTCAGAACATTTCACCTCACTTTCCGTCCCAATGACAAATGTTTTTTGAAAATTTGGGGTTTTTATTGAAACAAGGATTGGTGATAAAGCATCAGTGGAGAGGAGACACTTTTTTTCCCATATTAACTCTTACAGGAGAGAATTTGCCTTCCTAGGGGTAGATTTCCTCTCACTTCCTGTTGTCTCCTTCTGTTTGCAAGGAGGAGTCGTTTGTAAGTTGGATGTTTGAAAGTAGGGGCCTGCCGTATATACTCAGCTGAAATTTGCCCCTTACATGTTGGTGTTGCCACAACACTGTGAGCCCTCACAGTTACTCTTGGTGGGCGCATGAATGGGCCCTGCTGTGAATTATTAGATCAAGAATTGTAATTGCATGCCCCTGTTGAACAGGGGCTGAAAAATTGGGCCTTTGGTGGTGGTCGTGGTGGTGGTGGTGTTGACACAACACTGTAAGGCCTCACAGTTAGTCTTGGTGGGCGCAGGAATGGGCCCTGCTGTGAATTATTAGATCAAGAATTGTAATTACATGCCCCTGTTAAACAGGGGCAGAAAAATTGAGCCTTAGCCACTGGTGCCACAACACTGCAACCCCTCACAGATACTGTACTTCGAGCACAGCAATGAGCCCTGTTGCAAAGTATTGCATCAAAAATTGTAATTACACGCCCCTGTTAAACAGGGGCTGAAAAATTGGGCCTTAGCCACTGGTGCTGGTGCGACGACACTGCAACCACTCCCAGATACTCTAGTTGGAGTGCAGGAATGAGCCCTGCTGCAAAGCATTGCATAAAAAATTGTAATAACACACCCCTGTTAAACAGGGGCTGAAAAATTGGGCCTTAGCCACTGGTGGCGGCACCCAGAAACAAAAATGTTCTTCCAAGCTATCATCGTCAATCGGATCATTGAGGAGGAGGAGGAGGATAGCCAGTCAACATAACAGGACAGTCTCTCAGCATCAGCATCAGTCTTGAAGGGATGTGACATTTGAAAATAAATTAGTCTGTTATATCAGCTTCAGGTGTTTGGTAGCTGGTGGTGATCCAAGACTGGTTCATCTTTATGAAGGTCAGTCGATCAACAGAGTCGGTGGACAGGCGCACCCTGTGATCCGTGACAAATCCTCCAGCAGCACTGAATGTGCATTCTGAAAGAACGCTGGATGCAGGACAGGCCAGTAGCTCAATTGCATACTGTGCAAGCTCTGGCCAGTGATCCATCCTCAAGACCCAGTAAGCCAGAGGATTTTCGGTGGGGAAGGTGTCCAAGTCTGACCTTGCCCCTAGGTATTCCTGCACCATGTATATCAGACGCTGGTGATGGTTGCTGGAACTGATCATACCTTGGGGCTGCGGACTAAAGAATTGTCTGAACGCTTCGGTCAGACGGCCACCTTCCCCACTGCTCCTTCTTTGACTGACCGAAGCCTCAGCAACTCGTTGTCTAGGACCAGGAGTTTGTAACCTCCCAGTCTCTGGGAACGCGTTGCACAGACCTTTCTGCAATGCCTCCCGGAGTTGTCTCATCCTCTGCTCCCTCTGCGACGGTAAGATAAGGTCCGCAACCTTACCCTTGTACCGTGGATCAAGGAGAGTGGCCAGCCAGTAATGGTCCCTCTCCTTGATCCGAAGAATACAAGGATCCTTCCGCAGGCTTTGCAGGATCAGGGAGGCCATGCAGCGTAGGTTAGCTGAGGCATTCAGTCCGGAGTCCTCTGGGTCACTAAGGACGACATGATCCGCAGCCACCTCCTCCCAGCCACGTACAAGTCCACTGGTTTCTTGGGACTGTAAATCATCCCTAAAAGACTGCTGCTGATGATGCTGAGTGCCAGGCTCCACCTCCATGCTGACACAATCCTCCTCCTTCTTCCTGTGCGATGGGTGGGACAGAAGGAACACTGTCTGGGTAAAGGGGGCCTTGAGAGGCAAGGAAGTCCTCCTCTTCCTGCCTCTGTTCTGCCTCAAGTGCCCTGTCCATTATTCCACGCAGCGTATGTTCCAACAGGTGGACAAGAGGTACAGTGTCACTGATGCATGCACTGTCACTGCTCACCATCCTTGTGGCCTCCTCAAATGGTGCCAGGACAGTGCATGCATCCCTGATCATGCCCCACTGGTGTGGTGAAAAAAACCCGAGCTCCCCTGACCCTGTCCTGGTGCCGTAGTCGCACAGGTACTCATTGATGGCCCTCTGCTGCGTGTGCAGCCGCTGCAGCATGGCCAACGTTGAGTTCCACCTGGTGGGCATGTCACATATAAGGCGGTTCTTGGGCAGGTTCAACTCCTTTTGCAGCTCAGCCAGGCGAGCACTGGCATTATAAGATCTGCGGAAATGCACACAGACTTTCCTGGCCTGCCTCAGGACATCCTGTAAGCCCGGGTACCTGCCCAAGAACCGCTGCACCACCAGGTTAAGGACGTGAGCCACACAGGGCACATGGGTCAGTTGTCCCTGTCGGAGAGCGGAGAGGAGGTTGGTGCCATTGTCGCAAACTACCATTCCTGGCTTAAGCTGGCATGGCGTCAACCACCTCTCGGCCTGCCCCTGCAGAGCAGACAGAACCTCTGCCCCAGTGTGGCTCCTGTCCCCCAAACACACCAGCGCAAGCACGGCATGGCATCTTTTTGCCTGCGTACTTGCGTAGCCCCTTGAACGCCTACGGAGCACCGCTGGTTCCGAGGACAAAGCACAGGAAGAGGCCACGGAGGAAGAAGAAGAGGAGGGGGTGGAGGACAGAGGTGTGTCACAACCAGTAGTAGCATTTTGGAGGCGTGGCGGTGGAACAACCTCCAACACTACTGCACCTTGTCCTGCATCCTTCCCAGCTGCAAAAAGAGTGACCCAATGGGCCGTGAAAGAAAGGTAACGTCCCTGTCCATGCCTGCTGGACCATGAGTCAGCGGTAATGTGCACCTTACCGCTGACCGCCCTGTCCAGCGAGGCCAAGACATTGCCTTCCACATGCCGGTAGAGAGCCGGAATCGCCTTCCGTGAGAAAAAGTGGCGTTTGGGAACCTGCCACTGAGGAACCGCACATTGCACAAACTCACGGAAGGGGGCCGAGTCTACCAACTGAAAAGGCAGCAGTTGAAGCGCTAGCAATTTAGCCAAGCTAGCATTCAACCGCTGGGCATGTGGATGGCTGGGAGTGAACTTCTTTCGACGGTCCAGCAGCTGGGGCAGGGAAATTTGCCTGCTAGAATCGGACGTCGGTGTACTGCTAGCAGAGTGCCCGCAAGTACTTGGCTGTGACACACCTAATTCTACACCTTCATTCCTCTCAGAGCAGGTTTCAGAGAGGACTGAAGGTATAGTGGGGTTGGAGATCCCAGCTGATGCGGTGCAAGAAGAGGTCAGCTTTGTTCTTTGGTGTGGGTCTTTAAGGTAGGCTTGCCAACGAGCTGCATGGCAGGTCAACATATGTCTGGTCAGGCATGTGGTACCCAAGCGGCTGATGTTTTGGCCACGCGATATACGCTTGAGACATATGTTGCAAACAGCAGCTGTGCGATCTGATGCACTCGCCTCAAAAAAGGCCCACACCAAAGAACTTTTTGAATGACGGGCAGAGGCAGCGCCCTGCACAGGCGGAGCTCTGCGGTGTGATTCCGTCGGTGTGCTGCCCATACGCTGGCCACTCAAGGGCATCCTGCCTCGTTGGAGATGTGCCTCCTCCTCATCCTCCTCCTCCTCCTCTCTCCTATTAGGCACCCACGTGGAGTCAGTGACCTCATCATCCCCTCCCTCCTCATCACTGGAGCCAATCTGGCAGTATGCTGCAGCTGCTGGAACATGACTGCCAGATTGGTGTCCTTCTTGAGCATCCCCTCTGTCTGCTCTCACGCTACTGCCTTCCTCTAGCTGGGTTTCATCATCAGACCCTTCGAAATGCTGGGCATCCTCCTGGAGCATGTACCCAACACTGTGCTCAAACAGTTCGGGGGACTCCTCAGGAGGACATGGTTGGTCTAGGGAAGGAGTGACTGATGATGACATTGATACCAGGGAAGAGGACGCTTTGGCAGCTGCTTTGCCAGTACCCTGCGCCTGGGTGAGAGAGGATGAGGAGGATGAGGAGGGCTTGGTCATCCACTCTACCAAGTCTTCAGCATGATGCGGCTCAACACGTCCAGCTGCCGAAAAGAAGGACAAGCGTGTCCCATGGCCATGTGCTGATGGCGATGCACCGCGTCCACGACCAGCACTGTTGTCTCTAGACACAGAGCCTGCTTGCCCTCTTTTTTTGGCTCCTGACTGTCTGCCTCTCCTTGTTTGCCTTCCAGACATTCTAATGGCCTGCAGGGAGATGGGAAAACCAGCAATACAGGCTAAGTTAAGGTGTAATATGGTCAGGAGGCACACTCCGCCCGCTGTAAGTGCCGCAAAATCCTGTTGGTGTAACACACCAGGAAAAAGCAGCAATACAGGCTAACTTCAGGTGTATAATGTGCAGGAGGCTTAGCAACAATGACACTGACACTGTCCCCTGCCTATCCTTCTCTCTCCCTGCACACAAGGTTTAGCAAAGAATATGACACTGACACTGTCCCCTGCCTATCCTTCTCTCTCCCTGCACACAAGGTTTATCAAAGAATATGACACTGACACTCTCCCTGCCTATCCTTCTCTGTCCCTACACACAAGGTTTAGCAAAGAATATGACACTGACACTCTCCCTGCCTATCCTTCTCTGTCCCTACACACAAGGTTTAGCAAAGAATAGATTTGACAAGATTTGACACTGTCCCTGCCTATCCTTCACTTTCCCTGCTCCGGAACACACTACACAAGGCCGTCGCGCTGGCGGCCTTTTATAGTGTGGGGCGTGTACTAAACCCCCTCAGCAATAATTGGCCACAGGCATCCTGCCTGTGGCCAATCATTGCTCTCCTCGCTGCCGGCGCTGTGATTGGCCAAGCATGCAGGGTCACAGTGCATTCTTGGCCAATCACAGCACCGGGATTACACTGCGATGGCGCAGTGTATTGTGGGCCGTTCGCGTCACTCGAATTTGGCGCGAACGGCCCAAATCGTTCGTTGTTCGCCGAACGCGCGAACAGCCGATGTTCGAGTCGAACCTATGTTCGACTCGAACACCGAGCTCATCCCTAATAGCCACCCAGGACTGATCTGTTGGTTATGGAGAGATGCTGGGGACTTCAATCACTTTGAAATGAATTATAATGATCACGGTAGGTGGGCGGAGTCGGGACTCAGATTTACCTGCTAATGTCCCAAAGGAAAGAGGAGATGTGGCTAAATACACTATATTACCAAAAGTATTGGGACACCTGCCTTTACACACACACATGAACTTTAATGGCATCCCAGTCTTAAAGAGGAAGTAAAGGCAACATTTTTATTTTTATTTTAAAAACCCTGCAAAAGAAAGGCATAATGAGCTAGTATGCATAGCATACTAGCTCATTATGAATGACTTACCTGAGATCGAAGCCCCCGCAGCGGTCCTCGGTCACCTCCGCCGCCATCTTGCCTCGATGTCCCGTCACTGCCATCAGTGTATCGCCACTCCAGCGCTGTGATTGACCGGAGCAGCGATGAGGTCACACGCATGCGCGCACGCTATTGCGCGCACGCTATTGCGCATGCGTGTGACGTCATCAGCGTTGTTTTTAATAGTAAATATATCCTTAACCGTGTAGGTTAAGGAGATATTTATTGCACTTACAGGTAAGCCTTAATCTAGGCTCACCTGTAGGTGCAAGTTGTATAAGTGGGTTTACAACCACTTTGAGCCTCGTACACACGATCAGATTGTTGGCCAACTGAGCGTCTGTTTTTTGGGCGTGTCCCAGGATCTTGTCTTGCATACTAGCAGTACACAATTGTCGGCCAACAAACACGAACATAGTGACGTACTACGAGGAATTTCAGCTCTTGAGCGCCACCCTTTGGGCCCCTTCTGCTAATTTCGTGTTTGGGGAGCATTGATTCCGAGCATGCGTGTATGTACTTTTGACTTTTGTGTGACGGACTTGTGTGTGTGTACTGACCATCAGAAAATCTGACAACAGACCGCTTGTCTGCTGAAAATTTACTAACCTGCCATCCAACATTTGTTGGCCGAAAGTTGGACAACAATTGTCGGAAGGAGCGTACTAACGGTCAGATTTTAGGACAACAGTCTGTCAAGAGACAATCCCCTGCCAACAATCGTATCGCGTGTACGAGGCTTAAGTCCGTAGGGTTCAATATTGAGTTGGCCCCGCCCTTTGCTGCTATAACTGCTTCACCTCTTCTGGGAAGGCCGTCCACAAGGTTTAGGAGGGTGTCTATGGGAATGTTTGACCATTCTTCCAGAAGAGCATTTGTGAGGTCAGGCACTGATGTTGGATGAGAAGGCCTGGCTCGCAGTCTCCACTCTAATTCCTCCCAAAGGTGTTCTATCAGGTTGAGGTCAGGACTCTGTGCAGGCCAGTCTAATTCCTCCACCTCGCTCATCCATGTCTTTATGGACCTTGCTTTGTGCACTGGTGGGCAGTCATGTTGGAACAGGAAGGGGCCGTCCCCCAAACTCCTCCCACAAAGTTGGGAGCATGAAATTGTCCAAAATGTCTTGGTATGCTGACGCCTTCAGACAGGGATATGCAATTAGCGGACCTCCAGCTGTTTCAAAACTACAAGTCCCATCATGCCTCTGCCTCTGGGTGTCATGCTTGTGGCTGTCAGTCTTGCTATGCCTCATGGGACTTGTAGTTCTGCAACAGCTGGAGGTCCGCTAATTGCATATCCCTGCTTTAAGAGTTCCCTTCACTGGAACGAAGGGGCCAAGCCCGACCCCTGAAAAACAACCCCACACCATAATCCCCCCTCCCCCCCCCCCCCAAGTGATTTGGACCAGTGCACAAAGCAAGGTCCATAAAGACATGGATGAGCGCGTTTGGGGTGGAGGAACTTGACTGGCCTGCACAGAGTCCTGACCTCAACCCGATAGAACCCCTTTGGGATGAATTAGGGAGGAGACTGCGAGCCAGGCCTTCTCATCCAACATCAGTGCCTGACCTCACAAATGCTCTTCTGGAAGAAAGGTCACACATTTCCATAGACACCCTCCTAAACCTTGTGGACGGCCTTCCCAGAAGAATTGAAGCTGTTATAGCTGCAGAGGGTGGGGCCAACTCAATATTGAACCCTCCGGACTAAGACTGGATTCACACCTATGGCATTTTTAGTGCTTTTTGCATTTTGCAGATTTGCACTACAGAACGTGTTCCATGGGAAACCATGGTAAATGGACTGTAGTACAAATCTGACCTCAACCCGATAGAACACCTTTGGGATGAATTAGAGAGGAGACTGTGAGCCAGGCCTTCTCATCCAACATCTGTGCCTGACCTCACAAATGCTCTTCTGGAAGAATGGTCAAACATTCCCATAGACCAGTGTTTCTCAACTCCAGTCCTCAAGGCGCCCCCAACAAGTCATGTTTTCAGGATTTCCCTCAGATGAAACGTCTCTGTTAATTATTAAGGCAGTGAAACTGATCAAATCACCTGTGCAAAATAATGGAAAGCCTGAAAACGTGACCTGTTGGTGTGCCCTTGAGGACTGGAGTTGAGAAACATTCCCATAGACACTCCTAAACCTTGTGGGCGGCCTTCCCAGAAGAGTTGAAACTGTTATAGCTGCAAAGGGCGGGGCCAACTCAATGTTGAACCCTCCGGACTAAGACTGGGAGGCCATTAAAGTTCATGTGAGTGTAAAGGTGGGTGTCCCAATACTTTTGGTAATATAGTGAATCAATTTTGGAGAGGCTGGCCCTTTAATTGGGTCTGGTATTTGTATTTAAAGGGCCAAAAATGTACAAAAAAATGGCCGCTAATCACGCAACTAAATTTTGGACATAGACGTGTTTTAGGCGTGCCCAATAATAAGTCGGCCATGGCCACTGCTATGCTCTCCTTGCCACGCCCACAGAAGTTTATAGCCACACCCAATAATAATAAGTAGCCACGCCCGCTTTGTCTTGCAGTACTCTCCTCCGTGCTGCACATCCTCTGCTCACCAGGGAGTTCCTCTTTTCTCAGGTTGTAATGTGGGAGGGATGTTTTTTTGTTTTTTTTCTAGGATTCTTTTTGAGATAAAGTGTTGCCTTTGGGGGGGGGGGGGGGGGGGGGGAGATATTGTCCAGCACACAAGTGATATCCTGCCATAAACCCAGAGCGGGTGTTGAAGGCGGCAGCCTCTCTCCTCTGCCTTTTTAAAAGGTAAAATGATATGATTGGCCTGTATATACTGTGAATTATCTCTGCATCTGGTCAGAGGATTTGTTCTGTACTTCTGTAAAAATTCATATTTTGAGTTGCCCGGCCCTTTACATTTTTGGATATTTTATTAAATGTGCAGAAATTTTTTTGAAGCTACAAGATTTGGGTCTGTCATCTTCCTTCTTCCTTGTAACTGTGATGCAGCGAATGTCGGAACTCCCAACCTATGGGCTTGGCCAAGGTCAATATAAATAGGTCCTGCTAGATGACACCAGGGCTGGCCCCTTTTCGCATTAAAAATAAGTGCCTATTAGGGATGAGCTTCATGTTCGAGTCGAACATACGTTCGACTCGAACATCGGCTGTTCGATCGTTCGACGAAGATCGAACGATTTGGGCCGTTCGCGCCAAATTCGAGTGACGCGAACGGCCCACAATGCACTACGCCATCGCAGTGTCATCCAGGCGCTGTGATTGGCCAAGCATGCACTGTGACCCCGCATGCTTGGCCAATCAAAGAGCCGGCAGCGAGGAGAGCAATGATTGGCCACAGGCAGGATGCCTGTGGCCAATTATTGCTGAGGGGGTTTAGTACACGCCCCACACTATAAAAGGCCGCCAGCGCGGCGGCCTTGTGTAGTGTGTTTCGGAGCAGGGAAAGACAAGCATAGGCAGGGACAGTGTCATTATTTTTCCTTTACATAATCCTGGATTCCTTGTGTTTAGGGACAGAGAAGGATAGGTAGGGAGAGTGTCAGTGACAGTGTGCTATTCTGTGCTAATCCTTGTTTGTAGGGACAGAGAGGTACAGTGAGGGAAAGTGTCAGTGTGCTATTCTGTTCTAAACCAATCTTGCTGAACCATATTTTCAATCCTTGAGTTTAGGGACAGAGAGGTACAGTGAGGGAAAGTGCCAGTGTGCTATTTTGTGCTAAATCTTGTTTGTAGGGAGGGACAGAGTAGGACAGTGAGGGAAAGTGTCAGTGTGCTATTCTGTTCTAAACCAATTTTGCTGTTCCATATTTTCAATCCTTGAGTTTAGGGACAGAGAAGGACACTCGTGGCAATTTTCAGTGTGCTATTCTGTGCTAAATCTTGTTTGTAGGGAGGGACAGAGTAGGACAGTGAGGGAAAGTGTCCTATTCTGTTCTAAACCAATTTTGCTGTTCCATATTTCAAATCCTTGAGTTTAGGGACAGAGAAGGATAGGCAGGGGACAGTGTCAGTGTCATTGTTGCTAAGCCTCCTGCACAGTATACACCTGAAGGAAGCCCTTATTGCTCTTTTTCCCATCTCCCTGCAGGCCATCCATTAAAATGTCTGGAAGGCAAACAAGGAGAGGCAGACAGTCAGGAGGCAAAAAAAGAGGGCAAGCAGGCTCTGTGTCTGGGGGCAACAGTGCTGGTCGTGGACGCGGTGCATTGTCATCAGCACATGGCCATGGGACACGCTTGTCCTTCTTTTCGGCAGCTGGACATGTCGAGCCACATCATGCCGAAGAATTGGTAGAGTGGATGACCAAGCCCACCTCATCCTCCTCATCCTCTCTCACCCAGGCTCAGGGTACTGGCAAAGCAGCTGCCAAAGTGTCCTCTTCTCTGGTATCATTATCTTCATTAGTCAATCCTTCCCTAGACCCACCATGTCCTCCTCCTGAGGAGTCCCCCGAACTGTTTGAGCACAGTGTTGGGTACATGCTCCAGGAGGATGCCCAGCGTTTCGAAGGGTCTGATGATGAAACCCAGCTACAGGAAGGCAGTAGCGTGAGAGCAGAGAGAGGGGATGCTCAAGAAGGACACCAATCTGGCAGTCATGCTCCAGCAGCTGCAGCATACTGCCAGATTGGCTCCAGTGATGAGGAGGGAGGGGATGATGAGGTCACTGACTCCACGTGGGTGCCTAATAGGAGAGAGGAGGAGGAGGAGGAGGATGAGGAGGAGGCACATCTCCAACGAGGCAGGATGCCCTTGAGTGGCCAGCGTATGGGCAGCACACCGACGGAATCACACCGCAGAGCTCCGCCTGTGCAGGGCGCTGCCTCTGCCCGTCATTCAAAAAGTTCTTTGGTGTGGGCCTTTTTTGAGGCGAGTGCATCAGATCGCACAGCTGCTGTTTGCAACATATGTCTCAAGCGTATATCGCGTGGCCAAAACATCAGCCGCTTGGGCACCACATGCTTGATCAGACATATGTTGACCTGCCATGCAGCTCGTTGGCAAGCCTACCTTAAAGACCCACACCAAAGAACAAAGCTGACCTCTTCTTGCACCGCATCAGCTGGGATCTCCAACCCCACTATACCTTCAGTCCTCTCTGAAACCTGCACTGAGAGGAATGAAGGTGTAGAATTAGGTGTGTCACAGCCAAGTACTTGCGGCCACTCTGCTAGCAGTACACCAACGTCCGATTCTACCAGGCAAATTTCCCTGCCCCAGCTGCTGGACCGTCGAAAGAAGTTCACTCCCAGCCATCCACATGCCCAGCGGTTGAATGCTAGCTTGGCTAAATTGCTAGCGCTTCAACTGCTGCCTTTTCAGTTGGTAGACTCGGCCCCCTTCCGTGAGTTTGTGCAATGTGCGGTTCCTCAGTGGCAGGTTCCCAAACGCCACTTTTTTGCACGGAAGGCGATTCCGGCTCTCTACAGGCATGTGGAAGGCAATGTCTTGGCCTCGCTGGACAAGGCAGTCAGCGGTAAGGTGCATATTACTGCTGACTCATGGTCCAGCAGGCATGGACAGGGACGTTACCTTTCTTTCACAGCCCATTGGGTCACTCTTTTGGCAGCTGGGAAGGATGCAGGACAAGGTGCAGTAGTGTTGGAGGTTGTTCCACCGCCACGCCTCCAAAATGCTACTACTGGTTGTGACACACCTCTCTCCTCCACCCCCTCCTCTTCTTCTTCCTCCATGGCCTCTTCCTGTGGTTTGTCCTCGGAACCAGCGGTGCTCCGTAGGCGTTCAAGGGGCTACGCAAGTACGCAGGCAAAAAGATGCCATGCCGTGCTTGCGCTGGTGTGTTTGGGGGACAGGAGCCACACTGGGGCAGAGGTCCTGTCTGCTCTGCAGGGGCAGGCCGAGAGGTGGTTGACGCCACGCCAGCTTAAGCCAGGAATGGTGGTTTGCGACAATGGCACCAACCTCCTCTCCGCCCTCCGACAGGGACAACTGACCCATGTGCCCTGTATGGCTCACGTCCTTAACCTGGTGGTGCAGCGGTTCTTGGGCAGGTACCCGGGCTTACAGGATGTCCTGAGGCAGGCCAGGAAAGTCTGTGTTCATTTCCGCAGATCTTATAATGCCAGTGCTCGCCTGGCTGAGCTGCAAAAGGAGTTGAACCTGCCCAAGAACCGCCTTATATGTGACATGCCCACCAGGTGGAACTCAACGTTGGCCATGCTGCAGCGGCTGCACATGCAGCAGAGGACCATCAATGAGTACTTGTGCGACTACGGCACCAGGACAGGGTCAAGGGAGCTCGGGTTTTTTTCACCACGCCAGTGGGGCATGATCAGGGATGCATGCACTGTCCTGGCACCATTTGAGGAGGCCACAAGGATGGTGAGCAGTGACAGTGCATGCATCAGTGACACTGTACCTCTTGTCCACCTGTTGGAGCACACGCTGCGTGGAATAATGGACAGGGCACTTGAGGCAGAACAGAGGCAGGAAGAGGAGGACTTCCTTGCCTCTCAAGGCCCCCTTTACCCAGACAGTGTTCCTTCTGTCCCACCCATCGCACAGGAAGAGGAAGAGGAAGAGGAGGAGGAGGAGGAGGAGGAGGAGGAGGAGGAGGATTGTGTCGGCATGGAGGTGGAGGCTAGCACTCAGCAGCATCATCAGCAGCAGTCTTTTAGGGATGATTTACAGTCCCAAGAAACCAGTGGACTTGTACGTGGCTGGGAGGAGGTGGCTGCGGATCATGTGGTCCTTAGTGACCCAGAGGACTCCGGACTGAATGCCTCAGCTAACCTACGCTGCATGGCCTCCCTGATCCTGCAAAGTCTGCGGAAGGATCCTCGTATTCTTCGGATCAAGGAGAGGGACCATTACTGGCTGGCCACTCTCCTTGATCCACGGTACAAGGGTAAGGTTGCGGACCTTATGTTACCTTCGCAGAGGGAGCAGAGGATGAGACAACTCCGGGAGGCCTTGCAGAAAGGTCTGTGCAACGCGTTCCCAGAGACTGGGAGGTTACAAACTCCTGGTCCTGGACAACGAGTTGCTGAGGCTTCGGGCAGTTAAAGAAGGAGCGGTGGGGAAGGTGGCCGTCTGACCGATGCGTTCAGACAATTCTTTAGTCCGCAGCCCCAAAGTATGATCGGTTCCAGCAACCATCGCCAGCGTCTGATATACATGGTCCAGGAATACCTAGGGGCAAGGTCAGACTTGGACACCTTCCCCACCGAAAATCCTCTGGCTTACTGGGTCTTGAGGATGGATCACTGGCCAGAGCTTGCACAGTATGCAATTGAGCTACTGGCCTGTCCTGCATCCAGCGTTCTTTCAGAACACACATTCAGTGCTGCTGGAGGATTTGTCACGGATCACAGGGTGCGCCTGTCCACCGACTCAGTTGATCGACTGACTTTCATCAAGATGAACCAGTCTTGGATCACCACCAGCTACCACACACCAGATGCTGATATAACAGACTAATTGATTTTAAAATGTCACATCCCTTCAAGACTGATGCTGATGCTGAGTGCCTGTGCTGTTATGTTGACTGGCTATCCTCCTCCTCCTCCTCCTCAATGATACGATTAATGATGATAGCTTGGAAGATCATTTTGGTTTATGGGTGACGCCACCAGTGGCTAAGGCCCAATTTTTCAGCCCCTGTTTAACAGGGGCGTGTAATTAAAATTTTTGATGCAATACTTTGCAACAGGCCTCATTGCTGTGCTCCAAGTACAGTATCTGTGAGGGGTTGCAGTGTTGTGCCACCAGTGCCTAAGGCCCAATTTTTCAGCCCCTGTTCAACAGGGGCATGCAATTATAATTATTGATCGAATAATTCACAGCAGGACCCATTGCTGCGCCCACCAAGAGTAACTGTCAGGCCTTACAGTGTTGTGGCACCAGCACCACCATCACCACCACCACCACCACCAAAGGCCCAATTTTTCAGCCCCTATTCAACAGGGGCATGCAATTATAATTATTGATCTAATAATTCACAGCAGGGCCCATTGCTGCGCCCACCAAGAGTAACTGTCAGGCCTTACAGTGTTGTGGCTCCAGCACCACCATCAAAGGCCTAATTTTTACTACCACTGATCAACAATTATATGTTATTACAATTCCTGATATAATAGTTGACAGTAGGGCGTTCCAGCACCAACCAAGAGTAACTGTGAGTGCTTTCAGTGTTGTGCCAACACCAACACCTAAGGGGCCAATTTCTGCAGAGTATATACGGCAGGTCCCTACTTTCAAACATCCAACTTACAAACGACTACTACTTGCAAACGGAAGAAGACAACAGGAAGTGAGAGGAAATCTACCCCTTGGAAGGAAAATTCTCTCCTGTAAGAATTAATATGGGAGAAAGGTGTCTCCTCTGTACTGATGCTTTATCACCAATCCTTGTTTCAATAAAAACACCACATTTCAAAAACATTTGTCATTGGGACGCAAAGTGAGGTGAAATGTTCTGAACAGGGGCACAGACAGCAAAAAAAATGTGACAGGGGTGATAACCCTTACCTATGTTTTCCAAAAAGCTAAAAAAAAGGAATTTGGCATGGAGCTACACTTAAACAATGCAGCTGTTCAAAATTACAAACAGATTCTACATAAGAACAAACCTACAGTCCCTGTCTTGTATGCACCGCCTGTATACGGCTGTTCAGAGTATATAGGGCCTTTTTTATTTTGTGTGCGGGGTTCCCCTTAATATCCATACAAGACCCAAAGGGGCTGGTAATGGGCTGGGGTAGGGGGGGGGGGGGGGTTGATGGGGTAGCTATGCCATTTTTCCTAAAGATTTTCATCCATATTACCGGGACCAGACATTACATTAAAGCCGCAAGCAGTTTTAAATGGCTTTTTTTCCTTTAGAAATGTCATTTTGTGCAGGGACAGTTCTAAACACGGGAAACACGTGGCACTTCACAGGCATACTTTAGACACCCCCCAGGTACAATATTTAAAGGAATATTTGACTTTTTTTTTTTCACTTTATGCATCATTAAAATGACTGCTCCCGGAAAACGTCCGTTTTTAAAACTTCTTTTTGCATTGATACATGTCCCCTGGTGCAGAACCCGGGTTCCCAAACTCTGTTTGGGACAATAACATGGATAATAGTCGTTATAATTAGCACTTTAGAATCCGAACGTTCGCATCCATTGTATTTAATAGGGTTCTAATGTTCGTGCGAACTTTCGGTCCGTTCGCGGGTTCTGGTGCGAACCGAACCCGGGGGTGTTCGGCTCATCACTAGTGCCTATGCTGTTTAACCACATCAATACTGGGCACTTAAACCCCCTTCCTTCCCAGACCAATTTTCAGCTTTCAGTGCTCTCGCACTTTGAATGACAATTATTCAGTCATGCTACACTGTACCCAAATTAAATTTTTATCATTTTGTTCACACAAATAGAGCTTTCTTTTGGTGGTATTTGTTCACAATTTCATTTTCAATTTTTTGCGATAAAAGCGAAAAAAGAGCGAATATTTTGAAAAAAAAACAACATTTTCTACATTCTGTTTTAAAAGAAATCCAAACAAATCAAATTTCGGCAAAAATTTAGGCCAAAATGTATTCTGCTACATGTCTTTGGTAAAAAAAATCCTGATAAGTGTATGATAATTGGTTTGTGTGAAAGTTATAGAGTCTACAAACTAAGCTACGCATTATTGCAAATTGATCAATCCTAATGCACTGATGGCCTATCTCATTTCTTGAGGCCCTAAAATGTCAGGACAGTACAAATACCCCCCAAATGACCACTTTTTGGAAAGAAGACAGTCGGAGGTATTTAGTAAGAGGCATCGTGAATTTTTTGAAGTTGCAATTTTTTTCCCACAATGCCTTGGAAAATTAAGAAATATATATATATTTTTTTTTTCTTCACAAAGTTGTCAATTTAGAAGATCTTTCTAACACATAGTATGTACATAGCAAAAATAACACCCCAAAATACATTCTGCTACTCATCCTGAGTATGGCGATACCCAGTGTGTGAGACTTTTCCACATCCTGGCCACATACGGAGGCCAAACATCCAAGTAGCACCATCAGGCGCTCTAAAGGCGTAAATTACACATTTCATTTCCTGAGTACCTATCACATTTTTGAAGGCCCTGGAGAACAAGGACAATGGAATTACCCACAAAATGACCCCATTTTGGAAAGAAGACAGTCGGAGGTATTTAGTAAGAGGCATCGTGAATTTTTTGAAGTTGCAATTTTTTTCCCACAATGCCTTGGAAAATTAAGAAATATATATATATATTTTTTTTCTTCACAAAGTTGTCAATTTAGAAGATCTTTCTAACACATAGTATGTACATAGCAAAAATAACACCCCAAAATACATTCTGCTACTCATCCTGAGTATGGCGATACCCAGTGTGTGAGACTTTTCCACATCCTGGCCACATACGGAGGCCAAACATCCAAGTAGCACCATCAGGCGCTCTAAAGGCATAAATTACACATTTCATTTCCTGAGTACCTATCACATTTTTGAAGGCCCTGGAGAACAAGGACAATGGAATTACCCACAAAATGACCCCATTTTGGAAAGAAAACAACCCAATGTATCTTCTATGAGGCATAATAAGTCTTTTGAACATGTCATTTCTTTCCAAAAGTTTTGGGAAAATGTGGGAAAAAAATTAAAACATATTTTTTTTTCACAAAGTTGTCAATTTAGATGATCTTTCTAACACATAGTATGTACATAGCAAAAATAACACCCCGAAATACATTCTGCTACTCGTCCTGAGTATGGCGATACCACATGTGTGAGACTTTTCCACATCCTGGCCACATACGGAGGCCAAACATCCAAGTAGCACCATCAGGCGCTCTAAAGGCATAAATTACACATTTCATTTCCTGAGTACCTATCACATTTTTGAAGGCCCTGGAGAACAAGGACAATGGAATTACCCACAAAATGACTCCATTTTGGAAAGAAAACAACCCAATGTATCTTCTATGAGGCATAATAAGTCTTTTGAACATGTCATTTCTTTCCAAAAGTTTTGGGAAAATGTGGGAAAAAAATTAAAACATATTTTTTTTTCACAAAGTTGTCAATTTAGATGATCTTTCTAACACATAGTATGTACATAGCAAAAATAACACCCCGAAATACATTCTGCTACTCGTCCTGAGTATGGCGATACCACATGTGTGAGACTTTTCCACATCCTGGCCACATACGGAGGCCAAACATCCAAGTAGCACCATCAGGCGCTCTAAAGGCATAAATTACACATTTCATTTCCTGAGTACCTATCACATTTTTGAAGGCCCTGGAGAACAAGGACAATGGAATTACCCACAAAATGACCCCATTTTGGAAAGAAAACAACCCAATGTATTTTCTATGAGGCATAATAAGTCTTTTGAACATGTAATTTCTTTCCAAAAGTTTTTGGAAAGTGTGGAAAAAAAATTAAAACATATTTTTTTTCACAAAGTTGTCAATTCAGAAGATCTTTCTAACACATAGTATGTACACAGCAAAAATAACACCCCAAAATACATTCTGCTACTCGTCCTGAGTATAGTGATACCCCATGTGTGAGACTTTTCCACAGCCTGGCCACATACAGAGGCCCAACATGCAAGTAGCACCTTCAGGCTTCTAACACATAGCATGTACACACCAAGAATTACACCCCAAAATACATTCTGCTGAGCAAAAGGTAATAAAAAAAAGGCTCACCTATGGTTTTAGCAGGCAGGAATATCGTTCCAGAGCAGTCAAAGCATTGGTCCAGACAGCCATAGGAAATGTCCAGGAATTGTCCAGCAGGGAAACAGAGATATGGAAACCTATGAACATGGTCCATGGTTTAGCAGGCAGTTCAGGTGGCAGGCAGAGGCATGGCCAGTTCAGGTGGCAGGCAGAGGCATGGCCAGTTCAGGTGGCAGGCAGAGGCATGGCCAGTTCAGGTGGCAGGCAGAGGAATGGCCAGTTCAGGTGGCAGGCAGAGGAATGGCCAGTTCAGGTGGCAGGCAGAGGCACGGCCAGTTCAGGTGGCAGGCAGAGGCACGGCCAGTTCAGGTGGCAGCACTATAACATTTAGGCCTTGGTCAGGAAAGACCTAAGAACAGGGGTAGAGGCTTCTTCCCACCCAAATCTCTACGAAGCCTCCGAGTCTCCAGACCCTAATCCGAGAAAAACAAAACCTGGAGAAAAACATTTTCTCCACTCGGAAACTCTTTTCTGGAGCCCCTCAAATATGTGAGACCCCTGTGCTGTACTCAAATAATCAGTTTAGGAGGCAGGCAAAAAGCATGGTCATGTAACAGGCCGAGGTCAATTCACGTTGAAGGCAGAAACATGGTTGGCAGAGGCATAGTCGAAAACAGTCCGGGTCATTCACAGAAATGGCAGATGGTGGAAACTGGAAAAAAAATCATCTTCACTTTACTAATAGTTTAGTAAAGTATGATAGCTCTGAAAGCACTTTCCAATACAAAGGCCTGGCTGGGAGGGACATTGGGGACAGTAGTATCGGGTGTCACGACGAATTCCTCTACTTGAACACACACGACATTTTTTTGGGGGTTTGCGACCTGTTTCGGTAAGAGGGAGGATTTCGGAGAAGTGCCTTTCGTGGAGTCTGGCTACTGCATCGGAGCGAATTAGTTGAGGGGCTTGGCCATGGGGATAGAGAAGGGCTTCGATCAAGTCTTCTTGGAATTTTAGATAGGTTAGGGAACTTTGGGTGCACTTAGAAAAAATTATATAAGAATTGAAAAGGGCTAGTTGCATCAAATAAATGGCAACTTTTTTGTACCAAAACAGTGATTTCCTGGTGGCCAAGTAGGGCTGCATCATCTGGTCATTCATATCCACCCCCCCCCCCCATGTAAAGATTATAGTCATGCACACATTTTGGCTTCTGGACGGGGCCTCTTCTTCTCTGCAGTTCCACCAAGGTGTCATCATGCATTGTGGAAAGGATGTAGACATCTATTTTTTTATCTCTCCACTTCAATGCTAGGACCTCTTCAGTCCGCATACTGGCCATTTCCCCCCGTTTCAGTTTCTTGGCAACCAATCTCTGTGGGAAGCCTTTACGGTTGGTCTGTGCTCAGTGCTGGTCCAAGACATTGTGCTGCCTGGTACCAAGAATGAAATGCTGCCCCCCCCCAAAAAAAAAAAAAATCACGCCCACCAAAAGGCCCCCACATTCATAATTTTATATCATGATCAATTAAGAGGACCTGTCATGGCTCTATACATGTATATAGGAGAATAAAAGGACCCACGATCACTCCACAGAGAGCCAGAATGGGGATCTGTCAATTTAAACAGACAGATCCCCATTCTGACAGGGGAGGAGAGACAGATCTGTTGTTCCTAGTAATTAGGAACAGAGATCTCTCTCCTCCTTCAGTGAGTCCCATCCCCCAGTTAGAAACACCTCCCAGGGAACACATTTAACCCCTTCCCTGCCAGTGACATTTACACAGTAGTATTATAGCACAGATTGCTATATAAATGTCACTGGGCCCAAAAATGTGTCAAAAGGGTCCAATCTGTCCACCGCAATGTCACAGTCTCGCTGAAAATTGCAGATCACTGCCATTACTAGTAAAAAAATAAAAAAATAAAAAAATACCATAAAATCTATCCCCTATTTTGTAGACGCTATAACTTTTGCGCAAACGAATCAATATACACTTATTGTGTTTGTTTTTTTTACCAAACATATGTAGAAGAATACATATTGGCCTAAACTGATGAAAAAATACCACTAACAGAAAGTTCTATTTGTGGGGAAAAAAGGACGTAAATTTTGTTTGGGTACAACGTCACATGACCGCGCAATTGTCAGTTAAATCGATGCAGTGCCGTATCGCAATTTTTTTTTATTGAAGTGCAGCTGTGGTCCACAGGTTTGCACCTATTCCTCTGGACCCGGCCCAAAGACAAATAGTGTATGGCACTGGCTCGCTTCCTCACGCCAGCCGTGGTCCACAGGCTAGGGCAGTATACAGAGAGGCTAACTGTGTAACTGCCTGTCTGTACGATGCTTTACAGGTTGTTACTAAAAATAATAATAAATGCACATTTTTGTACCTGCAAAAAGATCTGCATTTATTTTATTTTTTTACAAAGGTGGACTTGAACCTTCACACCTCAAATCGCCCCAATTCCTGTATTTTCAGGTCTCAGATCACCACAATTCTTTCACCTTCCCACCTCAGATCACCCCATCACTGTATCACCCTGAATGCCTGTTCCCCTCTGCACCTCTGTTCTCCTCAAACTCCCCCACACACATCAGTTCCTCTCTGTACCCCCCTGCACACCTGTCCCCCCCCCCCACACACACACACACACATATATCTGTTCCCCCTCTGTACCCCCCTGAACATCCGTTTCCCCCCCTCCCCACACACACACATATCTGTTCCCCCTCTGTACCCCCCTGCACACCTGCCCCCCCACACATATCTGTACCCCCTGCGCCCCCCCCCCCACACACACATATCTGTTCCCCCTCTGTACCCCCCTGCACACCTGCCCCCCCCCCCACACACACACACATATCTGTACCCCCTGCACACCCCCCCCCCACACACACACACACATATCTGTACCCCCTGCACACCTTTCCCCCCACACACACATATTTGTACCCTCTGCACACCTGTCATGTCCCCCCCCCCACACATACACATATCTGTACCCCCTGCACACCTGCCCCCCCCCACACACACATATCTGTTCCCCCTCTGTACCCCACTGCACCCCCCACACACACATGTGTACCCCCTGCACACCTGTCCCACCCCCCCCACACACATATCTGTACCCCCTGCACACCTGTCCCCCCCCCACACACACACATATCTGTACCCCCTGCACACCTTTCCCCCCACACACACATATTTGTACCCTCTGCACACCTGTCATGTCCCCCCCCCCCACACATACACATATCTGTACCCCCTGCACACCTGCCCCCCCCCCCCACACACACATATCTGTTCCCCCTCTGTACCCCACTGCACCCCCACACACACACACACATGTGTACCCCCTGCACACCTGTCCCACCCCCCCACACACATATCTGTACCCCCTGCACACCTGCCCCCCCACATATCTGTTCCCCCTCTGTACCCCCCTGCACACCTGCCCCCCCCACACATATCTGTACCCCCTGCACATCTGTCCCTCCCCACACACATATCTGTACCCCAACCGAACGTCTGCTCCCCCACATATCTGTTCCCCCTCCCCCCCACACACATATCAGTTCCCCCTCTGTACATAGTGCAATGCACTATAAACTGACAGCAGAGTACATTTTTTGTTTCTTGTGAATGGGTGCAGGCTGCAGCACTGAGCTTCCACTATACCTGAGCCAGTGAAGGTGGTGGCTTGCTGCCTGCCTGTCCTCCCACAACAGATCCCAGAGTGCCCAGGAGGAGAGGAGGGGGGGGGCGGAATATCGCGGCAAGCCCGTAGTTACATGATGCAGGGCTTCCATATCATCTACCCCAGCCGGTTCCACTGATCATGCAGCATTTCCGGCCAGCTGCTCCTCATCCCGGCTCTCTCCCCCTAACTTTTCACTGCAGCTGGTAGGGCGGCACTGCAGGCTGGGGATAGAGTGGTCCGTCTGGCGTCCGGGATGTCTTCACAGCCACATAAGGCATGAATTTAAAAAATGCCGGGACCTTTCTCGGCAGAACACTGGCCCTGCTCGTAATCAGATAAGCAGCGGAATGGGCTAGCTGGCAGGCGGGCGGCAATTTGCCGCCCCCTTTAAAGTGCCGCCTGGGACCAAGGTACCATCGGGTCCCATGGTAGGGCCGGCCCTGTCTGTGCTGTCCCACAGGCCACAGTTTTCTTTTGGTACAGATGGCGAATAGTGATGAGCCGAACACCCCCGGGTTCGGTTCGCACCAGAACCCGCGAACGGACCGAAAGTTCGAACGAACATTAGAACCCTATTAAATACAATGGATGCGAACGTTCGAATTCTAAAGTGCTAATTATAAAAACTATTATGCATGTTATTGTCCTAAAAAGGGTTTGGGAACCCGGGTTCTGCACCAGGGGACATGTATCAATGCAAAAATAAGTTTTAAAAACGGTCGTTTTTCGGGAGCAGTCATTTTAATGATGCATAAAGTGAAAAAAAAAAAGTCAAATATTCCTTTAAATATCGTACCTGGGGGGTGTCTAAAGTATGCCTGTGAAGTGCCACGTGTTTCCCGTGTTTAGAACTGTCCCTGCACAAAATGACACTTCTAAAGGAAAAAAAAGCCATTTAAAACTGCTTGCGGCTTTAATGTAATGTCTGGTCCCGGTAATATGGATGAAATTCTTTAAGAAAAATGGCATAGCTACCCCATGACCCCCCCCCCCCCTACCCCAGCCCATTACCAGCCCCTTTGGGTCTTGTATGGATATTAAGGGGAACCCCGCACATAAAATAAAAAAGGCCCTATATACTCTGAACAGCCGTATACAGGCGGTGCATACAAGACAGGGACTGTAGGTTTGTTCTTATGTAGAATCTGTTTGTAATTTTGAACAGGTACATTGTTGAAGTGTAGCTCCAGACCAAAAATCTATTTTTAAACTTTTTGGAAAACATAGGTAAGGGTTATCACCCCTGTAACATTTGTTTTGCTGTCTGTGCCCCTGTTCAGAACATTTCACCTCACTTTCCGTCCTAATGACAACTGTTTTTGAAATGTGGTGTTTTTCTTGAAACAAGGATTGCTGATAAAGCATCAGTACAGAGGAGACACCTTTCTCCCATATTTATTCTTACAGGAGAGAATTTTCCTTCCTAGTGGTAGATTTCCTCTCACTTCCTGTTGTCTTCTTGCGTTTGCAAGTAGGAGTCGTTTGTAAGTTGGATGTTTGAAAGTAGGGACCTGCCGTATATACTCTGCAGAAATAGGCCCCTTAGTTGTTGGTGTTGGCACAACACTGTAAGCACTCACAGTTACTCTTGGTTGGTGCTGGAACGCCCTGCTGTCAACTATTATATCAGGAATTTTAATTACATATAATTGTTGAACAGTGGTAGTAAAAATTGGGCCTTTGATGGTGGTGCTGGTGCCACAACACTGTAAGCCCTGACAGTTACTCTTGGTGGGTGCAGCAATGGGCCCTGCTGTGAATTATTAGATCAAGAATTGTAATTACATGCCCCTGTTGAACAGGGGCTGAAAAATTGGGCCTTAGGCACTGGTGGCACAACACTGCAACCCTTCACAGATACTGTACTTGGAGCACAGCAATGAGCCCTGTTGCAAAGTATTGCTTCAAAAATTGTAATGACACGCCCCTGTTAAACAGGGGCTGAAAAATTGGGCCTTAGGCACTGGTGGCACAACACTGCAACTCCTCACAGATACTGTACTTGGAGCACAGCAATGAGCCCTGTTGCAAAGTATTGCTTCAAAAATTGTAATTACACGCCCCTGTTAAACAGGGGCTGAAAAATTGGGCGTTAGGCACTGGTGGCGGCACCCATAAACAAAAATGATCTTCCAAGCTATCATCATCAATCGTATCATTGAGGACTCGGAGGAGGAGGATAGCCAGTCAACATAACAGCACAGGCACTCAGCATCAGCATCAGTCTTGAAGGGATGTGACATTTTAAAATCAATTAGTCTGTTATATCAGCATCAGGTGTGTGGTAGCTGGTGGTGATCCAAGACTGGTTCATCTTGATGAAAGTCAGTCGATCAACCGAGTCGGTGGACAGGCGCACCCTGTGATCCGTGACAAATCCTCCAGCAGCACTGAATGTGCGTTCCGAAAGAACGCTGGATGCAGGACAGGCCAGTAGCTCAATTGCATACTGTGCAAGCTCTGGCCAGTGATCCATCCTCAAGACCCAGTAAGCCAGAGGATTTTCGGTGGGGAAGGTGTCCAAGTCTGACCTTGCCCCTAGATATTCCTGCACCATGTTTATCAGACGCTGGCGATGGTTGCTGGAACCGATCATACTTTGGGGCTGCGGACTAAAGAATTGTCTGAACGCATCGGTCAGACGGCCACCTTCCCCACCGCTCCTTCTTTGACTGGCCGAAGCCTCAGCAACTCGTTGTCCAGGACCAGGAGTTTGCAACCTCCCAGTCTCTGGGAACGCGTTGCACAGACCTTTCTGCAAGGCCTCCCGGAGTTGTCTCATCCTCTGCTCCCTCTGCGACGGTAACATAAGGTCCGCAACCTTACCCTTGTACCGTGGATCAAGGAGAGTGGCCAGCCAGTAATGGTCCCTCTCCTTGATCCGAAGAATACGAGGATCCTTCCGCAGACTTTGCAGGATCAGGGAGGCCATGCAGCGTAGGTTTGCTGAGGCATTCGCTCCGGAGTCCTCTGGGTCACTAAGGACGACATGATCCGCAGCCACCTCCTCCCAGCCACGTACAAGTCCACTGGTTTCTTGGGACTGTAAATCATCCCTAAAAGACTGCTGCTGATGATGCTGAGTGCCAGCCTCCACCTCCATGCTGACACAATCCTCCTCCTCCTCCTCCTCCTCCTCCTCCTCCTCTTCCTGTGCGATGGGTGGGACAGAAGGAACACTGTCTGGGTAAAGGGGGCCTTGAGAGGCAAGGAAGTCCTCCTCTTCCTGCCTCTGTTCTGCCTCAAGTGCCCTGTCCATTATTCCACGCAGCGTGTGCTCCAACAGGTGGACAAGAGGTACAGTGTCACTGATGCATGCACTGTCACTGCTCACCATCCTCGTGGCCTCCTCAAATGGTGCCAGGACAGTGCATGCATCCCTGATCATGCCCCACTGGCGTGGAGAAAAAAAACCAAGCTCCCCTGACCCTGTCCTGGTGCCGTAGTCGCACAGGTACTCATTGATGGCCCTCTGCTGCGTGTGCAGCCGCTGCAGCATGGCCAACGTTGAGTTCCACCTGGTGGGCATGTCACATATAAGGCGGTTCTTGGGCAGGTTCAACTCCTTTTGCAGCTCAGCCAGGCGAGCACTGGCATTATAAGATCTGCGGAAATGCACACAGACTTTCCTGGCCTGCCTCAGGACATCCTGTAAGCCCGGGTACCTGCCCAAGAAGCGCTGCACCACCAGGTTAAGGACGTGAGCCACACAGGGCACATGGGTCAGTTGTCCCTGTCGGAGGGCGGAGAGGAGGTTGGTGCCATTGTCGCAAACCACCATTCCTGGCTTAAGCTGGCGTGGCGTCAACCACCTCTCGGCCTGGCCCTGCAGAGCAGACAGGACCTCTGCCCCAGTGTGGCTTCTGTCCCCCAAACACACCAGCGCAAGCACGGCATGGCATCTTTTTGCCTGCGTACTTGCGTAGCCCCGTGAACGGCTACGGAGCACCGCTGGTTCATAGGACAAACCACAGGAAGAGGCCATGGAGGAAGAAGAAGAGGAGGGGGTGGAGGAGAGAGGTGTGTCACAACCAGTAGTAGCATTTTGGAGGCGTGGCGGTGGGACAACCTCCAACACTACTGCACCTTGTCCTGAATCCTTCCCAGCTGCCAAAAGAGTGACCCAATGGGCCGTGAAAGAAAGGTAACGTCCCTGTCCATGAGTCAGCGGTAATATGCACCTTACCGCTGACCGCCCTGTCCAGCGAGGCCAAGACATTGCCTTCCACATGCCGGTAGAGAGCCGGAATAGCCTTCCGTGAGAAAAAGTGGCGTTTGGGAACCTGCCACTGAGGAACCGCACATTGCACAAACTCACGGAAGGGGGCCGAGTCTACCAACTGAAAAGGCAGCAGTTGAAGCGCTAGCAATTTAGCCAAGCTAGCATTCAACCGCTGGGCATGTGGATGGCTGGGAGTGAACTTCTTTCGACGGTCCAGCAGCTGGGGCAGGGAAATTTGCCTGCTAGAATCGGACGTCGGTGTACTGCTAGCAGAGTGGGCGCAAGTACTTGGCTGTGACACACCTAATTCTACACCTTCATTCCTCTCAGTGCATGTTTCAGAGAGGACTGAAGTTATAGTGGGGTTGGAGATCCCAGCTGATGCGGTGCAAGGAGAGGTCCGCTTGGTTCTTTGGTGTGGGTCTTTGAGGTAGGCTTGCCAACGAGCTGCATGGCAGGTCAACATATGTCTGGTCAGGCATGTGGTACCCAAGCGGCTGATGTTTTGGCCACGCGATATACGCTTGAGACATATGTTGCAAACAGCAGCTGTGCGATCTGATGCACTAGCCTCAAAAAAGGCCCACACCAAAGAACTTTTTGAATGACGGGCAGAGGCAGCGCCCTGCACAGGCGGAGCTCTGCGGTGTGATTCCGTCGGTGTACTGCCCTTACGCTGGCCACCAAAGGGCATCCTGCCTCGTTGGAGATGTGCCTCCTCCTCATCCTCCTCCTCCTCCTCTCTCCTATTAGGCACCCACGTGGAGTCATTGACCTCATCATCCCCTCCCTCCTCATCACTGGAGCCAATCTGGCAGTATGCTGCAGCTGCTGGAACATGACTGCCAGATTGGTGTCCTTCTTGAGCATCCCCTCTGTCTGCTCTCACGCTACTGCCTTCCTCTAGCTGGGTTTCATCATCAGACCCTTCGAAACGCTGGGCATCCTCCTGGAGCATGTACCCAACACTGTGCTGAAACAGTTCGGGGGACTCCTCAGGAGGAGGACATGGTGGGTCTAGGGAAGGAGTGACTGATGATTTGTCTGACATTGATACCAGGGAAGACGACGCTTTGGCAGCTGCTTTTCCAGTACCCTGAGCCTGGGTGAGAGAGGATGAGGAGGAGGAGGAGGGCTTGGTCATCCACTCTACCAAGTCTTCGGCATGATGTGGCTCAACATGTCCAGCTGCCGAAAAGAAGGACAAGCGTGTCCCATGGCCATGTGCTGATGACAATGCACCGCGTCCACGACCAGCACTGTTGCCCCCAGACACAGAGCCTGCTTGCCCTCTTTTATTGCCTCCTGACTGTCTGCCTCTCCTTGTTTGCCTTCCAGACATTCTAATAGATGGCCTGCAGGGAGATGGGAAAAAAGCAATAAGGGCTACCTTCAGGTGTCCTTCTCTGTCCCTTGAAACAAGGACTTTCACAGTGAAAGAAACTGACACTGTCCCTACCTAGAGTTTTCTGTCCCTAGAATAAATGTTTTTTTTAATCACAATATAGCACAAGGACAATTCACTCAATGTCTCTCCAGGTCCCTGGAAACAAGGACTTGCAGAGTGAAAGAAACTGACACTGTCCCTACCTAGAGTTTTCTGTCCCTAGAATAAATGTTTTTTTTAAGCACAATATAGCACAAGGACAATTAACTCACTGTCCTTACAGGTCCCTGGAAACAAGGACTTGCAGAGTGAAAAAAAAAAAACACTCTCCCTACCTACAGTTTTCTGTCCCTAGAAAAAATGTTTTTTTTAAGCACAATATAGCACAAGGACAATTAACTCACTGTCCTTACAGGTCCCTGGAAACAAGGACTTGCAGAGTGAAAGAAAAAAAACACTCTCCCTACCTACAGTTTTCTGTCCCTAGAAAAAATGTTTTTTTTAATCACAATATAGCACAAGGAAAATTAACTCACTGTCCTTACAGGTCCCTGGAAACAAGGACTTGCAGAGTGAAAGAAAAAAAACACTCTCCCTACCTACAGTTTTCTGTCCCTAGAAAAAATGTTTTTTTTAATCACAATATAGCACAAGGAAAATTAACTCACTGTCCTTACAGGTCCCTGGAAACAAGGACTTGCAGAGTGAAAGAAACTGACACTGTCCCTACCTAGAGTTTTCTGTCCCTAGAATAAATGTTTTTTTTAAGCACAATATAGCACAAGGACAATTAACTCACTGTCCTTACAGGTCCCTGGAAACAAGGACTTGCAGAGTGAAAGAAAAAAAACACTCTCCCTACCTACAGTTTTCTGTCCCTAAAAAAAATGTTTTTTTTAATCACAATATAGCACAAGGAAAATTAACTCACTGTCCTTACAGGTCCCTGGAAACAAGGACTTGCAGAGTGAAAGAAACTGACACTGTCCCTACCTAGAGTTTTCTGTCCCTAGAATAAATGTTTTTTTTAAGCACAATATAGCACAAGGAAAATTAACTCACTGTCCTTCCAGGTCCCTGGAAACAAGGACTTGCAGAGTGAAAAAAAAAAAACACTCTCCCTACCTACAGTTTTCTGTCCCTAGAAAAAATGTTTTTTTTAAGCACAATATAGCACAAGGACAATTAACTCACTGTCCTTACAGGTCCCTGGAAACAAGGACTTGCAGAGTGAAAGAAAAAAAACACTCTCCCTACCTAGAGTTTTCTGTCCCTAGAATAAATGTTTTTTTTAATCACAATATAGCACAAGGAAAATTAACTCACTGTCCTTACAGGTCCCTGGAAACAAGGACTTGCAGAGTGAAAGAAAAAAAACACTCTCCCTACCTACAGTTTTCTGTCCCTAGAAAAAATGTTTTTTTTAATCACAATATAGCACAAGGAAAATTAACTCACTGTCCTTACAGGTCCCTGGAAACAAGGACTTGCAGAGTGAAAGAAACTGACACTGTCCCTACCTAGAGTTTTCTGTCCCTAGAATAAATGTTTTTTTTTAAGCACAATATAGCACAAGGACAATTAACTCACTGTCCTTACAGGTCCCTGGAAACAAGGACTTGCAGAGTGAAAGAAAAAAAACACTCTCCCTACCTACAGTTTTCTGTCCCTAGAAAAAATGTTTTTTTTAATCACAATATAGCACAAGGAAAATTAACTCACTGTCCTTACAGGTCCCTGGAAACAAGGACTTGCAGAGTGAAAGAAACTGACACTGTCCCTACCTAGAGTTTTCTGTCCCTAGAATAAATGTTTTTTTTAAGCACAATATAGCACAAGGACAATTAACTCACTGTCCTTACAGGTCCCTGGAAACAAGGACTTGCAGAGTGAAAAAAAAAAAACACTCTCCCTACCTAGAGTTTTCTGTCCCTAGAAAAAATGTTTTTTTTAAGCACAATATAGCACAAGGACAATTAACTCACTGTCCTTACAGGTCCCTGGAAACAAGGACTTGCAGAGTGAAAGAAAAAAAACACTCTCCCTACCTACAGTTTTCTGTCCCTAGAAAAAATGTTTTTTTTAATCACAATATAGCACAAGGAAAATTAACTCACTGTCCTTACAGGTCCCTGGAAACAAGGACTTGCAGAGTGAAAGAAACTGACACTGTCCCTACCTAGAGTTTTCTGTCCCTAGAATAAATGTTTTTTTTAAGCACAATATAGCACAAGGACAATTAACTCACTGTCCTTACAGGTCCCTGGAAACAAGGACTTGCAGAGTGAAAAAAAAAAAACACTCTCCCTACCTAGAGTTTTCTGTCCCTAGAAAAAATGTTTTTTTTAAGCACAATATAGCACAAGGACAATTAACTCACTGTCCTTACAGGTCCCTGGAAACAAGGACTTGCAGAGTGAAAGAAAAAAAACACTCTCCCTACCTACAGTTTTCTGTCCCTAGAAAAAATGTTTTTTTTAATCACAATATAGCACAAGGAAAATTAACTCACTGTCCTTACAGGTCCCTGGAAACAAGGACTTGCAGAGTGAAAGAAACTGACACTGTCCCTACCTAGAGTTTTCTGTCCCTAGAATAAATGTTTTTTTTAAGCACAATATAGCACAAGGACAATTAACTCACTGTCCTTACAGGTCCCTGGAAACAAGGACTTGCAGAGTGAAAAAAAAAAAACACTCTCCCTACCTAGAGTTTTCTGTCCCTAGAAAAAATGTTTTTTTTAAGCACAATATAGCACAAGGACAATTAACTCACTGTCCTTACAGGTCCCTGGAAACAAGGACTTGCAGAGTGAAAGAAAAAAAACACTCTCCCTACCTAGAGTTTTCTGTCCCTAGAAAAAATGTTTTTTTTAATCACAATATAGCACAAGGAAAATTAACTCACTGTCCTTACAGGTCCCTGGAAACAAGGACTTGCAGAGTGAAAGAAAAAAAACACTCTCCCTACCTACAGTTTTCTGTCCCTAGAAAAAATGTTTTTTTTAATCACAATATAGCACAAGGAAAATTAACTCACTGTCCTTACAGGTCCCTGGAAACAAGGACTTGCAGAGTGAAAGAAACTGACACTGTCCCTACCTAGAGTTTTCTGTCCCTAGAATAAATGTTTTTTTTAATCACAATATAGCACAAGGAAAATTAACTCACTGTCCTTACAGGTCCCTGGAAACAAGGACTTGCAGAGTGAAAGAAACTGACACTGTCCCTACCTAGAGTTTTCTGTCCCTAGAATAAATGTTTTTTTTAATCACAATATAGCACAAGGAAAATTAACTCACTGTCCTTACAGGTCCCTGGAAACAAGGACTTGCAGAGTGAAAGAAACTGACACTGTCCCTACCTAGAGTTTTCTGTCCCTAGAATAAATGTTTTTTTTAATCACAATATAGCACAAGGAAAATTAACTCACTGTCCTTACAGGTCCCTGGAAACAAGGACTTGCAGAGTGAAAGAAACTGACACTGTCCCTACCTAGAGTTTTCTGTCCCTAGAATAAATGTTTTTTTTAAGCACAATATAGCACAAGGACAATTAACTCACTGTCCTTACAGGTCCCTGGAAACAAGGACTTGCAGAGTGAAAGAAAAAAAACACTCTCCCTACCTACAGTTTTCTGTCCCTAGAAAAAATGTTTTTTTTAATCACAATATAGCACAAGGAAAATTAACTCACTGTCCTTACAGGTCCCTGGAAACAAGGACTTGCAGAGTGAAAGAAACTGACACTGTCCCTACCTAGAGTTTTCTGTCCCTAGAATAAATGTTTTTTTTAATCACAATATAGCACAAGGACAATTAACTCACTGTCCTTACAGGTCCCTGGAAACAAGGACTTGCAGAGTGAAAGAAACTGACACTGTCCCTACCTAGAGTTTTCTGTCCCTAGAATAAATGTTTTTTTTAAGCACAATATAGCACAAGGACAATTAACTCACTGTCCTTACAGGTCCCTGGAAACAAGGACTTGCAGAGTGAAAGAAAAAAAACACTCTCCCTACCTACAGTTTTCTGTCCCTAGAAAAAATGTTTTTTTTAATCACAATATAGCACAAGGAAAATTAACTCACTGTCCTTACAGGTCCCTGGAAACAAGGACTTGCAGAGTGAAAGAAACTGACACTGTCCCTACCTAGAGTTTTCTGTCCCTAGAATAAATGTTTTTTTTAATCACAATATAGCACAAGGACAATTAACTCACTGTCCTTACAGGTCCCTGGAAACAAGGACTTGCAGAGTGAAAGAAACTGACACTGTCCCTACCTAGAGTTTTCTGTCCCTAGAATAAATGTTTTTTTTAAGCACAATATAGCACAAGGACAATTAACTCACTGTCCTTACAGGTCCCTGGAAACAAGGACTTGCAGAGTGAAAGAAACTGACACTGTCCCTACCTAGAGTTTTCTGTCCCTAGAATAAATGTTTTTTTTAAGCACACTATAGCAGAAGCACAAAACACACTGACACTCTCCCTACCTATCCTTCTCTTTCCCTAAACTAAAGGAATCCAGGTTAAGCAAGAAAGAAATAACAGTCACTGTCCCTGCCTATGCTACTCTATCCCTGCTCCGGAACACACTACACTAGGCCGCCGTGCTGGCGGCCTTTTATAGTGTGGGGCGTGTACTAAACACCCTCAGCAATAATTGGCCACAGGCATCCTGCCTGTGGCCAATCATTGCTCTCCTCGCTGCCGGCGCTGTGATTGGCCAAGCATGCGGGGTCACAGTGCATGCTTGGCCAATCACAGCGCCTGGATGACACTGCGATGGCGTAGTGCATTGTGGGCCGTTCGCGTCACTCGAATTTGGCGCGAACGGCCCAAATCGTTCGATCTTCGTCGAACGATCGAACAGCCAATGTTCGAGTCGAACGTATGTTCGACTCGAACACGAAGCTCATCCCTAATGGCGAAAAAGTGGGAGACTTGTATAGAAATTGTCTACGTATAGGTGGTAACCTTTCCCAAGCAATGGTTCAATCAGCTGCCAGACAATTTTGCCACTTGTTCCCATGTAGGTAGGGCATCCAGGGGGGTTTAGCTGTCTGTCTTTTCCCTCATAAATTATAAAATCATATGTGTAACCCGTGGCCCTGTCACATGCCTTATAAAATTTTACCCCACGTCTGGCTCTTTTACTGGGGAGGTATTGCTTTATTCCAAGTCTTCCTGTGAAGTGTACTAATGATTCATCTACACATATATTTACATCAGGGGTAAACATCTGCTTGAAGCTGGCGCAAAAAAAATTGATTAGGGGCCGAATTTTAAATAATTTATCATAATTGGGATGATTTCGAGGGAGGCATTGGGCATTGTCGTTGAAGTGTAGAAACCTCATTATCATCTCGTAACGGGTTCTTTTCATAAAAGATGAATAGATTGGCATGTGGTAGATAGGTCGGGTAGACCAGTAGGAATGGAGTTCATTTTTTTTTGTCAGCCCCATGTTGAGGGTTAGGCCAAGGAAAATTTTAAATTCTTCCACGGTGAGGGGTTTCCAAACAAAAGGACGGGCATAGGAAGAATTTGGATTGTTGGCTATATATTGACTGGCGTATAGATTACACTGCTCCACAATGTAGGTTAGGATATCATCAGTAAAAAATAATTCAAAATAATAAATCGGGGTAGCATTTTCCGACTGTATCTGAGGGCCTGGCTGGGCTGTAAAAGGGGGAATGATAGGTTCTACTGACGTATCGGGCAGCCATGTTGGATACAGTAGAAGATCGGGGAGGCTAGTATGGGCCCTGCCTCGTTGTTGATGGGACGCCCCATTGCTAGCATTTGGCCTATCCTCTAGAAAAGTTGCAGAACTGCTGGCGGATGCCTGCCTATCCTGGCATGATGCGCTGCTGGTGGATGCCTGCCTATCCTGGCGTGATGCGCTGCTGGCGGATGCCTGCCTATCCTGGCGTGATGCGCTGCTGGCGGATGCCTGCCTATCCTGGCGTGATGCGCTGCTGGCGGATGCCTGCCTATCCTGGCGTGATGCGCTGCTGGTGGATGCCTGCCTATCCTGGCGTGATGCGCTGCTGGCGGATACCTGCCTATCCTGGCGTGATGCGCTGCTGGTGGATGCCTGCATATCATCATGGAGTCCTGCGCTGCTGGTGGATGCCTGCTGGTGGATGTCCTGGAGTGCTGCGCTGCTGGTGGATGTCTGCGGCGCCTGCTCATAACTCCTGATCTCACTTGTTACGATTCTATCCTCAGTTTCTATTTCAGAGCCACTACTTTCCTCTGGATAATATTCACTATCCGATTCTGACAGAGAGAGTTCCTCGCTACTCTCGTCCGACATACCCTGGAGTATCTGGAGAGCCTCCTCGCTGCTGTAGAATCGTTTAGCCATGTGGGCAGATGTGCCAGATGTTGGCGGTCAGATGTGCCAGATGTTGGCGGTCAGATGTGCCAGATGTTGGCAGGGCAGATGTTGGCGGGCAGCTGTTGGCGGTCAGCTGTTGGCGGCCAGATGTGTCAGATGTTGGCGGGCAGATGTGCCAGATGTTGGCAGGGCAGCTGTTGGCGGTCAGATGTTGGCGGGCAGATGTCAGATGTTGGCGGCCAGATGTTGGCGGGCAGATGTGGCAGCTGTTGGCGGGCAGATGTTTACTGCCAGATGTTGGGAGTCAGATGTGCCAGATGTTGGCAGGGTAGATGTTGGCGGGCAGATGTGCCAGCTGTTGGTGGGCAGCTGTTGGTGGTCAGATGCTGGCGATCAGATGTTGGCGGGCAGCTGTGCCAGATGTTGGCGGGCAGCTGTTGGCGGGCAGATGGCGGGCAGATGTGGCAGCTGTTGGCGGGCAGATGTGGCAGCTGTTGGCGGGCAGATGTTTACTGCCAGATGTTGGGAGTCAGATGTGCCAGATGTTGGCAGGGCAGATGTTGGCGGGCAGATGTGCCAGCTGTTGGCGGGCAGCTGTTGGCGGTCAGATGCTGGCGATCAGATGTTGGCGGGCAGATGTGCCAGATGTTGGTGGGCAGCTGTGCCAGATGTTGGCGGGCAGCTGTGCCAGATGTTGGCGGGCAGATGTGCAAGATGTTGGCGGGCAGATGCGCCAGATGTTGGTGGGCAGCTGTTGGTGGGCAGCTGTTGGCGGGCAGCTGTGCCAAATGTTGGCGGGCAGCTGTGCCAGATGTTGGCGGGCAGATGCGCAAGATGTTGGCGGGCAGATGCGCAAGATGTTGGCGGGCAGATGTTTTCACTGTTTTATGGACACTGTGTTTTATGGACACTGTGTTTTGGGGACACTGTTTTGGGGACACTGTGTTTTGGGGACACTAGCTGGGTGATCAGTGGGTAAACAGCAGACAAACAGCTAAAAACTCACTGATCTCCCGGCTGCAGCACAGATTGTGTCTTCCTCTCCTCACTGACAGGCTCTGTGTGAGGAGAGGAAGAGATCAGAGCAGTTACAACTGCTCTGTGTTTACATTACATGACGGCTGTCATTGGACAGCCGTCATGTCATCAGGAGGGCCAATCACATGGCCCTCCTGTTTGCACACACCTTCTATCTCTGGGGGGTACAGGCAGATCGGGATCGCGCCGCTGCGCGTGCACGTGGCGGCGCGATCCCCTCACAAGTGCCAGCCCCCCCTCTCTGTGTTTACATCACGATGGCTGTGATTACACACAGCCATCGTGCCGATCAGGAGGGCGAATCACAGTGCCCTCCTGCTGTTCCGAGATGTGGCGTGTCCGCGGGACACGCGCGCATCGGGATCGCGCGGGTACGCGCGCGCGCGATCACGCTCCTTCTGAAGGACGTTCAGGAACGTCCACTCAGAAGGAGAGAGCACCCACCCGGCCGTATATATACAGTGGCCGGGTGGGAAGTGGTTAAAATCCAGGAATACGCCGTCTCAGCCTGCTCTGCACATGCTCAGATGCTCTCTCTATTTTTTGGCGCCGTGCCAAAAAATCTGAGCCACTAGAGGCTGATCTGCTGACAGCCTAAAGATTTACTGCTGCTCAGGGGCTCTTCTGGGCTTCAGCAAAATGGCTGCCTCCAGCAAGAAGAAACCCGGAGCAATCATACCTCCCCAACTGTCCCTGATTTCAAAAGGGACTGTCCCTGATTTGAAACCCTGTCCCTCATTCCTCCTCATTTGTCCCTCATGTTGGTCTGATCTATCAAAAAGTGTTTCCCGGCGCTATACCTTTCATCCATCATTTCTAAATTGCGGCATTTGTAAATTCCAAAAACCAATATAAAGGAATAGTAGTGGTAAAAAAAAACACTTGTGGGTTTAACCAATCTTATTTTTTTTTGTACAATTCTCCGTTAAGGGTGCGTGGCAGGGGGGTGTGTCCTATGCCTACATACTTTTGCTGATAGGTGTCCCTCATTCCCATCTCAAAAAGTTGGGAGGTGTGGGAGCAATGCTGGAGGCAATTTACAGCACACAGTAGCATAATTATTATTGTGGAATGTAGAACATTATTGTTTATCAAGTTCTTATGGGTGAAGTTCTGCTTTAGGAACCCGTTTATATTTGTGCCGTGCTTAACCACTTCTTCAGGACCGCCCGCCGTCGTTTTACCTCGCTAATTTGAAGAGGAATACCGTTGTTATGGTAGCAGCTAGATGCCATATCCCCCGGTATCCTCTTCAAGAGCGGGCGGTCCGCTTCAAGATAAAAGTGGTCTCTGTGGCGGATTCGCCACAAGATCACTTTTATTGGCGGCGGGAGAGGCCCCCCCCACCGCTCTCCGGTCCTCTCGGTAGCGGCGGAGGCGATCAGATCCTCTCCCTAGCCGGACATGCAGACGAGTGAGGGGAAGATGGCCCCCATCTGTCTCCATATCATTGCAGGGCGGAAGCAATGTCTAAGCGTTACTTCCGCCCAATGCTCTTAAAGAGACTTTTATTTAAAAAAAAAAAAAACATTACATTTTTTATTTTATTTTTTAAATAACATTACATTTTCATTTTTAAATAACATTATTTTTTAATTTTTTTTTAAAATAACATTACATTTTTTCTTTTATTTTTTAAATAACATTACATTTTTATTTTTAAATACCATTATTTTATTTATTTTTTTAAATAACATTACATTTTTTTTATTGTTATTATTGCATTTTAGTCTAAATATGAGACCTGAGGTCTTTTTGACCCCCAGATCTCATATTTAAGAGGACCTGTCATGCTTTTTTTCTATTACAAGGGATGTTTACATTCCTTGTAATAGGAATAAAAGTGACACTTTTTTTTATATATATATTTATATATAACATTACATTTAAAAAAAAAAAAACAGATTAGATTTTTTTTTTTAATAACATTACATTTTTTTAATTTATTTTTTAACCACTTGCCGCCCGCCCTATTGCAAAATGACGGCGGCAAAGTGGTTTCAATATCCTGACTGGACGTCATATGACGTCTTCAGGCTATTGAGCCACTGCGCGCCCCAGGGGGCGCGCATCGTGGCGATCGTTGCGGGATGTCAGTCTGACACCCCGCAACACCGATCTAGGTAAAGAGTCTCCGACGGAGACTCTTTACCACGTGATCAGCCGTGTCCAATCACGGCTGATCACGATGTAAACAGGAAAAGCCGGTGATCGGCTTTTCCTCACTCGCGTCTGTCAGACGCGAGTAGAGGAGAGCCGATCGGCTGCTCCTCTGACAGGGGGGGTTTGTGCTGATCGGTTATCAGCGCAGCCCCCCCGAGGATGCCCACACTGGACCACCAGGGATGCCACCAGACCACCAGGGATGCCCACCATAAGGTATGCCACCCTAGACCACCAGGGATGCCAATTAGAAATGCCTAATGGATGCCAATCAGTGCCCACAATGGATGCCAATCAGTGCCCACAATGGGCACCCCTGATTGGCAGGCATTATTGTTTGGCACTGATTGGCATCCATTAGAGGGAGGGGTGAGAGAGGGGGGTGAGAGGGAGGGGGTGAGAGAGGGGGGTGAGAGGGAGGGGGAAAGAGAGGGGGGTGAGAGGGAGGAGGAAAGAGAGGGGGTGAGAGGGAGGGGGAGAGAGAGGGGGGTGAGAGAGAGAGAGAAGGGAGAGAGAGGGGGGTCAGAGAGAGAGAGAGAGAGAGGGGGGCAGAGAGAGAGAGGGGGGTCAGAGAGAGAGGGAGGGGAGCGAGAGGGGGGTCAGAGAGCGGGAAGGGGAATGAGAGGGGGTCAGAGAGAGGGAGGGGTGAGAGAGGGGGTCAGAGAGAGGGAGGGGTGAGAGAGGGGGTGAGAGAGAGGGAGAGGGAGAGAGGAGGGGGAGAGAGAGGGAGGGGAAGAGAGGGGGGTCAGAGAGAGGGGGGTCAGAGAGAGGGGGGTCAGAGAGAGGGGGGTCAGAGAGAGAGAGGGAGGGGAGAGAGAGGGGGGTCAGAGAGAGAGGGAGGGGAGAGAGAGGGGGTCAGAGAGAGGAGGGGAGAGAGAGGGGGTCAGAGAGTGAGAGGGGGGTCAGAGAGAGGGAGGGGGAGAGAGAGGGGGGTCAGAGAGAGAGGGAGGGGTGAGAGAGGGGGTGAGAGGGAGGGAAGAGAGAGGGGGTGAGAGAGGGGGGTCAGAGAGGGAGGGGAGAGAGAGGGGGGTCAGAGAGAGAGAGAGAGGGAGGGGAGAGAGAGGGGGGTCAGAGAGAGAGAGGGAGGGGAGAGAGAGGGGGGTCAGAGAGAGAGAGAGAGGGAGGGGGAGAGAGAGGGGGTCAGAGAGAGAGGGAGGGGTGAGAGAGGGGGTGAGAGAGAGGGGGGTGAGAGAGGGAGGGAAGAGAGAGGGGGTGAGAGAGGGGGGTCAGAGAGAGAGAGAGAGGGAGGGGAGAGAGAGGTGGGTCAGAGAGAGAGAGGGGGGTCAGAGAGGGAGGGGAGAGAGAGGGGGTCAGAGAGAGAGAGAGGGAGGGGGAGAGAGAGGGGGGTCAGAGAGAGAGGGAGGGGTGAGAGAGGGGGTGAGAGAGAGGGGGGGTGAGAGAGGGAGGGAAGAGAGAGAGAGAGGGAGGGGAGAGAGAGGTGGGTCAGAGAGAGAGGGAGGGGGTGAGAGAGGGGGTCAGAGAGAGGGAGGGGGTGAGAGAGGGGGGGTGAGAGAGGGAGGGAAGAGAGAGAGAGAGGGAGGGGAGAGAGAGGTGGGTCAGAGAGAGAGGGAGGGGGTGAGAGAGGGGGTCAGAGAGAGGGAGGGGGTGAGAGAGGGGGGGTGAGAGAGGGAGGGAAGAGAGAGAGAGAGGGAGGGGAGAGAGAGGTGGGTCAGAGAGAGAGGGAGGGGGTGAGAGAGGGGGTCAGAGAGAGGGAGGGGGTGAGAGAGGGGGTCAGAGAGAGGGAGGGGGTGAGAGAAGTGTTTTCAGCGCTGCGCTTTTTCGGACTTTATAATACGGTTGTCAGGAGGTAGAAATGTTATGATACAATTTACTAAAGGATATTCCTTTGAAACGGCAAAAACACTTCCTCTGTTTCCTTTGTCGTGGATACAAAAAAGACGTCAATGTAAATGTTTTCATGTTTTGCTACATCGTATCTAATGCCGGGTACAAAATATTTATAACATTGTTACATTGTGTCCAACGCTGGATACAGATTATTTAGAACATTCTACTTCAATGGATTTACCAAAAATTGAGAAATTTCTCCAAAATCTCCCAATTTTCTACAAAAACATAACCTTGGTGCTGCCATACAGGGTCTGCTCAGCTGCTCGCTGGTTCCCCATAATGCTGACAAGCGCTTGTGTTAGAATGATTCATTTTTCCCTTATTCTTATCTTTTTAAATTATTTTATAGTTAAAGGTGCCGATGTGGATCAAAGTGATTTCTAACCGCTGATTTCCCCATTCACACTTCCCCATAATCTCAGCGATCTGCGTTTATATTTCAGAGAAGTGCCGATTGTCCTACCGTGACCTTCAAAGTCACCTCCCGACCAATCGACTTTGTTGGCTCTGTAAATCTTTTTATAGTTTCTGCAAGTTAGCAATTGTGTAAGATTCACCAGAATTAGCCTTGATTACATTGTAACTGACAAAATGATCCTACTATTATTATACATTTATATAGCTCTGACATATACTGCAGCGCCGTACAGAGATCACCGAGCCAATCACATCAGTCTCTGTACCAGAGGAGCTTACACTCTAATGTCCCCTCCCCCCACATCACATCAGTCTCTGTACCAGAGGAGCTTACACTCTAATGTCCCCTCCCCCACAGTCACCCACTATTATTATTATTATTATTATATATCCACTTGTCCATCGCCCACTGTCAATTGATGGCAGGCGGAGGATACTCTCGTTCTGGGAGGACGTCATATGACGTCCTCCCTTTAAAACGAGCTAGAAGGCGCGCGCTCGTTGCCAGCGGCGCGCGCGCGTGCCCGCCGCGTTCACAAGGCCCCGGTGCGCGTGCCCGGCGGCCACGATTGCCGCCGGGCATCCGCGATTGCCCGGGAAACGAGCAGGAAAGTGGATCTCTGTGTGTAAACACAGAGATCCACGTCCTGTGAGGGAGAGGGGACCGATGGTGTGTCCCTTGTACATAGGGACAACCATCGGTCACCTCCCCCAGTCAGTCCCCTCCCCCCACAGTAAGAACACTTTGAGGGAACATATTTAACCCCTTCCCGCCCCCTAGTGGTTAACCCCTTCCCTGCCAATCACATTTATACAGTAATCAATGCATTTTTATAGCAGGGATCGCTGTATAAACGTGAATGGTCCCAAAAATGTGTCAAAAGTGTCCGATGTGTCCGCCGCAATATCGCAGTCACAATAAAAAATCGCAGATCGCCGCCATTACTAATAAAAAAATAAAAAAATAAAAATGCTATAAATCTATCCCCTATTTTGTACACGCTATAACTTTTGCGCAAACCAATCAATACGCGCTCATTGCGATTTTTTTTTTTTACCAAAAATATGTAGAAGAATACGTATCGGCCTAAACTGAGGAAAATTTTAGTTAAAAAAAAAAAATGGGTATTTATTATAGCAAAAAGTAAAAAATTGTGTTTTTTTTTCCAAACTGGACGCTCTTCTTTTGTTTATAGCGCAAAAAATAAAAACCGCAGAGGTGATCAAATACCACCAAAAGAAAGCTCTATTTGTGGGAAAAAAAGGACGCAAATTTCGTTTGGGAGCCACGCCGCACGACCGCGCAATTGTCATTCAAAATGTGACAGCGCTGAAAGCTGAAAAATGGCTTGGGCAGGAAGGGGGTTTTCGTGCACAGTAGGGAGGTGGATATATATATGTGTACACACACACAGTATCTCACAAAAGTAAGTACACCCCCTCACACTTTTGTAAATCTTTTCTTGTATCTTTTCATGTGACAACACAGAAGAAATGACACTTTGCTACAATGTAAAGTAGTGAGTGTACAGCTCGTATAACGGTGTAAATTTCCTCTCCCCTCAAAATCACTCAACACACAGCCATTAATGTCTAAACCGCTGGCAACAAAAGTGAGGACACCCCTAAGTGAAAATGTCCAAATTAGGCCCAAAGTGTCAATATTTTGTGTGGCCAGAAAAAAGAAAGAAAAAAGGAGGGCGCACCGACCTAGTGTATTACCACTTAGACGTTTTATTTAAAATATAAAAAAGCAGTAATCTTACTCACAAACGGAGCTTAAATAAAAGCTTATCGGACAAATCAGCTGGAAATTCTTTGGCACTTGCCGACTGGACTCGATGACAGAGAGGGTCGGACAGTACTTCAGACAACTGGATAGCTGACGCGTTTCTGGGGCGCACCCCTTTCCTCAGAGCCTAGATGGTCCATTATTTTCCAGCACTGCCTTAACCCTCTTGGGCATGGAGGTCACCAGAGCTTCACAGGTTCCCACTGGAGTCCTCTTCCCCTCCTCCATGACGACTTCACGGAGCTGGTGGATGTTGGAGACCTTGCGCTCCTCCACCTTCCGTTTGAGGATCCCCCACAGATGATCAATAGGGTTTAGGTCTGGAGACATGATTGGCCAGTCCATCACCTTTACCCTCAGCTTCTTTAGCAAGGCAGTGGTGGTCTCGGAGGTGTGTTTGGGGTGGTTATCATGTTGGAATACTGCCCGGCGGCCCAGTCTCTGAAGGGAGGGGATCATGCTCTGCTTCAGTATGTCACAGTACATGTTGGCATTCATGGTCCCCTCAATGATCTGTAGCTCCCCAGTGCCGGCAGCACTCATGCAGCCCCAGACATGACACTCCCACCACCATGCTTGGCTGTAGGCAAGACACTTGTCTTTGTCCTCCTCACCTGGTTGCTGCCACACACGCCTGACACCATCTATCGCAGACTCCTCCCATGTACATAAGTATCACAGACTCCTCCTATGTACATAAGTATCACAGGCTCCTCCCATGTACACAAGTATCACAGGCTCCTCCCATGTACACAAGTATCGCAGGCTCCTCCCATGTACACAAGTATCGCAGGCTCCTCCCATGTACACAAGTAATGCAGGCTCCTCCCATCTACACAAGTATCACAGGCTCCTCCCATCTACACAAGTATTACAGGCTCCTCCCATCTACACAAGTATCACAGGCTCCTCCCATCTACACAAGTATCACAGGCTCCTCCCATGTACATAAGTATCACAGACTTTGCTCAATACTTTGGTGAAGCTCCTTTGGCACCAATTACAGCCTACAGTCTTTCTGAGTATGATGCTACAAGCTCAGCACACCTATTTTTGGAAAGTTTCTCCCATTCTTCTTTGCAGGACCTCTCAGGCTCCATCAGGTTGGATGGGGAGGGTCGGTGCACAGCCATTTTCAGATCTTTCCAGAGATGTTCAATCAGGTTCAAGTCTGGGCTCTGGCTGGACCACTCAAAGACATTCACAGAGTTGTCCCGTAGCCACTCCTTTGTTATCTTGGCTGTGTGCTTAGGGTCATTGTCTTGTTGGAAGATGAACCTTCTCCCCAGTCTGAGGTCCAGAGCGATCTGGAGAAGGTTTTCATCAAGGATGTCTCTGTACATTGCTGCATTCATCTTTCCCTCCATCCTGACTAGTCTCCCAGTTCCTGCCACTGAAAAACATCCCCACAGCATGATGCTGCCACCTCCATGCTTCACAGTAGGGATGATATTGGCCAGGTGATGAGCGGTGCCTGGTTTCCTCCAGACATGACGCTTGTCATTCAGGCCAAAAAGTTCAATCTTTGTTTCATCAGACCAGAGAATTTTGTTTCTCATGGTCTGAGAATCCTTCAGGTGCCTTTTGGCAAACTCCAGGTGGGCTGTCATGTGCCTTTTACTGAGGAGTGGCTTCCGTCTGGCCACTCCCCCATACAGGCCTGATTGGTGGAGTGCTGCAGAGATGGTTGTTCTTCTGGAAGGTTCTGGATTTCCTACCAATTTCTGTCCCAGTGGCAATGATCCCCAGGTTCAGAGATTTACCACATTCACACGCCATCCAAAACGAAAAAAAAAAAATGTAATCCAGTTGGGTCCCATTCACACCTGTGCATTGTGGCTAAAATATGCACGTTAACACAACGCATGGCACTGCACCTGCTCCACATGCAGCCCAGCATCCCTATGCATTTTACCATATAGTCCTGTGCATCACACACCGCAGAGCACCACAGCATGCCTTGTGTGCGCTGATTTTTAGAAAAAAGTTATATGCGTAAGTGGGAATGAGCTCCTTAGAGTGAATGTAGTTTTATATATACAGGGCTTTGAAAAAGTATTCATACCCCTTGACATTTTCCACATTTTGTCGTGTTTAGTGTTGAGCGAACCCGAACTGTAAAGTTCGGGTCCGTACCGAACTTTAGCTTTTTCCCGAACCCGGACTTTGCGCAAAATTCCTGGTTCGGGTTCGGCAATCTAATTACGCATTTAGAAATGCTTCAGGGGCCAGCCAATCACCTTTTGATTAGCTGGTGTGCCCTTAGAGGCCATCATAGCCATGCCTACTAATGGCATGGCTGTGATTGGTCAGTGCAACATGTGACCCAGCTTCTATATAAGCTAGAGGCACACAGCACACACGTCACTCTGCTTCAGAATAGATAGGGAGAGGATCTTGTCTGCTGCTGCTGCTTTTAGGGAGAGATTGAAAAATACATGAGTTAGTCCTGATTCTGGAATCTGAGGGAAAAGATATAGAGACAGTGTAGTGTAGGGCCAGGTTCCTGTTGGTGCTTTCAGGGAGAGAGATTTATTATATAGGAATAGGAGTCCAGATTCAGAGATATAACTCAGCGATCTGCATAGGTTTAGCTGTTTGTGTTGCAGTGCAGTCTTTTTACACTGCCATGAGCCCAGTGTCAGAGAAAATCTACCTTTTATCTGCAAGCTCAGTGCACCAGCACTGCATATATTACGTTGAGAGATACACCGTTTCCATACTGTGGGTGTATTCTGCTCTTGGAAAAAGATCCATTTAGGGCAACAACAAAAAAAAGGCACTTTATTGTGCTCTTTTCCAAAAGACCCATAGGGCAAAAAAAAATAAAAAAATCCATTTTATTTTGCTTGTGCAAAAAAAGACCCGTTTAGGGCAAAAAAAAAAAATTGCACTTTAATGTACGCTTGCAAAAAACGCCATTTAGGGGCACAAAAATATTTTGCAGTGTGTTATACATATGTGGAGGTGTGTGAAATAAACTATTTCTAAATAGTTTTCTTCTACTGTGCTATACTAAAAAAACAACACCAATACTGTCCCCCGAGGAAAAAATGGTCCATGAATCCTACAGAATTAGGGTGTTTGAGCCTATTTACCACTCAAACACTTCCCTTAAATTTAGCACCCCGCTACATTTTTATTTCAAAGTATTTTATTTTCCCACTAGCTTATCCATTAAATTGAATAATTTATTCCAGATAGGGCGTATTCTGGGGCATTCCCACCATATGTGTGGCATCGTGCCGTTGAGTTTCTGAGGTTCTTAATGACTTCCTGTACCTCTTTTGCTGAAAAGGGGGCCTCCAGCATATTTTATTTTTTTTATGTTATTTTAAGTTATTTCCCTATCCACATTTGCTTGCAGAGCACTTGCCATGCTCTTAACAACATTTTGCTGCCATTTGCAGCCCTCTAGCCCCTTCCAATACTTTTTTAGAGCCTTTTTAGTCCTTAGAAGTCTGGGTCCCCAATGACTTCAATGGGGTTCGGGTTCGGGTTAAAGTTCGGTCCCGAACCCGAACTTTTTTCCGAAGTTCGGCTGAACCCATCGAACCTGAACATCCAGGTGTCCGCTCAACTCTAGTTGTGTTACAACCAAAAACCTAAATGTATTTTATTGGGATTTTATGTGATGGACCAACACAAAGTTTCTTCTTCACACCCGTGTCCTCCGTTCCTTCTTCACACCCGAGTCCTCAGTTCCTTCTTCACACCCGAGTCCTCAGTTCCTTCTTCACACCCGTGTCCTCAGTTCCTTCTTCACACCCGAGTCCTCAGTTCCTTCTTCACACCGAGTCCTCAGTTCCTTCTTCACACCCGAGTCCTCAGTTCCTTCTTCACACCCGAGTCCTCAGTTCCTTCTTCACACCCGAGTCCAGAGTTCCTTCTTTACACCCGAGTCCAGAGTTCCTTCTTTACACCCGAGTCCAGAGTTCCTTCTTTACACCCGAGTCCAGAGTTCCTTCTTCACACCCGAGTCCAGAGTTCCTTCTTCACACCCGAGTCCAGAGTTCCTTCTTCACACCCGAGTCCAGAGTTCCTTCTTCACACCCGAGTCCAGAGTTCCTTCTTCACACCCGAGTCCAGAGTTCCTTCTTCACACCCGAGTCCTCAGTTCCTTCTTCACACCCGAGTCCAGAGTTCCTTCTTTACACCCGAGTCCAGAGTTCCTTCTTTACACCCGAGTCCAGAGTTCCTTCTTCACACCCGAGTCCAGAGTTCCTTCTTCACACCCGAGTCCAGAGTTCCTTCTTCACACCCGAGTCCTCAGTTCCTTCTTCACACCCGAGTCCAGAGTTCCTTCTTTACACCCGAGTCCAGAGTTCCTTCTTTACACCCGAGTCCAGAGTTCCTTCTTCACACCCGAGTCCAGAGTTCCTTCTTCACACCCGAGTCCAGAGTTCCTTCTTCACACCCGAGTCCAGAGTTCCTTCTTCACACCCGAGTCCAGAGTTCCTTCTTCACACCCGAGTCCAGAGTTCCTTCTTCACACCCGAGTCCAGAGTTCCTTCTTCACACCCGAGTCCAGAGTTCCTTCTTCACACCCGAGTCCAGAGTTCCTTCTTCACACCCGAGTCCAGAGTTCCTTCTTCACACCCGAGTCCAGAGTTCCTTCTTCACACCCGAGTCCAGAGTTCCTTCTTCACACCCCAGTCCAGAGTTCCTTCTTCACACCCGAGTCCAGAGTTCCTTCTTCACACCCGAGTCCAGAGTTCCTTCTTCACACCCGAGTCCTGAGTTCCTTCTTCACACCCGAGTCCAGAGTTCCTTCTTCACACCCGAGTCCAGAGTTCCTTCTTCACACCCGAGTCCTGAGTTCCTTCTTCACACCCGAGTCCAGAGTTCCTTCTTCACACCCGAGTCCAGAGTTCCTTCTTCACACCCGAGTCCAGAGTTCCTTCTTCACACCCGAGTCCAGAGTTCCTTCTTCACACCCGAGTCCAGAGTTCCTTCTTCACACCCGAGTCCTCAGTTCCTTCTTCACACCGAGTCCTCAGTTCCTTCTTCACACCCGAGTCCTCAGTTCCTTCTTCACACCCGAGTCCTCAGTTCCTTCTTCACACCCGAGTCCAGAGTTCCTTCTTCACACCCGAGTCCAGAGTTCCTTCTTTACACCCGAGTCCAGAGTTCCTTCTTTACACCCGAGTCCAGAGTTCCTTCTTCACACCCGAGTCCAGAGTTCCTTCTTCACACCCGAGTCCTGAGTTCCTTCTTCACACCCGAGTCCTGAGTTCCTTCTTCACACCCGCGTCCTGAGTTCCTTCTTCACACCCGAGTCCTGAGTTCCGTCTTCACACCCGAGTCCTGAGTTCCGTCTTCACACCCGAGTCCTGAGTTTCGTCTTCACACCCGAGTCCTGAGTTTCGTCTTCACACCCGAGTCCTGAGTTCCGTCTTCACACCCGAGTCCTGAGTTCCGTCTTCACACCCGAGTCCTGAGTTCCGTCTTCACACCCGAGTCCTGAGTTCCGTCTTCACACCCGAGTCCTGAGTTCCGTCTTCACACCCGAGTCCTGAGTTCCGTCTTCACACCCGAGTCCTGAGTTCCGTCTTCACACCCGAGTCCTGAGTTCCGTCTTCACACCCGAGTCCTGAGTTCCGTCTTCACACCCGAGTCCTGAGTTCCGTCTTCACACCCGAGTCCTCAGTTCCGTCTTCACACCCGAGTCCTCAGTTCCTTCTTCACATCCGATTCCCAGTTCCTTCTTCACATTGGACTCCTCCATTGCTCCTTCCCAAGAAAACCTGTTAGAGTCGGCTAAAGACTTGAGACTGGGGCAGAGGTTCACCTTCCAGCAGGGCAACGACCCTAAGCATACAGCCAGAGCTACAATGGAACGGTTTAGATCGAATCTGTGGCAAGACTTGAAAATTGCTGATCACAGACGCTCTCCATCCAATCTGACAGAGCTTGAGATATTTTACAAAGAAGAATGGACAAAAATGTCCCTCTCTAGATGTGCAAAGCTGGTAGAGACCTCCCCAAAAAGACTTGCAGCTGTAATTGCAGAGAAAGGGGGTTTTACAAAGTATTGACTCCGGGGGGCGCCATACAAACTTTGCAGCAAAAGCTGTTTTCTTCTATCTTGTTATTCTTGGCTGGAGAGAATGAGCAGAATGACAAAGAGGTGAGCTAATCACTGTGTGTGCTGCTTCTCCTTTCACAATTCAGTCACAGGTTGGGGGCTCGTCCGGGATGACCATGGGCCACGAGACTGAGGGCACCTAGTGGCAGAAAAAAGTACTGCAGGGAAAATTCTTCAAATTGATGGTAAAAATTTCAGCGAAATCTGCTTTTTTTCAGGTTGTTCATTTTTATCTTGTTATTTTTGGTTGGAGTTTTGCTGTAAATAGTTCATCGCTGTGTTGTGGATGTGTATTATCTGTTTCCGTGGAGCTCAACTCTAACACCTTTGCCACAATGAACTAAACGTATCAGATTTTCTGTGATAACCGTTTACAGGAGGTAGATCTTTATCCAATAATACAGAAATATGTGTTCAGGAAATTCCCTCCACCACCAAATTTACCTAAAAAATAAATCCTAGCTACAAACATACTTTTCAAGTTTAACCTCTTAAAGGTGCAGACCCCGCCATATAAAATGAAGATCACGTGTCTTCAAACTGGAATATAGAAATGAGAGCTTAGCGTCTAACCTACAAGGAACTTTAGCTGACCTGTAAATGAAGAGGGGAGGGATGTACTTATCTTTCTGTGTCTTGAAATGCCACGGTTTTATTACTCCTTGAATGCTGCAAATGTGGGCTACAATGAAAACCTGCTCCCCTGCCACATATTGTGGTTCCTTCCGCTATCTTGTATGTTACTACCATACAGGTGGGCAGGAGCAATAGGGTTGCCACCTTTGTTCTGGCAACATAATGAGTTGGGGTTAGGGGGGGAAGTAAAGGGTGGGGCTAATAGTGGACTATGACATCTGCATTGGATGATGATGTCACCCTCTCCTTGGGAGTCCCTTCTTCACATCGTACTCCTCCATTGCCCCTTCCTATCTGAGTCCTCCTTCTTCTCACCCGAGTTCTCGGTTCCTTCTTCACACCCGAATCCTTGGTTCCTTCTTCACATCCGAATCCGCGGTTCCTTCTTCACATCCGAGTCCTCGGTTCCTTCTTCACACCCAAGTTCTCAGTTCCTTGTTTACATCCGAGTCCTTGGTTTCTTCTTCACACCCGAGTCCTCGGTTCCTTCTTCACACCCGAGTCCTCGGTTCCTTCTTCACACCCGAGTCCTCGGTTCCTTCTTCACACCCGAGTCCTCGGTTCCTTCTTCACACCGAGTCCTCGGTTCCTTCTTCACACCGAGTCCTCGGTTCCTTCTTCACACCGAGTCCTCGGTTCCTTCTTCACACCGAGTCCTCGGTTCCTTCTTCACATCCGAATCCTCGGTTCCTTCTTCACATCCGAATCCTCGGTTCCTTCTTCACATCCGAATCCTCGGTTCCTTCTTCACATCCGAATCCTCGGTTCCTTCTTCACATCCGAATCCTCGGTTCCTTCTTCAGATCCGAGTCCTTGGTTCCTTGTTTACACCTGAGTCCTTGGTTCCTTGTTTACACCTGAGTCCTCGGTTCCTTGTTTACACCTGAGTCCTCGGTTCCTTGTTTACACCTGAGTCCTCGGTTCCTTGTTTACACCTGAGTCCTCGGTTCCTTGTTTACACCGGAGTCCTCGGTTCCTTGTTTACACCGGAGTCCTCGGTTCCTTCTTCACATCCGAATCCTCGGTTCCTTCTTCACATCCGAATCCTCGGTTCCTTCTTCACATCCGAATCCTCGGTTCCTTCTTCACATCCGAATCCTCGGTTCCTTCTTCAGATCCGAGTCCTCGGTTCCTTCTTCAGATCCGAGTCCTCGGTTCCTTGTTTACACCTGAGTCCTCGGTTCCTTCTTTACATCCGACTCCTTACTTTGTTTTGGTCTGTGACCCCCCATTAGGGGAATTTGCCCCATTTCCTGTCTCTGTGACACCCATGCACACATTTTTTTTTTTATAAATTTTTTTATTCAGATGACAGGTTTACATTCTACCTCAGAAATTATTGTTTAGTTAGTAAATAGTTACTTTTCAGTGCCTTGAAAAAGTATTCATACCCCTTGAAACGGAGTTCCGCAGTTTTTTTTTTGTTTTTTTTTGTTTTGTTTTTTTAGTCAGCAGCTACAAATATGGACACTTACCTGTCCAGGGCGCCCGCGATGTCGGCACCCGAAGCCGATCTGTCCCTCGACTCTCGGGTGCTGCCGACACCATCTTTGAAAAGGGATTTAGGAAGTGAAGCCTTGCGGTTTTACTTCCTGGTTCCCTACTGCGCATGTGCGATCTGAATGGTCCCTGCTGTCTTCTGGGACCTGTGTGTCTCCCAGAAGACAGCGGGGGGCGGAGGAGCCGCCGGACGTGGCGTAGATATCCGCGGATACTGCGGCTATCTATGCCCGGAAGTGGGAGCAAAATACCTGTATTAGACAGGTATCTGCTCCCCCCTAAAAGGTGCCAAATATGACACCGGAAGGGGGGGGGAGGAATCCGATAAGCGAAAGTTCAATTTTTGGGTGGAACTCCGCTTTAATAATCTCCACATTTTACTACCAAAAACATAATTTTATTGGGATTTTATGTGATAGACCAACACAACATAATTGTGAAGTGGAAGGAAAATGATAAATGATACAAATAAATATGTGAAAAGTGTGTGTGTGTGGGGGGGGGGGGGGGCATTTGTATTCAGCCCCCTTTACTCTGATAACTAAAATCTAGAGGAACCAATTGCCTTCAGAAGTCACCTAATTAGTAAATAGAGTCCCTCTGTGTGTCATGTAATCTCAGTATAAGTACAGCTGTTCTGTGAAGCCCTCAGAGGTTTTTTAGAGAACCTTAGTGAACAAACAGCATCATGAAGGCCAAGGAACACACCAGACAGGTCAGGGATAAAGTTGTGGAGAAGTATAAAGCAGGGTTAGGTTATAATAAAATCTCCCAAGCTTTGAACATTTCACGGAGCTCTGTTCAATCCATCATCGGAAAATGGAAAGAGTATGGCACAACTGCAAACCTACCAAGACATGGCCGTCCACCTAAACTGACCGGGCCGGGCAAGGAGAGCATTCATCAGAGAAGCAGCCAAGAGGCCCATGGTAACTCTGGAGGAGCTGCAGAGATCCACAGCTCAGGGGGGAGAATCTGTCCACAGGACAACTATTAGTCGTGCTTCTCCACAAATCTGCCCTTTATGGAAGAGTGACAAGAAGAAAGACATTGGGGAAAGAAAGTCATAAGAAGTCCTGTTTGCAGTTTGTGAGAAGCCATGTGGGGGACACAGCAATCATGTGGGGGACACAGCAAACATGTGGGGGACACAGCAAACATGTGGGGGACACAGCAATCATGTGGGGGACACAGCAATCATGTTGGGGACACAGCAAACATGTGGGGGACACGGCAATCATGTGGGGGACACGGAAAACATGTGGGGGACACGGCAAACATGTGGGGGACACGGCAAACATGTGGGGGACACAGCAAACGTGGGGGGACACAGCACACATGTGGGGGACACAGCAAACATGTGGGGGACACGGCAAACGTGGGGGACACGGCAAACATGTGGGGGACACGGCAATCATGTGGGGGACACGGGAATCATGTTGGAGACACAGCAAACATGTGGGGGGACACAGCAAACATGTGGGGGGACACAGCAAACATGTGGGGGACACAGCAATCATGTGGAAGAAGGTGCTGTGGTCAGATGAGACTAAAATTGAACCTTTTTGCCTGAAAACAAAATGCTATGTGTGGGGGAAAACTAACACTGCACATCACCCTGATCACACCATCCCCACTGTGAAACATGGTGGTGGCAGCATCATGTGGTGGGGATGCTTTTCTTCAGCAGGGACAGGGAAGCTGGTCAGAGTTGATGGGAAGATGGATGGAGACAAATACAGGACAATCTTAGAATAAAACCTGTTAGAGTCGGCAAAAGACTTGAGACTGGGGCGGGGGTTCACCTTCCAGCAGGACAACGACCCTAAAGTACAGCCAGAGCTACAATGGAATGGTTTAGATCAAAGCATATTCATGTGTTAGAATGGCCCAGTCACAGTCCAGACCTAAATCCCATTGAGAATCTGTGGCAAGACTTGAAAATTGCTGATCACAGACGCTCTCCATCCAATCTGACAGAGCTAGAGATATTTTACAAAGAAGAATGGGCAGAAATGTCCCTCTCTAGATGTGCAAAGCTGGTAGAGACACCCCCAAAAAGACTTGTAGAGAAAGGGGGTTCTACAAAGTATTGACTACGGGGGGCGCTATACAAATACCCCCCCCCCACTTTTCACAGATTTATTTGTATCATTTATAATTTTCCTTCCACTTCACAATTATGTGCCACTTTGTGTTGGTCTATCAAATAAAATCCCAATAAAATACATTTACGTTTTTGGTTGCAACATGAGAAAAGGTGGAAGATTTCAAAGGGTATGAATACTTTTTCAAGGCACTGTAAATAGATCTCCTATTGGAAATCATCTGCAATCTGTAGACCTTAAAGTCCTACGAAGATTTTCCAACAAGGGGTTAACTGCCCAAAAAAATCAGAGCTTTCAGAACGCAGTTTTTTTTTCTTGGCTATGACGGCTTCTGCCAGCAGGGGGCAGCCAAGTCCTTTCTGTACGATCTGTTCGTGCCGCCGAAAGCAGCGCGTGAAATGATTCAGCGTATCGCTAATACTACGCAGGAAACTCTGCAGCCGTGCGAAAAGTCAGCAATCCCAGAGAGGTCACTTTTTATTCAGTTTTGAATGTATTTTCCCATAATCCCATTAAAAAAAAAACAAACATGTTTTGTAAATCTGTGTAGGACAGCAGCCTCTTGCTAATGATTCTGTGCAACCTCCCACTATTGCATGTCCTCGTTTTTGATGCTGGGCGGCCCAGCTTGCACCGGTTGATGACATCACAGGGTGTCTGTGCCACCAGGTGATGTCACCGGGTGGCCCCGCCCCTTAGCTATATAGGAAATGTCACACGGCAGGGCAGGCCGACCACGGGAGCGTTCGTCGCAAGTGGAGCTTTTTTTTTTGGGGCGCGGTGGGCGGTGTAAGTTAGATTTACATCAGGGGACTCTGTTTTTTTAATAAATGTATTTATTTAATTATTTTTTATTTTTATAAGAAATTGTCAAAAACTGCCTCCTGTCTTTATTTTTGACCCTTTTTTGGTAAATGGGTAAGGGTACAGTGTACACTCATACTCATTGACATAGGGAGGGGTGGGTCCAGGATCTGAGGGCTTCCAAATTCCGATAAGCCCCCACCCACAGACGCCCCCCAACCACCGCCCAGGGTTGTTGGGAAGAGGCCCTTGTCCCCATCAACTTGGGGACAAGGTGCTTTGCGGTGGGGGCAAGCGGAGCCCCCCGACCCCCAAAGCACCCCTCCATGTTGAGGGCATGTGGCCTAGTATGGTTCAGGGGGGGGGGGTGAACTGATCGCTCGCTCCCCCCCCCCTCTTCCTGACCTGCCAGGCTGCATGCTCAGATAAGGGTCTGGTATGGATTTTGTGGGGGCGCCCCACGCCTTTTTTTTTTTCATTTTGGCATGGGGTTCCCCTTAAAATCCATACCAGACTTAAAGGGCCTGATATTATCTGGGGGGGGGACACCACGCTGTTTTTTTCTTATGGTTCAGGGGGGGCTCTCGCTCATCCCACCCCCTTTCCTGACCTGCCAGGCTGCATGCTCAGATAAGGGTCTGGTATGGATTTTGTGGGGGCACCCCACGCCTTTTTTTTTGCCATGGGGTTCCCCTTAAAATCCATACCAGACTTAAAGGGCCTGATATTATCTGGGGGGGGAACACCACGCTTTTTTTTTCTTATGGTTCAGGGGGGCTCTCGCTCATCCCACCCCCTTTCCTGACCTGCCAGGCTGCATGCTTAGATAAGGGTCTGGTATGGATTTTGTGGGGGCACCCCACGCCTTTTTTTTTTGGCATGGGGTTCCCCTTAAAATCCATACCAGACTTAAAGGGCCTGATATTATCTGGGGGGGGGACACCACGCTGTTTTTTTCTTATGGTTCAGGGGGGGCTCTCGCTCATCCCACCCCCTTTCCTGACCTGCTGGGCTGCTTGCTCGGATAAGGGTCTAGTATGGATTTGGGGACCCCACGCCGTTTTTTATTTTTGGCATGGGGTACCCCTTAAAATCCACACCAGACTCGAAGCCTGATATTTTCTGGGGGGGGGGACTCCACACCGTTTTTTTTTCTTATGGTTCGGGGGGGTACTTGCTCATCCCACCCCCTTTCCTCGCCTGCCAGACTGTTTGCTTAGATAAGAGTCTGATATGGCTTTGGGGGGGGGGGGCGATTTTTTCTTATTTATGTCGAAAAAAAAAATCCTTTACATTCAGCTTTCAGCAGGGAAGCCCGCCGACAGCTGATGACTCATCGGTTGTTAGGGACGTGGCGGCCGGCTCCCCGGACCACTCCTTAGCAACCAGCTATAATACAGTGTTTGCTAAAGAGAAGAAAAACGCAACGTGCACACGTGTAAAAACGCATCAAAGACGCAACACTTACGTTTCCATTGAAGTCTATTACACGCAAAACGCAATCTGCTGTGGGAAAAAAAAGTCCCCGACCCTTTCCAAAAAACGCGTAGACATGAACGTGTACCATAGGAAACCATGTTAAATGGACTGAAATGCATTTCGCAGTAAAAAAAACCACATAGGTGTGGACGTAGTGTCTGTGTTACCAGACCGCGGAGCGTACAGTCGCTTGCCTTGAACCCGACTCCTCAGCTTGAGTGTCGGATTTTCCACTGCTGGTTACTCCGCAGCAGAACCGCCAATGTAAGAAGCAAAGGCGGTTTCATCACAGGATGTTTGTTTCCTCAGAGACACATTCAGGGTTTTCTAATTCTTCAAAGGCAAAGCGACCCACTGCCACCCCGGAACGCGCCAGGAACCGCCTAATAATTACACGTCAGGCTGCGGCTGGCATTTCATTAAGGAGCTGCAGATGGAGAAAGTGTCTCATGAAAGCGATGGCGGGATCTGAAGTTATAAAGCTCCGGAAGCTGGACGGGGCGACAGCGAGGAGGGGCCCACCGTGATTTCTTAAAGGGGACCCGTAACACGACGCCAAGAATAGCGAATGCTGATTGTGTACAGAGCCGTGAAAAAGTATTCATACCCCTTGAAATTTTCCACATTTTGTCATGTTACAACCAAAAACTTAAAATGTATTTTATTGGGATTTTATGTGATATTAATATAATATAAATATTATTATAATATAATAAATATTAGTATAATTATTAATAATGAATTATATTAATATTATAATAATTATTATATTAATATGTATATTAATATTTAAAGCCCAATGCTAGCCAAAACTTTTGAAACTTAAAACTTCTCCCAGTTGTCTTTTGTTTTATTTTTTATCTGTCTGTGACCCCATTGGGACCATTTCCCTCAGTTTCTGGCCCTGTGACACCAAAACAAGAAAATGGGGGAGGGGGGAGTGATCAGTACAGGAAGTTACAGACAGCAGTATATGAACATCAAAGCCAGTCAAAAATTTTGAAAAGTTTTTTTTTTTTGCCTGTGACCCCATTGGGTTGATTTGCTCCACTTTCTGCCCCTGTGACACCCATGCAAGAAATGGGGGAGTGGTCATCACCAGGGCATGAAGTCACAGACAGCATTATAAACATCCAATCCCAACTCCAACCTAAATATCAAAGATAGAATTCCTCAATCTTTCTTGTTTCTGTCTGTGACTCCATTGGGATGATTTGCCTCACTTCCTGCCCCCGTGACACCCATGCAAGAAAATGTGGGAGGGGGGAGTGGTCATCACCATCAGCAGTAAAAACTTGATAGGAGTTCCAATCCTTCCCCACTTTTTTTTATTTCTTTGGGAGGAGGTACACTTTAAAGTCCATGAGATCTGCAGATGTGATCCGACCGTCCCGCACTCCTCGGGATTCCCGCTACCACCTCCGCTGGGAGTCGGCTCCTCGGGGCGGACAGGCTGGGGCTGCGTGTGCCCAGGTCCAGGAAAAACTCCCTGGATTATTTTTAGTGGCCAATGAGAGTCTCCGCCTGCCGGGAGAGAGGACAGAGCGAGCTTTCAGAGAGCGGCAACACCCAACATCCCAAATCCCATAGTCTACTCCCCCCCCCCCCCCTCCTCCCTCCCCGACCAACCAGGACCAAAATCTCCCCCTCCCTACACAACCCGGACCATGGAGACACACAGACCTCTCCGGATCCTGCTCTGCCTGATCAGCGCTCAAGGTAAGACCCCCCAATATCTTCTCACTGCATGTCTACAGGAGGGGGGGGGGGGCTGTCTGATTGGAAACAGAAGGCTCTCTGCTGTATTTTATTGGGATTTTATGTGACGGACCAACACAAAGTGTCACATAATTGTAAAGTGGAAGGAAAATGATAAATGATACAAATAAATCTGTGAAAAGTGTGGGGGGGAGGGGCATTTGTATGGTGCCCCCCGGAGTCAATACTTTGTAGAACCCCCTTTCTCTACAAGTCTTTTTGGGGGTGTCTCTACCAGCTTTGCCCATCTAGAGAGGGACATTTCTGCCCATTCTTCTTCTTTGTAAAATATCTCAAGTTCTGTCAGATTGGATGGAGAGCGTCTGTGATCAGCAATTTTCAAGTCTTGCCACAGATTCTCAATGGGATTTAGGTCTGGACTGTGACTGGGCCATTCTAACACATGAAGAGGCTTTGATATAATCCATTCCATTGTAGCTCTGGCTGTACTTTAGGGTCATTGTCCTGCTGGAAGGTGAACCCCCGCCCCAGTCTCAAGTCTTTTGCCGACTCTAACAGGTTTTCTTCTAAGATTGTCCTGTATTTGTCTCCATCCATCTTCCCATCAACTCTGACCAGCTTCCCTGTCCCTGCTGAAGAAAAGCACCCCCACCACATGATGCTGCCACCACCATGTTTCACGGTGGGGATGGTGTGTTCAGGGTCATGTGCAGTGTTAGTTTTCCCCACACATAGCATTTTACTTTTATGGCAAAAAAGTAGAATTTTGGTGTCATGTGACCAGAGCACCTTCTTCCACGTGTTTGCTGTGTCCCCCACATGATTGCTGTGTCCCCCACATGTTTGCTGTGTCCCCAACATGTCTGCTGTGTCCCCACATGTCTGCTGTGTCCCCCACCTGTCTGCTGTGTCCCCCACATGTTTGCTGTGTCCCCCACGTCTGCTGTATCCCCACATGTCTGCTGTGTCCCCCACCTGTTTGCTGTGTCCCCCACATGTTTTCTGTCCCCCCCACATGTTTGCTGTGTCCCCCACATGATTGCTGTGTCCCCCACATGATTGCTGTGTCCCCCCATGTTTGCTGTGTCCCCCCCATGTTTGCTGTGTCCCCCACATGATTGCTGTGTCCCCCCACATGTTTGCTGTGTCCCCCCACATGATTGCTGTGTCCCCCCACATGATTGCTGTGTCCCCCCACATGATTGCTGTGTCCCCCCACATGATTGCTGTGTCCCCCCACATGATTGCTGTGTCCCCCACATGATTGCTGTGTCCCCCCACATGATTGCTGTGTCCCCCACATGATTGCTGTGTCCCCCCCATGTTTGCTGTGTCCCCCCCATGGCTTCTCACAAACTACAAACAGGACTTCTTATGACTTTCTTTCCCCAATGTCTTTCTTCTTGTCACTCCTCCATAAAGGGCAGATTTGTGGAGAAGCACGATTAATAGTTGTCTCCCCCCTGAGCTGTGGATCTCTGCAGCTCCTCCAGAGTTACCATGGATCTCTTGGCTGCTTCTCTGATGAATGCTCTCCTTGCCCGGCCCGGTCAGTTTAGGTGGACGGCCATGTCTTGGTAGGTTGGCAGTTGTGCCATACTCTTTCCATTTTCCGATGATGGATTGAACAGAGCTCTGTGAGATGTTCAAAGCTTGGGAGATTTTTTTATAACCTGACCCTGCTTTATACTTCTCCACAACTTTATCCCTGACCTGTCTGGTGTGTTCCTTGGCCTTCATGATGCTGTTTGTTCACTAAGGTTCTCTAACAAACCTGAGGGCTTCACAGAACAGCTGTATTTATACTGAGATTACATGACACACAGGTGGACTCTATTTACTAATTAGGTGACTTCTGAAGGCAATTGGTTCCTCTAGATTTTAGTTATCAGAGTAAAGGGGGCTGAATACAAATGCCCCTCCCCCCCCACACTTTTCACATATTTATTTGTAAAAAATAAAAAAATAAAAAAATATTTTTTTACTAAATAATAATAATTAAAAAAAAAATGTTTGAAAACCATTTATCATTTTCCTTCCACTTCACAATTATGTGACACTTTGTGTTGGTCCGTCACATAAAATCCCAATAAAATATAATTACGTTTTTGGCTCTAACATGACAAAATGTGAAAAATTTCAAGGGGTGTGAATACTTTTTCCTGACATTGTAATTACCCAGGATCCATTGCATGTCAAATCTACACTCCGGACATTTGTGTACAGACATTGGTCGGGTCTTATTTTCCAATAATGGACGATGAACTCGCTGACCCACCCTCCCCCCCTCCCCCACCTGTGCGTTGGGCATACTATTGCACCTTCTACACCGCTGTGTACGCATCGTGGGCCGCCCCTCCAGCCGTCGCCCAGGGCGAGTCGCCCTGCGCTGTGGGCGAGATATATATTTATATCTGTTTACTCTCAGTGTGTATTTCCAGCTGCATCCAGCCTGTAATTTACCATCCCGGGAACGATCACAAATTTTAATGACAATGTCGGTGACCCCTCAACCCGCCCCCCACGCCACCAGGCCCACCGCCGCCCCCAGCTCACCACCAGCGGTCCCTCGCTAAGTTTAACTCCAGAGACAATGAAACATTTAACGTGGAACACGTCTGCTTTGCAGCCAAACTTTATCGGTCACCAAACAGCGGCGAGATTTAAAAAGCGGTCGCATTTAGGTAGCGATCGTCCTCATTTAACGAAGGCTCTGTGCGTTTTGCAGTGCGTTTTAATGCCTTGCACAGCTGTGAATGGGTCCCCATTGGCGCAGCTTTCTTAGAGACGGTCGCTGACGGATATGTGGCGCAACACAGCGAATTGGGGCTCACTCCTTCACTATAAGGCCCCAGTGGCGTAAATACCAGGGTCACAACGGTCTCATTGTGACTGGGCCCTGGCATTCTACCACCGTGGGGGGGGGGGGGGACCATAAGGCTCGGTTCACGCTGCTGCAACCCAAAAGTTCTGCGACTTGCTTGCGATTTTGTGATTTATGGCACTCAAGTTGCACCAAAGTCGCAGAAAAGTAGCGCAGGAACCGTTTTTTCTTTGGTCGCTGCGACTTGAGTTGCATTGATTAAGACGGCACCCATTGAAATGAATGTGCTTTGGCTTGTTATGCGACTTAATGTGTCGCAGTGTGAACTGGGGCTGATAAAGGGGACCCAACCGCAGGAGTAAAGGGCCCTGGTGGTCAATGGGGGGGGGGGGGGGCGGGCCCTTCATGGTTTCTTGCACCGGGGGCCCCGAAGGTTCTACTTTCGCCTGTGAGGCTCCGTTCACATCTTGGCGTTCCGAATCTTGGGAGGAATCGCCGCGATTTGAAAACGCGTCAAACGTCACTTCCGCCCAATGCCTTTAGGCCCCTTTCACACTGAGGCGTTGCAATAACGCGCTAAAAACTATTGGCGTTATTACCGCGTTTTTACCGCGTTAGCATTAAAAATAGCGTTAACGCCTATGCCTTTTTACCACATTTTTACCGCGTTAGCGTTAAAAATAGCGTTAACGCCTATGCCTTTTTACCACGTT